>CM042157.1:67351959-67546959 GCA_023376005.1 Doryteuthis pealeii
GTCGTAGGATACGGTCACCAAGAACCTTGACCCCACAAATGCGTGGACAATCACACGAATACTCAGACGCATACAAACCATGATGACCACGTCGGTTCATCCCGTGGTCACGGGGGGGGGGAGGGGTATGTATAAGTAGAGTGATATCTCCTGTGTGTTGTCTGAGTGGACTGGCCTGCCCTTGGAAGAATGGGCATAAAGAGCCGAGAGGCGGCCAAGGCAATCGGTCGACCGACGTTTGAACCACTTACAAAGTCTTACGTACTTTATAATAATAATACCCAACAAAATAGTAAATGTAGACTATGCGGTGACAGAGATGAGACTGTAAACCATGTACTAAGCGAATGTAGCAAACTAGCACAACGGGAATATAAAACTTGGCACGACTGGGTTGAAAAGGTGATCCACTGGGAATTATGCAAAAAATTAAATTTTGACCATACAGCAAAATCTTATATGCATAAACCAGAATCTGTTCTTGAGAACGAAACGCATAAAATTCTCTGGGACATCGAGATAAAAACAGCTCACCTTATCCCAGCAAGAAGACTAGATCTAGTGTTGATTAACAAAAAAGAAAGAACTTGTCAACGGGTGGATTTTGCAGTCCCAGCAGATCACAGGGTGAAGATGAAGGAAAACAAAAAGATGGACAAATACCTGAACCTTGATAGAGAACTGAAATATATATGGAATATGAAAGTCAAAGTGATACCAATTGTAGTTGGTGCACTTGGAACGGTCCCAAAATCACTGGAAAAGGGTTTGGAAAGTTTGGAAATCAGAGGAAGAATTGATACCATTCAGAACACTTCACTGCTGCAATCTGCCAGAATACTCAGAGAGTCCTGGAGACCTGAGGAAACTTGCTGTCACTCAGACTACAGTGAAAGACCATTAGCTAATGCTGATGTGAAAACTCAAAAGGAGTAAACAATAATAAGTGGACCATACTTTGCCATTGCCAGAGAACTGAAAAAACTTGGTTGGTAGGGCTTAGAGAATGCGCTGATTAAATACCCTGCAGAGGGGTAAGATAGAAAGGGGGGTAGGTACTTATATCTACCCAACCTGTTTGCCACAGAAAGGGTGTGACACAATAATAAGGTCGGGACAATCATATAGATGCTAAGGCTTGATGTAATCAACCGATTGATTGGAGTGGACCTCCCCGACCGCTCATCTAGCCTATATAAGGTTCAAAGTGTTGCATGTCATGGACCGCTCAGCGACTAGGATTCTGTCCTTAAGTATCACGGATCGCTACCCACGGCCAACAGTTGGCCTCCTTGGGGGGGTTACACCTCTGTAGAGGTGCAGTCGGCGTATTCCACAACCCCAGCCGACAGGGCTACTACTTATGTTGTAATGAACCTTATGTTAATGTGACACCATTTCCTTTTTTTTTTTCAAACTAAACAACAACGTCAAAAACAGCTGGAATAACAATAAAAGATCTTTGTTTTGTTTTGTTTTACGGCATATAAACCTGAGTGGGTCATTTAATGCCGATAAAGTTTTGAAATAAATTCATTCTTAATGGATACTCAATTTTTTTATAAACACATTTCTATTTAACCCATAGATTGGACCCTAACAGGTATTCACCATTGCTCCTAAGTCCACTCTGACCCGGAGTGGTAATACCTGTTAGGGTCCCATCTATGGGTTAAATAGAAATGTGTTTATAAAAAATTGAGTATCCATTAAGAATGAATTTATTTAAAATCTTTGTCGGCATTAAATGACCCACTGAGGTTGATATGCCGTAAATACCCCACATTCCACAGAGCTCCAGAATTGGAACTTCAACATCAGATAGAGTTTAACGTCATTCCCAAGACATGAAGACTCTTTGCATCTCAGGTAAATGCAGGTGTTCATCATCAAATATTCCAGGCAGGATACTCTCTAACTCAACCAACGAGTAGGGTTTTAAAACATGCACTTTTTATTAACAGAGACAATAAAAAAAAACTAGAGGCAGATAACCTGACTCCTATACAAAAAAAGGGATTCGGGACAGATAACTCTGACCCGACAATTACTACTATCAGTGAATTCTTACTATCTATCAACTATTGACTTGAGTGATAATTTCAACAAAATAGTAGTAGTTCTTGGAGTTGGGTTTAAGTGTTTTAACTCTTTGCCTACCAAATTTATCTCACGGCTCTACCAAATTTCTCTTGGTATTTTTTACCTGTATGCTGGGATGTTTCCAAGTTCACTATCTATTCACCCCAGAACTTATTCAGACCATATGACCTTTAGACACCCCTTTTGCGATCTCGTTTCATAAAGACATTTTTTTCATTTACACCGTCAAAATCCGGTTTGTTAACAGATGATTTTTAGAGTTTTTATTTTTAAATTATAAAACTAACCCCTAACCCTAACCCTAACCCCAAACCTAACCCCTAACAAACAACCGGATTTTGACGGTGTAAATGAAAAAATGTCCTTATGAAACGAGATCGCAAAAGGGGTGTCTAAAGGTCATATTGTCCACTTATTCTACTCAAATAAATTCCTATTATCATAGTAATCTGAATCCTTCTGCTCAATTATAATGAACTAACTGTATGTTTATACGTAGGGGACTCTTCAATAATTCGTCCATTCTAACCGGAACGACTAGACCGCATGGATTTCCTGGCTCTTAGAATCTGATTCCAGTCGTTAAGGGACCATGAAGTGAAGGACCATAACCCCCTTCGAATATTCAGAGAACCCCCTTAGTGACGTAGACTAATAACTAATATTTCTCTGAATTTTTTTAGATGCGGCTTGATAATTAGTATTATTTGGATTATTCGGACTGTTGTCTTCGTCTTTATGGTTATCTGTACAACGTTTCGGCCGATGTGCAATCCTGGCCAAGGGCGACAGTAACATAGAATAATAATTAACACTACTTAACACCTCTACCCCAGCTATGGTTAGCGGAATGAGAACATGATACCCACGTGGATTAAATAAAGGGTTGGGTTCAAAGTTCTGTGATGGCTCCCGATTACGACAAGAAGGTTTCCCGATTACGACAAGAAGGTTCCCGAGTTCGAAAAGTGTTGGAGTTTTTAAGATATAAGGCGTGTGACAAAAGCCCACTTCTACTTATAGACTCGCCGATAAGCACGTGACCAACCTATTGTCCAATCACTGGCAGTGCTCTGCTGCTGATATTATTATTTATCCCGAGTTCGACAAAAAATACCTGAAGAAAGCCGGAGGACACATCAGCCGAAACGTTGTAGAGATAACAATAAAGACGAGGACAATAGTCCGAATAATCCAAATAATACTAATAACTGTAAGTAAAGCTTTATACTTTATACGTGTAATAAACATGATTAATTGTATATGGGCCTTTTTCCTTGCAATTTTATTTTTGTACCTTGTTAATTCTATTGGTGGGATCGCTGTTAGGTACCGAGCTGTCGTATATCGACAAACCCAACATAACCATCAGTTTTTGGTCGGTAGGATCGCAGTGGTTGAAGAACCGCTGTGAGTGGTTTAAAGTAGACAATGATCTAAATTCATGTGGAATTGGGTTTATAAATTCCCAACATTTAGAGTAATCTTTATATCACAAGTTTTTGTGATATAAAGATTTGATATTTCGCAACCGAATAAAAAAGTGTCGATGCGTCTGAAAATAGAATATTGACTAAATCGGGACAGAATAAAGAAATCGTAACGTTAAGAGCGTCGACGTGAAAATCCGACAGAGTCGACATTAAGTCACGTTCTTTGTCGAGTGAAAACGGAAATTATGAAAGTTAAACAAATATGCTAATCCAATTGCGGAAAATGGAAACAAAATGAATGAATATTTATCTTCTGGGAGAGAAATACTGTAAGCAAGGAAGAAACACACACACACTTTTATTTCAATGCCGACTATGAAATAGGTAGGTTGGTAGGTATATCTATCTATCTATCTATCTATCTATCTATCTATCTATCTCAGCCTGTTCATATCTGTCTGTCTGTCTGTCTATCTATCCATCAATCTATCTATCTGCGTCTGTTCATATCTATCTATCTATCTATCTATCTTAGTCTGTTCCTATCTATCTATCTATCTATCTCAGTCTGTTCATGTCTGTTTATCTGTCTGTATATCTATCTATCAATATATCTATCTATCTCAGCCTGTTCATATCTATCTATCTATCTATCTATCTATCTATCTATCTCAGCCTGTTCATGTCTGTTTGTCTGTCTGTCTTAGCCTGTTCATATCTATCTATCTATCTATCTATCTATCTATCTACTGATTTACAAGATCTAATTTAGTAAGAACAGATTAAGTTAAGGGGTTGGTTATTTAAAGCTTTAGATTTTTTATATAATTTTTCGCTACAGATTAAAAATCTTCTTACTTGGAAATTTATTAGGGGAAACACGTGCCTGTGTTCAAATAGGCCAATCACAGCCTTTCTAGCGATCAGGAGAAAACACGACTTTAACTTCTCGCACACTCTTTTTACCATTCCACGCAGTGACACTCTTAAGATACAAAGTAACGCATTCTGCTTTACAGGGTATTCGGGATAAATTTGACAGTTTCATAAGGAATAAGAAAAGGTGCTTGGTAACTACAAAATTTAATTGATTGTAAAGAAATTCAACAGGCATGGAAATTCCACTACTGTCAAAAAGTTTCACTCAAAATAACCGCAATTAGCGTCGATCACAGCCTCAATCCTGCTCCGGAACCTGGAGCAAGCTGATGTTACAGTTTCCCTGGGAAGGGTCTCAAAAACTACCTTAATTCTGTCGATTAACTAGACTTTTGTAGTACTGGCACGGCGATTGGTGTCTTTCTCAACAACGCCACATACATAATAATCCATGGGGTTAAGACCTGGGGAGTTCGGAGGCCAAAGTGTAGTTGTAATTCGCCGACAACCATTTTTTAGGTGTGGCAGGGGGCCGAATCCTGCTGCCATACATATGGCCTACCATTGGCTACCCTTGTTATCCAGAGCTTGACTACAGTGTTTAGCAACTCCACGTAGGCATCTGAATTCAACCTGATACTCACTCCGAAAAAATATGGAGGCATCACATCACCTTCAGAGGGCACACATCCGAAAACCATCAAAGTTTGGGGAATTCAGTCTCCATGACATGAGTAGTGTTCTTTGGACTGTATGCAAGCCATCTGATATTCTGCGTGTTGTGCTTTTAATCTTGGCAAAAGTTTTTCTCATCGGAAAAAAAGCAGGTTGTTTGTGGTTCAGCAGGATGTTTCACTTTGCTCAGAAGTTTCTTCGCCTTTGTCAGACGATTTTCAGAGGCCTTTTCTGGGAGCAGTTGACCTCTACGACGCTTGTATGAGTAGTAGCGAAGGTCTTCATTGACTGCAGGCTTCATGGTAGAGGCTGAAACATTCAATTCCCGTGACAAAGCCCAAATTCCAATACCAGGGTCCTCCAACACATTTTTCTGTAGATTTTCTAGGAATTCTGCTGTACGAACGCAATTTGATCGTCTGTTATGTTGCTTTCTTCTAGCCACAGCCTCGTAGTCTCCATTGCAATACTCCAGTTTATGCCAGATTGTTTTACAGTGTTCAGGGAGCATTGGGCAGCAACCCTAATCTCCTTATTTTGATGGCCAGCGCAGATAATCATGATACAAGTTATTCTCTTCCACGATTCAGGTGGGTTCCAGTCATCCATTCTATATGTCATCACGTATATGAATGAAGAAAGGTACAAGCTTTTAAATGATGCGTAGTGTGGGTCAATATCTCCAACCTCCGGTGAAACATAACCAAATATAAGTATGTCAAAATTATCCCGAACACCCTGCACATCGCTATAAACCCACGTAGGTAGATCAAGCAGTGTCTTCCTCCACCACACCGCAAGGTTCCCGAGAGCCTTCAACCAAGAATTACTACGATTTCGTCAGACCAGCAGGATCAAGCTACCAGGAGACCTTCATTCAGTTATGTTTTCACGCAGGCATATTTTCTGCAAACCCTTAATCCCCACTGACCTAAATCCGACCTAACTAAACTAAATCTTGGACCTTGAACTCAGTGAATTCTCTTTTATACTTGTCTACCAGTGTAAATTCTTATGACTTGTACATTAAATGCTTTTCGTAGTACCAAAGGTTTGTTTCCTTTCTTCCGGAACTGCGCACAGCTTCTCGCTGATTCCGTTTCTTATTGTCTTTATTCCCCTACAATCCTTAGGGGTGTAAAAAGCTTTGCTTTAATTTTCATACTACTCAGACTAAGATTTTCGCCTGCATCCCACTTTGAAAAAAGTTTTATAGCCAATGATGATGTCACTATGCCTTGTGGAGAATTTGTGGGGATTGAAATTAAAAAAACAAAAAAAACAAACTCCCATGAGTCGTCACCGGGAGAACCCTCTGGCATGTGGACCCACAAGATAATCTCTCGGACCATATTACCTTTAGGCACCCCTTTTTGATCTCGATTAAGAAAAGACATGTTTTTCATTTATACCGTCAATATCCGGTTGTTTGTTATGGGGTTAGGGTTAGGGGTTAGTTTTATAATTTAAAAGATAAATCTAAAAATCGTCTGTTAAAACAACCGTATATTGACGGTGTAAATGAAAAACATGTCCTTTCTTAATAAAAAAAGGGGTGCCTAAATGTAATATGGTCCAATCTCTCGGCCATTCTAGTTGGGGCCTTATCTGTGTCTAGTTGCTACTACTAGCCAGAGATATATTCCCTTGCCACTTGGCGGCTATGACCAGTGAATAAAGTCTAGATCATAAAACCACTTTCTGCCTTTGTCTTTCCCTTCTCTTTCCTTGAATTCTTTCCTTTTCAGCGCGACCACAAAATGTGATCAGGTTAAAAGCAACCCCCTAAGAACACGCTCCAAGAACAACCAACGGCTACCTTTAAACCTAAAACACAAAACCTCTTGCCATTCCATAAATTTTATCACCAAAAGTAATACTGGTTAAACCCAAAGTTTTCAAGGGTTATTAATGGTAGCTAAGTACATAAGATCGACAGCTTTTGAAGAAAAGAAAACACAACAACCATTTGTCAATACAATGAAATTACTATGCAAAAGTAGGAAAGGGAGATACAAGGAAATATTTAGTTGAAAATATGCGTCTGCTGGACTTAATATTAAATATGTTTTACCCTGGTAACTGGACAGTACGTGGGCAGCTTAATTTTAGTAGCGGAGGTATGGTGAATCACGCCACGAGTGTTGGCAGACAGGAGTTAAAAGGAGAAACACATGAACACGACATAGAATTCCAAACGACTTGTATAATCATACATGAAGAAATATCAATTAATTACTTGCAAACGAAGGTTTTGTCTGCAGGAATGATTATTATATTATATATAACGCAGTCCACTTAACTGAGTTCCTGAGGTAGGTGAATTATCGGAGTCCCTTGCTACGGCTATTTGTTCTCACTGATGGATGTAATAGACGCCCTTTTTTCTCGTACGACTTCGATGCTGGCTGAATCAGAAAAAGGAAAGAATTTGTCTCTTTGGTTTTGCCGCTAAGGAAGGCCAGCCTGTGATCGATTGGTTGAAAGAGAGGTTCGTAGATCAAGGACGATAATCCTACCTCAGATATTTTTATAGAGGTCTTAGAGATTTTTGACTCGGCGCCTTTAGTGTAGCGGCATGGCTAAATGTAGTGGGACCTATGGTATCGTACTCAGTTTTGGACTCGTTGACACGAGAGTGATATCCTGCTGTGTCACTGTCTGGCGTTGAACGCTGGGTTGCGAGACGCAAAATTGTTGGAATATTTTTTGTAATATAAGGTGTGCTGCGTCCACCACTTAAACTTGTAGACTCTGCGTGGGCGCATGGATTCAATCAGCCAATCAACACGTTCGAATACGTGGTTAGTTAACTATTTAATCGCCGATCTTGAAAGCTCCTCAGTTGCTGGTATTCGACACGGACAGACTAAGGAACAACCAAAGTATTCTGCCTGACACCAAGGAACAACCAAGGATTCTTCACTAAGGAACAACCAAAGGATTCTACCTAACACCAAAGAACACAAAGGGATATCCACTGTAAAGTGCTCTTACTTGCAGTCTAAAAATGGCCACAAAAATCGTGAAAAAAAAAGAAGAATTTAGAGGATACGTCTGTTATATAAAATGTTTCTCGTGACATCTCGGAGGGCCGTGATTGAACTATTTGGCCATTTCACATGCATCAGATTTATTCCAATAGTCTCGTTTTACTGTCTTATGGACACTTTGTCAGGATTTTGATTCACCTCCAGAGTTATTTCTTATTGTTCTGCCTACATACATACATACATAAATACGTTCATTGACTCCTCTCCGAATCCTTCCCTTCCTTTCCCACCCCTGTGCCCGACCTCACCATGAACTCTGAGGATTACGTGACAAGTTGTACACCTTACACCACCCCGATGTGTATGTGACGACCAGCACGTACTCCACCAGAACCCTTTCCCGCGCATTTGGACAATTCGCCAGTTCTTCCCAAAACACCAAGATGACATCACGCATCTTCACTGCTCTGCGACTAACTTGATAAACTCAATACTTTTTTTTTTTACCGCGAGGTCTATTAAGGATTTATGAACTTTTCATCCCTTTTGTCATCCCGTTTACTTGTTTGTTTGTTTTATGTTCAATATATAACGGTCATGTCATGTATATTAATAAATGCAGGTAGTATCCCTCAGCAACTGCAGTATAGCAACCATATAATAAAAAGTTACGCGTGTTTGTTATAAGACCAATTTGAAGAACGTGGTTCGGACAATTATATACGAGGTATGTCAGAAAAGTTCCAGGACTGGTGTCACAAAAAATTATTTCAAACCCAAACTACAAACTAAAAGTTATCCCCTTAAAAGTAATCCCCCTGGAATCTTCTCTACCATGCATTCATGCACTTCTGGCATGATTCTTCCGGGATTCTCCGTAGTTCTGTCGTCACAGCCTTTTTGATGCCGTGCACATCCTCAAAACGGGTTCCCTTGATAACCCCCTTGTGCGAAAGAAGAGGAAAAATCACATGGAGCCAGGTCGGACGAGTAGGGAGGTAACTCCAGCACAGTTATGTTCTTCTGGGCTAGGAACTCTCGGATACTCATGACACTGTGAGCAGGTGCGTTGTAATGGTGAAGCACCCACGAGTTGTCCTGCTATATCTCTCACCTCTACTCGCGCACTGAACGAAGCAAACGCCGCAGTAACTCTTTGTAGACATGCTGGTTGATCGTTTGCCCTGTAGTAAGAACTCGTAATGGACGACATCGAAGAATATGCTCCACCTGGAATTTTTCTGACATACCCCATAGATGCTAGGGCTTGACATAACCAGCCGATTGACCGGCCTGGGCCTCTCTGACCTCCTGTCTAGCACAATAAAGGCCAAAGTGAAGTCTTACATGTCCCGGGACCACTTAGTATCCAGGTCACAGACCGTTCTGCCACCACAATCCTGTCCACAAAGCATTACAGGTCACCCCCCACCAGGGCCAACAGGTGACTCCATGGGGGCATCTTACCCCTTCGAAGAGATGCAGAGGTATTCTACAGCCTCAGCCGGGAGGGCATCATTATATTTGATCAAATGTGAAAACTGAATAAACATTATTAGCCTTAATTCTTTTTCTTTTAAATTTTGAAGATAAGACTAAGCAAAAAGCCTATACGTTAAAAAAATGGTTATTTCCTATAAGTCTAACATAAACAAAGGGGAACCACTCTTGATTGATAAATTATTTTATTTATTGATCTACTAGAAAAAAGAAGACGGGGTTAGGGTTAGGGTTAGGGTTAGGGTTTAGTGTTAGTTTAATTGGAAAATAAATAATTTATCAGTTAAGAGTGGTTCCCCTTGTTTATGTTAGACTTATAGGAAATAACCACTATTTGTATAAAACATTAAAACCAAGCTATTTCTTTGGAAAGACAATTCATCAGAAATAAATGCTATTGCAACTTCAATAATATTATCTTATTGAAAGTCTTAAGTTTTGTTTGTTTTGTTTTACGGCATATCCATCTCGGTGGGTCATTTAATACTGACAGTTTTAAAATAAATTCATTCTTAATGGATATTCAAATTCTTAATTTTTGTATGAGTTATCTCCCCTATAAATACTGTCACATCAATAAAAAGTTACCTCCCTTTTCGTATAAGTGAGAAACCGAGTAATGTGTGTAGATTGATTGGTTGGTTGGTTGGTTGGTTGGCTGGTTTTTACGGTATGTCAACCCTTGTTGGGTTATTTTATGCTGAAGACGTTTTGTTTTATTAATTCTTGATGGTATTCAATTTTTTTTTAAATTCAATTTTTAAACTCATTTTTTTTTATTCAACCCATAGATGGGACCCTAACAGGTACTACCTGCATGTTAATATTTTTGTTTCTATTATTTTATTTTATATTAAAATAATCTTAAACATAATACTGTGTATGCAAACGAATTTTGATCAAAACACGTGTTGATAAATTACAGTAATAAATTTCATCCATACCAAAGTATATATTTATTTCTTCAATAATGTTTAAAACACAAACACACACCACACACACACACATATATATATATATATATATAGGTTATTTCCTATAAGTCCAACATAAACCAAGGAAACACTCTTGACTGATGAATTTATTTATTTTTCTCCATTTAAAACCAACCCTAACCCTACCCCTAAACCCTACTCTAACCCTAACTGTCTTCTTTTTTCCTAGTAGATTAAGTAAATAAATAGATATTCATCCAGTCAAGAGTGGTTCCCTTTTGTTTATGTTAGACTTATAGGAAATTAACACACACACACACACACAAACACACCACACCACACACACACACACACACATATATATATATATATTAAAAGTTACTACCACGTTTTCATTATAGTAGCATGAGTAGTTAATCTAAAAGGCTCACTATATTTTGTAAAATATAGAGCATTATACTTGTAGAAAAAGGTTTTACTCACAACTGTTTCTTACAACTATATATACATAGTTTAGACCTTAACTGTGTCTAGTCAATACCAATGGCCAGGGAGATATTTTCTTGCAACGTGGTGGCTTATGATCGGTGAATAAAGGCCTAAATCATTAAACGGACCTTTTGTTTTTATCTCTTCCTTTTTCCTTCCTTGAATTCCTTCCTTTGCAGAGCGACCACCAAATAAGATGGGGTTAAAAGCAAACCCTAGGAACACGCACCAAAGAATAACCACAGCACCTTTAAACCTTAAAACACAAAACCTCTTGTAAACCTCAAAATTTCAATAATAACTTTGGACTCAAATTTAACATGTAATAATAAGTTTATTAATGAATAGTACAACCCAGCTTAATTGTGCCTCGGTTCATAATAGCGCCCTGTACTACTAAGTCTTACGCATGCGTGGCTTAGGGATCAGGCTGAGGCTGATCCCTGGTCCAAGGGAGCTAACCCATAAAGTATTAGTAAATCCCGATTATCTGGTGTTGCTTATCCGCCGAATTTTTTAATTTCTTTTTAAAAAATTTTTAAAAAATTTATTAACTTAATCCCACAGAAAAAGAGACCTACTCTTTTCTCTCTAGCAAGCACAGTTACTCATTGAGACATATTCCAAATGAGATACCTTCCAATGGATTAATGAGGCAACACATTAGGACTGCTTTTCATAACACGAGGTGTGTAATTTATTTAAAACGATAACTAAAAACAAAGGTCAAAGGGCAAGTAACTCACCCGTACAATAAATGGATTCGGGTAGATAACTTCTGACCCCACTATTATTAGAGTTTGTTAGTATTGATTAGTACTGACTAAAGTGAATTTCAACACTTTTGAGTGTCGTCACCTCAGCTAAATAATGGATCATTCTTTTTTATTATAAAGAAAGAAAGGGAATAAAATGACACACTACACAGAAAAAAAAATATGATAAGAAAGAAAGGGAGTAGGGGAAAGAAATAGTGAGGGGGTGAGTGCGCGCTGAAGTGTCAGAAATTCCATGTGAATTATCTTCCCCTGCCACTAGGGGGACAAATCGCCAATGGGATATTGGCGCGAGAATCAAAACCCCAGCACTAGTCTGTGGGCCCTCGTCCGGGACGGACGTACTTATCAGGGAACCGTTAACAACGAGAGACGTAAAAACAAACGCTCTCACTCACTTAGCCCCAAAACAGGGTCCATTTATCACAAGAACCTTACAACCAGATTCCGTCTAAGGCATCGCACCAGCATACTACAGAAAGGTCGGTACGAACACACACTGACCAAAGGAAAACAACTACCGTGACGAAGCGTCTTAACTACATTTCCCACCGATGAGAAAAAAACTGTTATCTCCAGTACTACAAGAAATCCCTCCACAGATGAGTCTTGTAGCAAATACCGTTAAATTTGCAACAATGTATGTAATTTTATGTCAATACAGTGTCTGCATTTACTTTTTGTGTTGTTCCTTCTTTGTCCGACAATTTGCCTTCAACTACGGAGAAATAAGGGCTCCTTCGAATCCGTAAATACTCTTAAAAGAGATAACGATAATCTGTTTCAATCGAAATAATGAAAAGAGGAAAAGAAAGAAAAAAGTGTGTATGTGTGTGTGTGTGAGAGAGAGAGAGAGAGAGAGAGAGAGAGAGAGAAGAGAGAGAGAGAGAGAGAGAGAGAGAGAGAGAGAGAGAGATTAAATCAAGATTATCCATTATACTTTTTACTCATTGAACTATTTAGCAGTAGCTCTTAAGTAAACATATCAGACTTTGTAATAATTAAATTATCATACTGTGGTGTATCCACAGGTCCTGCTAGTATAAATGAATAAACGAATAAGATTGGGATTTAGTACAACTCAAACATAGACTTAAATATCTTAACGTATCTCCTTCCCTCTTACATCTTAGGTTAAAAGGACAAACCTTATTTACTTACCATCAATCTAAGTATATAATGTTACCTATCATAAGTATCAGTTTTCAGTCACTATTTATTTCAAAAGCTTTCCATGTTAATATATATTTTAAGATTTTATACTCTTAACATATTGAACTATTTAGCAATCGTATCGGCATTGCAGTCTCGGAAGACTATATAATTCTTGTGCCTCTGAAGTTACAGCGCCTCCCGTGACTGTAAAGTCCAATGTTCGAAAAAGGCAAAAAAACAAAAAAAAACAGCCTCGACCACAGATGTCGCATGCGAAGGCTAGCCCTGCAGATGTTGATGTGCCTGTGCTTTGTTGCCATCGTTTTCTTCTGGACCTCTTGGCTTCATGGTGTTGTGCCAGGGTGACTTCATACATGAACAGTTCGCTAACTCCTATTGAGTTAGCATATTACAACAAACACAAAAATTACTCGAAAGCAAAAGAATACTAATTGCTATAAAAAGACGGATGAAAGAAAACTTCTCTCTCCCTCTCTCTTTGCCCCCTCTCTCTTTGTCCCCTCTCTATGCCCTCTTTCTCTCCGAATCTGTTCAGTTAACATTTGTAAGTAATCATGTAAGTAAAATCAAGTAGGATTAGCGTGTTATGTGTAGTTTAATTAAAACACTTAAGTAAAAAATATTTACTTCCCAATTAGATATTTAAATTTAATTACAAAAAGTATAAACACATTTTCTGATATGTAGTCAGTTTTTAGACTATTCTTAGAGGCAATTTTTTGAAGGTCAGAATATTACATTATCATAAAAGAAGGTCTTGTTGGGAGACAAAAATAAATGTCCTCCTTTGCATTGGTGACGTATTTTCCCACCTCACGTGTCCGTTGGTCACATGGTAATTCAGCCCCTTAAAACTTTCTCTTTTGTCAAATGGACAAATGTTTTATTTTTTGATCATTTTTAAAATTATTTTTTTCATATATCGTTTATTTATGTTCTTGTTATATCCCGAGATGTAGAAAGTACAAAATGATAATAAAAACAGTGAAATATGTTAACATATAACAATATTTGTTTTATTTATTCTCACTGACAGGAAATACAGTCGGATGGTTTTGGATAGAATTCAACTCTGTGTGTGTATCATGTGCGTGTTCGTCACATGGGCCGTCCTTTGTGTTGTCATCTGTGTGTTCACCACATGGGGCTAGTCCTTGTCTGCTGACTCTCTGCTTGTCAGTCTTTATCTAACACAAGGTAGAAAATGCTTCTACCCTAAAAATAACTTAACTAGCCCGATTGTGCTGACGCACGTGGTCACTAGTCCATCCGTGCTGACGCACGTCTGTACAGTCCAAAACCCCAGTCCAAAGTAACATGGCGGAATTGCCATATCTGGGTTCTCGTCAGTCCCTTACTGATCAAAGGGGAGTAACTCTATTTTCGTTAGGTCCACCTAACAGTTCTTATATCTTTATTTAGCTTTTCTTACGGAAAATAAGGATTAAAAAGATTTTAAACTCTCGGACAAAAAATAGGATGTTGATTTTATTGAACTTTGGTCTTTGCTGGTACACTCTGTTAGGATTTTTGTGGCCATTTTTAGGTGAGCACACTTTACAGTAGAGATCCCTTGTGTTCCTTAGTGTTCGGTAGAATCCTGGGGTACCTTAGTGTTAGGTGCCACGTATTCGAGCGTGTTGATTGGCTGAATGAATCCATGCGTCCACGCAGAGTCTATAAGTTTAAGTGGTGGTCTACAGCACACCTTATATAATATATATATATATATATATATATATATATATATATATGGAAGTGCGTGGTGTAATGGTTAAAGTCATGGGAAATGGACTCGTCGTCCCGAGTTCAAATCCTAGATGTGGTAATTGCATTTCACTTAGTGCTAATACCCTTGGGAAAGGTATGAATCCTAATCTCCCTCCAGCTATGGATAAATAGTAGGGCAGACTGGGCTCTTTAACCTTGGTTAGGCAACCAGTCTAGGAGAAGGAAAATCTGAATTCAAACCTGTTGAACTCCGCTTAAGAAATTGACCTTGTGTCACATCCTGCTCGTGCGGAGGAGTAGGTAAATATATATATCACAAAAATATTCCAGCACACTCGGCTGTTGTACAATAAACATACATGCATACATACTGACATCCAGAATCTTTCTTATATATATATATATATATATATATATATATATATATTATATATATATATATATATAAAAAGGAAGTTTGGTATGTACGTGTCGACTAATAACTCACAAACGAGAGGTTATTCAGATTTAAAATCTTGCATACTACTTGATATGCTTATAACTAAGAAACACGCGCAATCTGGGTTTTGATTTTTAATAATTAAGCGATATAATTCAATAATTAACAAAAAATAATAAAAAAATACAGTATACACACCCTCCATCCCCACCCTACTCACGTCGTCATGAGTTTGGTTTTGAACTTCCAGACAGAAGACGCGGTCGCTTACTGTTTTAAAAAAATACGAATGTTCATTTCTAAAAGAACACCCACCCACTCCATCTCCCGTCAGCACAATTCGAGCTTTGAAGTAGGTTAAGACAGAGTTTCTGACCGTAATAAAAAGACGACTTCTAAAAAAAAACAAAAAAAAAAACAACCTTCCACCCCACTCGTCGGTACATGCTTTGAACTTCTAAGCATATGGTGTTAGAAAGGCAAATGATACTCATATGCATTTTTTTTTAATTAGGTATCAACAATTCAAGTGCCAATTTTCACATTAAAAACAAATTAAAATTAATCAAATCGATTATATGAGGTCAAATTTTCGTCTAAGTCAAAAAGTAGTAACATAATGAGCATCAGTAAAAAAATCAAAATGATATTACATATGTAATTAATTATTGATACAGTTTAAACATTAAATTCTGCCCCCCCCCCCCAAAAAAAAAAAAAAAAATTACGAAAACGGACGCTTTGTCTGGATTAAAGATATATACTAAAACAAACGCGTTATTGAGATTTTAAAACAATTTATGCCGAAGTCATGTTTGTTTTATTCATTATTACTGGGAATTCAAATTATTTCTAATCCATTTTTAAACATATTTTTTAAAATCCTTTTTTTCTTTCTATTTAACCAATAGATGGGTCAATGTGAGCCTGGGAGTAATGGCAATGAAGGGGTACTCCACACTTCCCAGAGCTCCATAATTGGAACCTCACCACTAGATTCAGTTTTACCATAAGAGCGATACGGTGGGGACAATCATATAGGTGCTAGGGCTTCACATGACTAGCTGATTGATTGGAGGGACCTTGGAGCCCAAGTAACGGTGCATGCCGTGGACTACTCTGCAAACACCATGAGTCGTCACCTACGGCCGACAGGTGGCCCAATTGGAAAGAGGTTTTACTCAACAGAGGTGCTGTCGGCATATTGTACAGCCTCGGCCGATAGAGCTAGATAAATAAGGACACATGTTTAATAATTAGCTCCTTTTAATTGTTACTTTTTAGGGGTAAAAAAGAAAATAAATTAATATTTTTTATCACTTTAATGCAACAATCAATTAAGAAAAACAAGTAATTAGGAACTGAATTTAAGTTTTTGTCATATGTACAAAACAGTTTTCGAAAAATAGAATTATATTTCAAAACACTCAAAAGTTAGGGATTACATTTTTGTTAAAAATTCTATGTATTATTTTCCTCTTATTCTCTCTCTTACCCACTCACTACCTGGTGTTAAAATGTTTTACCCCGGTCATGGACCGGGTACTTTTGCTAGTATATATATATATTACATAGATTAAGTAATTTCGTATTTAAAATCTTAGCGCGATCGAAACTGTCGCGGAGCCGATAAACGATGCCGACCACGCGAACGTTTTAACAAAGTAAATGAAGTGCCATAAACCGGGCAAAGGAGGACAAACACGAAGTTTTAGGTTTAACAAGACGACAGTTTTATTCGCGTGTAAACTGGGAGAACAAATCAGGATAACCAGTCGGGTGGTCAATGTCTTCCGGCAGCTGGGTTGTCAGCATCGCAGGACAGGAAGGTGAGGCTGGTCGGTGTCGTTAGACGGACGGATCTTCCGGAGGCTAGAAACGTGCTGGACCAGGTAGACAGGAAGCAGCTGGACAAAGTCGATAGTGACGTCTCGCCAGTGGGAGAAAGTCACAGAACTGATAAAAAAAATTCTTAGTCGCCGGGAAAATACTTTGTGTTTTGTCCTTAAAAGGCCTAAACTAGAATTGCAGAGAGATTATCTTGGGCGTCGGAAGTGGGTCCTTTTCTCGCACGCGAAGGGTTCTTCCGGTGAAGGCTCATGGGAGTTTGTTATTTTGTTATTCTTTTTTTTTATTTCAATTTTATTTTAATTTTATTTTAATCCCTACAAAGGACAATTTGCTAAGCTGTTGCCATAACATCTGAAACTTGTGGGTTAGCAAGGGGTTTATTTTTTTAGGTTTAAAAGGTAGCTTGTTATTCCTGGTGCGTGTTCTTGGGGTTTGCTTTGAACCCCGTCTTATTTGGTGGTCGCGCTGAAAAGGAACGAATTCAAGGAACGAAAAAGGAAGAGACAACGACAAAAGGTGATTTCATGATTTAGGCTTTATTCACGGGACATAGCCGCCAAGTGGCAAGAAAATATCTCCCTGGCCAGTAGTAGCGACTACACACAGTTAAGGCCTAAACTAGAATGGCCGAGAGATTATCTTGGGCGTCGGAAGTGGGTCCTTTTCTTGCACGCAGAGGGTTCTTCTGGTGAAGGCTCATTGGAGTTTGTTATTTTGTTATTCTTTTTTTTATTTCAATTTTATTTTAATTTTATTTTAATCCCTACAAAGGACAGTTTGCTAAGCTGTTGCCATAACATCTGAATCTACAGCTAAAAGCAGAATCATGGCAGCCTGAAGACTGGATCGTCTGCAGGTTGGATCTTGGTCAGCAGGCGACCGGATTGCGTGTAGGATGGATCGTGGTCAGCAGAAGACTGGATCGTCTACGGGTTGGGATCGTAGCCAGCAGGAGACCGGATCGAGTGTAGAATGGATCGTGGTCAGCAGAAGACTGGATCGTCTGCGGGTTGGGGTCGTGGTCAGCAGGGGACCGGATCGAGTGTAGGATGGATCGTGATCAGCAGAAGACTGGATCGTCTGGGGTTGGATCTTGGCCAGCAGGGGACCGGATCGAGTGTAGGATGGATCGTGGTCAGCAGAAGACTGGATCGTCTGCGGGTTGGGGTCGTGGCCAGCAGGAGACCAGATTAAGTATAGGATGGAACGTATGCGGTTTGCCAGAGAGTTAGGAATGTTATATAACAGAAAAATATATCTCTCCTGATTCACAAATTCACTTACTAAATACACCCAATCACCACCAAAAAACAAAACACTTCAGAACACAATCTAAGTTATTAAGAAATGTAACATCAAACGAATGTTGACCCGACAGTAGCTTTAAGCAAAATGAACAAAACAAGTTTTTTGCGCATAGGCTTCACGCAAGCTTCCGAGTGAAAAACCAAATATACAAACAATTTAAAAAATAATTTTTTTCAACCAATCATAAACCCTCCCCTCACAAAAAAAATATCAAAGCGAATCTTGAGCCTATCATCCATCGTTATAAAAACGGCAGACTAAAAGTCGCGAAAGCAGTTGACTCTAGCGCTGGTACACAGCGTCACTCTTTCAGGCAAGATCAAATGACTACTGTACCTACCGACCCACGTCACATCCCCGCGTCACACACAACTAAGTCGTCGCCCGAGAAACAGACTTTCACCCCCTCACCTACTTTCACTTCACCGAGTGAAAGAAAGACTTATCAGCTTCACATTTCCAACTTTTGTTTATTTTTAAATTAACGAAATTAATCTAATTTCTCTCGTCTGTGTTTCTTTTGCTACCATATGCTTTCTTGTAATATATCAGGGATTACCACTGAAACGTGATCAGCAGAAAACCGGATCGGATTCAGGCTGGATCGTGGTCGACAAAAGAATGTTATTTAGTGTATTTTTAATATTTAAATGAACCCCCCCCCAAACAAACAAAAACAAGAACAAACCCCCCCCCAAAAAAAAAAACCAACAGAATTTGTATTTCTAAATTTTTTTTATGGAATAAATAATTATAAATAATTGAATAAGTGTTAAAATTGATACATATATACATTTGTTTTCTACCAAACTATCGCTACGAATCCAAAACTTAGTCGGCATTAAATGACCCACCGAGGTTGATATGCCGTAAAATAAAACAAACCAAAACTAAACCAATGCTGGTTTCTCCCAAAACGCGGACATCGTCACTTGGCGGAAAGTTTAAATGCCTTTTCGGGTGTCAATAAATCCGTTAATGTTTAACAATTCGTCTTCAGAGTCGTGACTGCCGAAAGGCGTTTAAACTTTCCGCCAAAAACCGATGCCCGCGTTTAGGGAGAAACCAACTTTGTCTCGTCAGGAGGAACAAGGATGTTGGTCCAACTAGCTGTATAAAGTAAAGTGGCCTAATGTCGATATCAGCCAAACAGCGAGGGAGTCTATCCCATTTTCACTAGCGCTAGACCAAGGAGATTGTTTTTGCGTCTGGGGTGGGGCGCCGCACCTACCATCAGCTCCCCACCTTACGGCACAAATCCCTGTGCTACTCATACACTGCTGTATAGAATAATCTTATTGTACTCTAGATGGACTTTTATCGGAAATTCAACAGAGAATTATCTTCCCCTGCCGCTAGGGGGCAAATCGCCAATATACGATGTTGGCGCCAGAATCAAAAACTTCACTTATCAGGGAGCAGTCAGCGAGGGAAGTCGCAAATAAGCGATCCCTAGACTTCACTTATCACAGAACAGTTACCCTGGAGAGACGCAAAAATAAGCGCTCTTACCACCGTGCCCATAAACAGGGCTCACTTGTCTGGAGATTGTCAACCTGAGGATTCACGTCAAACTCGCCCATAACCAGCAAACTTTCTAAGGCGTTGTATCAGCATACTTTCGAAGGCTGATACAATAGCATACCAACAGAAGGCTGAAGAACGAGAAACGACCTGACGAAGCGTCTTAACAACATTTCGACCAGCGACCAGAATATCCCTGTCATCACCACTTCTGAAACGAACAGTATTTCACCTCACAGATAAGTCTTGTAGCAAATAACATTAAAATTTGCAACAACATTTCTATACCTTTTGATAATACAAGTTTCTGCATTTTATGTTGTATTTCTTTCTTTCTTTCGTCCGAAATAGCCAACTACGGAGAATAAGGGCTCCAACGAATCCCCGTAAATAATCTTACTTTAAAACAGCTTACCTTAATGCTAAGATAGACTGTGAAATATATCTAGAATGATTTAAAGTTTTTATTCAAACAAATAAAAAAAGGCGAAAAGCTTGTTTGTAAATTAAATATACTAGCAAATATATGCACACTCCGGTTGCAAGTATTTAAGTTTTATTATAATAAAATATCATATTAAATTAGAAAGGCTAATGAAACTGAATGAGAATGCAAATAAAAAGATTTGGAACAGAGGGGGTATAATCGAAAAATAGAACAACTTTGAAACTAACTCTTCCATCATTTTCCATTACTCCCGTCTTTCATTGGTAAATTTTCCTAATTTAACTATTTAGTTAAAATAGGAAGTAAAGAATAATATTACAGTTATTTCTTCTTGTTAATGGATTTCTTTTACTATTTATCCCCAAGATTTTTGCTCATATTTACTAAGATAAAACCAAACAATTAGAAATCAATAATACTAAGCAGATATTTATTAAAATCAAATTTTTAAGATCAATATGCAAATTAGCCTTTCCATTCACACTGTAAACCGCTATTTTATTGTATATATATAAATACAATTGCATGTTAATAGTATGTAGATATGGTCAACAGTTTTAATGATGTAAACCAATTTTATTAAAAATTGAGGTTTGAATAAAAATAAAATCATGGAGAATTTAATGTAAATAACAAAGGGAATTGTGACTTGTATAGTAATATAGTTTCGGTTACAGACAGACAAACCCACAATCTCCATTATAATAAGATTGTTTACGAACTTAAACAAAGTGGAAGGAACTGGAATAATTCGCTCCATAAATTTTTCATTGACAAAACATTTAATCAGTTGTTAAACAATTATTGTGTGTATACACAGATTTTAAATAGTTAAAAATAATTAAATTACTTGGGCAGATGATTTAATAACTGCGGCGTCAGACTTGAGAAGTATATGGGACAGGAGGTTTAATGTTTTAGGTTTAAAAGGTAGTTGGTTATTCTTGGTGCGTGTTCTTAGGGTTTTGCTTTTAACCTTGTGGTGAGCCGGAAGTTAACGCTTTGAAAGCAGAAATAAAATGACAAAAATAAACGCTTTGCGCATGGGATCGGCGCAGCTAGAAATAAATAAAAAAAGAAATATTAAAAATGATAATTTTCAACCAATCAGATGCGTTCGCGCCTAAAAGGAAGTTTTTCAAAAAAGACCTATTTGGAGCCTAAGTAAATCTTATATAAAGGAAGGTTTTCGAAGAACAGTTCAGAAAGGTCAAGTATGCATGAATAGTCCACGTCTCTCGATTTAAGAAATATTTGCCGACCGCTGAAGGTATTACAAGCTATATCTTTCCCTCTCTACCAGTTATATCCCTGTTGATATATAGAACTCCACTCTTTCATCCTTTTATTACATAAACATTTAAAAAAACATATTCTGCAGGACATTGATCAGTATTCTTGTTTATTGTAATTTTTTGTTTTAATACACATATTACTTGTAGAAATTATGAGTTCTTCGTTTTTCTGTCTTAATATATATGACCTTATGATGTGTTTATTGTAATTACCCACATATATCTATACATCCCATCAACCCATACAGTATAACCCCATCTTATTTGGTGGTCGTGTTGAAAAGGAAGGAATTCAAGGGAAGAAAAAGAAACAGACAAAGACAGAAGGTGGTTTTATGATTTAGGCTTTATTCACGGCTCATGGGCACCACATGACAAGGAAATATCTCCCTGGTCAGTGTAGTGACCAGATACAGTCAAGGCCTAAACTCGAATGGCCGAGAGATTATCTTGGGGGGTCGGAAGTGGGTCCTTTTTCTCGCACATGCGCGGAAGGTTCTTCCGGCAAAGGCTCATGAAAGTTTGTTATTTTTCTTATTTTTTCTTATTTTAGTTTTAATTTTATTTTAATCCCCACAAGTATGAATAATATAAAGAGTAAACCTATATCAAAACTTTACGATGAAAATCTAGGCAAGTCGCTGGCCAAGGCTGCTGCTAACTGGTCGTCGACGGCTGGGTAATTTCATAGCAATTGTCTGCTATCGTATTTCTTAAGTATCGAGTTTGAAATTAGTAATGACATTATTAAAATGAGTCAAGCAAAATATTCGCAAAGAATATTAAACAAATTTAAAATGATTGATTGTAATCTAAAATCAATATCACTGTGACCTAAGTGTTAATAAGGGTTGTAATATGGATTCATAACAACTTCCACATAACTGACTATACAGAGAAATTGTTAGTGATTTAATTTATGTAATGAATTGCATTAGACCTGCTTTATACAGTGTAGTTAATAAGTTATCTCAGCATTTAGCAAAACCGACTAATGTGGATTTAAAGGTAATTTTCACCTTTAGTTGACTAAATTCCTAGCATAAAATTGTGCATGCGCATTATCTGAAATGAACTTAATTGTTATTAAGAACACATTTTATGATATTTTTGTGTAAAAGCATGCAGTTGTATTGTTTTTGAAAAAGTTTCTAAGATTTGGATATTTCGCACGGAGACTTTCAAAATGGCTACCGGCTTGTTTCAAAGTGAAAGTCAGTTAGCTAAATTCCTAGCATAAAATTATCTGAAATGAACTTAATTGTTATTAAGAACACATTTTATGATATTTTTGTGTTAAAGCATGCAGTTGTATTGTTTTCGAAAAAGTTTCTAAGATTTGTTTATTTCGCACGGAGACTTTCAAAAATAGCTACCGGCTTAGTTCAAAGTGAAAGTCAAGGGAGATTACTCTAATTGCCTTATTTGCTAGGAACTAGAGGTGAAAATTACTAAAGGTGAAAATTACCGAATTAAATTTGAGGAAAATTTGTCTTAAAATATATTATTGTAATATTGGATCCTTTCCGTCCACTAAGGACGATGGTGTAGTGTCCAAAATAAAAATAAAAAATAAAAATTTTATCTGCATCTGCGCAAGTGACTCTGCAGGCCAATTCTTGAGTGACAGTCTTTGGTATACTGAATGCACACAAACTGCGATGCTTTCTGGGGCTGCTGGCTTTTCTCTCTCTTTCTGGCTCTCTTCTCTGTCGAGGCTACTCTCCACTCTGCCTCACCCCTCTCCGTGCTTTGCTTAACGTTGAGGCGCCAGGCCGCTCTATTTTTTGCATCTACCTCCCACGTGTTTGTGTCAATATGGCATATCCTCATAGCCCTCCTGCAGACATCTTTAAATCGTAGGCGTGGTCTACTAACCGATCGGGAACCTTTTACTAATTCGTCGTACAAAAGATCTTTTGGGATGCGTCCATTTTCCATTTTCCTGACATGTCCAAGCCAACGAAGCGCCTAAAATATATTAAGAGAACTTTAAATTATTGTCTCAACTTTGAACTGTCTGAAAATAATTTAGATTAAATCGGATTTCATGATTCATATTGGGCAAATTCAGACGATAGAAGTTTGTTTGTTGGTTGGTTGGTTGGTTTTTACAGCATATCAACCCATTGGTTTATTTGCTGCTGATCACAAGCTGGTGGCTGATCAATACTAGCTGGGTCACCCAGGTGAAGAGGTATGATGTTGCAAGACCCGAAATGCCAAAGGATCTTGGGATTACATCACTGTCTATGTGGTCAGTGGAACCTTTTGGGTGTATTCCTTGATATACAATTACTTCATGTGAATAAATGCCAGTTCATATTTAGACGACCAGTTAGCAGCAGCTCAGCATCGCCTTGGCCAGGGACCTGCCCAGCAGTCAACTATCCTTTTCAGGACATAAATCCAACTACATGCGAACTGTCCTTTTCAGGACAAAAATTCAACTATTTGTATCGTTTGTTAATACCAAATAAAATTGGAGATTTTTAACTTAATCAAATTGTCTTTGTTATCTTTGCCTTAGATTTTGTTATTTCTTTCTGTTATATAATTTATGAGCAGTCATAAATTATGAACGTACCTGTAGTTAGAATTTTGAATAGGATCTGTTAGACTTAAAAATGACGGGGTCTGTGGAAGGTTACTGGGGCTGATTAGTGACAACGGTGACATTCCAACTGACCTTCTGGTATACAGGTGCAAGAAAAAGTTTTAGTTGAGTTAGTCAGATGCCAGCCAGCACCTTATCAGAGAGGATTTTTTTCTTAATATAAATAGATCACTAAGTAGGCCTGAGTCTATTCTAGTAGTGACCAGGTTTGAATTCAGAGTTTTTCTTCTCCTAGACTGGTTGCTGGGGGGGAGAATAGTTGGATTCATACTTTTCCCAAGGGTATTAGCGTTATGTGAACTGTGGCCCATCCAGGAATTGAACTCGGGTCGACGAGGCCATTCCCTGCGACTCTAACCAGTACACTACCACAGCGCACACTAGATGTCTCTTAGGGTTCGCAACTCACCCCCGGCGGAATCATGGGCAGGGTTAAACATAAAAGCTTGATCAAGAAACAACCAAGTCTTGTTGTGTTAATTAAATGAAACAAACAATGACCAGACCAGACCAGCCCAAAGAAGAATCAACTGAAAGAAGAAGACCAACCCTTAAAAGAAGCCCAACAGATCAACGACAGAAAATGGCGACGAGTTAGCAGGAACCAGTAGAAAGCCGTAAGCAGAAGTGTAATCAAGTAAGAATCACCACCTATCATCTAATCCAGGGGTTCCCAACCTTTTTCAGCTCATGGCCCACTTTGAAACCAGAATTCTTTTGTGGCCCATGAAATTATTATAATTGAAAAAATATTTCCATTTTACATAAGATATTTATTCAATCAAGATACAACCATATTGACGCACACACCTTCTCTCAAGTATCTAAACTACATGTACTTTTCAGTTCCAATTTAATGACTATTCAATATCTAATTTTGCAATTTTCCTATATATATGTATGTACAAAAAACAACAAAGCTTTCACAAAAAAAAAAAAAAAAGACTTGAAGAAACAATTCTTCACCTTTAAAATAATCAACCAATTTCAAAATATGAATTATCATCAGAAAGGAACTTGGTTTCAAATACACTTATATATAGAATTATAATATTTCCTTGGCCCACCTGAAATTTGCTGTGGCCCATTTTGCCCATGTGGCCATAGGTTGGGAACCACTGATCCAATCTATCTGTCTCTCTGTCTCTCCTCCGAGTATACTAGAAGGGTATATAACACTTTCAAACATTTATGGGCACGAGATCATCATTGACCCTGCAACAAATATACCATTGATTATGCAGTAAAATCGGTAGGGTGGCCTAAAGTCGGTATCAGCCTATCGGCGAGGGAGTATATCCCCTTTTCACTAGCGGTAGACCAAGGAGATGGTTTTTGCGTCTGAAGTGGAGCGCCACACCTACCATCAGCTCCTTACTTTACCGCACAGATCCCTGTGCTACTCAAACGCTGAGTTGGCGTGGGCCAGTTTCGAACTAGGAACCTTGTGGTTTTTAGCCGAACGCTCTACCGACTGAGCTAACTCGACCCTATTGATTATGTAAAGATGCGTAAAAAGAAGAAAAGAAAAAGAAAGAAGAAAATATAAATAGAGCTGATGGTAGTTGTGGCGCTCCACCTCAGATGCTAAAAATAATCTCCTTGGTCTAGCGCTATTGAAAAGAGGATAGACTCCCTCGCTGTCTGGCTGATACCGACTTTAGGCCGCCCCGTCGACTTTACTTACTTTACTATATAGACTTTAGTTTAAGAGGGTTTGTTTGATTAAACTAAAATCAAAGTTTCACCCTCTATTTCAAATAGAAGTGTAACCATTGTGTTCTATTTAAGAAAGGCTACCACCCTCTTCATATATGAACTCTGATTGACAGTTATGGGGTGGCAAGGGTTTAATATTTTAGGTTATAAAAGGTAGCTGTTGTTATTTCTGGTGCATGTTCCTAGGGTTTGCTTTTAACCCCATCTTATTTGGTGGTCGCGCTGAAAAGGAAGGAATTCAAGGAACGAAAAATGAAGAGACAAAGACAAAAGGTGGTTTTATGATTTAGGCTTTATTCACCAGTCATAGCCACAACGTGGCCAGTAGTAGTGACTAGACACAGTTAAGGCCTAAATCTCTCTGGTCTAGCGCTAACGAAAAGGGGAAAGACTCCCTCGCAAAATTATTGGAAATTCCATAATTAATTATCTTCCTAGGGGGCGAATCGCCAACATCGTATGTTGGCGCCAAAACCAAAAACTTTACTTATCACGGAGCACTCACTGATTGTAGTCGCGTGAATAGCGAGCCCTAAACTTCACTTATCGCATAGCAGTTACTGGAGGAGAGACGTAAAATAAAAGCTCTCGTCTCCAAGCCCAAAAAACAGGGCTCACTTATCTACTGACCGTCGACTTGGACGGAGGCATTTTTTCACAGCACACTTTCGAAGGCATTGTGTCCGCATACTGCAAGGCGGTCACAATAGCACACTACAGAAGGCAGAAGACCAAATAGTCTACTTGAGAAGGCCCCCATCCATCGTCATTTTAAAGGAACTGTTACCCGGGGCGAGAAGCTTCTAAAATAGCATCCCCCACCATTACTTATCACCGAACCGGTTACCGAGGAAGAACGAGAAACGTCCGAAGAAACGTCTTATCAACACTTCCTACCAACGAACAGAATACCCCGGTTATCACCACTACTCCGAGAACTCTGCTTAACTCTCAGATAAGTCTTGTAGCAAATACCAATAAAATTTGCAAAAACATTTATGTAATTTTTGTTAATACAAGTGTCTGCATTTACTTTCGTGTTTGTTCCTTCTTTGTCCGACAATTTGCCTACAACTACGGAGAAATAAGAGCTCCTTCGAATCCCGTAAATATTCTTAAAATGTTAAGCAATTAACATGGATTAGATTAATGTACAGTGCATTAGATTTATATGATTGTTTTTTTAAATTTTTTATTTTGAATTACATCTACAAAATTATTTTCGTTGCTAAAATCTTAGCGTGGCTGAAATGTCCAGTTAACTAGGTTTGGTTTATTTTGTTTTACGGCATATTAACCTCAGTGGGCCATGTAATGCCAACAAAGTTTTAAAATAAATTCATTCTTTATGGATACATAATTAAAAAAACCCAGCCTTCTTCTATTTAACCCATACATGGACCCTAACATGTACTACCACTCCCAGTTAACTAGGTGCACACACTCACACGAGAGAGAGAGAGAGAGAGAGAGAGAGAGAGAGAGAGAGAGAGAGAGAGAGAGAGAGAGAGAGAGAGAGAGAGAGACTTTTGTATGATTTTTGTGTAAAATGTTCCTTCAGTAACTCCAGGAAAGCGTCTATAAACAACTCATCTATGCTTAGGTAAAGGTAAGGTTGGCCTAATGTCGGTAACAGCCAGACAGCAAGGGAGTCTATCCCCTTTTCACTAACGCTAGACCAAGGAGATTGTTTTTGTGTCTGAGGTGAAGCACCTCACCTACCACCAGCTCCTCACTTTACCGCACAGATCCATGTGCTACTCATACGCTGAGTTGGCGAGGGCCGCTATCGAACCAGGAACCTTGCGATTATTTAGTCTAGTGCTCTACCGACTGAGCGAAACCTGCGACTATTTCATTAGTTTGAACACCTGTCATAAATAAATCTAATAGTACACACCGAGTGAAGGAGGTTTTTGATAGGCTGGGTTATTTTCAGTGCTTGAAAAATTTCAAAAATGAGGTCTTTCCCTACCCATTAGATACGGGTAGGTTGTGACACAAGGTCGTCGTTATGGGGCATCCAGTGAGGATTGAACTCGCGATTCGTAGTAATGGATCTGCGAGACTAGCTTGCTAACCATTACACCGCCATATGAAGCGCGTGGTGTAATAGTTAAAGTCATGGGAAATGGACTTGTCGCCCCGAGTTCAAATCCTGGACATGGTAATTGCATTTCACTTAGCGCCTAATACCCTGGGAAAGGTATGAATCCTACTCTCCTTCCAGCTATGGATAAATAGTAGGGTAGACTGGGCACTTTAACCTTGGTTAGGCAACCGGTCTAGGAGAAGGAAAAACTCTGAATTCAAACCTGTTAAACTCCGCTTAAGAAATTGACATTGTGTCGCATCCTGCTCGTGCGGAGGGGTTGGTAAATATATATATGACGCCCTTTTACCCAACCCATTAGCCACGGGTAGGATGTGACACAAGGTCACCGTTATGGGGCATCCAGCGAGGATAGAACTTGCGATTCCGTAGTAATGGATCTGCGAGACTAGCTTACTAACCATTACAACACGATGAAACCATAAAACTTTAAATCAGGAATTAAAAAAGAAAAACATTTTTAGATTCCAATGATGCAAAACTATTTTACTGGTTTTAACTTCAACCAGATGTATATAGGTTGTCCTTGTTTCCGTGAGCATATACTCCTCATCATGAGCAAGTAAAATGTATCTTAAAAAGTAAAAATTATAAAAGAATAAATAAGTTTTACACGGTTTAATTTAAGATAAAGAAAGACGCCAAGATGAATTTTCACAGCACTCATTTCTGTAAAAAAAAAGTAGCTTTAGTAAATAATAAACATTAAACAATAAAATTAAACAATCATTTAAAATATTAAATGATGCAAATAATTTTTAATTTACTTTTAAATTGCATCCTTAATAATCAGTAAGAGGTTGGGTGATTCAGGATGATCAGAGCGAGCATAGTATGTTATATTAGCAGCTAGGCATATCCAATTTTTCGTCTGCTTTTCATTTTAAAAACGAATTAGAATTAATTAAATCGATTATTTAAGGTCAAATTTTTGTCTATGTCGAAAAGTAGTAACAAAATCAGCATCAGTAAAAATAGCAAAATATTATTACACATGTAATTTATTTTTAATACATTTTAAACTTTTTTCCGGTCAATTTACAAACTTATGTTAAGACAAGTAATATGTAAAGTGAGTAGTTTGTACACAGTATGGGACTGAGGAAAAAAACAGCACCCGTACAATTGACTGTAGTTTAGTTAGTAAATAAATAGTTTGTATCTTTAGTTTATTTCCATGATTGAGTGGCCTTGTTTTTGATTTTTCAGAATATGTAGGTGAAATGGGAGACTACTCTCACTTTTGGTAGGTTCCAAAATTTTGCACTAAAAGTTCACAGCGGTCTTATATTTAAAATTCCTGTATACAATAATTTTTTTTAGAAATGTTTTTTTAACGGAAAACTTTTGGATTTGCCTAAAAAATTGTTTCATCACGCTAGCAATAAAAAAAAAAAAAAAAAAAAAGAAAAAAGAAAAAAAAAGATTTTTTTTTTTTAATTAAAAAAAAAATTATTACCCCTTGAAAACGATTGCACACGCGATTTTGTAATTAAACACGGAAGAGTAACCTTTCCTACCGACATATTCTGAATAATCGTCCAGATGTGTATATTGAAATTACAAATAAATCGGATACTCTTAGCTATAACGCAGATAGTTTACCAAGCCCCAGTCACTCTTAGTCACCGAAAATACAAAAAGAAATAAAAGAAAAAGAAACAAATGTCAACCCTGGATCTCAAAGGAGATACCCCCAAATAAAGAGAGAGGGCAGGGGGAGGACGTACCCCCACCCTCATTGTCTATTTCCTAAGTCGTCAGTGGTGCAATGGAAAAACCACGCTCTTTAAAGACCTGTTCTTCAACCAAGGTGACAAACAACAGCAGCAGCTGATTTTATTCACCACTCTCACTTCGTTTTTGTATCTCTAAATTTTTCTCCCACTTTACTTATTACCTGCTTATACTTTTTACATCCCCCTCTCTCATAAACATTATACCTATCTTCCTCTCTCACTCCCTCTTCGCGCTCTGACGGTGTCTAACGGTGACATATTTGCGCAGAGGAGAAACACCGACTGTTTGTCAACGAAACATAATAATCAGTCCTTATTATTTATTTCGGTCTTTATTTATGGAATTTAAATGTGGACGAACTTATCAGATAAGTCATAATTATCGTCTTTCAAGATGAAATTTCACTGGCATAAACAATGTCTGAATAATGTTAAAATAAGTTGATAGAGAAACAGAATCGACATGGAAGCTTTCGTCCATCACCGGGCGATTAGACGATACAACAATAACAACACAAGAAAGAAAATATTTTCCGTTATAAAGGATCGCTTGTTATTCCTCAAGAAGGAAAATGGAAGTGTGTAACTGTCACTGCCATGTCTAGAGTAAAATTGTTATTATTATAATTATTATAACTGAAATATTTTCTTTTAATTTACCCGTACATGACAATATGATCGTCAAACCATTCGCATTGAATATCATGTCGTCTCGCTCTTCTTGTTATTGTTGTTCCCAGTTACAAATGGACGAAAAAAATCGTGAATATAACAATAAACAAGTCTGTAATATTTGTCTAAGTCGTCCACAGCAAAAAGATGAACAGACGTTTTGTAATTATGATAATACGGCACCAAAATTATCTAAACCTGACCCATCTCCTCTCGGGTCTTTGTTAGTTTGTCATGGCTGTTTAAAATCGACTAAAAAACGTCTTTCAATTTCACTTCCTTCGTCACAGGATTGTTATAATAATAATAATATTATTAATAATTTTAATAATATTTATTATAACCTTAGCAAAAACAATATTTCACTTTGTTCTTGTAGATTACCTATTCATTGTAATCAACATCAGAATAATTCTTCTTTTTCTTTCTTGCGACGATTTTCTTCTTTTTTCAGTTTTATATCTTCCTTGTTTTCCTGCCGTCGGATTTTCGCCTTTTCTTCTTTTTCATTTTGGTCACTAAACCTCTTGACCTTTTTATGTGTCTTGTCCCTGGCACCAGCACCCACTGAAGCCCTTCATTTACAAGGGGTTTGGCGCAGCGATGACTTTTTCCTATTTCTAGCAAAATTCGGTTTTCAAAAGACAGACCCTCGAGACCTGGCGAATACCCAGGGGATCATATATGGCCAAGTTTTACCCCGAACTAATACTGACCCCCACCAGCAACAACAAAACAAAAAGGTATCATTTACGCCAAACTTGACCCTGGTCCTTGTGGACAGTGAGTATTTCATGGAATATTACGGTAACCGAAGTAGCAGTAATCCTTCAAGATGCAAGCGCATGTTCAACAAAATCGATACAATTGCCTTCGATTACCAATGTAAACCCAAAGGACAGGAAGATTTTCTCAGGAAAGTGCCGTGCCAAGAAAACCAACTTTGCATTGATGAGGTAATATTAACTTTTATTTTTGTAATTGTTAAAAGTAGTATTTTGTTATGTCTTCTCCCCCCCCCTTACAGAACATCTAGAACAACACTAAGATAATAATTGCGAATTTATCGATCTCTCTTTACAAAAGAAAAACAAAAAAACAAATCCGAAATTTACTAAGTCATGGTCAGGTATTGAAAAAAATTATAGTTGATATTAAAATATGTTTCGATTTTTTCTTTTATACACCAAGCGGAAAAAAGGATAATTTTACCCCCCCACACACACCTTATCGGGAATATGGCACACCTTTAATTTAAGACCGGTGTCAATTGTTAGCATTTTTCTTAAAGAATAATAATAATCAGTTTAAAAAGCAAATACAATGGTTATATTACTTCGTTAATTAACATTTTAATAAAAAATATATACTAATAACATCCACCAGGTGCGTATAATTTGGAACACTAGAGAGTTAAAGTTTTACAGTAAAAGTTAATAAATTTAAGTTTAATTTGCCGCGTAAGTAAACTTGAATTTTAACTTAAAATTTTATTTTAGCGTTTTTGAATTTTATTGATTTCTTTTATTCTTTCGAATTGGGAGTTTTCTGCGAAATGAATTTAAAAAAATACTCTTTCTTGAACGAATAATACCATAGAATCATTTTGCAAATATAATATTTGCAAAATGATTTAAATGTATTAAAAATAAATTACATGTGTAATATTATTTTGCTTTTACTGATGCTGATTTTGTTACTACTTTTCGACTTAGACAAAAATTTGACCTTAAATAATCGATTTAATTTTAATTCGTTTCTAAAATGAAAAGTAGACGAAAAATTGGATATGCCTATTATCATGTTGTATATAAAAAATATGTTATGAAGAAAGTTATTGTGACTGGAAGAAAATGTCACAGTTGTGGAATGAAATGTGATGCAAAATTGTGTGTGTGGGGGATCCACATGCGTGTGATAGGAATTGTCCTTTTTTTTTTTTTTTTTTTTTTTTGTACTCCTCAAGAATCTGAAATTAACACTAAACTAACAACCTATTTCTGTGCAATGGAGAGGTGCGGCCTGGTATGACCCCTTTCCCGTACCAGACATATTTTTATATTGTATTTGTTCAAATTAGCCAGCTGTAGAGATTTGTGGTAATGTACAATATCAACTTTGAATACGAGCTATTCTGGACAGATACTCTTAAACTTTTTAATACTAGTTTCCTTTATAAGTAAAGTATACTTAACCACGGGTTTTAATCAATAGAACAATTTGTTAGATTTATCATCAGCACATTGTTTCTGACCTCTGACCTAAAGAAAAACAAAATTAGAATTTGTAGGGTTTATTATTTTGTATTTACAATGCTAAAGATATTTACGACAGAAATTTGTCAAAGATTTATTGTAAATGTCTAAAAAAATCTGTTAAAACTGAATCCCTAATAACAATATTCAATTCAGCAATGTTACTTTTACTTCTAATATTTTGAAAATGACTTGCAAAAATACTTAGCAATTTTAAGATATTTTTAGCTGATAAAGTTAAATTTTCCCTCAACTTAATCATCAAAAGATCATATGTACAGTTTTTGCAAGTTTACATCGATTTAATTAAAAATTTCAATTTCGTTTTGAATTTAAAAATGACTAATGTTGATCCTACTTTTGGTTGTTGGTTTCAATTTCATTTTAAAGTTAACACTTTTTTTTTATCAAGGTTATTCCCATTACCTACTTTTTCTATTTAATCGTCACCGAAATATTTTAATTTTTTTCATCTTAAGTAGTTTGCTTAAATGGAAACGGGAAATCTCAATATTAAAAAAACAAAAATAAAACATTTTAACTAAAATTTTTAACTATTTAGAAAATGTTTCTATTAATATAAGATTTCATTTAAAGTAAGGATTTGCTTTTAAACTCGTTTGAAAATAAAGTTTTTTAAAACGAATGAACCCCCCTTTCCTGTTAATTAATTTCTACTGCAAATCTTGGATTGGAAAAGAAAGGATTTTCATTTTTAAAGAAATGAAAATCCTTTTTTTTTTTTTTAATAAGGGAAACTTAATCTTAGATAAAATATTTGATTTTTTTCCTATTAATCATGGGTAATTTAACAATTAATAGCTGATTATTTTTCTTTTGCTGTTTAATTTAGTATTTTGATTCATTAACTAAAAGAAAAAAGATATTTTTCTTCTTTTAATTTGTTTTTATTAAGAAAGTGTTTCCTTTTCATTCGGAAGACAAAATCATTTTGTACATGATTCCTAGATTTTGTATTTTTACGGGACGTTTTGTAATTTTATTTTGAAATTTCTTTCTTTCCATATGTTACGATTTGTTTTATGTGTTATTGCATTTTTAGGTAGTTTACTTTTGTTTCTGATCTTCTTAAAGATTATTTAACATTTTAGATTAAAAAAAAGTTATCTTTTCGACAAAAATACAAAGTATGCTGTTTAATTTTAGTGAAACCGAAAATGACAGTTGTATCTCAAAATTTGACAAATAACACATGCCTGGTTGTTTAATTTCACTATTGAATACGGAATACGTACATTTAATTTTGTTCTTAATAAAGAAAATTAATTATTTCAAATCTTTTATTTAGTGTCAAAATAATCTAATGTTATAGTTTGTTTTCGTTTTATTAAAATTTTTAATTCAGGAAACAGTTATTTATTCTGACTTGGTTGGTCTTTGAGCGTTTGGACATTTTTCATAAAAATGGCATTTCAATTTATACACATTTTTAGTTCATTTTATCGTTCTAACTAGTTATTGTTTATTTTTATTATTTGGTGACCACATTTCTTGACAAAGTAGTAATTATTGGACAGGTTTTCATTTCCTCTAATATCTGAATGAATAAATAAATGACAAATGTGCATTTTACCAGTTGTCAAGTTGTCTAAATTGTATAATAATACTTTGTTACACTTACAACGAATTAAACAATTAACTGTCGTATTAAAAATAAAGTTGATGAATTATTCAAAACTATTTGACTTTAATGAGTATGATTATTTTATGAATGAAAGAAAGTTCGGGATCAAAATGTCAAAGTTCATTTAGTACTTTTAGCCTTCACTTTAATGCTTGTAATGTTCTACGATTGGAAAAAATGCATTAAAATTTTAAATGAACAAGACTTTCTTCTTCTTTCTTATTTTTAACGTAGAGACGTAATAGATGAACGCAGTTTTGACCTTAAAATTTAAAACTAGTTAAAAAATAATTAGATTCTTTCATGACCCCCCCTCCAAATTTCAATCGCTAGATCTTTTTGTCACGGATTAAATGTGTCGTAAGTATGGGGCATCCAGCATGGATTGAACTTGCTACTCAGTGGTAGTGGATCTGCGAGACTACTTGATAACCATTACGTCACGATGTAGTGGTTTTTTTTAGCTTCCCATATAGCTAAAATAGACACAGTAATTTTTGGAATGTGGGGGTACCACACAGGAAGCAATTCTCCTGTAGTGGCATTCTCTTGAGAGGCGACCCAGGCAATAAACTTAGTCCTTATTTCTTTTAGTAGGCAGGTGTTGCCTGGGAGGAAGACCCCTTAGAATCCAGCCATTAGCTTTTTTTCCTACCACCTGGCACAGGAGAGCTCCTGTGCCGGGTACTTGAGTCCAATTTTAGAAGACACACCCTTACTTTAGTGTTGGTCTAAAAAAATATACAAGGTGTTTCAGATACGATGATATCATTTCTTTATCTAACAACTTGACCTATTCTCTTTCAACTGATCTCAATTTTTAACAGTAAATATTGAAACATCACAAAATGCAATCTTTAATGTTTGATCTTTTTTCAGGTATGAAAATGCCATTTACTGGGTAGGGGGAGGTGTTTAAACAAAACTTTCGGCTAAACTTGCAAATCGGTCGGAAAATTAGGGTAACCCAGAAAAAACAGAACCCACAAATTTTGTAATAAAACTGTTAATTTTAACTAGGGGGGGGGGTTTAAGGTTAGTTTAATGGGAAAATGAATAAATAATTTGGGTTCTGTTTTTTCTGGGTCACTATGTATACATGGTGACCCAGAAAAAAACAGAACCCACAAACTTTGTAATAAAACTGTTAATTTTAACTAGGGGGTTTAGGGTTAGGTTTAGGGTTAGGGTTGGGGTTTAGGGTTAGTTTAATGGGAAAATAAATAAATGATTTGGGTTCTGTTTTTTCTGGGTCACCCTGTAATATGTTTTAATTTTCCGACTGATTTGCAAGTTCAGCCAAACTTTCTACATATGCTGTTAAAATTCAAGATCATTTGAATGAGAATTGGTCAAGTTATTCGATTACAAAATTATACCAATTTTTCTTAAATGCCCTGAACATCTCAAATGATATCAAATGTTTTGAAACACCCTGCAGAGATGCTGATAGATACATGTTCTATGTCCTGACACACAAAAATCTAAAAGGACACTGTAAAATCATATCCATGCATCCCAATATTTTTCTATTTTCTTCCCTGACCATTTCAAGCTAACTGTAAATACATTTCAATAGTTTCTTAGAAATGAATTACACAGGATAGGTAACAATGTAGGAGTTAGATGGCTTTAGTTGGAACCCATAAAGTTTCCCAGGGACTCATTCAAAGCAAATACACTAAATCAAAAAGCACTCCAGCATCATTGCCCTGTATTTCTGGCTATTTTAAGGTTACTAGAACATGCGCTCTTCGGCTAGGAATCCCAAGGTTTCTGGTTCGATACTGGCCCTCGCCAACTTAGCATATGAGTAGCATGAGGATCTGTGCAGTAAAGTGAGGAACTGATGGTAGGTGTGGTGCTCCACCTCAGATGCTAAAATAATCTCCTTGGTCTAGTGCTAGTGAAAAGAAGATAGACCCCCTTGCTGTATGGCTCATACTGACATTAGGGCGCCGCCAACTTTACTTTTACTTACTAAGTATTAGTGAATTTGACTCATTGCTAAACTTATGCAATTCCTGGGGTATTGTGACTTAGTTTTGGTTACAGACAGACACTGAATCTTCATTATAATAAGATTTATTTAGTTTTATAAATTATTGTGAGAAAATTTCAAATTACCTTCATCAGCAAAAATGATTGTCCTCTGGGGAAATATTATTTCCGAAAAGTGTGCCAATTACTTTCTTGGGATTTTTAAAGAGAGTAATTCAGTAATTTATGAGGAAGTGCGTCCTGGTCTCCTGCCTCAAAAATTGCTACCCGGTGACTATTAAAATAATGACCCAGCTCAGTCTATTCAAAACTATCCATCTTCATATCTATCTATCTCAATTTGTTCATATTTATCTATATTACTTTAAATACTAAGATTTTTTTAATTCATGTTTGTTTAATGTCTTGTTTTTAGTTTAAATAAACAAGAATTATGACAAAAAAAGAAGCGACCCCCCCCCAAAAAAAAAACATTTACTTGTCGAAAATATCTATCTATCTATCTATCTCCATTTGTTTGTATCTCTCTGTATTATTTTGTTTGTTTATCTCAGTCTATTCAAAACTATATATCCATCTTCATATCTAAACAAGAATTACGACAAATTACGATAAATAAACAAGAATTACGACGAGCTGGGGTTGTTATTTTGACAGTCACCGGGTAGCAATTTTTGACGCACTTCCTCATAAATTACCAGTAATTCTCTCCAATTAATTAAACTTTTGTTTTCATGCAACACACCACTTTAGCTTTTACTTGGGCTAGATGGGCATTTAGAGAGAGTCTCCTCCGATCAATCTGTTGGTCACATCAAGCCTTAGGACCAATATGATTGTCCCAACCCTATTGCCCTTATGGCAAACCCCTAATTCTTTTTATCATATATGTGCTAGAAGGTGGTGGCTGAGGGTCTTAGTGTCTTGGTATGAAATTAAACTGCATCTAGTGGTGAGGTTCCAATTCTGGAGCTTTTTAAAAAAAATGAGTTTAAATAAAAAAACAAATGACTACACATCAAGAATGAACAAAACAAAATGTCTTCGGCATAAAATAACCCAACAAAGGTTGACATGCTGTAAAAACCAACCAGCCAACTGTTAGAATGTATGCCAGCATTCATATTATCTATGTTGGTCTTTAGTGGGGAAAGAAAGAAGAGGTGCTTTAGTTAAATGGTTGAAATTGTTAAAGAGAATTATATTTTGATGATCATTTTACTTGGCTGGTTGGCCGTTGGCCCCGAAAGGTTGAGAGGTTTCTGAGAGGGGACTGAATTACATATCTTATAGCTTTGACATTATCATAATCACCAGGTCGTGCTGACAGCATAGATTCCCTTAGACCAGGGGTGTTCACACACTCTGGGGGTGCAAGCATAATTCCAGGGGGTGCAAGAAGCGTCCGTTCAAATTTAGATAAAAAATTTTTCTTTTGTAATTAATATTATTTATAATTTCGTTTCTTTATTTCAGATTATTATCATTACCCTTCATCATGTCGAAGAACATGTTACATATTGTATTAGATTTAGAGAGTGAAATATATATGATCTTTTGATAAAACTGGATTCGCATTCTATATTTTTGAACAAAAGTATAAATTATAGGGATGCGAGGTCAGAGCAAAACTCTTTTAAGGGTGCAGGAATAGAAAAAGTTTGGTAACCACTGCCTTAGACTCTTTTTTGCCATGCGTCCCTCCAGGTTATTGCCCTTGGCAGGTCTTTTGTATGGCATTCAGTATCTGCAAATAGCTGATTGATGTAGGTTTTTACTAGTCGGGCTGCACTGGTGTGTCTGTGTGTAGGTGTCCCCAGGAGAAAGTCCCTTATAAGTTCATCCTTATTTCTCTGAATGTTTGAGATGAGGCTTGATGATTAGTATTAATTATCTGCGTTATTTGGACTATTGTCCTCATCTTCAATGTTATTTGTACAACGTTTTGGCTGATATGCCCTCCGGCCTTTTTCATGTATTTCTTGTTGGACTCGAGGAACCTTCCTGAGTCCGAAAAGAAGGTTCTCGAGTCCTGCAAGAAATACCTGAAGAAGGCCGGAAGTTCATCCTTGTTTCTTCTGCAGTGTCCAGCATATCTTGTTTGTCTTATTTGGTTGGTTTGTGTGATAGGAAGTAAGTAGCTGTACTACTGTTTTTTTTTTTTTTTTTGTAGGGTGCTGCTTCCAAGATTTTTTCCTGGACAGCACACAACATCCTTGTGTAGTTCCCATCTAGCTTTTTCTCTCAGCATTCTGTTAGAGTTGAAGTGCTGCAGCCATACAGTAGCACTGACACAGCTACGGCCTGGAAGAATTAAATGATGAAATTATTAAAGAAAAGTGTTGTTTTATTATTATTTTTTAGGATATTATATATATATATATATATATCCTCATTATCAAGGCATGCTGACTGTAGAATGAACATCATACTCACTTTCATAGGAAGACTAGCATCCAGTCACCAAACAAAAAACAGTATTCAGTTACACTGTCTTTTTTTTGTCTGGTGACTGGACGCTAATCACAACCTTTCACAGAAAGTCTGTGAAGGTGAGCATGATGTTCATTCTACACTGACAACACAGATTCCCTTGACTCTCTCTCATCATCTGTCCCTATCAGTCACAGCTCTAGTCGGTATCCAGTGTCCACTCAGTGTATGATTATTTTACTTGGCTGGTTGCTCATAAACCCCTAAGGATTGGGGGTGGTGGCGTCTGAGAGTGGACTGGATTACACATCTTGTTGCCATGGTATACTGGCAAGATAAAGAGAGCTTTTTGCACATTCTTCTTTATGATGAACTGTTGAGTACCCTTTATTTGGAGCAGGACTATATACTTATAGTATTTACTCCATCTTTTCTCTGTGTATGGAGTCGAATGCTTTGGAGAAATCTACAAACAAAAGTGTTGCCTTGAGATTTTTTGTTCAAACATCTTCTACAATTTGACAAATAGTCAGAATCTGTGAAGTCTTGGATCAATTTCTGTGAAATCGGTTTTGATTTTTCTTAAGAATTTTCTTGACTTCAGGTCAGATGCGATTGAGAAAAGGGCATTATAAACTTTAGCAGCTATGGCAGTAAGAGTTATACCTTCATAGTTCTTAGTGATTCCAAGGTAGCCTTACTTCAGGAATGGGAGGATGCAGCCTTTTGTCCATTTCTCTATTGTATTTTGTTTATATACTGCATTGTGTAATTGAACAAGTATGTTGTTAAGTTTCCTTGTTTTCTATACTTTATGGTGTATTTCATCGAGACATGCAGCTTTTCTACTTTGTCAAATTCATCGTTTGCTTCATAAAGTATCCAAGCTTGATGTCTAGTTGGCTATTAATGATTTTTTGAGGATTATTATCTGTGATTTTAGGAGGGTTGTTTATAAGGATAGTTACAGTTTTTGTGGCCTTTTTAGGCTGCAAATGAGAGCACTTTACAGTGGAGATCCCTTGTGTTAAGCAGAGGCTGATACTTGGTGAACAATCCTTTGGTTCTTACTTGGTGTCCCTTAGTGTTGGGTAGAATCCTTTGGTCATTCCTCGGTCCCTTAGTGTTGGTAGAATCCTTTGGTCATTCCTCGGGTCCCTTAGTCTTGGGTAGAATCCTTTGGTCATTCCTCGGGGTCCCTTAGTCTTGGGTAGAATTCTTTGGTTGTTCCTCGGGGTCCCTTAGTCTTGGGTAGAATTCTTTGGTTGTTCCTCGGGGTCCCTTAGTGTTGGGTAGAATTCTTTGGTTGTTCCTCGGTGTCCCTTAGTGTTGGGTAGAATTCTTTGGTTGTTCCTCGGTGTCCCTTAGTGTTGGGTAGAATTCTTTGGTTGAGCAGAGTCCTTTGTTTAGGTCTGTTCGTCTAGGGTGAATACGTACAAATGAATGGCTTTCAAGATCGGGGATTAAATAGTTAACTAGCCACATATTCGAACTGTTGATTGGCTGGCTTTAATCCACACGTGCAAGCAGAGTCTATGATTTTAAGTGGTGGATTCCAGCACACCTTATATATATATATATAAAAATGTTTCAATAACTTTGTGATTTCAGGAGGGATACCAAGCATTTTTGCACATTCTGTTGAGTATCATTTACTTGGGGGCAGGACCATGAGTATGTCTGCTTCTAACCAGACATCCACTTGTGGTAACACTGTTGTGCATGGTGTCCTGGGTATGACATGAAACTGCAGTTAGTAGTGAAGTTCCAGTTCTGGAGATCTGGAGAGTATGGAGTACCCCTTCATTGCCATTACTCCCAGGTCCACTCTGGTCTAGAATGGTCGTACCTGTTAGGGCCATATCTATGAGTTAAATAGAAAAAATGATTTAAAAAAAAATGTACTTATATGTATTTATGAGGTTTAAAGAAAATGTGTTTAAAAAAATTGAGTTAAAAAAAATTTTCAATAGCCATCAAGAATAAATAAAACAAAATGTCTTCAGCATAAAATAACCCAACATGGGTTGACATGCTGTAAAGTCCAACCAACCAAGGTGTATGTCTCCAGTGGTGTCGTGTGTGGGTCACTTAGGGGATCAAATGATACTTTGTATGTAGTGTTCAGTGATTAGAAAACAAGTTCTCCTTTTGTCATCATGCCCTGTCAGCTGGGGTGTTAGAATGCACAGACTGCACCTCTGCAGAGGGGTAAGACTCCCCCAATGGGGCCATCTGTTGGCTGTGTGTGGCGACCTGTGATGCTTAAAGATAGAACCCAGGTGGTTGAGCAGTCCATGACTTGCAATACTCTACTTTGGCCCTTTCTTGGGCTAGACGGGTGGTCGGAGAGGCCCCCTCCGATCAATCGGCTGGTCACATCAAGCCTTAGCACCTATGTGATTGCCCCAACCCTATTGCCCTTATGGCAACCCCCAACACTTTTTATCATATGAGTGCTAGAAGGCGGTGACTGAGGGTCTACATGTCCTGGGAATGACGTTAAACTCTATCTGATGGTGAGGTTCCAGTTTTGGAGGTTTGGGGAATGTGGAGCACCCCATCATCACCATTGCTTTCTGGTCCACTCTGACTTTAGCTTTTTGATTTAGTGTGTCCTGGGAGATACACATTTGCTTTGAATGAGTCCCTGGGAAACTTTATGGGTTCCAACTAAAGCCATCTAACTCCTACATTGTTACCTATCCTGTGTAATTCATTTCTAAGAAACTATTGAAATGTATTTACAGTTAGCTTGAAATGGTGAGGGAAGAAAATAGAAAAATACTGGGATGCATGGATATGATTTTACAGCATCCTTTTAGATTTTTGTGCGTCAGGGTTGCAGAACACGTATCTATCAGCATCTCTGCAGGGTGTTTCAAAACATTTGATATCATTTGAGATGTTCAGGGCATTTAAGAAAAATTGGTATAATTTTGTAATCGAATAACTTGACCAATTCTCATTCAAAACTATATCAGCATTAAATGACCCACCGAGGTTGATATGCCATAAACCAAACCAAACCAAACCAAATGATACTTTGTATGTAGTGTTCAGTAATGACAAAACAAGTTCTTCAGCATTAAATGACCCACTGAGGTTGATATGCCATAAACCAAACCAAACCAAACCAAATGATACTTTGTGGGTAGTGTTCAGTAATGACAAAACAAGTTCTCTATTTGTCATCTCCTCGTCATTTGTGTATGTGTAATGTAGACCTGGTGAGCAACATCTTCCAGAATTTATTTTTTCACAACATCCATGTCTGACCCTCATACCTTTGGAAATGTGTTCGACAATTTACCAGAGCAACAGACCTGTCTCTTACGGATCCTGTTAAACTCCACTTTGCATCCTACTCATGTGGATGGGTTAGGTAAATACATACAAGGATGGCTTTGGCATTAAATATCCCAAGAAAGTTGATATGCCATTAAACAAAGAAACCAAACCAAACCTTCAAAAATTCTCTTATGAATTTATTTTACTATTTTTCAAGTTCTGTTAAACTTCATAAGTTAAAATATTGACAAATGAAGTTGGCGTTTCACAAAAATGTTATATGAACAAAATTTAACGGCACTAACTCGAGCTGATTGAATTTAACTCAATCCGTTGAAACTAACAACCTGTAACACAAATCCTGAACAGTAAACACTGTTTACTAAACAGCTGTAAATGTAAACAACTGTTTCTCATTTTTGTATTTAATCAATCAGTGACAGTTTTTTTTTTGTGAATAATAATTGTTATACTTTTAGTATTATTCTCTCTAATATAAAAAAACAAAAAAAAACAAAAAAAAACAAAAAAAGATACAAACAAAACACAAACTACGTTCCAATAACATGTAACAATGTATGAGGGTTAGTCAAAAGAGTAATGCCATTTTGTTTAGGACATGTATAATTACCAACACAAGAACATGTATCATACATCAAAATGAAGATGGTCCTCTCTGTAGATCACATCCCTACTTCTCCACATAGGGGAGTCAAAAAGTAATGCCATTTTGTTTAGGACATGTATAATTACCAACACAAGAACATGTATCATACATCAAAATGAAGATGGTCCTCTCTGTAGATCACATCCCTACTTCTCCACATAGGGGAGTCAAAAAGTAATGCCATTTTGTTTAGGACATGTATAATTACCAACACAAGAACATGTATCATACATCAAAATGAAGATGGTCATCACATCCCCACTTTTCCATATAGGGGAGTCAAAAAGTAATGCCATTTTGTTTAGGACATGTATAATTACCAACACAAGAACATGTATCATACATCAAAATGAAGATGGTCCTCTCTGTAGATCACAGCTCCACTTTTCCACATAGGGGAGTCGAAAAGTAATGCCATTTTGTTTTAGGACAGGTATAATTACTAACACAAGAACATGTATCATACATCAAAATGAAGATGGTCCTCTCTGTGGATCACATCCCTACTTCTCCACATAGTCACCGTTTCTCTCTCCTGTCCAGCTGATACCTACAAAAGGCCACTTTGCAGACTTAGTATACTTTGGTATTGTTTATATTCTTTTTTATTTGTCAGATCTTTAATTTTTTCCAATATAGATCCACATGCATTTAGAAAGGATATTATAGCATTTATTTTTTCAACTTAAGATTGTCTAATTATTATGTAGATAAGGTTCATGTAAAACCTTTATATTATTGTTAGTCTTTTGAAGCCATAAAAACAGATTTATTGTATTTTAGATGTTAATGATATTTATATCATATATAATTCCAATTTTCTTGTCTAGTTTCGTTCAAATTCTATAACTAGTACATTAGACACTATACCATAGGGCTCTATCTGATGGTGAGGTTCCAGTTTTATATAATAATATAATGAAATTTATTGTGTACAGTGCTCAGATGCACCACAACTCATCAAAGTCTCATGTCAAGTACATAGAATAATGTATTAGTGTCAGGAACATGAGCAGTTTACAGTAGTAATATGCATGTATGTGTGTGCGGAGAGGGGCATCAGGTATAGTGTTGGCGGACTACAGGAAGGTTTTTGGAGGTTTGGGGAATGTGGAGCACTCCTTCATCACCATTGCTCCCTGTTCCACTCTGTCCTGGAGTGGTAGTACCTGTTAGGGTCCCATCTATGGGTTAAATAGAAAAGCACGAATTTAAAAAAAAAAAAATTGAGTATCCATTAAGAATTAATTTATTTCAAAACTTTGTTGGCATTAAATGACCCACTGAGGTTGATATGCCATAAAACAAACCAAACCAAACCAAACTATGCCACAGGGACCCCCCCCCCATGTTTAATGAATTATATTATATTACTGTTAGATTTTGCTGGGATGTTAAAGAATTTCGTATTGATAAATACCCTGTGACTATATTTCTATATTTCATATATGGCGTGTGGTGTAATGGTTAGTTGTAGGAAATGGACTCATTGATCCAAGTTCAAATCCTGGCTGAGGCTGTTTGCATTTCTCATGGTGCTAATACTCTTGGGAAATGTATGCATCTGACTATTCTCCCTCCAGCTATGGGTAAACAGTAGGACAGACTGGGCTTTTTAACCTTGGCTCAGTCGGTAGAACACTTGACTAGGAATCACAAGGTTCCTGGTTCGATACCATCCCTTGCTAACTCTGCGTATAAGTAGCACAGGGATCTGTGTGGTAAAGTGAGGAGCTGATGGTAGGTATGGCACTCCATCTCAGATGCCAAAACAATCTCCTTAGTCTAGCACTAGTGAAAAGGGGATAGACTCCTTTGCTGTTTGGCTGATACCGACTTTAGGCCACCCTGTTGACTTTACTTACTTTACTCTCCCTCCGGCTATGGGTAAATAGTAGGGCAGACTGAGCTCTTTGACCTCGGCTAGGAAACCAGTCTAGGAGAAGGAAAACTCTGAATTTAAACCTGTTAAACTCTTCTTAAGAAATTGACCTTGTGTCATATCATGCTCGTGTGGAAGGGTTGATATATATATATATATATATATATATATGTGTGTGTGTGTGGAGAAAAATTTTCACAATGATCACGTCATCGGCTTTCATATAAAAATGCCAAGTAAATAATGGATAATAACCTTTTATTCACACATTCAACATACACTGAACACTTGAAATATTCAAGTATCGACATAAAGAGTTTCCATTGTTCCTGACATCCTGTGTTTGTTTTCTTTAAAAAGTGTTTTAAAAAAGAGTTACACTAAATACAAGATTTGACAAGTATTGGATGACCCAAAATCGCCTGGGTAGAGGGAAATTTTCTAAAGTTAGTCCCGCAGATCGATTATTACTGAATTGTGAGTTGAATCCTCATAGGATGCCCCATTTAAATCCCTATGTAAAAAAAAAAAAACAAAAAAACCAAAAAAAAACCTTGCATTGATCCAGCTACTCTGAAAAGAAATGTTAATGTCTACTATTTAAAATATTAAATGAAAAAATTCCATGCTTATTGAAGTCAGTTAGTCTACTGTTGGCTATAATAACAGCAGCTAACTAAGTACAACTCAAGCAGTGTCCAAGACAGCTGGTATAAATAGGAATCAAGAATGATCCATTCATGAATCTGGGTGATTTGGGTGATTCCACTCCTTGAGTTCTGATTGGCTGCTTGACTGCTTGATTTGAATGACATTGTGGAGTCTTATATATACTTTGTCATTTTGCAGTGGACTTTGTAGCATTCGAGTTTGTATTTGAGTTACAATCGTTTGTTGTCTTGTCTTCCCAGTTCTACGGTAATTGGAACTTTAATTATTCTTCAATGCTGTTATCATTTAAATTGTATTTTTTAATTATCTTCATGAATATAAATCAAATCTCTATTATTTCTGCTCAAAAACTAAGCCCTGTTGATATTTAATGTGTATATATATTTACTTTGTCGTTAATCGTTTTATTTTCCAAGTTTCCTCCGGACATACATTTACACACAACTGCCCTTTTTATATATGTATAGAAGATAGATAGTAAATTGATATTTGAGTTTAAACTTTCTTCCCCAAAGTGTTTGATCATCTGATTATGTATTGGTATTTTCAAGCAGACAATCGTTATATTATATTGATTTATTTTGATAATCCTTTGCGTCTCTGTCTTTAAAGACAATAAAGAAATATGCCATATTATTGAAAGATTTTCATACATGTTTATTTCATAGTAAATATTGTGCTTTCTTGAAACAAAACTTTTATTATTTTTTATATAATATGAAGATAAATCTTTTGAGTATTAGAGAGAGATATATATAGAAAGAGAGATATAGAGAGATAGAGATATAGAGAGATAGATATAGATAGATATATAGAGAGTGTATATATATATATATATATATATATATATATATATATATATATATAACACCTCTATAATGGTAATGGACTCTCTCGTCAATTTCGACGCTGAGGGTTCATCCAATGAATAACCTACACAGTGTTTTGTTTATAGTGGTGAAGGCTTGTGTTGGACCATCCACACTTTTTGGCACAATCGATAGGAAAGAATTGGTGCACAAGAAATGCCACAAACCAAAATCAATGACTAATCTCAGGTTTTTCAAATTCAGAGTTTTCCTTCTCATAGACTGGTTACCTATCCAAGGTTAAAGAGCCCAGCCTGCCCTACTATTTTACCCATAGCTGGAAGGAGAATATATGGATTCATACCTTTCCCAAGGGTATTAGCGCTATGTGAAATGCAAACAGCCTTGTCTAGGATTTGAACTTGGGTTGACGAGTCCATTTCCAACACCTCTATATGAGCAGGATGTGACACAAGGTCAATTTTTTAAAGTGGATTTTATCAAGTTTAAATTCAGTTTTCCTTCTCCTAAACATTCAGAGAGCCCAGTCTGCCCTACTATTTACCCATAACTCGAGGGAGAATAGTTGAATGCATTCCTTTCTTAAGGGTATTAGTGCTATCTGGAATGCAAACAACCTCCTCCAGGAATTGAACCCGGGCTGCTTATTTCCTATAATAACTGTTATGAGCTACCTGCATCTCCAATTATAGATTATCTCCTCTTATTTATTTAATTGCAATTCATTATGTTATAAATTCTATAAATAGAATGTGACTTACTATCGGGAGGAAGTGGCTGCCAAAGGCCACATTTAAGTGAGTTTAAAGTATACATATTCTGGCTGTTAAGAGTTTCGTATAATCCTTAATGCTAGGTGATTATGGAATTCAGGATAATCTATTTTGGATAGTTTTTTTTAGCAAAGGGTGTTGTGTATCCATTTTGGGATTGAGAAATGGTAAGAGGTTTATTATAACTAGTATTTGAAGTTTAGAGTTTTGTTTGTTTGTGTACTTCAAAATAAACATACAGAGGGGGGGGGTCTAAGTTTTGATATTTGGTTGGTTGGTTGGTTGGTTTAATGGTATATCAACCCTTGTGGGTTATTAAATGCCAAATTATATATATATATATATATATATATATATATATATATATATATATACTAGCAAAATAAAAAACGCCCTCCAGGTGATGTAAAAATAGATTTTTGAAACATATTGCCTGAGTTTGTACCCTAAGTAAGTAAAATCATCAAATTCATTAAAGTATTCAAAAATAAAACAATTTGAAATGTAAACTTTAAATATGTATTAAAATAAAACAAACTATATATAGATATATTTTAAAAAACAATGAGGACTGTCTAATGTTGCATGTTCAAATTTTAAGTGTATTTATTCTATGTTGTGACGATTTTGGGTAATGTGACGTAAGCAGTGACATAGTTTTTGTTAAAGACAAAAACCGGAAGCGAATCTCCATTATTAATATATATATATATATATATATATATATATATATATATATATATAATATATATATATATATATATATGTTTTTTGTATCTGTATCCGTTTTTTGGAAGTACACAAATCAGGTTTGGGCATTAGTGTGAAGCATTAAAGTGCTATATTATAATAATGTAGTTATCATAATATATTCATCTGGGAATAAATATCAGAAAACTTGGTTGATTTTTTATTTTTATTTTTTATTTTCTTTTATTTAGTAGTAGTGGTGAATTTTCGGGATTGTAATGATCTCCCTTCTTCAAGACTCTGAGGACAGTATATATATATATATATATATATATATATATATTTTCCTCAGTCTTTATGTCAATAACTATCTGATAAGACTAGGCTCATATTGAGTTCTGGTTGAAATACCATATTTGATGGCATATAAGACGCACGGGCATATAAGACACACCCCTATTTCAGCAGGTCAGATTTAGGGAAAAGTTTTTAGTGTATTTAAGCATATATTGTTGAAAACAGTCTAGCTGTGCATTACACAAGCAGAAACATAGCTGTATAAAAGCAATTTAGCAGTACAGGCAAGCAATAAGCATACACAAGATATCTCAATAGCAGGAAATTTTGGATAAAAAGTGCATCCTATATGCCGTCAAATAAGGTAAATTTATTATAGCCAAATGGTGTTTTTTTAAAGATTTTCTTTCTTTTGAAAATATATATTTAGATGAACAAAAAAAATGAGATCAGTTTTCCTTCTCCTATACAGGTTACCTAACCATAACTACTCTATTTTACCCAATGCTGGAGGGGCGACGAAGGGGTGAAATCTGATTTGGTAATACAATTGTTGATATAAGTAAATGGGAGCATTTGGAGAAATTTTTTTTTTATTTAAATAAAAAAAAAAAAAAAAAAAGATTTGCTGGTTTGATTTTGACTAAGTATATAAGCTAACATGAAAATGTGTTTTTTTTTTTTTCTTCTGGGTATGAGGTTAAACTCTATCTGATGGTGAAGTTCCAATTCTTGAGCTCTGAGGAATGTGGAGTACCCCTTCATTGGCATTACTTCCAGGTCCACTTTGACCCATAGTGGTAGTACCTGTTAGGGTCCCATCTATGGTAGAAATAGCAAAACAAATTGAGTTAAAAGGAAAAAATTGAGTACCCATCAAGAATGACTAAAATCAAACGTCTTCAGCATTAGAATAGCCTAACAAGGGTTGACATGCAGTAAAACCAACCAACTAACCCATTGCTGGTGGAGTGTGCAGGGGGAGTAAACTTTGAACCATGTATCTTTGAGAATCTCTGTTACACCTCAAAGATACATGGTTCCAAGTTAACTGACCTGAAATAATGTAAAAGTTTTTAAATAAAATAACTGGTGCATTATATCTTTTATTTATCGATATATCAACACTGAAAATTTGATTAAATTTGGTTAATTCCCTGATTTTTGGTATTTTTTTTTCTTCTTTCGGCGGGGTGACATATGATGGTGGAATTTAGGTCTGTTAAGTTCGATTTAACCAGTGAAAATATGTTTCTGCTCCTTTCTGGTTTCTCTGCTCTCTTTGTTTTCCTTAACACTAAACCTGAACTTTTATTATTAGTAATCTTTTTTTTTTTTTTTTTCAAATTAGTACGAGTAAAGCTATGAGAAACAACACTTAGCAATTTTATGTTGCAGGTTTGAACAAGTGGATATTTTTAATAGGTCAGCTTCATTGTTCGACTTTTTTTTTTTTCTCTCTCTCTTTTCTCGCATATTCTCTTCCATTTTCTCTTGTTTGTTCCTCACTTGATCCCCCTCTCAACTACTTTTTTTTTTTTTTTTTTCTGTCACAAATTTCCAGCCTTTCTCTTGTGCTATTTCAGCATATAAGATGTATTGAATGTTAGTATAGCGATTATTCTTTATTCACCAAGTAAAACTAAATGTTTTCTTATAAACTTTGTTATCTTTTCACTTAAACTTTAAGTGAATAGATAAAGTGGACTATGTGATGCCTGGGTGCGTTTAATCATTCAAGTTCACATCGTAGGTATTTATCTGACCCGTTTGTCAGGGTTAGGATGTAATGCTAGGTCACAAGTTTAGGGCATCCAACAAGGATAGAACTTGCTATTTAGTAGTACTGGATCTGCGAGACTAGCTTGCTAACCACTGTACCACAATGGAACATCCTTTTTACCCGTTTTCCAGGGTTAGGATGTGACTCAAGGTCACGAGTATGAGGCATCCAGCAAGGATAGAACTAGCAATTCACTAGTCACAGATCTGTGGGTAAACCTTGCAAATCATACTCAAAATTAAAACGGAGCAGGAAAGTTCAATTACAGGGTGACCCAGAAAAAACAGAACCCAAATTATTTATTTATTTTCCCATTAAACTAACCTTAAACCCCAACCCTAACCCTACTCCCCTATTTGAGTAACATGATATTACAGGGTGACCCAGAAAAAACAGTAACCCACAAATTTTGTAATAAAACTGTTAATTTTAAGTTTAGGGTTAGGGGTTAGGGTTAGTTTAATGTGAAAATAAATAATTTGGGTCCTGTTTTTTCTGGGTCACCTTGTAATTGAACTTTCCTGCTCTGTTTTAATTTTGAGTATGATTTGGAAGGTTTACCCACAGATCTGCAAGACAAGCTTGCTAACCATTACACTACAATGGAATGCCCTTTTAGTCACCTGACCCATTTGCCAGGGGTAGGATGCGACACAAAATTGCAATTATGGGGTATCCAGCTAGGATAGAACTCACTATTTAGTTGTAATGGATCTATGAGACAAGCTTGCTAACCATTTCACCATGATGAGATGTCATTTAATTTATCCAACCAGTTTGCCAGGGGTAGGATGTGACACAAGGTCACAAGTATAGGGCATCCAACAAGGATAGAACTCGCTATTCAATAGTCACAGATCTGTGAGATAAGTTTGCTAACCATTACACCACAATGGGACACCCAAAGTAGGTATTTACCTACCCTGTTTGAAATGGGTAGGATGTGACAAGGTCACAAGTATGGGGCATCCAGCAAGGGTGTCACTTGCTATTCAGTAGTAATGTATCTGCAAGCAAAGCTTGCTAACCAATGCACCATGATGTAAGTATTATGTTGAACTTGATATTAGGTAACGTATCTGTGAGCTAAGTTTGTTAACCATTACACTACAATGGTTTAAGTATTATAAGTATAAATTTAAAAATTCTGAAGAACTGTATCTATCAACTGTGTAAAATGTATCTCAGTCTTGAACGTTGCTGAGAAATTGTATTGAAAATGAATCAACTATTGATACCATTGTAGTGCCGATAAACAATTCTTTTTCACAATATTACATTTCTCCATCTCTTCAATTTTGTTGCCATTTTTTATTTCTCTTATTTCTATGGACTTTTATTTTAAAGACAATTAAACTGGATTGAAAATCTTGAATAGTGTCGAGATTAGTTTGGTCTTTTTTTTTTTTTCAACTTTTAAATCAAATCAAAACAAAAACTAATTTGAAAATAAACAATTAAAAAAAAGATAGCAAAAAAAAAAAATAACAAGGAAAAAAAACAACTTTAAACTAAGAAAAAAATTCGAAAAAAAAAAATCAAATAAACTAACAATTCTAAATGGGTAAAAATTGGGATATGGTGACTTATGTATATATGTATGTATATAATAAATAAGTAATCCACAGACACGTGTTTCAAGGTTTCACCTTTCATCAGTGTGGCTATACCGTAACAGCTACCTCTGGCCGGGTTCGAGATCCGAATGAACTTTCGTTCGCCAAACCTTTAACCCGTACGGCCAGAGGCAGCTGTCAAATATAGAAGAATAATTAATCGCTACATTTCTAGCGGAAATGAAATTCACTAGAGTCCTCAAATGTTTGTAAACAAACGCGAGGGTTAGCTAGACGCCATAACGGTGAATCTGTAATTAAGTCCCTATTCAGAGAACTCAGACATTACTGGGAGTATGTGTGTATATATATATATATATATATATATATATATATATAAATAAATGGCTACCATACAAAAATATCCCAGGTTTATAGAAAGAAAGAAAAATAAATATATTTTGGTATTGTCATATCAATAGCATAAATTTATTTCAAATCTGAAGAAGCGTAGAGCTGAAATAAATTTATAATTTGATAACCTAAACGTTTTTCATTTACCTATTTATATTTTCCTCTGTGTGTATGTATGTATTAGTGTGTGTTTGTGTGTGCATATATATATATACTGGTATCTTCTTCAGGCTTTGGTCAATACATATATTGATATACATATATATATATATATATATATACATATACACATACATAGGTTATGCGTGTTTCTGTAATTTTTCTATGTATGTGTATATATATATATATATATATATATATATATATTGACCAAAGCCTGAAGAAGATACCAGAATATCTGAAACACGTGTTGCGTATGTAAAATAAAAAGAATAAAACATTTTTTCTGAGAACGATACATTTTGCGGACCTTCTTCTTTTTTTTTATGAAATATTACATTTTCTCCCGTTGGAACCAGAACAACATTTTATATATATATATGATGTCTAGCTGTTCCACCTAATGACTGAAAACAATACTTCCCATTTCACCATCATTACTAAAGAATAGTTTTCCTATTATTATAACCAGCTGTTAGGGTCTTTGTGTCCTGGGTATGATGGTAAACTCAATCTGATGGTGAAGTTCCATTTCTGCAGCTCTGGGGTGTGTGGAGTACACCTTCATCGCCATTACTCCCAGGTCCACTCTGACCTGGATTTGGTATTACATGTTAGGGTCCCATCTATGGGTTAAATAGATTTAAAAAAAAATGAGTTTAAAAAATTTGAGTTTAAAAGAAAAAGATTGCTTACCCAGCAAGAATGAATAAGACAAAACATCTTCAGCATAAAATAACCCAACAAGGGTTGACATGCTTTAAAATCCAACCCACAAGCTATGGGTTAGATAGTATGACTACTCTTTTTCTACAAGGATGGTTTTGGCATTAAATAACCCATGAAGGTTGACATGCCATTAAACAAAGAAACCAAACTAAACCTGTCGGTTGGGGCTTTAGAATACACCGACTGCACCTCTGCAAGACCCCCACCCATTAGACATGTGTGGTAACCTGTGATGCTTAAAGACGGAATCCTGGTGGATGAGCAGTTCATAACATGCAACACTCCACTTATGCTAGACGGGTGGTCAGAGAGGCCCCTCCGATCAATCGGATGGTTACATCAAGCCTAGCACCTATATGATTGTCTCAATCCTATTACTTTATGGCAAGCCCCAACCCTTTTTATCATATATGTGCTAGAAGGCATGGCTGAGGGTCTTAATATCCTAGGAATGATGTTAAACTCTATCTGATGGTGAGATTCCAATTCTGGAGGTCTGGGGATGTGGAGCACCCTTTCATCACCATTGCACACTGGTCCACTCTGACCCGGAGTGGTAGAGTCTGTTAGGGTCCCAAATATGGGTTAAATAGTAAAATACGTTTATAAAAAAAACTGAGTAACTGCCAAGAGTGCATTTATTTCAAAATCACCCACCGTGGTTGATATGCCGTAAAACAAATCAAACCAAACCGGTTTCCTCAAGTAAATTGCATGACCCAAACACGTGATCATGACTTTTGAAAGAGACATTGTCAGTCTTTTTTTTTTTCCCTGAGGCTATCCGAAATATTCAACTCTTGTTTACTTTTTCCTTTTCTTCCTTCAATGTATGTATTTATTTAATAACACCTCAGCTTTACATTATACTTACTGTCTTCAGTTTTCTTTGTCATATATTTTCTTGTTTTATATTCTTTTATTTCCATTTGGTTTAGCTACTGCCCAATTCCATTGCACAAAGGAGAAGGTAAAATAGTTGACGTTGACAATATCTTACAGCCAAATAAAATTAAAAAAAAAAAATTGTTTTAAAACTATATATTAACTCTTAACATCCTGTTGAAATTTTCCAAGTCCAGAGCCTAATTCCTATAACCATTTATCAAAAAATGGCTAAAAATGGCCTTTTCATTTAAAGTTACCTGTTATTTCCCTTAAATCAAAGACTTCTAAATATGTTTAATATTACATTTAAACAAAGGCTATCATTTGGGGCAGATTAATAAACGGGTGGATTGAGGTGGTATAGGACGTTAAGAGATAATACAACAGTACCTACATACATGTGTCACACCCTGTCGTCACCTCATATGAATAATGAACCATTCCATTTAAAAGAACATCATAAACCTGAAAGAAAGAGAAATGTGAAAGAAGGAGATCAAATAACAGCAAGAAAACATCAACTCCGTCATGAATGCTTATGCAAAGTGTTGGAAATTGTTAAATGCAAATAGAAATCTACAACAATTTATCTAAGATGTTAGTTCTATAAAATGAATAAATAAATTGAAGATTGAAAGAAAAGGATGCAACCTCAGATAAATAATGGACCATTCCATTAAAAAGAAGAATGTAAATGTATTCTACACTTTCGCTGGCAGGATAAAGTATCCAACTCTGTCATACTGGATTGCGCCGACATGAAGAGCATGTTCTCCATTCTCTGAGAGAGGCACCTTTGCTAGCTTGGACATGTTAGGAGAATGGAAAAGGGATGCATCTTCTTTTGTATGGTGAATTAGTAAAAGGCTACTGATCGGTTGGTAGACCATGCCTATGATTTAAAGATGTCTGCAGGAGAGACATGAGGATATGCCATATTGACACAAACGCGTGGGAGGTAGATGCAAAAAATAGAGCAGCCTGGCACCTCAACGTTAAGCAAGGCACGGAGAGGGGTGAGGCAGAGAGGAGAGTAGCCTCGACAGAAAAGAGAGCCAGAAAGAGAGAGAAAAGCCAGCAGTCCCAGAAAGCATCACTGTTTGTGTGCATTCAGTGGACCAAAAATTGTCACTCAAGAATTGGCCTGCAGAGGCACTTGTGCAGATGTAAATAATTTTTTTTTTTTGGACACTACACCATCATCCTTAGTGGATGGAAAGGATACAAAAATAATAATAATAAAAATTTGAAAGAAAGAGTGAAAGAAAGAGAAAGGAAGATCAGAGAGGGGGTAAGAGAAAGAGGAAGAGAAGAATTAATGAAATAGATTACTTAGGACTGAGCCTATTCTAGTAGGAGAGGGTTTTCCTTCTCTCTGACTGGTTGCCTAACGAAGGTTAGAGAGCCTAGTCGGTTATTTCTTATAACTAACATAAACAAAGGGGAACCACTATTGAATGATAAATTATTTATTTATTTTCCATTAAACTAACCCTAAGCCGACTTCTTTTTTCCTAGTAGATCAATAAATAAATATATAAATAATTTATCAGTCAAGAGTGTTTGTTTGTTTATGTTGGAGTTATAGGAAATAACCACCAGTCTGCCCTGCTATTTACCCATAGCTGGAAGGAGAGTAGTTGGATTCATACTTTCCCAAGAGTATCTGACTTGCAAATCCTTTTAGAGTAAATTTTGATGTGTTAAGGTACAGCTTTTTGTTTAGGCAAATAGGAAAAACTTCTTTATGTAAATGTTTTTAGGTTAATACACCTGTATGAATAGTTGTTCTACAGTTTATGAGAAACAAAATATAGGTTCACAGAAGCAATGACAAAAGAGAAAGCACATGTAACGTTAACCTATTTTATTAACATGTAAACACAATAACAGACAATATATGTATTTACCAACCCCTCTGCACGAGCAGGATACGACACAACGTCAATTTCTTAAGAGGAGTTCAACAGGTTTGAATTCAGAGTTTTCCTTCTCCTAGACCGGTTGCCTAACCAAGGTTAAAGAGCCCAGTCTGCCCTACTATTTACCCATAGCCGAAGGGAGAGTAGGATTCATACCTTTCCCCAGCGCTAAGTGAAATGCAATTATCAGGTCCAGGATTTGAACTCGGGGCACGAGTCCATTTCCCATGACATTACCACCATGTGCTTCCTAACAAACAATATAACAAGTACTTAGGGGTAGTACTCACAGTTCTTATATCTCCCTTGTTGAGGAGGGTGCCCAGGTTGAGTCTTCAGTTGTGACTCCCTCACTGAGGGGGAATTCCTTCATTCACCGGAGATTGAGATAAGAGCTCGCTTCTACGAGGCTCACTCGTTGGTACCAAAACGGTAAAGAGGGTCTTCCATTCAACCCGACCAGGGACGTTACTTTTTCTACTTCCTGTCCCCGAGGCACAGGAGAGTTCTAGTCCCTACACACTGTAACAAAGTAAAAAAAAAATTTAAAAAAAAGTTGAGAAAGAGAATGTCAAATATGTCATAAAAGATTGTAAGAAAATAATGCAACACATTTAAAAAAAAAATCCTTTTAATTATTTTCTCTGGATAAGGGTAGAGAAAGAGAAGATACAGGCGAAAGTAGAACAACAGAGACTTGCTACCCTGTCGGCTGGTGTGTTAGAATGCACAGACTGCACCTCTGCAGAGGGGTAAGACTCCTCCAATGGGGCCACCTGTTGGCCGTGGGTGGCCCCAGTGATGCTTAAGGATAGAACCCAGGTGGCTGAGCAGTCCATGACTTGCAATACTCCACTTTGGCCTTTTCTTGGGCTAGATGAGCGGTCGGAGAGGCCCCCTCCGATCAATTGGCTGGTCACATCAAGCCTTAGCAACTATATGATTGCTCCAACCCTATTGCCCTTATGGCAAGCCCCAACCATTTTTATCATATGGATGCTAGAAGTCGGTGGCTGTGGGTCTACATGTCCTGGGAGTGACGTTAAATTGTTTCTGATGATGATGTTCCAGTTCTGGAGGTTTGGGGAATGTGGAGCACCCCTTCATCACCATTGTTCCCTGTTCCACTCTGACCCGGAGTGGTAGTACCTGTTAGTGTCCCATCTATGGGTTAAATAGAAAAAGGTATTTATTAAAAAAATTGAGTATCCATTAAGAATGAATTTATTTCAAAACTTTTATCAGCATTAGATGACCCACTGGGGTTGATATGCCATAAAACAAACCAAACCAAAGACATAAAAAAGTAAGTAAGAAAAATCTTTGAGGTGGCCTAATGTCAGTATCAGCCAGACAGCGAGGGAGTCTATCCCCTTTTCACTTGCACTAGACCAAAGATTATTTTTTTAGCGTCTGAAGTGGAGCGCTACACTTACTATCAGCTCCACACTTTACCACACAGATCCCTATGCTACTCATTCACTGAGTTGGCGAGGGCCAGTATCGAACAAGGAACCTTGTGGTTCCCAGCTGGACACTCTACCAACTGAGCTAAATTGGTCATGGATAATCTTTATTATCAACTACCATGGAATTTCCACAGGTCCACCTAGTTTTTTTTATTGCACAATTTTACTCTAAAGAACATTTGTAAATTTATGTACATGTCTTTCATTACTGATCATCGCTTTATGGTCGGCAAATCTTAAGATATTTTAGTCATCCGATCTTTCACTTGACAAAGATTGGGGTATAGAATTTCTCCTTTATCAAAATACAGGGTGGGACACAATGATCTTTGTGCTATTAAGTGCTTGTGCGGAGGGGGTTGGGTGGTAGTGGTACTATTTAACCCCACTGTGTATTTTTTCTTTTCTTTTTCTTCTTATTAAAACTTATTTTTCTTAAGGGTCCACTCATTTAGGTTACCTAAAAATGACCTTTTAATTCATTAGAGAAATACAGGGTTGGGCAAAATAATCTTAGTTGTATTAATTGCTCATGCGGAGGGGTTAGGTGTTATTGGTACTATTTAACCCATAGCTGAAGGAATAAGAGGGTTCATAACTTCCTGAGGGTATTAGTCCGAAAGTGAATGTAATAGCGAGACTGGACATTGAACTCATGATGTTGTCACAGCCCAGCTCGTTAGCCACTACAAAGGTATCAGATAATTTATCCCCAACCTGTACTTTTTTTTGTACTGTCCATTATGGGTTGGATGTGGTCACAAGTATGGGGCATCCAGCAAGGATTGACTCACAATTCAGTAGTAATGGATCTGCGAGACTAGCTTGCTGACCATTACACCACGTTGGGATGTGTGTTTATACCCAACCTATTTTCTACGGGTAGGATGTGACCCAAGGTCCCAAGTTTTTGGCATCCAGTGAGGACTGAATTTACTATTCAGTAGTAATGGATCTGCCTGACTACCTTGCTAACCATTACACCATTAGCAGAGATGCTGATATGTAATAAGAAATAAGAATTCGGTGGATAAGTGACAACAGATAATCATGATTTACATTTTTGCATTTCCTCTTGGATTATTTAGACAGTCTCATTTTTAACCAGAGGGTATTGCAGCAGTCATGCTTTTAAGGAACACCGTTATTAATGTATAGATATCCATGCATCCCAGTATTTTTCTTTTTTCTTCCCCCACCATATCAAGCTAACTGTAAATACATTTCAATAGTTTCTTAGAAATGAATTACACAGGATAGGTTACAAAGTAGGTGTTAGACGGCTTTAGTTGGTTCCCATAAATTTTCCTGGGAACTCATTCAAAGCAAATGTGTCCCAGGATGCACTAAATCAAAAAGCTATCAATAGTAATTGATCTGCGAGACTAGCTTGCTAACCATTACACCATGTTGTGATGCCACTTTTATATCCAACCTGTTTTCCATGGGTAGGATGTGACCCAAGCTCAAAAGTATTTGTCATCTACTGAGACTAGTTTGCTAAACATTACACCATGACTGGACAGCAGATGTATTTACTGCAAGGCACGGAATGCAAAATGTTCATATAATCTTAAGATCATTTTTTTTATTTCCAATTTTTTTTGTATTGTATCCGCCACCTGTGCCTCATTTGAAACTCCTCCATTCACCTGTTTGCCAGCTTGCGACACAAAATTTCCAGCATTCATGAAACAATTTTTATTGATTACTTATGTTTTTGTTATTGTCTTGTAGATTTTGTTTTATTTGAGAACATCTGGAGCGCATTTTCTTGTCTGACGTGGTTGGCTTTCTTTTTTACTCTTTCTTTTATCTCAATCTTTTTATCCAGTGTAATTCTAAAAGTTGGGTGAATAATCACATGTGCCTATAAAAACACCACCAGTTGAAATTATTTATAGTTGGCTTAATTATTTTATAACAACTTTTGTTATTACACACAATATAAAAGCATACACTCTAACTCATTTAAATACACAAACGTTTATTATCTTTAATCTGTAAGATTCTGAAATATAAGATTACCTCACTAATTAATTCTTGCAGTGATACTGATAGCTTTTTGATTTAGTGCGTCCTGTGTCACACATATTTGCTTTGAATGAATCCTTGGGAAATTTATGGGTCCCAACTAAACCTGTCTAACTCCTACCTTGTAACCGCCCTGTCGGATGGGGCGTTAGAATGCACAGACTGCACCTCTGCAGAGCTGTAAGACTCTCCCAATGGGGCCACCTGTTGGCTGTGGGTAGCGACTCGTGATGCTTAAGGATAGAGGCCAGGTGGATGAGCAGTCCATGACTTGTAATACTGCACTTTGGCCCTTTCTTGGGCTAGACCGGTGGTCGGAGAGGCCCCTCTGATCAATCGGCTGGTCATGTCAGGCCCTAGCACCTATATGATTTTCCCAACCCTATTGCCCTTATGGCAAGCCCCATCCCTTTTTATCATATGGGTGCTAGAAGGTGGTGACTTAGGATCTACATGTCCTGGGAATGACAAACTCTATCTGATGGTGAGGTTCCAGTTTTGGAGGTTTGGGGAATGTGGAGCTCCCCTTCATCACTATTGCTCCCTGGTCCACTCTGACCCGGAGTGGTAGTACCTGTTAGGGCCCCATCTATGGGTTAAATAGAAAAATGTATTTATAAAAAAATTGTATTATCCATTAAGAATTAATTCATTTCAAAACTTTATCGGCATTAAATGACCCACTGAGGTTGATATGCCGTAAAACCAAACCAAACCAAACCAAACCAAACCAAGCAAGCCAAACTATCCTCTGTAATTCAGTTCTAAGAAACTATTGAAATGTATTTACAGTTAACTTGAAATGGTGAGGGAAGAAAAAAGAAAAACACTGGTATGCAGGGATACAATTTTACTGCGCTCTTTTAGATTTTTGTGTGTCAGAGATGCCGGACACATACTGATCAGCATTTCTGATATGATAACTTAATTATTACAACATTTGATATGTTTATTTAAGAGCTATTGCGAAATTGTTCAATATGTAAAATGTATAATAATCTTGATTTAATTCTGTCTCACTTTTTTTTTTTTTTTCCTTTTCCTTTTTTCATCTTTTCATTATGTTTCGATTGAAACATATTAGCGTTGTCGCTTCCGTGTGCTCACCACCTCTCTCTATCTTTCCCCTACTCTTTCTTTTTTTTCTTTCTTATATCCCTGGGAAAGTTTATGGGTCCTCATTTAAATACACAAACGTTTATTATCTTTATCTGTAAGATTCTGAAATATAAGATTACCTCATTAATTAATTCTTCACTTTTATAAGGCTGATTGCTACGCCACCTAGTACTTACTGGCAGACACAGGAGGTAATTATCTCTCTTGTCTCCTATTAGTTACGAGATATAATGCCCAACATAAGATTAAAATGAATTGGATAAAGATGTTATATGTTTTATTTGTAATATTGAAATTGTGAATTACAGAATATATTTTGATAATTTTAATCTTATGTTGTCCCAGCCTCCTGCCTTAATTTATGCTATACTTTAGCGAGCCAGCGACAGGTGAATTTCTGACCTAACTTAGATATTTTCCGAGTCGTGTTTTTGTCACTCTTTTGTAGGCAAATTAATGTAGATATTTTAAACACCTCCCTACCGATTTTTATCGGCAAATCAATGTAAAATATTTTACAATCCTCCCTTTAAGAAAGAGTGTGAGTTAAGTCAAGATTATTATACTTTTTACATATTAAACTTTTTTTCTTGCAATAGCTCTTAAGCAAACATATCAAACATTGTAATAATCAAATTATCATACTGTGTTATATCCACAGGTCCTGCTAGTACATAATAATTGCATTGTAGGTAAATAAAGTTAAAGCAACTTTCCATTTAAATATATTTTCATCTGCATTTACATTAGATCATGTGAACTAACACAACAAGTAACTAAACAAGTAGTTTTTTATTTTTTTATTTTTTTAATGATAAAATTTAGGTCAGTTAAAACAATAGAGGAGGTTCTTTTAACATTCTTTTATTTCCTTTGAATAATTATAAATATGTAGAATAAAGCGTGGAAAAACTTAGATGAATAATGCATTATTTTTTTTTTTAAGAATTTTATTAGTAAAAATAGATCACTAATTAGGTCTGAGCCTATTCTAGTGGTAACCACCCCAAGCGGAGTTTAACAGGTTTGAATTCAGAGTTTTCCTTCTCCTAGACTGGTTGCCTAACCCAGGTTAAAGAACCCAGTCTGCCTTACTATTTACTCATAGCTGGAAGGGAGAGTAGTTAGATTCATACCTTTCCCAAGGGTATTAGCGCTATGTAAACTGTAGCTTCGTCCAGGATTTGAACTTGGGTTGATGTGTCCATTTCCTATGCCCCTAACCATTAGACGATGCACCTCCAACATTGTGTAGATAAACAAAACAACCAAACCCTGATAAGAGGGTAAGTATTTATCCAACCCATTCGCCACAGGTAGGATGGGATACAAGGTCAAGGTTGCAAGTATGGGAGAGCATTCGAGCTACAATTATCATTTTTTTCTGTGTAGCAGGTCCTTTTGGTTCCTTTTCTTTCTTTATAATAAAAATGGAATGGTCCATTATTTAGCTGAGGTGATGACACTCATAAGAAATTTGTGGATAAGAAACACCAGATAATCAGGATTTACATTTTTGCATTTCATCTTAGATGATTTGGATGGTCTCATTTTTAACCAGAGGGTGTTTCCAGATGATAACGGTCATACAATTAAGGAACACGAGTATTAATATATATATATATATATATATATATATATATATATATATAATATATATATATATATAAAGTTAAGAGAAAGGAAGTGAATCTGACGGTATAAGTATAGATAAAAGGATATGAAAACACACAATATGCTGTTAGAATGAAAATATTGTGTGTTTTCATATCCTTTTGTCTATACTTATATATGTATGTAGAATAAAGTGTAGAAAACTTAGATGAATAATGCTGTGTAGAAAAATAAACCCAATAAACTAAATATAGGAGTGTAGGTATTTACCCAACCCATTTGTCACAGGTAGGATGTGACACAAGGTGAAGGTTGGAAGTATGGGAGAATTTTCAAGCTATAAAAAATAAATCAAAGAAAAAACATTTTTCTATTATTCTATTCATTGATTGAAAGATTTTGACAATAATAAACTTCCTCTATGATTTGTATGTGTGAATGTATGTATGGTATGTATATTTAAATTTTTATTTTTATTTAGTTCATTTGTAATAGGGACATGCTTGAATAACCTCACTCATGTACGCATGTCCGATCATATCCAGTTTCTATTTATACATCGAGCAACAAAATGGGGATATATTGATAATATTGTTTGCTATATTTATAAATAGTTTAATATCATTGAGAGAGCATATATATATATATATATATATATATATATATAAATTGTAGAAAAGTTATTTTCCTACCACGGTTTCAGTGTTTTTAGTACACTGTCTTCAGGGGAACTAAGTAAAGCTAATAAAATGTATATTCGCCTGATTTAAGCTTATTTTTATTCTATATCTCCCAAAAGTCAATTAACTTTGGTCCCCAAAGTTTGTTCCTTTGAAGTTAGTGCTTAGTCAAACGTATGTTGACAGCCAGAGGTAATTAATGATTCTATTTAGCTATGCCCCTCCCCTATCCTATATTTTTATTACCTCTTCTTGCTTTACTTCTTATTTGAACTTTTGGAATTCTTGTACTCTGGTGAGTCTATTGAGCTAGATTTTCTCTTTTTTTTTTTTATATATATATACTTGGTGCATTTATTATATTTATTATATATCTAAATTAATTTTAGTGATACATTAATGATATTAGTGATATAAGTTAGTATAGCTTAGAATTAAAGTCAATGGCTCTTGGTAACTGTCAGTTTCCTCACCCATGTAATTTTCAAACCAATCACACAAACGAAAAACTGACAGTTACCAAGTACTGCTGATTTTTTGTGTTCTCTATCCTAACTTGTATATATAGTGACTTCATTTCACTATTAAATTAATTATTCATTTTCAAATAATTAAAATTAATTATTTTTGTCTCAGATCAGAACAGTGTTATTTACACTATATTTTTCATATTTTCAAGACATTTTCTAACACACGTGGGCATGCCTACAAAGTCAGAAAACAGCACTGCTCACGTGACTTTCGGAAACATTTTTTCATGCTCAGAGTTGCGGAGACATGGAATAAACTGCCCGTGTCTGTTGTAGGCTGCCGAACTATACCTGATGCCACTCTCCACATACATATGCACACGCGCACACATACATGCATATTACTACTGTAAACTGTTCATGTTCCTGACACTAATACATTATTCTGTGTACTAGACATGAGAATTTGATGAGTTGTGGTGCACCTGAGCACTGTACACAATAAATTTCATTATTATTATTATACATACGTGTGTCTGTGTATACTTGGTCCTAATGTTCTTCTGTGGACGCCTAGATGTGAACACACCAGTGTAGGCCGAAAAGAAAAAAAAACTACATCAATCAGTTCTGTGTGAGCTGTGGATGCAGCGTGGAAGACCTTCCAGGGGTGATGACAGATAGGGATTGGGTGGCAAGAGAGAGTCATGGGAATTGATGTTGTCACCATGACTGATGATGATGATTATTATTTAATAGATAATCAGTGAGGATTTGGTAACGTTGTGATTGAGACAATATAATTTGTAAATCAAATACACACCAAAAAAATGATAAATCCAAAATGGGGAAAACTTAGACATGATTTATTTGATAACTAGAAGCGGCTACCTAGCATCACCTGGGTAGAGAGGTGGGTAACCCTGGTGTCTTGATTTGTTTACTTTTGAAATTTACAAATGCTGGACATTTTTAAGTAGAACTTCAATGCTATTTCTATGTATATTTTGATTTTTAAATATCTTTGAATATAAATCAAATCTTCATAATTTTTGCACAAAAAACAAACGGTAATATTTAATGTGTGTATATATATATATATATATATATATATATATATATCTATATATAATGGAGATTGTGTGTTTTCTGTCTGTAACCGAAACATATAACTCAAGTCACATCACAATTCTCTTGTTATTGACATCACATTTTCCATGTTTTATTTTTATCTAAACCTCAATTATTAATAAAATTGTCTTACATTATTAATACTGTTTGTCTACATACTGACAACATGCAATTATTTATATACCATATTAATTAAAAAATCGAATTTAATAAATATGTGCTTAGTATTATTGATTTCTAACTGTTTGGTTTTATTTTAATGATATAAGCAAAATTCTCTTCATGAATCTTAAATGAAATCCATTATAAAATAACTGTCATTTTATTCTTAACTTCCTCTTTTAACTAAATACTTAAATTGAAAAAAATAACAATGGACGAGAGTGATGAAAGAGTAAGTTTCAGTTGTTCCATTTTTTATTATACTCCCTCTGTTTCAAATCTTTTATTATACTCCCTCTGTTTCAAATATTTTTATCTGTATTCTTATTTAGTTTCATTAGCCTTTCTAATTTAATACAACATTTTATTACATTAAAACTTAAATACTTGCACCCGGAGGGTGCATATATTTGCTAGTATATATATATTTACTTTGTCATTAATTGTTTTATTTTTCGTAGTTTAATCCATACACACACATATGCGCACACACCCATTATATATGTATAGATAGAATATATATCCAATCTTGTGAGTTTAACTATCTCTAAGTAGCAGAATAAAAGTTTCTTTAGTCCTACTCATAGATAAGACACACACAGAAACAGGTTTTAGAATGAATTGTAAACAAATTTCCCCAACTCATGTTTATTTAAATTATGTTTTATCAACTTCAGTTTTAGAGAGCTACATGTTTATTAGACCTCCTTAAGCATTTCATTATATATGGCTGGATTTACACAATTTTCTAATAAGGTGTACCGTAGTGGTAGTACCTGTTAGGATCCGAACTATGGGTTAAATAGAAAAATGTGTTTATAAAAAAAAATTGAATATCCATTAAGAATGAATTTATTTCAAAACTTGTTGGCATTAAATGACCCACTTAGGTTGATATGCCTTAAAACCCTCCATCAGGCATCTACCATACTCTGAACGTCTCGCAGCCCTGGGAATGGATTCGCTGAAACTTCGGCGTCTGGCAACTGACCTGGTAAATGCTCATAAGGTCATTAATCATCTTAAACAGCAACCTTGAGCACCTTTTTGATCTCCAACTTTCAACACACGTGGCATGCCTACAAAGTCAGAAAACAGCACTGCTCACGTGACTTTTGGAAACATTTTTTCACGCTCAGAATTGCGGAGACATGGATAAACTGCCCGCATCTGTTGTAGGCTGCCGAAGCACTGAGTCTTTCAAAGCCTCCATGCTTCCTGTGGTCCGCCGACACTATACCTGATGCCACTCTCCACATACATATGCACACACACGCGCACACATACATGCATATTTCTACTGTAAACTGTTCATGTTCCTGACACTAATACATTATTCTGTGTACTTGACATGAGACTTTGATGAGTTGTGGTGCACCTGAGCACTGTACACAATAAATTTCATTATTAAAACAGACCAAACCAAACAAAAAAGGTGTCCCATCGTGGTGTAATTGTTAGCAAGTTAGTCTTGCAGATTTATTACTACTGAATAGTGAGTTCAATTTATGTTGGATACCTAATACTTGCCGCTTTTATTATAAGGTAGGATGTGACACAATGTCAAGGTTGTAAGTTTGGGAGAGTATTCAAGCTATAATTATCATATTTTTTGTGTAGCATGTCCTTTTTGTTCCTTTTCTTTCTTTCTAATAAAAATGGAATGGTCCATTATTTAGCTGAGGTGACAACACTCGTAAGAATTTTGTGGATAAGAAACACCAGATAATGAGGATTTACATTTTTGCATTTCATCTTAGATGATTTGGACAATCTCATTTTTATTTTGGTGTTGCCAGATGATAATGGTCACACAATCAAGGAACACAAGTATTGATATATAGATGTAGAATAAACGTGGACTTAGATGAATAACAAAAAACACCAAACCTTGATAGGAGAGTAGGTATTTACTCCACCCATTTGCCACAGGTTGGATGTGACACAAGGTGAAGGTTGCAAGTATGGAGAAGTATTTTAGTTATAAAGACAAATCAAAAAAATGTTTTTTTTCTATTATTCTCTTGTATTCATTGATTGAAAGAATTTGACAATAATAACCTTCCTCCATGTTATGTTATGTATATTTAAATGTTTATTTTTATTTAGTTCATTTGTAATAGGGACATGCTTGAATGACCCTCACTCATGTATATAAACTTGTCAAATTATATCTATAATTTCTATTTATATATGTTTACACCTAAATAAATAGGTTGGCCATTTTTTTGTAAAATGGCATATCAACACTGTGGGTTATTTAATGCCAAATTTTTTTTTTCTTGCTATTTATATGAATAGTTTGTAGGTAAATCTTTTGTTTTTAAACAAATTGCGAGTCAACAGTTAGTAATCAATTTTGTTTTACAGTTGTACTTTTGTAGAACTCATTTTTGATTTATTTATCCTATTGATGGGACGCTAATAGGTACTACCCCTCTGGATCAGAGTGGACCTAGGAGTAATGCAATGAAGATTTAGTCCACTCCCAGAGCTCCAGAATTGGAAACTCACAACTAGATGTAGTATCATTCCCAGGACATTAAGATCTTCAGCCACCGCCTTCTAGCACATATATGATAAAAATTGGATTTTTGCCATAATATCCATTTATTTATTTATTCATAATACTCTGTATATGTAAAAATATATACACAAATCTTCATATGTATGTTCTGAGTTCTCAATTTTGGTTGAATCCTATCAAAGTAACACTTGATATCACACACACACACACACGCACATATATATATATATAAGTCGTCGGGGTTGCCTAAAGTTGGTATCAGCAAGGGAGTCTATCCCCTTTTCACTAGCACTAGACCAAGGAGATTGTTTTTGCGTCTTTGGTGGAGCGCCACACCTACCATCAGCTCCTTACTTTACCGCACAGATCCTGTGCTACTCATACGCTAAGTTGGCAAGGGCTGGTATAGAACTAGGAACCTAGTGGTTTCTAGCTGAACGCTCTACCGACTGAGACGATTCATTTATGAATATAAAACACACTGCTTAACTTTGGTGATCTTGTGGGAACTAGTGCTAAGCCTGACTTGTGATAGTAAGTTCTTTTTAAAATATTGCTAGTTACTTTTATTCCAAATGAATACCCCAAGCCTTGTGGCAAATTAATTCAAGCTTAGTAAATGTCTATCGAGAATGCAAACAAAAGATTCCTTCCTAATTATCAACACTAGAAATAGTTTTTTTTTTTTTTTTTTTTCCTTTTTTATTTATTTATTTTTTTTGTCCTATCAGATGAATAAAACTTGTAACAGCTGGCTTGATATAAAATACCAATTGCCTAAACTATACCATGTCTAATTATCTTTGGGGTGGTAGAATGAGGCAAGCCGTCGCCATAAACAGTAATTCCCATGAAATCACATAAAATCCATGTTGCCTGTGGGTGTTGTTTGATTAAACTCGGATGTTCCAAAAAATGATTCCATGTAATTGATTGTAATAGATTATTTTGTTCTACACTACATTTTTATATTTGAGAAATTTTGGTTATAAATATTTCTAACTCATTAAATTATTTGCAAGTGTTAAGATGCAATATAAAAAGTGATTTTTTTTTTTTTTTTTTATTTATGAAGTAATGTTATGAAGAAATGGAAATGAATCCGAAAGTATGTGGAAAAGTAATAAATAAAAATTATGAAATATATAAATAGTATTTCTCGTTTTTGAGATGAGGCTTGATAATTAGTATCCTTTGGATTATTCGGACTATTGTCCTCATCTTTATTGTTATCTATACAACGTTTCAGCCAGTGTGCCCTCTGGCCTTCTTTAGGTATTTCTTGTTGGACTCAGGAGCCTTCTTGTCGTAATCGGAAGCCATCAAGGAACATTGAACCCAACCATTTATTTGATCCACGGAGGTATACTGTTCTCATTCCGCTAACTAGCTGGGGTACAGGTGTTAAGCTGTGTTAATTATTATTCTATGTTACTGTCACCCTTAACCATAAATAGTAGATGATAAAATAACTAAAAATAAATTAAAAAAATTAGAATTAAAAAAAATATACTATCTTATAAGTAAAAGTAAGTAAAGTTGACAAGTGGCCTAATGTGGTATCAGCCATACAGCAAGGGAGTCTATCCCCTCTTCACTAGCGCTAGACCAAGTAGATTGGAATAGATTTTTTGTTCTACTACATTATTACATTTGAGAAATTTTGGTTATATATATTTCTAACTCATTAAATTATCTACAAGTTTTAAAATGCAATATAAAAAGCAGTGATGCTGATAGCTTTTTAATTTAGCGCATTCTGGGACGCACATATTTGCATTGAATGAGTTCACAGAAAAATTTATGGGTCCCAACTAAAGTTTTTCAATAGATTGTAGGGTTTTTATTTATGATCTGGGGAAAAAACTAAAGCTGTCTAACTCCTACCTAGTAACCTATCCTGTGTAATTCGTTTCAATAGAAACTATTGAAATGTATTTACAGTTAGCTTGAAATGGTGAGGAAGAAAAAAGAAAAACACTGGGATGCATGGATATGATTTTAGCATCCTTTTAGATTTTTGCGTGTCAGGTATGCATCCTGCATTCCTATCAGCATTTCTGAAAAGTGATTTTTTTTTTACTAATGAAGTAAGGTTATGAAGAAATGGAAATGAATCCGACAGTATGTGGAAAAGTAATAAATAAAAATTATGAAATATATAAATAGTTGATGATTAGAATTAAAAAAAACAAACTATCTTATGAGAAAAAGTAAGTAAAGTTGACAGGGTGGTCTAATGTCGGTATCAGCTGGATAGTGAAGGAGTCTATCCCTCTTCACTAGCGCTAGACCAAGGAGATATCACATATTACCAATACCCTGATGATGGTTTAATATACAAACTGAAATGTTTAATGTTGGGTAATACTTCTAACTACAATAAAATCATCCTCAAAAGACCTTGTTTTTTCATTTATTTTATGTTTATATTAATAGTGGTTATATAAAACATTAAAATCTAATAGTAAATAGTGGATAGAAAATATATTATTTATCTTAATTCATATTACAAGTCTTCTTATTATAATGGAGATTGTGTGTTTGTATGTCTGTAACTGAAACTATTCCACTACTCAAGTCACAATTCCGTTTAGTTATTTATGTTACATTCTCCATTATTTTATCTTTATTTAAACCTTAATTAAAGATTTACCTTGGTTAAAGTCATGGGAAATGGTCTCGTCACCCCGAGTTCAAATCCTGGATGTGGTAATTGCATTTCACTTAGCGCTAATACCCTTGGGAAAGGTATGAATCCTACTCTCCCTCCAGCTATGGATAAATAGTAAGGCAGACTGGACTCTTTAACCTTGGTTAGGCAACCAGTCTAGGAGAAGGAAAACTCTGAATTTAAACCTGTTGAACTCCGCTTAAGAAATTGACTTAGTGTTGCATCCTGCTTGTGCGGAGGGGTTGGTAAATATATATTTAAACCATAATTATTTATAAAATTGTTTTACATTATTAATACTGTTGTCCTTACCTATACTAACAACATAGAATTGTATTCATATATACAACAAAATAGCGGTTTACAGTGTGATCGGGAAGACTAATTTGCATATTGATTTTAAAAAATTTTATTTTATTCAATATGTGCTCGGTATTATTGATTTCTAATTGTTTGGTTTTGCCTTATTGAATATAAGCAAACATCTTGGGGATAAATCTTAAAAGAAATCCATTAACAAGAAAAAAATAACTGTAATTTTATTCTTTACTTCCTATTTTAACCAAATAGTTAAATTAGGCAAATTTAGCAATGAAAGGCAGTAGTGATGTAAGAACAAGTTCCAGTTGTTCTATTTTTTTTTTATACCCCCTTCTCTGTTTCAAATCTTTTATATTTAGTTTCATTAGCCTTTCTAATTTAATATATTTTATTACTTTAAAATTTAAATACTTGCACCCTGTGGAGGGTGTATATATTTGCTAGTATTACTAATAGACAAACCTATAATTAGAAATAGAAGAATTGTATATGTTGAGTAAACAGTTAAATATTTCGACCACTTAACTGTTCTCATATTTTTATCCACTTAAATATTCATATCAATTAAAATAAAAATATTACTGACTACAGATTAAAATAATAATTTATTGTGTGCAGTGCTCAGGTGCACCACAACTCATCAAAGTCTCATGTCAAGTACACAGCATAATGTATTAGTGTCAGGAACATGAACAGTTTACAGTAGTAATATGCATGTATGTATGTGTGTGCGTGTGTGCATATGTATGTGGAGAGTGGCATCAGGTATAGTGTCGGAGGACCACAGGAAGCATGGAGGCTTTGAAAGACTCAGTGTTTCGGCAGCCTACAACAGACGCGGACAGTTTATTCCATGTCTCTGCAATTCTGAGCGTGAAAAAATGTTTCTGAAAGTCACGAGAGCAGTGCCGTTTTCTGACTTTGTAGGCATGCCCATGTGTGTTAGAAAGATGGAGATCAAAAAGGTGCTCAAGGTTGCTGTTGTTAAGATGATTAATGACCTTATGAGCGTTTACCAGGTCAGTTTGTCTAGTTTATTTCCTTTGTACTAAAGGGTTTATTAATGCAGTATTTTGCTTTAATCAAATCTATAAATACCTTAAAATACCTTTGTTTTTATACAGGGGTGGTGGGGATTGCTGTGGCGTAGTGGCTAACATGCTCAACTGTGATATCGTAGTAAGAGAGTTCTGTTATGATTTTTGTGGTCATACTTTCGGCTTCAAGCAAGAGCGGTGTCCTGTGGAGATCCTTGGTGTTAAGCAGAGCGCAAACCTTAGTGAAGAATCCTTTGGTTGTTCCTTGTTGCTTCTCAGTCTTGCAAGTCCTTTATCAATAATTGCAAATGGACGTCTGTCAGTATCAGCCAATTAAGTAGTTAACCAACCACGTATTTTTAAAGCTGTTGATTAGCTTTTTATATTCCAAGAAGTTTAAACTCCAGTCACACTATTATGTTCAATTTCAGTCTAATTCCCTTGGGAAAGGAAGGAACTCCCTCATACCCCCAGCTATGGGTTAAATAGTACCACAACTATTCTTTTGCAAGGATGGCTTTGGCATTAAATAACCAATGAAGGTTGATATGCCATTAAACAGCCGGTATAGAACTCCGATCGATTCAGCATCAGTTGGACAGCTTAACTGCTCAGCCATCGTCACCCACAGAATGCGAAGGGGATTTTAACCGTTTTTTAATACACACATCTGTATGTATGTAAAGGCCGCCATAGTGCTCCACCCCTTTTATAGGAGAGCATTATATATATATATATGATAAAAAGGGTTTCAGTTTTGTCATAATAGTAGTAAAGTCAGGACAATCATACTCAAGAAATTGACCCTGTGTCACACTTGCTTGTGCAGTGCGTTAGTAAATATATAAATATATATTTGAATAAAAGCCGAACAGATTTCTAAACAGGCAGGAAATATTTTAAAAAAGCCTAACAAGTTTGATGAATGAATTTAGTGAAGCACATTTGAACCTTTTTTAATTCTTGAATATCATTAGGGTGACCAAGTGCAGGAGACATTTAAAAAAAAAAAAAAAAGAACTGGATATGTACTTTTAGATATGAAAATATTTCCGAGTATAGTCAGCATCATGTTATATTTAAATATGGTAATGTTAGAAAGGAGATAAAGAGAAATGACCTTGTGTCACATCCTGCTTATGTGGAGGGGTTGGTGAATGAATATATATATATATATATATATATATATATATATATCTTTCAATGAAAGAAAAACTTAACAAACCGTCATTTGGCTATTATAAATTCATTTCAACCAGAAACTCAATACAAGTCTAGTCTCATCAGATGGCATTTACATAAAGACTGAGAAAGACAGAATATATATATATATAATCTTTGCAAAGCTTTGGTGATGTTTTCTTCAGTAAAAACAACTGTCTGCTTTATTTCTTGTTTGTGCTAAATTATCCATTGGTTTGGTTTCTTTGTTAATGGCATATCAACCTTTATGGGTTATTTAATACCATAGTCATCTTTGTAGATGAACAATAGCAATACTATTTAACCTATATCTGTGAGTAAGAGGGGGTTCATACCTTTCCCAAGAGTATTAGTCCACAAGGAAAGAATAGTGTGACTGAGATGTCACAGTCCAGCATGTTAGTTGTTATGCCATGGGAACCTCCCCCAGCAATTCAGAATGTGGTTGCAAGATGACAAACTGTTGTAGAACAAAATGGCAGATCTATTGAACATTTGATATCTATTAATAATGGAGATTCGCTTCCGGTTTTTGTCTGTAACAAAAACTACGTCACTGCTTACGTCACATTACCCAAAATCGTCATAACATAGAATAAATACACTGAAAATTTGAACATGCAACATTAGACAGTCCTCATTGTTTTTTAAAACAAGTTTTAATAAATACATGACTGGTATTATATATCTATATATAGTTTGTTTTATTTTAATACATATTTAAAGTTTACATTTCAAATTGTTTTATATTTTAATCCTGTAATGAATTTGATGATTTTACTTACTTAGGGTACAAACTTGCTGACATTGAATTTTTAACTCCCATCCCTCAGGCAATATGTTTCAAAAATCTATTTTTACATCGCCCGGAGGGTGTTTTTTATTTTGCTAGTTATTTTAATGAACCCCATTTATAAACTGTCATATTGCATTTTAGGTTTGTTATTTTTCTTTGTAATACAGTCTTGTGATTCATTTAAAAAGCAAGCAACATTAGGCTTATCATGTATGTATGTGTATATGTGGTCTAATGGTTAGAGTCGTAGGAAATGAACTCGTCGACCCGAGTTCAATTCCTGGATGAATCTGTTTACATTTCACATGGCGCTAATACCCTTGGGAAAGGTATGAATCCAATTCTCCCTCCAGCTATGGGTAAATAGCAGGACAGACTGGGCTCTTTAACCATGGTTAGGTAACCAGTCTAGGAGAAGGAAAACTCTGAATTCAAACCTGTTAAACTCCGCTTCAGAAACTGACCTTGTGTCACATCCTGCTCATGCAGAGGGGTTGGTAAATATATATATGTATGTATGCCGAACAGCTAGTGGTCACAAGTGTCACATGAGAGTTCACAGTGATGCGTATACAGTGCCTGTTGACGGAGTCAACACTGATCGTTATGTGTGCCAGATATGTTCTAAGTTATGCAAGTCACTGGCAGGATTGAAATGTCCTGAACGAGCTCACAAACGGACAATGTATGAAGGAGTGACAGTCACCTGAAAAGATGTTGCAATCAATATATATGTATGTACTCAACATTTTGAATTAAACAATTCAATGTAGAAAGGTGTTGATTTTTGGGACTAAGGTTCTTGAACCAATGGCTAAGGGTGAGCTAACCCTGACAGAAATCCCCAGAGGAGCTTAGGCCCTGTCAACTGTGGCACGCATGACCCATCGGCATGGGGAATATGCTCTGGTGCCTAGCAACCTAAATCCCAGTCATGGGTAAATCACGTAAGGGTCAGAAGGGGCCCGGTAAGCTGTAGTGAGGGCAACCCATCTAAGAGAAGGAAATCTCTGATATAAAACCATCTAGCAGATGACCATTATTTGGCCTTCAAGCAAGAGCGCTTGTCCAGTGGAATTGGATCCTTGGTAAAGAGTCCTCTGATAATGAATCCTTTGGTTCTTCTGGTAAAGAGTTCTCAGTTCTTTTGTCAATGGTCATAAGTTCCTCCTCAATGATTGCAAGTGAACTGTGGCAAGTATCAGTGTTTAAGTAATGTATCAGCTGTTTATTTGGCTGTTTTATATATATAAAATTCCACCCACACATCCCTACAGACCTCAACACCCTTTGTTTGGCACTTAATTTCATCCCCAGATGTTTTGTCTCTGATTCTCTTAAAACTAAAACACTAACAATAACTAAGTAAAGTCTATGTAATCAAACGCCCCCGCTCAAAATGAAACAATTTAAACAACAAATAAACAGAAACAAATCATCCCAGACTTTCCAGCTCTGACTTTTATCTTTTTATATTCGTATATCAGATAGCCCCCTATCTCTTTTTACTCATTTATTCCTCTTGGACTATGCACTCCCCCAACCATAGTATCACACTTGCTTACCACAATGTCTCAGTCCAGCCACTATTCTACAGGGACGCCCTGCTGAATTATACATTGTTAAAAATTGAGCAAATGAAGTTGATTAATTCTACTATCTGTTAATTTGGTTGATGGTTTGTGTGTGGCCATATCTGCTTTAAATAATAAAAGTAGCCAGCAGCAGCAGCAGCAGTTAGACCAACTTGTGTCTCCATTTTTATATTAACTAAACTACATTTACTGATTAACTTATTCTGTCAACATAAAAATCAATAATTAATTTTTTTGTTGTTGTTCTTAGTTGTTTATCTTGAGATATTTATTAACTCTTAACATCCTGTTGAGAAGTCCAGTGCCCCATTCCTATAAGATTTATCAATAAATGGCTAAAAATGGCCTTTTCATTTAAAGTTACCTGTTATTTCTCTTAAATCAAAGACTTCTAAATATGTTTAATATTACATTTAAACAAAGTCCAGATCCCCATTCCTATAAGGATTTATTAATAAATGGCTAAAAATGGGCTTTTCATTTAAAGTTACCTGTTATTTCCCTTAAATCAAAGACTTCTAAATATGTTTAATTACATTTAAACAAAGTCCAGATCCCATTCCTATAAGGATTTATCAATAAATGGCTAAAAATGGCCTTTTCATTTAAAGTTACTGTTATTTCACTTAAATCAAAGACTTCTAAATATGTTTAATATTACATTTAAACAAAGTCCAGATCCCATTCCTATAAGGATTTATCAATAAATGGCTAAAAATGGCCTTTTCATTTAAAGTTACCTGTTATTTCCCTTAAATCAAAGACTGCTAAATATATTTAATATTATATTTAAACAAAGTCCAGATCCCCATTCCTATAAGGATTTATCAAAAATGGCTAGAAATTACTTTTTCATTTAAAGTTACCTGTTATTTCCCTTAAATCAAAGACTTCTAAATATGTTTAATATTACATTTAAACAAAGGCTATAATTTGGGGTGGATTAGGAAAATGAATGTGACTTCCGGCCGGGTGGAATGAAGTGGTATAGGACGTTAAGAGTTAATGATTAATTCTTTTTTTTATATATCTCTATTCAAGATATATAATTTGTTTGAACATATATATATATATATCCCATAATCACAAGACATCAACACGTAAAATGATGACAGCCACGAGACACCAATAAGCATGCCGACACAAAAAATGTTTACATCAACACGTAAAATGATGACAGCCACGAGACACAATAAGCATGTTTACATCACACGTAAATGATGACATAAGCATGCCGACACAAAAAATGTTTCATCAACACGTAAAATGATGACAGCCATTGTGTAAAATGATGACAGCCACGAGACACCAATAAGCATGCACACAAAAAAATGTTTACATCAACACGCAGCCACGAGACACCAATAAGCATGCCACACAAAAAATGTTTACATCAACACGTAAATGATGACAGCCACGAGACACCAATAAGCATGCCGACACAAAAAATGTTTACATCAACACGTAAAATGATGACAGCCACGAGACACCAATAAGCATGCCAACAAAAAATGTTTACATCAACACGTAAAATGATGACAGCCACGAGACACCAATAAGCATGCCGACACAAAAATGTTTACATCAACACGTAAAATGATGACAGCCACGAGACACCAATAAGCATGCCAACACAAAAAATGTTTACATCAACACGTAAATGATGACAGCCACGAGACACCAAAGCATGCCGACACAAAAAATGTTTACATCAACACGTAAAATGATGACAGCCACGAGACACCAATAAGCATGCCGACACAAAAAATGTTTACATCAACACGTAAAATGATGACAGCCACGAGACACCAATAAGCATGCCGACACAAAAATGTTACATCAACACGTAAAATGATGACAGCCACGAGACACCAATAGCATGCCGACACAAAAAATGTTTACATCAACACGTAAAATGATGACAGCCACGAGACACCAATAAGCATGCCGACACAAAAAATGTTTACATCAACACGTAAAATGATGACAGCCACGAGACACCAATAAGCATACAAAAAATGTTTACATCAACACGTAAAATGATGACAGCCACGAGACACCAATAAGCATGCCGACACAAAAAATGTTTACATCAACACGTAAAATGATGACAGCCACGAGACACCAATAAGCATGCCGACACAAAAAATGTTTACATCAACACGTAAAATGATGACAGCCACGAGACACCAATAAGCATGCCGACACAAAAATGTTTACATCAACACGTAAATGATGACAGTAAGCATGCCGACACAAAAATGTTTACATCAACACGTAAAATGATGACAGCCACGAGACACCAATAAGCATGCCGACACAAAAAATGTTTACATCAACACGTAAAATGATGACAGCCACGAGACACCAATAAGCATGCCGACACAAAAAAATAAAAACACACAGACAAGTAGCCGCAAAAAGAAAACACAACAAATGAGTAGTAGTAAAAAAGAAGCTAAGAAGAGGTCACTAGAAGTGCCCATACCACCCTAGAAGGTCACAGATGATACCACCAACATCAATGAAAGAGTATATATACATGCCAAAAAGGACAGATCAGTCATATTTGTTCTGAAGAAGGGGAATAACATCCCCAAAATATTCACGAAATAAGACCAAACGAGTTTCTTATATTTCATACCTAATGTTTCATACTAAATCCCAAATAATATGTTTATATATATATATATATATATATATATATATATATATATATATATATATATATATAATATATATATATATATATAATCAATCAATCAAAGAAAAGGCTTAAATACTGGTCATATTAACAGTTGTAAATTTATTTCAAATTGTTTTATTTTTTTACTCCATTCATAAATTTGATGATTTCACTTACTTATGATACAACCCTCTTACATTAAATTTTCAACTCCCACCCCACTCAGACAATATCTTTTAAAAATCAATTTTTACACTGCCCGGAGAGTGTTCTGTTTTTTGCTAGTATATATAATTGTGTGTGTAAGTGGAGCAAGATAATTTTGTTAGTGACTTTGAAATTTTAAAAAGTTCAAAAACAGATTTGCTCCTATTTAACAAGATAAGGTTTGATATATATTAGGTTTGATTTATAATATATATATATATTATAAATCAAACCTAATCTTGTTAAATAGGAGCAAATCTGTTTTTGAACTTTTTAAAATTTCAAAGTCACTAACAAAATTATCTTGCTCCACTTACACACACACACACACACTTATATATACTAACAAAAAAAAAACAGAACAAAAAATATAAAACAAACTATATATAAATATATAATACTGAGCATGTATTTAAAAAAACAATGATGATTGTCTAAGGTTGGCTACTCAAATTTTGAGTGTATTTATTCTATATTATAACGATTTTGGGTAATGTGATGTAAGCAGGGACGTAGTTTTGGTTACAGACAAATAGAGACCTAATCTCCTTTATTAATAGATACTCATGTTCCTTAATTTTACAACTGGTTAAAAATGAGACCATCCAAATCATCCAAGTTTGAATACAAAAATGTAAATTCTGATTATCTGGTGTTTTTTTCCCCGATTTTCTTATTTCTTATGAGTGTTGTCACCTCAGCTAAATAATGGATCATTCCATTTTTATTATAAAGAAAGAAATCGAAGAAAAGGGACTTGCTACACAGAAAAAAATATAAGAAAGAAAAAAAAGAAAGAGTAGGGAAAAGATAGAGAGGTGGTGAGCACGCGGAAGCAACAACGCTAATCTGTTTTAATCGAAACATAATGAATAGATGAAAAAAAGAAAAAAAAGAGTGAGAGAGAATTAAATCAAGATTATTATACATTTTACATATTGAACAATTTCGCAATAGCTCTTAAATAAACATATCAAATGTAATAATTATGTTATCATATCAGAGATGCTGATAGGTATGTGTCCGGCATCCCTGACGCACAAAAATCTAAAAGGGCGCATTAAAATTGTATCCATGCATCCCAGTGTTTTTCTTTTTTCTTCCCTCACCATTTTAAGCTAACTGTAAATACATTTCAATAGTTTCTTAGAAATGAATTACACAGGATAGGTTACAAGGTAGGAGTTAGACAGCTTTAGTTGGGACCCATAAATTTTCACGGGGACTCATTCATAGCAAATATGTGCATCCCAGGATGCACTAAATCAAAAAGCTATCAGCATCACATGGTATATCCACAGGTCCTGCTAGTCTAAAATATTCCTCTAAAAATTAGAAGTTAAGATAACTGTTATTTTATAAAAAAAAAAACAAACTTGCCTTAACTGTTTTCTAAATTTGGATAGAGAGAATAAAAGGTGATTGATGACATAGACACATAATTATAGATTAAGGAATTATGTGTACTTTTATTGTAGATTTTCTTAGTACATTTTTAGGCTGATTACAGATGAGATAAATACTAATGTTTATACTAATGTTTTAACTGCCGTTACAGACATTACACATTACAAACACACATAGGTATATCATGACTCATACACTGTTCATTTTTCTGACATTTGTACATTATTTTATACTAGCAAAATAAAAAACACCCTCTGGGCGATGTAAAATAGAATTTAAAAAAGATATTGCTTGAGGGGGTGGGAGTTGAAAATTCAATGTCAGAAAGTTTGTACCATAAGTAAGTAAAATCATCAAATTTATTAGAGGAGTAATCACGGTCATTTTTTTTTTGTTTGTTTTATCTTATCTTTTATAAATCAAGAGAAAAAAAATGAACAATAAGAATAATTAGATTGCTACAGCTATTCATATAGCCTTAACTAAAGCCATTAAATTAACTAGCCAAAAAAAAAAAAAAAAAAAAAAAACGCATTTTGGGCAGTGTAAAAATTAAAATTAAGTATTTCTTCCAGATTGACTCAATGACATTTATCTTTATATCTTTATATTATATTAACTAGCAAAAAAGAAAAAAAAACGCCCTCCAGTCAGTGTAAAAAATGATTTTTGAAAGATATTGCTTGAGGGGGTGGGAGTTAAAAATTCAATGTCAGAGAGTTTGTACCATAAGTAAAATCATTAAATTTATTAAAGGAGTAAAAAAAATTTTTTTAAATAAAACAATTTGAAATGGCAACTTAGTCCTGATAACTTTAAATATGTGTTAAAATAAAACAAACTATATATAAATATATAATACCAGGCATGTATTTCTTAAAACTTATTTTAAAAAATAATGAGGACTGTCTAATGTTGCATGCTCAAATTTTGAGTGTATTTATTCTATGTTATGATGATTTTTGGGTAATGTGATGTAAGCATGGATATAGTTTTTGTTACAGACAAATAGAGAACGAATCTCCATTATTAATAGAGATACTATACATGCACCTTTTTAATGTTTTGTAGTGCACCTGAGCAATGTACACTATACTTTTGTTATTATATATTCTAACCAAAATATGCACCCTCTAGGTGTAAGTTTTAATTAGATGAAATATATTGAACTAGATAAACTAACAAAATTAATTAAGAATGCATATAAAAAGATTACACTTATTCTAATTATATTTTAATTGGTTTCTATACAAAATCATTCCTAGGATTGATTTTAATACGCTGGTGAATGAAACAACTAGGATTTTACAAATTAACCACACCATATTTTAAATGTACTAATAAGAAGATAGGTTGTTTTAAGGCAAATCTAACTCAGATTTTCATAGTCATTATTAATAAATAAGATCTATTCTATTCTATGTATTAATGATTTTGACTATAAATTAAATACTCATTGATAAACTTATGCAATTCCTGAGAGTAATGAAATATAAGCAATGATGTTGTTTCAGTTACAGGCAGATGGCAAATCTCTATTTTATAAATAAATATATATATAATTCTTATAATTCGTTAAAGCAATTATGTAAAGAGGATTTCCCATAATCTTTATATTTGATCCTTTGAAAAAAAAAAAAGAAAACAAAAATCATCTCCGTTCATTTTCAAAATTACATCCCGGTGGTCATTAACTGCGAATCTGTCATTAACCGTCATAACCACTAAATACACGCATACAATCGGATGGATTTAATCAATATCTTCATTAATTCAGTCGATTTAACCCTGAAGATCCTTATGGTGAAACTCGAGTAGGTTATTCTTGTGTATACCATTATAATATATATATAATAATAATAATGGACTCTCCTGTCGATTTTCGATGTATGAGGGTTCATACACATAATGAACATCCACACAGGGATTTGTTTATAGCTTGTGTTGGACCATCCACACTTTTTGGCACAGTCGATAGGAAAAATTGGTGCATCAAGGGTTGCCACAAACCCAATCAACGACCGACCTCAGGAATTTTGAATTCAGAGTTATCCCTCTCCTAGACTGGTTACCTACCCAAGGCTGAAGAGCCCAGTCTGCCCTACTATTTAACCCATAGCTGGAGGGAGAATATATGGATTCATACCTTTCCCAAGGGTATTAGCGCTATGTGAAATGCCAACAGCTTCGTCTAGGAATTGAACTCGAATCGAGCCCATTTTCCACGACCCTAACCACTAGCCTACGCGCCTCCATATATGTGTGTGTGTATATATATATATATATATATATATACACACACACACACACACACACATATATATATATGTCCAGCATGTTTTGTTTGTCTCACCTGGATGGTTTGTCTACCCTGTCACCAGGGACTGATGAATACACCGATTGCCCCTAGATAGGCTGGTCATATCAAACCCTAGCACTTATATGATTGTCCCAACCATATCCTTATGGCAAACCCCCAACCCTTTTTATCATATGTGCTACAAGACGGTGGTTGAGGGTCTTATTGTCCTGGGTGTGCTGTTAATCTGCATCTAATGGTAAAAGTATTAATTCTGGAGCTCTAGTGAGTGTGGAGTACCCTATCATCGCCATTACTCCCAGGTCCACTCTGACCTGGAGTGGTAATACCTGTTAGAGTCCCATCTATTGATTAGATAGAAAAAATGAGTTTAAAACAAATGTTTTTTTTTTTAAATTTAGGGTAATTTTCACCTTTAGTTGGCTAAATTCCTAGCAAATAAGGCAATTAGAGTAACCTCTCTTGACTTTCACTTTGAAACAAGCCGGTAGCTATTTTGAAAGTCTCCGTGCGAAATAAATAAATCTTAGAAACTTTTTCGAAAACAATACAACTGCATGCTTTAACACAAAAATATCATAAAATGTGTTCTTAATAACAATTAATTTCATTTCAGATAATGCGCACGCACAATTTTATGCTAGGAATTTAGCCAACTAAAGGTGAAAACTACCAAATTTAGTTTGAAAAAAAAAAAAAAGAAGAAATTTGAATACCATCTAGAATTACTTAAACAAAATGTTTGTCAGCATGAAATAATGCAGAGTAATTCTATGTCAAATCATCAAATGAAACTATTTTTTGGTACAGTTAATGTTCAATATATGTGAAATAATAAATGACAAAAATTTTGTCACATTGGGATACTGATCTTGCTATGAAAAAATCAGAAATCATCAATAACTTAAAATTGGTTGACTTTAAGACTTTTTTGATAGCATTTTTGGATTCCTTGGTCAAAAATGTTTTTATAAACCAATTTTTAGGAGTAGGGATGCTCTAGAACTCATTTTACCGACAAAAGTAGATTACAAAAAGTCACCATTTTTTGCCCTCACCCCAAATTGTGAAAGTCACGTGAGCAGTGCTGTTTTCTGACTTTGTAGGCATGCCCACGTGTGTTAGAAAGATGGAGATTAAAAAGGTGCTCAAGGTTGCTGTTGTTAAGATGATTAATGACCTTATGAGCATTTACCAGGTCAGTTTGTCTAGTTTATTTCCTTTGTACTAAAGGGTTTATTAATGCAGTATTTTGCTTTAATCAAATCTATAAATACCTCTGTTTTTATGCAAGGGTGGTAGGGAGTGCCATGGCGTAGTGGCTAACGTGCTCAACTGTGACATCATAGTAAGAGAGTTATGTTACGATTTTTGTGGCCATACTTTAGGCTTCAAGCAAGAGCGGTGTCCAGCGGAGATCCTTGGTGTTAAGCAGAGTGCGATCCTTAGTGAAGAATCGTTTGGTTGTTCCTTGGTGCTCCTCAGTCTTGCAGGTCCTTTGAGAACTAAAGATTGACAGAACTCTGCCAATTTTTGGAATTGAAAGCTCAAATTTTGGGGATTGTTTAACTTTAACATAATCTACCCATGTACAAAATTTAAAGAAAAATTGAAGTGGGTGGGTGACACGGTCTGGATGATTTGACATGAAATTACCTTGCAACAAGGGTTGACACGCTGTAGAATCCGACCGAACAAACAAACAATATAAAGAAAAGTAGGTTATTTCCTATAACTCCAACCTAAAAAAAAAGGGAACCACTCTGATTGACTGATAAGTTATTTATTTATTTATTGATCTACTATGAAAAAAGAAGACGGGGTTAGGGTTAGGTGTTAGTTTAATGGGAAAATAATGGGTAGATTAAGTAACGGATTAAATTAATTCAGAGTGGTTCCCCTTTTTTTAGGTTGGAGTTATGGGAAATAACTGAAAAGTATCCTTAAATATTTTAGTAGTAGTTTCTTACTCAATGAACTCGGCTCTGCGAAATGGTATAATACACAAAATTAACCTATTTCCAAATTGTTTGATGGTGAATACTAATTTCTGCATATTTAATTTTAGGCCAACATTTTTGGCTGAACTGATTACACGAATATTTATTATCTGAAAAAGACTGAATAAAGTAATTGTCTCTCTTTAACTCAGCTTGGTAATGATGATTATTTACTGTATTCTGCCACTTTTTACATATTGAACAATTCTGTAATAGCTTTGAAGTAAACATATCAAATGTTAGTTCAGTCGGTAGAACGTTCGACTAGGAAGCCCAAGGTTCCTGGTTTGATACTGGTCCTCGCCAACTCAGTGTATGAGTAGCACAGGGATCTGTGTGGTAAAGTGAGGAGCTGATGGTAGGTGTGGCGCTCCACCTCAGATGCAAAAAAACAATCTCCTTGGTCTAGCATTAGTGAAAAGGGGATAGACTCCCTTACTGTCTGGCTAATACTGACTTTAGGCCACCCGAGAACTTTACTTTCTTTTACTTACTATGGTATATCTACAGGTCCTGCTAGTCTTCATGATTTCTTAAAAAAAATAAAAACACCTCATTAACCAATTGGTCACTAAACAGTGTCATCAGTCCACTAATATGATAAAAAAAAAACAATCATATACGTAAAAATGGAAGTGTGTGGTATAATGGTTATTGTAGGAAATGAACTTGGTGACCTAAGTTCAAATCCTGGACTAGGCTGTTTGCATTTCACGCAACACTAATATCCTTGGGAAAGGTATGAATACAACTATTCTCCCTTCTGCTATGGGTAAATAGTAAGGCAGACTGAAATCTTTAACCTTGGCTAGGTAACCAATCTAGGAGAAGAAAAACTTTGAATTCAAACCTGTTAAACTCTGCTTAAGAAATCGACCTTGTGCCGCAACCTGTTTATGCAGAGGGGTTGGTATATTATATATATATATATATATATATACTGTGTTTCAACGTCTCATGTCTCATCACTGTGGCTAGACACAACAACTACCTCCAACCAGAAGAGAATATATATATATATATATATATATAAATAAACAAGGTCTGGCTTTAAATAACCCACATGGGTTGTATTGCCATTAAACAAACAAACTACACTTTGCTTATGTAATTCACCTTGTGTCACATCTGGTTTGTGTGGAGGGGTTGGGTAAATACCTATGATTGATGATTTGTGTATATACTGGATTCGTTGACATTTGCGATATTCTAGAAACAAAGAAATAAGAAAAGTAATTCAAGTTATGGATACTGACTATCATGGACATCGACATTTGTCTCTGTCAACCATTAAATCAGCTCCATAAAAAAATCAACAAAAAAATCAGTAAGCTGCAATTTTCAAAATAGCACAATGTGAATATCCAATAGGCCATATGTTGAACTGTCCATATATAAAATCTTATTATAATGGAGATTGTGTGTTTGTCTGTCTGACAAACTATATCACTACTCAAGTCACCATTCGCTAAGTTATTTATATAAAATCTTATTATAATGGAGATTGTGTGTTTGTCTGTCTGACAAACTATATCACTACTCAAGTCACCATTCGCTAAGTTATTTATATAAAATCTTATTATAATGGAGATTGTGTGTTTGTCTGTCTGACAAACTATATCACTACTCAAGTCACCATTCACTAAGTTATTTATATAAAATCTTATTATAATGGAGATTGTGTGTTTGTCTGTCTGACAAACTATATCACTACTCAAGTCACAATTTCCTAAGAAAGTAATGTAAATACATTACTTTCTCCATGAATTTTTTGTTGAATTAAAAACAAATTCTTATGCAGGGTCGTCCACAAAGCGTTTCTTCACTGACTGCAGTCTCGCGTAGGCCAACTACTTGTCCCAGCGCTCCACTCACTTCAGTTATTTATGGGCATATTCCCCAAACATCCAGGCACATCATAGACATAGATACACACAACTGCCCTTTATATATGTATAGATAGATTAATTGGACATACACACACATCAACTGCCCTTTATATATGTATAGATATTATTAACATAAAGGTACATGGTAATAACCTACTCGAGTTTCACCATAAGGATCTTCAGGGTTAAATCCACTGGATTAATCAAGATATTGATTAATTGCATTCGATGATTAATCTAGTGGATTTAACCCTGAAGATCCTTATGGTGAAACTCGAGTAGGTTATTACCGTGTACCTTTTATGATAATAAATTTGCTCTACTAACGTATTGAGCGCTTTATATTTGTTATATTGCTGTCTTATCATTGTGAAACTTGAATCAACTAACCACTGTGACCATTTTCACCGGTAAGTCACTTTTTCCACAAATACCATATATATAGATAGATATTTTATCTTTTTACTCATTTGATTTTTTCTGATTTATTTCAGGATGACCCAAAGGATGTTATTGATGGATACCAATTCACATATCGAATACGAGATTTGGAGCGTCCAAGGTTCTGGTATCTCAGTATGACCGGTTGTCGCCGAGAAATCTTTAACCAGACATCATGCGAATGGGTACAGTCACCGACCAACATTGAGATCGCTTATGACATATGGATGGTCAATGGTCATCCTTCCACCAAACACATCAATCCCTTCGAACACCAATTCTCCTTTGAACTGCACGATGTCGTCGAAATCTATCTGATTGCTTTGTTGTTCTACTGTATATTATTACCTATTTGGTTGCGGGCTTGCAACAAACTAACCCAACACCCAGTCACTAAATTGCTCACCCTGAACATCGTCCTCGAGTTGGTCGGCATCCTGCTCAACTTCCTGCATGTTATAAAATTTGCGTTTGACGGCATTGGCCTGTCGTGGTTGTCGATCATCGGTAACGGAATTGACGTCTTGGCCGAGTGTCTTTTTGTTCTATTGGTTCTGGTCATCGCAAAAGGTTGGGCAATCACACGTATCCATCTCGAGGGCAGGTGGATAGTCTTCTCCGTCTGGGGTTTTTACACTTTCCTCAACGCCTTGCTCTTTGTGTGGAACCTCACAGAAATCGATATCATCTCGAATATCGACGAATGGCAGACCGGACCGGGATACCTTACTCTTCTTTTCCGCATAGTCATAATGCTGTGGTTCCTTTTTGAACTTCGTCGGACATTCCACAACGATCCACAGTCAAAGAGATTGCTTTTTTTTCAGCATTTTGGCGCAGGAATCCTCGTCTGGTTCTTCTACCTCCCTGTTCTTGTAATGATCAGTTCCCAGATCTCTGCCCTTTGGCGCTACAAAACTATTCTCAGTATTACGTACGGTGCCGATTACCTGTCGGCTATTTGTCTTGTGCATCTCTTGTGGCCTTCACGATCCGTTCTGTATCTTATCAAGCAGGATGGTCTCATTGGCACTTATGAAATGGAGGTCACAGGATTTTTGGAGGGGGTGTCGGAGAACAGTTCTACTGCTCAACTCTTACCGAATGAAGAAATTGAAAAGATAAAAGACAATGATGATTCTTCTCTACAAAATGGTAATGTCCATACAATAGAGAAAGACCTTTTGTTTGACTGATAATTTTTATGCAAATGGTTGTTGTGATATAATATATATATATATGTATATACGATATATACGATATATATGTATATACGATATATATGTATATACGATATATACGATATATATGTATATACGATATATATGTATATACGATATATATGATGTATATACGATATATACGATATATATGTATATACGATATATATGTATATACGATATATACGATATATATGATATATACGATATATACGATATATATGTATATATGTATATGAAACATATATATATAATTATTTTTGAAGGAGTCCTTTTTACAGAATGCCAAACTTTCACAAAATTAGAATATTAATCTTTGTTTCAATATTTTTGAAAGGGGGAGTGGGCGGTTTAGCTCAGTCGGTAGATCATCTGCCTTGGAATCGCTAGTTCTCACAAGATACCAGTCCTCACCAAATTGGCACATGAGTAGTACAGCTTGGTTAATCTGATCTGTACGGCAAAACATCTGGGAGCCGACAGTAGGTGTGGCATTCCGCCTCAGCAAAAAAAAAAGACAATCTACCTGTTCTAGCACAAGTGAAAGGGGGATAGACTCCCTCGTTGTTTGGCTGATACCGATAATAGGCCACTCCGCCGACTTTACTTTTTTATTTTTGAAGTTGTAGAAATTTTCTGTGGGTTTTTTTCTTTTTGTTTTTGTTTTTTTGTTTTTTATCTCATTGAATTTGTTAAAATTCTTTTCTGGTTTTTCTTTCTGTTTGTAAATCTTTGTCACTTTTGTGAGTGTTCTCCAGAAAGAAAAGGAAATATTTATTAAAAAAATAAGTATAAAAATACTTTTAAGACAGACCATGTGACAATAGGGTAGGTTGATTTTTCACTTTTTAAAAAATTTCAAATTCTCTCAAACAGCAAAAATTGTGTATTGGTATAATGAATACTGATACCAAAAACTAGATCTCTTACTTGTACGATTATTTGAGGAAATAACATCAAATATCATCTATTAAAATGCACCAAAAAATCCTCGTTTTTGCAACATTTAGCCTAGAATTTGGCTAGAAAATTTTTAAATTTCAATATTTAAAATAGAAGGCTTTCATTTTAAATGAAGCGAATAAAATATAACTAGAATTCAATTGGAAATATGTCCCCACCCCATCACCACCAACACCTGATATGCTGCTTTTTACCTAATAATTAAACTGTAACAGTGATAATATTTTAAAAGAATGAAATCTATTTCCTCAAAGTTTTGAAGAAAAATATTTTGTGTGGTAATTCTTTGTTAATTTGCAACTTTCACCACATGGGAGATGTTACAGTTCTAAAAATCGACCTACCCTAATGTAACAATATGGCTACCATCCATGTATTAATGAAGGAAAATTACAAATTTACCTCCTTAAAACAAAGAGCACCAATTAATTTGTTTGTATTAAGTGTTTTATGTACTAAGATATGCATTCGATTTTCATCCTTTCAGCTCAGAAAAAAAAGACCTGTTTTAAACTTAACACACCAAAGAACTAAAATATAAAGTAGATGTTCAGTCAACATTTTCTGTTTTAATGATCTTATATAGTCGGTTAAAACTCTTAACATCCTGTTGGGAATTTTTTAAAAGTCCAGAGCCCCATTCCTATAAGGATTTATCAAAAATATATATATATGTATATACAATATATATGTATATACGATACATATATGTATATGAAAACATATATAATTATTTTTGAAGGAGTCCTTTTTACAGAATACCAAACTTTCACAAAATTAGAATATTAATCTTTGTTTCAATATTTTTGAAAGGGGGAGTGGGCGGTTTAGCTCAGTCGGTAGAGCATCTGCCTTGGAATTGCTAGTTCTCACAAGATACCAGTCCTCACCAAATTGGCACATGAGTAGTACAGCTTGCTTAATCTGATCTGTAGTGGCCTTTTCATTTAAAGTTACCAGAGTTATTTCCCTTTAATTTAAGTCTTCTAAATATGTTTAATATTACATTTAAACAAAGGCTATCGTTAGGGGCAGATTAGGAAAACGAATGTAACTTCCGGCCAGGCGGAATGAGGCGGTATAAGATGTTTTAAGCTCAGTCAGTAGAGCATCTGCCTCGGAATCATGAGGTTCCAATTTTAAAATACCTGTCCCTGCCAATTCAGCGCATGAGTAGCACAGCTTGGATCTGTATGATAAAGTGGTGCGTTGATGGTTACTGCGGCATTCCACCTCAGATACAAAAACAATCTACCTGTTCTAGCGCCTGTGGAAAGGAGATAGACTCCCTCACTGTCAGCTGATATCGACAATAGGACACTCTGTTGACTTTTTACTTTATATAACTTGATTGATTTTGGAAAACCTGCTTTGAAATATAACAATTTGGTACAATGGGTTAAATTGGGCGTTCTATCATGGTGTAATGGATAGCAATCTAGTTTGCAGATTCATTACTACTAAATAGTGAGTCTTATCCTCGCTGGGCGCCCCATACTTGCGACCTTGTGTCACATCTTACCATGTCAAACGGGTTATGTAAATACCTACAGGGTGGCTTGAATGTTTTGTCACCCATACGTGTTATATATATATAACCCAAAATCCTAGAAAATAATTTAATTTTTAAAGGTATTTTTTTATAGAGGTAAAATAATTACATAACTTATATATTAACTTATATTACATATATATTAAAACGATAAATAATGAAAGTTAAAACAATATGTAGGGGTGACAAGACTTTCAGACCCTCCTAGCGAATGGGTTAAGTTTGGAACTTTGGTTGAAAGATAAATCAATTATTACATTTTTTACACTTGTATTTTTAAACATTTGACAATATTCATTTGGAAAATATTTTTCTCTTGTGATACTGCACACTTGTCAATATTGCAGTTTTGATTTTTTGTTTTTGTTTCTATGAAGGCTTGGCAATTTGTGTATTGTTCTTCCAGCATTTCAAACAAAATTCTCTTTAACAAAGGGAGATAATCCAATGCTTGCATTCATTTTCAAGGTGGGAGTCTTGATAGTTTTTTGAAGACAAAAAAAATTGCTGAAAATTATGGCAACAAAAAAAATAAAAATAGATAAAATAAATATAATATCATAGTAATGGATTTTTAGTAATAAAAAGTAAGAATGTTGAAATTTCAATTATTATTAAATAAACTGTTTAATTTTAAATTTAATTAACAGTCAAAATTTAAGCCATTTTCTGTGTATTTTTTTCCAAATCAAATGACATATTTGTACCTTGATTTAATCAATGTATTAAAATATTTACAGCCACACAATGCACATATGCATTTCTAATAATAATGGAGATTAGGTTTCTATTTGTCTGTAACCGAAACTATGTCACTGTTTACGTCACATTATCCAAAATCTTCATAACATAGAACAAATACACTCAAAATCTGAGCATGCAATTCTCTTTAACGAAGGTCCTTATTGTTTTTTAAAACAAGTTTTAATAAATACATGCCCGGTAATATATATTTATATATAGTTTATTCTATTTTAATATATATTTAAAGTAATCAGAACTAAGTTTCCATTACAAATTGTTTTATTTTATTTTTTTTTTTTTTTTTACTCGTTTAATAAATTTTATGATTTTACTTACTTATGATACAAACTCTCTGACATTGAATTTTTAACTCCCACCCCCTTAGGCAATATCTTTCAAAAATCAATTTTTACACTGACTGGAGGGCGTTTTTTTTTTCTTTTTTGCTAGTTAATATAAAGATATATAGATAAATGTCATTGAGTCAATCTGGAAGAAATATCTAATTTTAATTTTTACACTGCCCGTTATGCCTTTTTTTTTTTTTTTTTTTTTTTTGACTAGTTAATTTAATGGCTTTAGTTAAGGCTCTATGAATAGCTGTAGCAATCTAATTATTCTTATTGTTCATTTTTTTCTCTTGATTTATAAAAGATAAGATAAAACAAAAAAACTGGGCAATATAGCATTATAAAAAAAAAAAACCAAAAACATAAGAATTCACATTAACATTGTGTTTTATAATTTAATAGATTTAGTTTTGTTTACCAAAATTAAGTATAGTCTTCATCATTATTGGCATCACAGTCTCGGAAGACAATCGATGTCATACCCTAGAGTTATGTTCTAGCACATCATCTTCTGTGACTGTGAAGGCTAATGTGTGAAAGACAGTTTTGACCACAGATTTCACATGTGAAGGCCAGTCCTTAACATATTGATGGTGTGCTCTGTTGCTGTTGCTTTCTCTTGGTCCTCTTTGCTTCATGGTGTTGTACCAGGGTGACTTCAAACATGAATAGCCTGTTGCAGAGAGCCCACCACCACCAAAGGTGGTCCTGAGCCAAATTTTCCCAGCTGGCAGGATTGATGTTAAAGGACTTGAGATCATACTTGTAGACATCCTTAGAATAATCTTAGATTGCATTTTCTAAGTGTAGACATTGATGACAATTATGTAAGGGTTCAAATATCCAAGGGGGTAGTGAAAATGGTGAGTTCAATTCCAATTCTTCATATTTGATTTTTTTTGTTTGATTGATATGTTGCCAAAATTGGTTACTAGAAGAACATTTAACACTGCTTGTTTGTTTTTTTTTTTTTTTTTTTTTTTTGTATTTTTAAATGTTTATTGTGCCATATGCCAAGGTAAAAAAATTTTTTTTTTTTTTTTTAAATCATCCAAATTTGGATTTGAAATTTATTTTGATCAGTTGAATTTGATCTTTAGCTTAAGGATTTATTCCGATTAAGGTCTTCAGCAATGAGCCTGTTCAATACTTAATTGGGTGACCACTTAAACAACAGCAGGTACTGTAAGCAGCCCGACTCTTTGTTTATCAAAATGACTTGATTCAACATTAACTCTTAACATCCTGTTGAGAATTTTCTAAGTCCAGAGCATTCCTATAAGGATTTATCAAAAAATGGCTAAAAATGATCTTTGCATCTAAAGTTACCTGTTATTTCCCTTAAATCAAAGACTTCTAAATATGTTTAATATTACATTTAAACAAAGGCTATTATTTGAGGCGGATTAGGAAAATGAAGGAGATTTCTGGCCAGGTGGAATAGGACTTTAAGAGTTAAATGACCCAAAAAAGATTGATATGCCTTGAAACAAAACCAACCAAACAAACAAAATTCTTCAACGCTTTGTTTGCACAACAGTGAAATTATTCAAAATGATTTCCCAATTTGAAATGTTACTAAATTCAGATGAACAAAACCTTAACACTTGTAACAGAATGAGAATGCTCCTATGGAAGCACTCCTTTATCACCATTGCTCCCAGGTCCACTCTGACCCAGGGGTGGTAGGACTTGTTAGGGTCCCATCTCTGGGTTAAATAGAAAAAAAATGTGTTTAAAACAAACTGAGTACCCATCAAGAATGAATCGAACAAAAACGTTTTTGGCATAAAATGACTCAACAAGGGTTGACATGCCGTAAAACCCAACCAACCACTTACTCCTAGATTCCAAGAAACCCTTAAAGAAGGCTGGAGGATACATCGGCCGAAACGTTGTGTGTATATATACCAATAAAGATGAGGATGACAGTTTGAAAAATCCAAATAATACATATTATTGGGGGATTATGATCGTCAAGCTCAAAGTACCAGTTCCTGCTTGATCACTGAAGTTAAGCAACAATGGGTCTATTCAATGCTTAATTGAGTGACCACTTAAGCAACTGCAGGTACTGTAAGCTACCTGAGTTCTTTGTTTATCAAAATGACTTAATTTGACATTAAATGACCCTAAAAAAGATTGATATGCCTTGAAACAAAACCAACTAAACGAACAAAATTCTTCAACGCTTTGTTTGCACAACAGTGAAATTATTCAAAAGGATTTCCCAATTTGAAATGTTACTAAATTCGGATAAACAAAACCTTAACACTTGTAACAGAATGAGAATGCTCCTATGGAAGCACCCCTTTAATTACCATTGCTCCCAGGTCCACTCTGACCCGGGGTGGTGGTAGTAATAGACTTCATGCGGCATTAAATGACCTGAAAGAGATTTTCATATGCCGTAAAACAAAACAACCGCAAATGTATCATGGGACATTTTATGTTAAATAATGTGAATATGGAGCGGTCCTCCCAAGACATAATTGAAAATAAATGTCCACTAGATATTTTGAATTAAACTCCCAAATTTTTATCATCATTTGACCTCTTTGTTAGCTGCTGACCTTTGCCTAAAAAATGATTATATGCTAGCTAATAAATGAACAATATTTGGAATGGAAGAATTCTTAAAAACCAGTCTGCTACTGGTTATGTAATATTTATTTTTGTATTCAATATATATTATATATCTACTGTGTATGTCAGCATGATAGAGACAGGCTTATTTGTAGTCGAGAGGTCTCAAGTTCAATCCCAAGTGTAGATTTGATCATGCTTGTCATTGTTAACTTTTTCCTCTACTTATGACTTAATTCTGTTTTCATGCAAATGTAATGATAAATGTGCAGTCAGAACAATTTCAAATGTCGGTTATTTAAATTATAACGCAGATATTGTCAAAACACAATAGGGTAGGTTGATTTTTCACTTTTTAAAAAAAAATTTCAAATTCTCTCAAACAGCGAAAGTTGTGTATTGGTATAATGAATACTGATACCAAAAAACTAAATCTCTTACTTGCATGATGGTTTGAGGAAATAGCATCAAATATCATCTACTAAAGTGCACCAAAAAATCCTCGTTTTTGCAACATTTAGCCTAGAAATTGGCTAGAAAATTTAGCAATTTCCATATTTAAAACAGAGAAGGTTGTCATTTTAAATGAAGTGAATAAAATATAACTAGAATTCAAATTGAAAATATGACCCCTCCTTCACCACCAACACCTGATATGCTGCTTTTTACCTAATAATTAAGCTGTAATAGTGATAACATTTAAAAGATTGAAATATATTTCCTCAAACGAAGGAAGTTTTGAAGAAAAATATTTTGCGGTAATTCTTTGTTAATTTGCAACTTTCGCCACATGGGAGATGTTACAGATCTAAAATCGACCTACCCTAATAAGCAATATTACAACCTAGTAATAATAACACTTACCATGTTCAAATGATGTCAGTTAATGTTTTTTTTAATTTTTTTTTTTAATACTACTTACATGTTAAGCACCAAAAAAAAGATGTTAATTAACGTCCCCATCTTGAATTTTGCGCCTTGTCTTCATTTTGTCCTCCACACCACACACTGCTTTCCAGTAATGTTATTTAATCTCTGCAGAATATCTATTATTATATTCTTGGCCTACATACATCAGCAAAAACAAAAAACACTTCCCTCAAAAAAAAAAAGAAAAAAAAAAATCCCCCCAAAAAACAAACAAAAAACACCCCCCAACAAACAAACCTCCCCAAAAAATGGCACTAAAGATGTTTATAGAAGATAACCATTATGCCTTCATTTTAAAATGATTAAAATAACAAAAAAGTCTTAAATTGTAGAATTGCTTTTTGATAACTTTGCAGTATGTAAATTAAACTACCGTATATACTCGCAGATAGGTTGCACTTTTTTTAACCAAAAATTCCACCAAAATCAGTGGTGCGACCTATCCATTCAATATAAACAAAAAAAACAGCACTACTTTAGTCTTTATTTATCATTAAGTTGCAACAATCAGTGATTGCTGTCTCATTTACAATTATATCTCTAAGAAATGCAGCCCTTATTTTTATATGTTTGCATTATGCATCACTGTCTATGGCAAAGTGTTCTAGATCTAATATTTGTAAGCAAAATCTTGAAACAAAGGTGAATATTTTATAAAGTTTTATCTTAGAATAGGCAGATTATAATGTGATCAATCTGTGGGTCAACCACAAATTAGGGGGGTGATCTATCTACTGGTGCGACCTATCTACGAGTATATGTGGTATATTTCACTTTAAGAGGTTTGAAAAATTTATTACAATTTCTATGTTGATTAAAATTTCATCTTGTCAGGTTATGTATTGAACTTACCAAGTACTTAGCAATGATCTGTGCTGAGACTGGAAGATTTTTTTTTTTTTCTTTTCTTTTTTTAAAAATTTACATTTGTGTTTGAGATTTGAAAAAAAAAATCTGAAATATTTGTCAGATTATTTCATATACAACACATTAAATAAATCAAGTTTTAGCAAATTCTTTATTAATGATGTTTTTAAATTATTCAATTTTGCTTCATAAAAAATTAACTTATTTGTCTGAATTATTTTAGATGAGGCTTGATATGCATTATTTTGATTTTTTTTTTTTTTTTTTCCTGGACTGTTGTTTTCATCTCTGCTGCTTGGGCAACAGCCCATCCACCATAACAACCTTCCCCGGCTATGTAGTTTAAAAAAAAAAAAAAAAATTTTTTTGGACACTACTTCATCATCTTTTGCAGATGGAAGGATGCCAACGACAATAAAACCACTATTTCAGTTATTGTACTTTTTGCCCAAACTATTCAAAATGTCTTCCCAAGTTGAATTATTACTTTACTTGGATAGACAAGCTAAACCTGATAAAAGACTGGAGAATACAATGGCTGAAATGTATTTTTATATATCACAATAGAGATGAGGACAACAGTCCGAAAAATCAAAATAATACAAATTTAACTAGTTATGTAAGTAGCCCTTTGTTAAAACACAGGAATCCCTGTGGTGTAGTGGCTAATGTAGTGAACAGCAACATTATAGTAAGGAAGTTTTGAATTCTAGTCATGCTATCATATTCACTTTAAGACTAATACCCTTGGGAAAGGTATGAACCCTCTCACCCCTCCAACTATGGGTGAAATAGTACCAACACTGTTCATCTCCAAGGATGGTGCTGAGATTTAATAACTCACAAAGGTTGATATGCCATTAAGTAAAGAAATCAAACCAAACCATAAAAATAAGATGAACAAATTATCTTTATTTCTTTAGATTTTTGATAATAGTTTGGAATAGGGCAAGAAAAAGAATTAATATTTTATTTTATTTTATTCATTTCTTCCACTATTGCTGTTTTTGATCTGATTAGGTAATTTATTCCAAAAAACAAACAAAACAAACAATTGTTTAATAAATTTAGTTTTTGAAAGTTTTTAATTATTGCAGTTAATTATTCATATTCATAAGCTTCATATAAATTAAACTATTTAGTTAAAAATACAAACGCAACTTAGAAATGAATTATCTCCCTTGATTTTGTTTTTTTTTTAACATAAAAATGTAGAATTAAATTGATATTTAAAAATTTATTTTAATGATGAAAACTCATTAGTGGAGGCTTACAGACTAGTCAAACTGAAAGCACCGATTCCTGCTAGATCACCGAAGTTAAGCAGCAATGAGCCTGTTCAATACTAACATGGGTGACCTTTTAAGCTAAATTAATTCATTCAGCATTAAATGACCTGAAAAATATCATTAATGGAGGATTTGCTGTTTTATAATGATGTACTTGTATTTTTTAATGTAAATCTTTTAAGATTTTCACTGAATTCTTGGAATTAAAGACCAAATTTTTTAGATGTTTGTATTTTGATGCTTTGATCTGATATTTAGATCAACTTTAAATGATTCCTCATTTGGTAATCAACTGATGAGAAAATATTCAAAGACTAACAGAAAAGAAAAAAAAATTCTTTACATTTTTTATTTTTTAATTATTTTTTATTTTTCATTATTTTTAAAAATTTTTTATCATATTTTTTAAAATCATTTTTATCTTTTTTTTTGTCATTTTTATCTTATTTTTGTCATTTTTCATTTTTTTTAATCATTTTTATTTCTTTTATCACTTTTATCTTATTTTTGTCATTTTTCATTTTTTTAATCATTTTTATTTCTTTTGTCATTTTTATTATTTTCTCATCATTTTTATTAATTCTTTTCTTATTTTTCTTATTTTTTCTTATTTTTGTTTTAATTTTTTAAAATTTTTAATTTTAATTTAATTTAATTTTTTTTTCAGAATCCTTGGATGTTTGATTTTGCTTCTATTTCATTTTTAATTCAGATCAATTATTTGTTTAATTTTTTGCACACAGAGTAGGAAACTTCTAAAATGAAAAAAACAATTTTACTCCATTAAATTGTTGCAACAATTAATTATCACATAGGAATAGAATAAACAAATATTATTTATCTGAATTTTTGAGATGAGGCTTGATGTACATAATTTTGATTTTGACTGTTGTCCTTATGGTATGTAAAATCACAAAGTTTCAGGCTGGATCATTGCTATGCTCAGATACACAGGAAACACCTGTGGAAGGCAGGAAGATACAGCATCCGAAATGCTCTGATTTTATATACCACAATAAAGATGAGGACAACAGTCTGAAAAATCAAAATTATAAAACAAATATATTAAAAAAAAAAAAAAACATGTTAATATTTAATCTACTTTTTACATAATTGAAAAAAAGTGAAAATAAATTTTTGGTTGTGATACAATTTCACTTGGTTAAAGAAAAACGAGAAAAATAAATAGGAAATTTTAATTGATCTTTTATTATAATGATTATTTTTTAAAACAGGAGAAAAATAATTAAGAAATTTTAATTAATAAAGATAAATTAAAATTTCTTAGTTATTTTCCTCCTGTTTCTCATTATAATGATTATTCTCTTAGTCGCATTAACGAACATTTCTTGTATTTTCCTCTTAATCCTGAATGTAGAAAGTTTTTTTAGATTCCAAAATTTTCAGGGGTAATTTTCAGCTTAAATAATTCAAATTAGATCCATTGAGAAATTTGTAAACATTTTTTGCATTTTCTGAAAAGAATTGCATTCTTCACTTTCTAGAATTTCCTCTCGGCATTTGTGATTCTATATCTCAACATGAATGAACAAGAATGTTTTTGTAATTATTATTTATTATTTTTTGATTCTTAAAAAATTCTTTCTTCTTTTTTCTTCTCTCTCTCTCTCTCTCTCTCTCTCTCTCTCTCTCTCTCTCTCTCTCTCTCTCTCATATACATGTATATATATATAATATATATATGCATATGATTTTACTTTTTTGAAAATTTCAATATGAAGAGTTTACAAACAAATTTGAGGTGGGAATTTACATTTTTTTCTTTTGTTTTTGTGTAAATTTTCCTGTCAATATATTGAAGAAGAAAAATTGTTGCCATGATCCCCGTCCTTTTAATAAAAGTTTGCTCACCAACTTTCAAGTCAGACTTGCTTTTGTTGTTTATTATTGTTGTTTATTGCTTATTATTCTTGGGTGTGTGTGTGTGTGTGTGTGTGAAAAATCTGATTTTAGATCCCAAATAAAATTTTACCCAGATAGCATTGGCATATGGGGTGGCAAGAGGTTTTGTGTTTTAGGGTTTAAAAGGTAGTTGTGGTTATTCTTGATGTGTGTTCTTAGGGTTTGCTTTTAACCTCCATCTTATTTTGTGGTTGTGCTGAAAAGGAAGGAATTCAAGGAAATAGAAGAAAGAGACAAAAGGTGGTTTTTATTATTTAGGCTTTATTCACCAGTCATAACTGTGTCTAGTCACGTGGTGGTTAAGGCCTCAACTGCCAGAACTGAGTCCTTTCTTTTATTTTTATTTTTTTTTTGCACATGTGTGGAGGGTTCTTCTGGTGAAGGCTCATGGCAGTTTATTTTTCAAATTTTTCAAATTACAAATCAATATTACATATAAAACAAACATGTAACTTCTTTCTTTTTTTTTTCAACTGCCCTCTTAAATTATATTTTATTGTTTAAATAAAAAGAATGGAACTTCACTTACCTTGTAGCCGGAAGAAAAGTGGCACCCGAAAGTGGCTTTTTAAAATTTTTTTATAAGAGTGGAGACTGGAAATGCGAGGCATTGTGGGAGTGGGGAAGGTGAATATAAAGTCGAATATCTGTCAGAAAGGGAAGTTTAATTTCGTTAAGGTGAGCTTGAGTGAGCATTATGGAATTGTGAGCAAGTGAAGTTAGACAAAGAGTGGAGGATGTGGTCCAGTAGGATAATACACATCGATCAAACAACATTTTTCTTGCCATTATTTTTAAAATTATCCAAGATTTCAGAAATAATGGTATGAAAAACAATTAATATTCTATTTTATTCATTTATTTATCTATTTTACATTATTGCTGTTTTTTATCTGATTAAGCAATTCTTATATAAAAAAATCTATTAATTTTTTAGCAAAAAAAAACCCAACCCTAATTGATTAATCGACTTAATTTTTGAAAGTTATTTAATTATTGCAATTATCAATATGTATTCATAAGTAAAAATTAAGCAATTAAACTTGTGTATTAAATTCTGCTCATTTTCTTAAATATATTTTTAGTTTTATTTATTTATTTTTTCAAGTCTTCGTTGGATATTAATCGACTTTTTATTTTTGAGGAGCGTTCAAATCAAAGGAGGTAATTCGTTTCTCCGTCACTTTTGTATAACTAAATTTAATTTTTAGAATTTGAAGTAATACATATCAAAATAGTTTTTATTTAATCAGAAGAGAAATTAATGCAGATATGTGAAATATTTTTTTTTACAAATCAGCTTAACTGACTTTTAATAAATCAAAAGTTTTGCTTATTAATTTGACGAATATTTTTTCTAAGGATTTTTTTTTTTTTTTTTTTTAAATTCGGAAAAATATTCTTCCGTACAGATGAATTGAATATTGTTAGTAACACAGGATTTTTTATTTACCTTTTTTTTTTAATAATTTCATTCTACTAATACAAACTCTTAACGAAATAAAATATTGATTTATTCTCAATTTACTATTTAATTTACCATAAATTATAATTGTATATTGTGTATAATAGTAATATTTTATACTGAAGATAGAACTACTGGGACTTTTTTTGCTTTGTTGGTGAGGTTCATCATTAAGAATTGAAAATGTATAAAATATCGATAATTATTTGCTTAGTTTTTCAAACCTTATGAATCAACTTTTTTTTTTTTTTTTTAAATTGAAAAACATTTTACGATCCAAGGGAGATAATTCACTTCTCACCAAATGTCCATACACAGATTCATGTTTTAAAAATTCTTTATACTGGTGATAGTTAAGTACTCAAGTTTTATAATCTAGGTTTGTTTTGTTTTACAGAATATCAACGTCAGTGGGTCATTTAATGCTGATAAAGTTTTGAAATAAATTAATTCTTAATGGATAGTCAATTTTGTTTATAAACTCATGTTTTTCTATTTAACCCATAGATGGGACCCTAACAGGTACTACCACTGCAGATCAGATTGGAACAGTGAGCAATGGTGAAGAAGGGGGCTCCACATTGCCCAAACCTCCAGAACTGGAACCTCATCATCAGATAGAGTTTAACATCATTCTCAGGATCTGAAGACCCTCGGCCACTGCCTTCTAGCACCCATATGATAAAAAGGGTTGGGGCTTGCCATAAGGGCAATAGAGTTGGGACAATCATATAGGTGCTTGGGCTTGACGTGATCAGCCCATTAATCCAAATGGGGCCACCTATTGGCCGTGGTTGGCAACCTGTGATGCTTAAGGACGGAGTCTTGGTGGATGAGCAGTCCATGACCTGCAACGCTCCACTTTGACCGCCCTTAGCCTAAGTAAGGGTCTGAGAGGCACCGATCAGCGGTGGCTGAGGGTCTTCATGTCCTGGGAATGACATTAAACTTTATCTGATGGAGGTTCCAGTTCTGGAGGTTTGGGGAATGTGGAGCACCCCTTCATCACCATTACTCCCTGGTCCACTCTGACCCAGAAGGGTAGTACCTGTTAGGGTCCCATCTATGGGTTAAATAGAAAAATGTGTTTATAAAAAAATTAGTATCCATTAAGAATGAATTCATTTCAAAACTTTGCCAGCATTAAATGACCCACTGAGGTTGATATGCCGTAAAACAAACCAAACAAAACAAAATAATACCATACAAAATGATTATATCAAAGCAAAAAATGATAATACACAGGAAAATAGCAAGTGTAGGCTATGTGGTGTTAGCATGAAACAGTCAATCACATAATAATACATAATAGAACGTCACTTATGAATTCGTCCTTACTTGTCCAGCAGATCTTGTTCATCTAACTTGAATGTTTGGACCCTATTACCTTTAGGCACTCCTTTTTGATCTCGATTAAGAAAGGACATGTTCTTCATTTACACCGTCAATATCCGGTTGTTTGTTAGGGGTTAGGGTTAGGGGTTAGTTTCATAATTAAAAAAATATATACATAAAAATTGTCTGTTAAAACAACCGAATATTGACGGTGTAAATGAAAAACATGTCCTTTCTTAATCGAAGATCAAAAAGGGGTGCCTAAAGGTCATATGGTCCAAATGTTTTAAAGCGGGCATGTTAAACATGCGGCCCTCAGTAAACACAGGTGCACTCTGCATGCAGACTGCGCTCTCATATGGCACTTTTACAGTACCCTGGTTTTTAAAAAGTTTTTTTTCCAACAATTCTTGGTAGAAAATGGTTGTTTATTTTCATTAGAGCAATGTGTTGTTAAGAAACAGAGTCCGTTATCAACGCATTGTCTCTCATCCCTTCTTTGAGTTGTGGAAGGAGGGGGCTAACTTTCAATCAACACATGGCTATAATTGAAAGTGACAGTGACACATACATTTTATTATTTGAACTCGGTCAGTAATATTCTTTTTTTCTTCTTTTTAACAAAATGTTTTTTTCTTTTTTTTTTTTTTTTTTTTTTTTTTTTTATAGATATGTGTTAATTGACTTTTAGTTGATAATAAAGAAATTAATGATAGCAATCATTTTGTTCTGTTAATGTAGAAGAAGGATTTAAGAACTTAGTTGTCATGCATGACATACATATTTAATCCATGTGCCCTCATGACAGACATATGCAATCTATGCGGCCCTAGTGAGCTGTTGGGTCAGTAAAATGGTTATTCCTGTATATAGAGTGAGTGAGGGAGAGGCTCTGTGAAATCACGTGATAGCCAGAGTTTTGGCGCAATATCAAAAAGTGGTCAGACAGATTCCACCCGCGGTACCACGAGGCAATGAATTCAAAGAAACACCCTAAGATATCTTCTCCAACGCGCTGTAAGTCCTTAAACTCAACTTTATATACAGGAAGGACTTTATATTGTTGTTTGTTGTTTTATGTCTAGCCAATAAATTTCTTGTTGTTAGTCTTAGAACTGAATGTTATACTAACACAATAGGGCTACTCAGCTTGACATACATGGTTTAAAGTACAAAGACAAAAAACGTAACATGAAAAAGAGAAAACAAAGAGTCACATTTTTTTGTTTGGTTGATTTTATTTTAAATTTTATTTCATTTTATTTTTTTGATTCAGTGTTGTTTTCTTGGAAATGATTAGAAATTTTCATTCATCATTTGAAAATACAAATTGGTATATAACAAAAATATAATTTCCGAATATCTCATCTCCCAAAATGCAATACATTCAGATAACTCTTTCTTCTGCATTTTTTCTTAATATACAGGGTGATTAAAAAGTAACTCCCTATTTTAAAATATTTATAATCTTTTTTTATATGCAGTTACATTTTTCTTAATACTTTAATGTATGTTTCTTAATATACAAGGTGATTGAAAAATAACTCCCTATTTCAAAGCATTTATAATATTTTTTATATGCAGTTACATCTTTTTTATTGTTTAATGTATGTTCCCTGATATATATATTTTCAGTGGTGCTGATAGCTTTTTAATTTAGTGCTTCCTGGGACGCACATATTTGATGTGAATGAGTCCCTGGGAAAATTTATGGGCCCAAACTAAAGTTTTTTAATAGATCGTAGGGTTTTTATTTATGATCTGGGGAAACAACTAAAGCCGTCTAACTCCTACCTTGTAACCTATCCTGTTTAATTTGTTTCTAAGAAACTATTGAAATGTATTTACAGTTAGCTTGAAATGGTGAGGGAAGAAAAAAGAAAAACACTGGGACGCATGGATATAATTTTACTGCATCCTTTTAGATTTTTGTGCATCAGGGATGCAGGACTCATACCTATCAGCATCTCTGTATTTACCAACCCCTCCACACGAGCAGGATGCGACATAAGGTCAATTTCTTAATCGGAGTTTGAATTCAGAGTTTTCCTTTTCCTAGACTGGTTACCTAGCCATGGCTAAAGAGCTCAGTCTGCCCTACTATTTACTCATAGCTGGAGGAAGAGTAGTTGGATGCATACCTTTCCCAAGGGTATTAGTGCTATGTGAAATGCAAACAGCCTCGTCTAGGATTTGAACTTGGGTCGACGAGTCCATTTCCTACGACTCAAACCATTACACCACGCGCCTCCAATGTTCCTTAATAAATGACAATTAATATATGGCAAGTTGTTTTTTTCTTTTTAGTTTGATTATTTTGTTTCAAAATTTGAAGCCCTATAAAGAAAGGCGTCTGTACGCTTAACTATAAAAGAGGATGTCCAGCTAGAGACTGGAGGTGAATGTTGGTGCCTATATAGAATTTTAAATAAAACTCCATGTGACGGGTGTCCTTCTCATAATCATTTTTTGTTGTTGTAAAAATAGTGATTCAAAAAATAAATTATAAGACTTTTTGAATATGGAGTTACTTTACAATCCCTCTGTGTATTTACGTATGCATGTGAGTGTGGATCGTACAAAATGATCCCGTTTAAAATGATTAGGCGTAAAGGAATAATCTTTATTACTACGATGAAAAAAAAAAAAGTTTTGAAGATTAAAAGATGATATCAAGAAATCTAATTATTGATTTTAATCAAAAAGAAGATGTCAATTATCAATATCGCTCGGGTGAGGACAGAACACCCACACAACATACACACACATACAAATGATATTTTTGAAAAAATCCCAAACAAAACAAAACTATGTGTGCAACTGTTTATATATATATATATATATATATATATATATATATATATAGTGTGTGTGTAAACGAATTTTGATCGAAACACGTGTTAAGAAATAACAATAATAAATTTCATCCATACCAAAGTATATATATATTTTTTTTCCAATTTTCTTTTACACACAGACGCAGTCAGACACACACAGATACACACACACACACACACACACACACACACACACACATATATATATATATATACATATATATATATGAACACACACAAATATCGCACACCCGTATATATATATATATATATATATATAATGCGAGAAACTGACAGTCATTAAGCGCCGTTGACTCTGTGTATGATATCCGTTACATGTTATATATATATATATATATATAGCCGTCAGAATGTTTGTGCTTTTGTATGTATCAATGTATGAGAACAACTCCAGATGCAAGTTTTTACCTTAATGACATTAACAATGTAAATCCATGGTTCTATATTGAATATATAAAATAAATAAGTCAGAAAGGAATGTATTCATGAGGTATGGGATATATATATATATATATATATATATATATATATATATATATATTACAGAGACTTTTAAAAGGGTGCGGTGTTGAGGGATAATGTAAAACAAAAATTCAAATAAATGTTTGTTGTCGAATCGTGTGTATAATGTCAGGTTGATTGTCGAGCAAAATTCTTCATCAATTTAACTTATTTACATATTTTAGTTTTTTTTTGTTTGTTTGTTTTTTTTTGTTGTTTTTTTTTTTTATATTTCTCAGCCTTTCTTGCAGTTTCCATTCATTGCCTTTTGTCTATAAATAAATAAATTCACCTCATTCATTCGTTCAAAATGTCTTTTTTTTGTCAATATGTGTCAACGAGTAGTAAATAAAAGACACCGTCAGCCATGTATTCTTTCAAGAGTTTTGGTAATTTTGAAAGATTTTGAAAGGTTCTTTTTTAAATTTTTAGTTCTTAATGAAATGTTTGTTTATGATGGTAGAAATGGTAAATCCTTCCAGGAATCGAGTTTATAACAAAAGAGTTTATATCTCATTTTTTTATAATTGTGTTTGTTAATGGTTTTGTTCAATGTGTGTCAACGAGTAATTTATTCCTCCAAGAGTTTTGGTAATTTTGAAAGATTTTGAAGGGTTAATTTTTATTTTTTTAATTTTTTAATTTTTTAGTTCTTAATGAAATGCTTGTTCATGATGGTAAAATGGTAAATCCTTCCAGGAATCGAGTTTATAGCAAAAGAGTTCATATTTTATTCTTAACCTTCCCGAACTTGGCAAAAGCATCCAGAACTGCCGAATTGTGCCTCATTTTACCCAAATATTGCAAAACTTTTGACTCACCCATGTAACTTTTAAGACAAACGCCAAAAATAAAATTACCGGAAGTGACCGTCAAAAATTTCAAACACGTGACAATAAAGAAGTATAAACGGAACATGAGTGTTCGTATGAGTGTCCCGAAAAATCACACAGTTTGCATAAATGGAAGACCTGTGGGGATTAGAATTGAATTAAATAAAATTTAAAAAAAAATCTCCCGGGAGCCCTCAACAGGAAGAGCCATCTGGGCACGCGCAGAAACAACCGGGTCCCTGGCGTCCCCCCCTCATCTCTTTCTTTTAGGCATGAACGTCACTGGGTACACATGCTATTCGTTTGCTTGGGAAGAAAGTTCCCCTCCAAGAAATAACTGTATTCAAAGAAATAAAGTTTAAACCTTAAAGGTATCTCTTGTCTTTCAACTCTTCTTTAATTCCTTTTCAGCTCGTCGACCAACAGAAGGAAGAATCACGTATATTTGGGGTTTAAGAAAATAAATTGGCAACAACCAACGTAAACACACCCCTGTCTCAATAAAAAACGACCAAAAGCCTAAACCACACCACAACTTGATCCCATGGGCCTCTAATCAGTCTGACTCGTTGACAAGAATGTATACCGCCGTTATCCACTCTGATTTGACGTTGAAGAAAATCAGGAGTTGTTCGTTTTTATTTCACTTTTGGGCGGGAAGATCCGAGAAGAAATTTCTTTTTCACAGACAGAAAAAAAAATGGTGCTGATCAGATGTTCATATTATTTGTCTGATTTTTTTTTACAATAAGGCTTAGAACTTTATATTATTTAGATTTTTCGGACTGTTGCCCTCTTTACTGTTATATACACAAAAATAAAAACAAAGGTTTTTAGGTATGACTTTATGGAATATACATATTCCATATCACAGTGTATGGAATCGCTGAATATCGAAGGTTTCATATATTATTTTTAACTTAACTTAAATTAATTTTGGAGTTAGAAATAATTAAATTAAATTAATAATAATAAATAAAATTAAATCAAATTCTAAATTAAATTTTAAATTATACTTTAAATTAAATTAATTTAAGTTGAACAATTAAGTTGAAAAAGTTTAGAGTTGGAAATAATTCAATATAAACAATGAAAAATTTGTTTTATTCTTTTTTTTCCTATTTTTTATTTTTATTTGTAATAAACATTTTAATTTCCAACTATCCGAAATGACAAACTGTTTACTTAAAAAAAAAAAAATGTTTCGGTAATTTCTAGAATATAACCCTTAATGAAATTTACGTTCCTAAAATTTACCCACGAGGACACAAGGCGTAACGGATATAGGCGTTAAGTTAATACAATTCTGAGTGACAATCATCTAGAGACAGCAGGTTCAATCCTGACTACAGGCGAAAATAGAATACTTAACATAGCTTAACACTTATACCGGTCATGGTTAATGGAATGAGAACAATCTACCCCAATGGATTGAATAAAGGATTAGGTTCGAAGTTCTGTGAAGGCTTCTGATTCCGACATTGAAGGCTCCCAAGTACTGTCAAGTCACACTGAAAGCACCTGTACCCACTAGATCACCGAAGTTAAGCAGCAATGAGCCTGCTCAATACTTATTCAGGTGACCACTTAAGCAACAACAGGTACTGTAAAGAAACTGAGTCCTTTGTTTATCAAAATGACTTGATTCGGCATTAAATGACCCGAAAGAGGTTTGATGTGCCTTAAAACCAACCATCCAATTAAAATTCTTCAATGCTTTGTTTGCACAACAGTCGAATTATTCAAAATGATTTCCCAATTTGAAATGTTACTAAAATTAATAAATAAAATCTTAACATTTGTAACGGCATGAGAATAATCTATCCCAATAGATTACAAGAAGTACTTGAAGAAGGTTGTAGGGCACATCGGTCGAAACATTTGTGTGTATAACAATAAAGATGAGGACAACAGCCCGAAAAATCTGAATGATACAATGTTCTTATATTTAAAAAGGCGCGTTTTTTCTCTTTCAAAGATTTGAGCAACAGCAGCACAGACGGAAAAACACGTCTGATCCCAACGAGTGAAACCGTTGGGAACATTTTGGTTGTAATTCCCAAGTGATAAAACTATTTGTTATTCTTTCTTTCTTCTTTTTTTTTCTTCTTCTTCTTTTCGTTCTTCTCTTTTTTTTCTTTCTTTCTTTCTTTCTTTCTTCGGGTTTTCTTTTCTAAATTCTGATTATTAAAATATTCATCATCAGCAGCAGCAACGGCTTGGATTTCAACATGCACACTTCTTGATTTTCTCGTCTTTAATTTTGAAGGATGGCGAACTTGTTAAGTCGACTTTTGCTGGTTCTTCTTCTTCTGGAATTGTGAAATTGGGATAATACCGGGACATCTGCGAAAAATAAAAACGACCAAAAATAAACAGAAGAAATATAAAATGCCAGACGGAAATTTTCAAAGGATAGATAGATGAACAGTATTATTAGCGTTATTCGGACTATTGTCCCCATCTTCATTGTTATTTGTACAACGTTACAGCCGATATACCCTCCGGCCTTCTTCAGGTATTTCTTGTCGGACTCGGGAACCTTCTTTTCGAACTCGGGTATATCGCGAAAACGTTGTAAAATAACAATGAAGATGGGGACAATAGTCCGAATAACGCTAATAATACTAATCTTCAAGCCTCATCTCAAACATTCAGAGAAATAATAGATAAACAGATTTTTAAAAAATGAGTGTATTTGTTGATGTACAATAGGGTAGGTTGATTTTTCACTTTTTCAAAAATGTTAAAATTCTCTGAAACAGCGAAAATTGTGTGTTGGTATAATGAATACTGATACCAAAAATTAGATCCCTTACTTGCACCATTGTTTGAGGAAATGGCATCAAAGATCATCTACTAAAATGCACCAAAAAATCCTCGCTTTTGCAACATTTAGCCTAGAAATTGGTTAGAAAATTTAGCAATTTCAATATTTAAAACAGAGAAGTTTATCATTTTAAACAAAGCGAATAAAATATAACTAGAATTCAAATTGAAAATATGCCCTCCTTCACCACCAACACCTAATATGCTGCTTTTTACCTAATAATTAAGTTGTAATAGTGATAACATTTTAAAAGATTGAAATCTATTTCATCAAACGAAGGCAAAGTCTTGAAGAAAAATATTTTGTGAGGTAATTCTTTGTTAATTTGCAACTTTTGTCACATGGGAGATGTTACAGTTCTAAAATAGACCTACCCTAATGTAACAATATGGCTACCGTACATGTATTATTCAATTTGAAAATATCCCTCCCAATACCACCAGCACCACCGATATTCTGCTTCAAATTGTTTTAGTTTTCACTCCTTTAATAAATTTGAAGATTTTGCTTAGGATTTGAATTTTTAACTCCCACTCCCCCAGGTAATATCTTTCAAAAAGGAATTTTACACCAACCGGAGGGTGTTTATTTTTGCGAGTTAATTCTAATGAATCGTTTAACTGTTATAATCAGTTGTGTCCTAAGTCTTGACCTCCTACCTGGCGTAGGACGTATAACTATTGTACGTCTTACTGTCCAGTGAAGATATACAAATAAATGAATCTCTTTTTTGATTATATTAAAAAAAATCAAATCTAAGGGAAACAACTCCTTTTGCTTTTCTTATATGCAAGGGCGGTAACTCTTCGCTTTTTTATTTATTTTAAAATTTACACTTTTTTTCCAATAAAATGGGTAACCCTATTAATAACTGTCAGGATTTTGTTAGATTTTATTCATAAATCTAAGAAATCGCGACACACAATCACACACACACACACACACATCACACACACACACACACACACACACACATATATATATATGATGAGAAGAGAGAGAGAGAGAGAGAGAGAGAGAGAGAGAGAGAGAGAGAGAGAGAGAGAGAGAGATTTATGGATAAGTTGATATAAAAAAACACAGATGTTGTTCAAATAAATTTATTTATTCAGCTTTATATTGCTGATTTGCAATATTTCGATTTTTTCAAAAATCTTCTTCATAGCTTATGTTGTGTTAATAAGAAGATAATTGCGACTGTTTTATGAGATGATTGATTTTTACCGGATTATAAAAAAAATCAATCACAGCATAGAAAACGGTCACAATTGTCTTCCTATTAACACAACATAATAGGCTCTGAAAAAGATTTTTGAAAAAAAATCGAACTATTGCAATATCAGCAATATATGGCTGAATAAATAAATTTATTGGAACAACACCTGTGTTTTTTCCTATAATCTTATCCTTATATTCAGTCGGATTCATTTCCTTACTTTTTAACAAATATATATATATATATATATATTTATATATAAGAAAAATGAATGAAAGGGACTGGAAAAATAAATAAATAAATGAATAAAAAGGGAGAGGAATATTCTATATTCAACCTGGTATACCCTCAAATATTGAGAAGAACTTGCCGGTGTATCTGATTGGGTGCTGGCATGGTCCTTCTTCTACATAGTTGGAAAGCTGTCACCTGCTCAAGTGTGGGACGGGTCGACCCGTCAAGAGGTTCTGGTGCTAAGACCCGAAATCTTCAATAAACCGGGAGGCATCTCTGACGAACAGGGAGGCATCTCTGACGAACAGAGTCTGATGCTAAGACCCGAAATCTTCAATAAACCGGCATCTCTGACGAACAGAGGTTCTGATGCTAAGACCCGAAATCTTCAATAAACCGGGAGGCATCTCTGACGAACAGAGGTTCTGATGCTAAGACCCGAAATCTTCAATAAACCGGGAGGCATCTCTGACGAACAGAGGTTCTGATGCTAATCTTCAATAAACCGGGAGGCATCTCTGACGAACAGAGGTTCTGATGCTAAGACCCGAAATCTTCAATAAACCGGGAGGCATCTCTGACGAACAGAGGTTCTGATGCTAAGACCCGAAATCTTCAATAAACCGGGAGGCATCTCTGACGAACAGAGGTTCTGATGCTAAGACCCGAAATCTTCAATAAACCGGGAGGCATCTCTGACGAACAGAGGTTCTGATGCTAAGACCCGAAATCTTCAATAAACCGGGAGGCATCTCTGACGAACAGAGGTTCTGATGCTAAGACCCGAAATCTTCAATAAACCGGGAGGCATCTCTGACGAACAGAGGTTCTGATGCTAAGACCCGAAATCTTCAATAAACCGGGAGGCATCTCTGACGAAAGAGGTTCTGATGCTAAGACCGAAATCTTCAATAAACCGGGAGGCATCTCTGACGAACAGAGGTTCTGATGCTAAGACCCGAAATCTTCAATAAACCGGGAGGCATCTCTGACGAACAGAGGTTCTGATGCTAAGACCCGAAATCTTCAATAAACCGGGAGGCATCTCTGACGAACAGAGGTTCTGATGCTAAGACCCGAAATCTTCAATAAACCGGGAGGCATCTCTGACGAACAGAGGTTCTGATGCTAAGACCCGAAATCTTCAATAAACCGGGAGGCATCTCTGACGAACAGAGGTTCTGATGCTAAGACCCGAAATCTTCAATAAACCGGGAGGCATCTCTGACGAACAGAGGTTCTGATGCTAAGACCCGAAATCTTCAATAAACCGGGAGGCATCTCTGACGAACAGAGGTTCTGAGCTAAAGACCCGAAATCTTCAATAAACCGGGAGGCATCTCTGACGAACAGAGGTTCTGATGCTAAGACCCGAAATCTTCAATAAACCGGGAGGCATCTCTGACGAACAGAGGTTCTGATGCTAAGACCGAAATCTTCAATAAACCGGGAGGCATCTCTGACGAACAGAGGTTCTGATGCTAAGACCCGAAATCTTCAATAAACCGGGAGGCATCTCTGACGAACAGAGGTTCTGATGCTAAGACCCGAAATCTTCAATAAACCGGGAGGCATCTCTGACGAACAGAGGTTCTGATGCTAAGACCCGAAATCTTCAATAAACCGGGAGGCATCTCTGACGAACAGAGGTTCTGATGCTAAGACCCGAAATCTTCAATAAACCGGGAGGCATCTCTGACGAACAGAGGTTCTGATGCTAAGACCCGAAATCTTCAATAAACCGGGAGGCATCTCTGACGAACAGAGGTTCTGATGCTAAGACCCGAAATCTTCAATAAACCGGGAGGCATCTCTGACGAACAGAGGTTCTGATGCTAAGACCCGAAATCTTCAATAAACCGGGAGGCATCTCTGACGAACAGAGGTTCTGATGCTAAGATTGAATGCTAAGACCCGAAATCTTCAATAAACGGGAGGCATCTCTGACGAACAGAGGTTCTGATGCTAAGACCCGAAATCTTCAATAAACCGGGAGGCATCTCTGACGAACAGAGGTTCTGATGCTAAGACCCGAAATCTTCAATAAACCGGGAGGCATCTCTGACGAACAGAGGTTCTGATGCTAAGACCCGAAATCTTCAATAAACCGGGAGGCATCTCTGACGAACAGAGGTTCTGATGCTAAGACCCGAAATCTTCAATAAACCGGGAGGCATCTCTGACGAACAGAGGTTCTGATGCTAAGACCCGAAATCTTCAATAAACCGGGAGGCATCTGACGAACAGAGGTTCTGATGCTAAGACCCGAAATCTTCAATAAACCGGGAGGCATCTCTGACGAACAGAGGTTCTGATGCTAAGACCCGAAATCTTCAATAAACCGGGAGGCATCTCTGACGAACAGAGGTTCTGATGCTAAGACCCGAAATCTTCAATAAACCGGGAGGCATCTCTGACGAACAGAGGTTCTGATGCTAAGACCCGAAATCTTCAATAAACCGGGAGGCATCTCTGACGAACAGAGGTTCTGATGCTAAGACCCGAAATCTTCAATAAACCGGGAGGCATCTCTGACGAACAGAGGTTCTGATGCTAAGACCCGAAATCTTCAATAAACCGGGAGGCATCTCTGACGAACAGAGGTTCTGATGCTAAGACCCGAAATCTTCAATAAACCGGGAGGCATCTCTGACGAACAGAGGTTCTGATGCTAAGACCCGAAATCTTCAATAAACCGGGAGGCATCTCTGACGAACAGAGGTTCTGATGCTAAGACCCGAAATCTTCAATAAACCGGGAGGCATCTCTGACGAACAGAGGTTCTGATGCTAAGACCCGAAATCTTCAATAAACCGGGAGGCATCTCTGACGAACAGAGGTTCTGATGCTAAGACCCGAAATCTTCAATAAACCGGGAGGCATCTCTGACGAACAGAGGTTCTGATGCTAAGACCCGAAATCTTCAATAAACCGGGAGGCATCTCTGACGAACAGAGGTTCTGATGCTAAGACCCGAAATCTTCAATAAACCGGGAGGCATCTCTGACGAACAGAGGTTCTGATGCTAAGACCCGAAATCTTCAATAAACCGGAGGCATCTCTGACGAACAGAGGTTCTGATGCTAAGACCCGAAATCTTCAATAAACCGGGAGGCATCTCTGACGAACAGAGGTTCTGATGCTAAGACCCGAAATCTTCAATAAACCGGGAGGCATCTCTGACGAACAGAGGTTCTGATGCTAAGACCCGAAATCTTCAATAAACCGGGAGGCATCTCTGACGAACAGAGGTTCTGATGCTAAGACCCGAAATCTTCAATAAACCGGGAGGCATCTCTGACGAACAGAGGTTCTGATGCTAAGACCCGAAATCTTCAATAAACCGGGAGGCATCTCTGACGAACAGAGGTTCTGATGCTAAGACCCGAAATCTTCAATAAACCGGAGGCATCTCTGACGAACAGAGGTTCTGATGCTAAGACCCGAAATCTTCAATAAACCGGGAGGCATCTCTGACGAACAGAGGTTCTGATGCTAAGACCCGAAATCTTCAATAAACCGGGAGGCATCTCTGACGAACAGAGGTTCTGATGCTAAGACCCGAAATCTTCAATAAACCGGGAGGCATCTCTGACGAACAGAGGTTCTGATGCTAAGACCCGAAATCTTCAATAAACCGGGAGCATCTCTGACGAACAGAGGTTCTGATGCTAAGACGAAAAAGGCATCTCTGATTCTGATGCTAAGACCCGAAATCTTCAATAAACCGGGAGGCATCTCTGACGAACAGAGGTTCTGATGCTAAGACCCGAAATCTTCAATAAACCGGGAGGCATCTCTGACGAACAGAGGTTCTGATGCTAAGACCCGAAATCTTCAATAAACCGGGAGGCATCTCTGACGAACAGAGGTTCTGATGCTAAGACCCGAAATCTTCAATAAACCGGAGGCATCTCTGACGAACAGAGGTTCTGATGCTAAGACCCGAAATCTTCAATAAACCGGGAGGCATGACGAACAGAGGTTCTGATGCTAAGACCCGAAATCTTCAACCGGAGGCATCTCTGACGAACAGAGGTTCTGATGCTAAGACCCGAAATCTTCAATAAACCGGGAGGCATCTCTGACGAACAGAGGTTCTGATGCTAAGACCCGAAATCTTCAATAAACCGGGAGGCATCTCTGACGAACAGAGGTTCTGATGCTAAGACCCGAAATCTTCAATAAACCGGGAGGCATCTCTGACGACAGAGGTTCTGATGCTAAGACCGAAATCTTCAATAAACTCTCTGATTCTGATGCTAAGACCCGAAATAGGAGGTCGAGGGACTTGATTCTGATGCTCGAAACAATAATCCCTATTCTCTGAAGAGTATGAGAAAAGGACGAACAGAGGTTCTGATGCTAAGACCCGAAATCTTCAATAAACCGGGAGGCATCTCTGATTCTGATGCTAAGACCCGAAATCATCTCTGACGAACAGAATCTTCAATTCTCTGACGAACAGAGGTTCTGATGCTAAGACCCGAAAATAAAATTCCAAGTAAATATTCTGATGCTAAGACCCGAAATCTTCAATAAACCGGGAGGCATCTCTGACGAACAAATCTCAATTCTCTGACGAACAGTTCCAAATGAAGTTTAATCTATTTTCAAGGGATCGAAAAACCTCGTCCTAAAATCTCCAACAAATACACATTAAGGCTAACAACAAGAAATACATTAACGAAAACTTAGGTTAATTCTAAAGATTTATTATATAACAAAACAACGACGTACTTCCTATATATAATGTGCATAACTATTTCGTTTTAAACAAATTTGTTGAAAAAAAAGCCGCAATAATTATGCACCAACCCAATATATAGAGTCAAGTTTGAGATACCTACCAATCTGACGGAGAGAGGAACAAGGATACCTGGTATCTTCTATTTTAGTCTATTCTCTCAAGGATGAATTCTTTCGACCTTGTCATGGAACTGACCCGTAGGTGTTTACAATGAAGTAGCGTGCTAATGGCTAGTATTGCTCTTGTCATAGGTGACATTAATTGGAAGGCAGCAAATTTGGTAACAAAGAAATATCGGTTATTTATAACTCCAACATAAACAAAGGGGAACCACTCTTGACTGATAAATTATTTATTTATTTTCCCATTAAACTAACCCTAAACCCTAACCTTAACCCTAAACCCTAAACCCTAACCCCGTCTTCTTTTTCCTAATAAATCAATAAATAATTTATCAGTCAAGAGTGGTTCCCCTTTGTTTATGTTGGAGTTATAGGAAATAACCGAAATATCTATATGTACTAATTCGGGAATTAAACTAGTAATATTGTACTGGGATTTCATTTTCTCTTATAATGTTGGGTGGGTGGGGGCTAGTCTGATTGACCATGAACCAGAGGCAGTAAAAGTGCACTCTATACCACTGGGTGTCTGTTGACTATAAGCGCCAAAACTGCTGGGCGCGAAACATGATTACAATGTCCAATCACAGAAAGACTCTTCCTCACTTGCGCAAATCAATTGAAACAAAACTAATAATTCCGTTATTATTATGGTATCCGCGATCTCTCTGTAAGGCTTGCCAGTGTGTTCGTGCAGCATTACAATTTTCGTACGCTTACTTGGAGTAGTATCCATCGCAGACAACTGCCGTAGGGCAACTAATCAACAGTCGAGACAATAGTGTCTGAGCATGATATAAAATACAACACGAAAATAGATTAATATTACTGCACACCACAGTGTAATTTGAGGAGAAATATGAATTTATTACAGCATGTCACTCCAGTGGGTCTAAAACTGACCGTATGACGAAACAAAGGAAACTAAAGTGGTTGTTTCAATTAATAAGCATAAGGGTGTAGAAGCGGCCTTATTTTACTGACCCAACACCTCGACAAATGTAGATGAATGATACACAAATTTGGTTGTCCCGAATGTGAAAAATACTTACCAGTTGGGGATTACAGATATCTGTGATATAATAAGCCAAACGTTCGAACACTTGTATAACATTCTTTCCTGTTTTTGCGCTTGTCTCAAAAAATTCGAAAGCCATTTCTTTTGATGCCAACTGCAAGAGAAACAGATAAAAAAAATCAGAGAATATTCTATTTCCAAAGCAGAGAAAATGTTACATAATTGATGGGTATCTTTTTTAATCATGCACGGTTAGTGTAGAGAATCTATTTAAATTCAAATAACAGTTACAGTGATTTTGATAGACGGCACTTAACACTTTTGTGACCTCTCTTTCTGTTTTGCTAGTCAAGCTTTGAAGGGATTGTTTCATTTTAATAAGTCTCTGGCTAGCTGTCGAAAAATGAGGAGGCAATAACGCCTCTCGTTCTGAACTAGATTATCACAGCGCGGTTCAGTGATCCGGATCCAGATTCAAATAAAATACATGTGAATTCACCAAAGAAATGTCTTGTGTTATCACTAAAAACAAACGACAACCCAGGACGTCTCAATCAGCTCAGATCTTAAGAAGAAATCAGACAGTCAAAAACAGTTTAGAAGATAGACAGCCCAGAGTCTTAAGAAGATACCAGCCCATGTAAGAAAAGCTGCTACTCATACAGACCAACCTCTACAAGACAAGAAAAACAAGTACACTACAAGATTAAGATATATACCAGCCCAAGTATAAGTGCTACTCATACCAACCTATACAAGATAAGAAAAAATATGTCGACTACAAGAAAGATAAGTATACTATAAGATTAAGATAGATACTAGACCAAGTATAAGAGCTACTCAGACCAAGTAGGGCCAATATTTCGTTCAAGATCGGCCCTCATCCTCATTTAGCTACATTTTATGTTGACCACCACGACGGTTCTTTCAGTTCGGATGGTGGTCTGAGCGATTACTTTATAGATGTATTCTCCAGATTAACGATGGAGAACATGTCCGAGCCAGCGCACACGGCTCGGACAGCGCAGACAGTTAAGATCAAATGCCTAGAGTGCGTTTATTAAACATTCATAAGTACATTGTTCGTGTGAGTTAGTTGTTTGTTTTTCCTTACTAAATGTTCAGTGTTAGGGTATCTATGGATGTCTTAATGCATTATAAGGACTTGTAATGGTTAGAGTCGTAGGAAATGGACTCGTCAACACGAGTTCAAATCCTGGACGAAGATGCTTGCATTTCACATAGCGCTAATACTCTTGGGAAAGGTATGAATCTAACTACTCTCCCTCCAGCTATGGGCAAATAGTAGGGCGTATTAGACTCTTTAACTATGGCTAGGTAACCAGTTTAGGAGAAGGAAAACTCTGAATTCAAACCTGTCAAAATCCGCTTAAGAAATTGTGTCACATTCTGCTTGTGCGGAGGGGTTGGTAAATATATATATAAGGAGGTTATTATTATAAAACTAAAAATATATTTAAGAAAATGAGCAGAATTTAATACGCAAGTTTAATTGCTAATTTTTACTTATGAATACAAATTAATAATTGCAATAATTAAATAACTTTCAAAAACTAAGTCGATTAAGCAATTAGGGTTGGGTTTTTTTTTTTGCTAATAAAATAATAGATTTTTTGGTTATTTCCCATAATTCCAACCTAAAAAAGGGGAACCACTCTGAATGAATTTTATCTGTTAATTAATCTAACCATTATTTTCCCATTAAACTAACCCTAAACCCTAACTCTAACTCTAACCCTTAACCCTAACCACGTCTTCTTTTTTTCCTAGTAGATCAATAAATAAATAAATAATTTATCAGTCAATCAGAGTGGTTCCCCTTTTTTTAGGTTGGAGTTATAGGAAATAACCTATAAGGACTTAGCGTTGGTTTCAATCTAATACCTACTAATCCTTATACAACAATTCTTGCTATAATTTTTTTATTGACCTTTAATAAACTTGTTTGTTTGTATGAAATATAAAGTTCATTTCGTTGTGTTTGTATACTTCAATTATTCGCACGTATAAACTTCTGTGGTTTCTCGGGGGTGGGTGGGTGGATGTAGAGTGGAAAGAGGTAAAATGGAAAGTTCACCTGTTTGTTCTTGCCAAGTAATAAACAGATAATAAAGCTACAAGATTGCCATCCAATACTAATACCGTAAAATAAATGTAGTCGACATGCCAGTATATTTCATCTTGTTTTCGTGGACGTAAATATATAATTGTTCTTTTTTTTTATAGCAATCATGTTAAACCATTTTTATATCATTATTGTCATTTATCGAAAATGTGAAAGGTAAATCAAATTTTGAAAATTAGATTTGGTAATCTCCATCCGTTATCAGTTGCGATAATTTGTTTCTTGGTAAAAAAAAAAAAAGTACAGCTCTGGTTTAAAATACAAGGGTGGATTTTACGTTGATATTTTTTAAATACAAAGTTGACTTTTTATGAAATTGAAGGAAAAAGTAACGTCATTAGAAAGTCGTTTTCCGATATAATGGTAACATTTCCAAACAAAATGCCAATGTATGGCAGGTCCTTTGGGAAAATTCGGTGCCCTGGCCTCCAGCCTTAAAAAAAACAAAAAAAACCCACCACCACCACCAAAAAAAAAAAAAAAAAAAAAAAAAAAAACGCTAAGCGATGCCTGCTGAAAATCCGACCCGTCTTAAAACAAAAAAAAAAAAAAAGAATATCTAAACATTCTGATTTTTTAAATTTGTTTACGTGACAGTTGTTTTGAATTGAAATAAAATGAAAATACCGAAAAAAAAAAAAAGATATTTTAAGGGGGTGGGGGTAAAAATCAATATATTCGAATATTCTTTTTTATAACACAAATAAAAATCAGAATATTTAGATATTCTTTTTTTTAGCACGGGTCGAATTTCCAGTAAGCACTGCTCAGCGTTTTTTAGGACAGGAGGCCAGGACGCATTTATGCAATATGCACCGAAAATCCATCTGGCATTTCCTCGACGGTTTTCCATCTATTCTTATTTGTCATCGGTTGGCTGGTTGGTTGGTTGGTTGGTTTTACGGCATGTCAATCTTTCTTGGGCTATTTTATGCCGAAGATTTAAAAAAAGATACTTGTTGGGTATTCAGATTTTTTTAAACAGATTTAAAAAAACCTTTTTAATCTGTTTAACCCTTAGATGGGACCTTGGAAAGTACTACCACTATGGGTCATTGGGGTGGGTGTGGGGAAGAGTGCAGCAGGTGTAGTCTACTGCCCCAGCCGCCAGGGCGCTCTTCCCTATCTGCAGGAGTACAGTCAGTGTATTCTACAGTCCAGATGACAGGGCGGTTTTACTCCTCTACAGGAATTCAGTCAGCGTATCCTATATCCCCAGCCGACATAGCGGTCTTACCCCTCTGCAGGGATGCAGTCGGTGTATTCTACAGCCTCAGTCGATAGGGTGCTCTCACCCATCTGCAGGGATGCAGTCGGTGTATTCTACAGCCTCAGTCGATAGAGTGCTCTCACCCATCTGCAGGGGAGCAGTTAGCGTATTCTACCGCCTCAGCCGATGGGGCTATTTATTTTTGGAAAGCTGTTTTATTACATATCCTAAATCAATAGAACAGCAAATAATTCTTTTAGTATTCTCTTTTAAGCTCATAGCCCATGCTTTACATAGGCGTATGTTTACATCGCTTTCAGTAGATGAGATATTGCTACCTAGATATATGAACTAATCAACTAATTTAAGGGGTTTGCCATTTAATAAGAGTGCCTCCAAAGCCATCCTTGTAGAAGAACAGTAGTGCTAATATCTGAAAGGGTTCATACATTTTACGTTCTGTAATGGTTTTCGTCGTAGGAAATAGACAATACCCTTAGGAAAGGTATGAATCAAACTATTCCTCTCCATCTGTGGATAAATAGTAGAGCAGACTGGTCTCTTTAAGCTTTTCATGGGAACCGATCTAGGAGAAGGGAGACTCTGAATTCAAATCTGTTTAACACCGCTTAAAAATTGACATTGTTTCGCGGAGGGGTTGGGTTGGGTAGATATATATTAAAAGCGTATCTCTGAACACACCTATCACATTAAACGCGGTTTTCTCAATAACGCCTTAGCCATACACATTTCAGATACAAATCACCTTTCGACTTCAAAGGTGCAAAAATGTTAACTTAAATGCACAATAGAAAACTACGTAGAATTATGGAATCTTGTGTTATTCACACACATCAAACCATTCTCTAGGGACAAGGCTTTTTTAAAAACATATCCCACATCTAGCTAAACTAGTTTTTTTTATTATAAAAATCCGTTTAAATAACATATTCAAACATTTCCTTCCACCCTGTCGACTGGGGCGTTAGAATGCACCGACTGGACCTCTGCAGAGGGGTAAGATTCTCCCAAATGGGGTCTGTTGGCCGTGGGTGGCGACCCGTGACGCTCAAAGATAGAACCTAGGTGGTTGAGCAATCCATGACTTGCAATACTCCACTTTGGTCCTATCTTGGGCTAGACGGGCGGTCGGAGAGGCTCCTCCGATCACGTCAAGCCCTAGCACCTATATGATTTTCCCAACCCTATTGCCCTTATGGCAAGCCCCAACCCCTTTTTATCATATGGGTGCTAGAAGGTGGTGACTGAGGGTCTATATGTCCTGGGAATTACATTAAACTCTATCTGATGGTGAGGTTCCAGTTTTGGAGGTTTGGGGAATGTGGAGCATCCCTTCATCACCATTGCTCCCTGACCACTCTAACCCGGAGTGGTAGTACCTGTTAGGGTCCCATCTATGGGTTGAATAGAAAAACATGAGTTTATAAACAAAATTGTATTATACATTAAGAATTGAATTTATTTCACAACTTTGTCGGCATTAAATGACCCACTGAGGTTGATATGCCGTAAAACAAAACAAACCAAACCAAACCAAACATTTCCTTACCAATTTCTGTTATTTTCAATTTACTTGGCTCATGATCCAAGAGTTATTTCCCTTGCATAATATGATCATATATTTTTATAAGAAATAATTACTAAAATTAATTACAAAATATTTCTCTTTCTTGCTAAAAATCCGTCGCACCTAGTTATGAACGTGAGAAATTTTTGTTTAAAATTTAAAATATTCTCTTTTCTTAAAAAGTTTGGTATGAGTTAATCTCATCACAAAACGGTCATAATTTTCATAAATTGTCTTCTTCTTATCAACACAACATAACATACTCTGATGAAGATTTTTAACTGATCGAAATATTGCAATATCAGCATAACATAATAAACAACTTTACTTGAGCAACATTTGCGTGTTTTTTTTTTAATATTATCTTACTCTTATATTAAAACCACAATGAAACTTGTCATTAATTATTTGAAAGGTACTCTTACTTTTTTGCCTTTACTTGTGGACACTTGAATTTGGTCGGCTAAATCCACTTTGTTGCCGATCAATATGATCGGAACAGGTTCCAAACTGTTATGACTGTGCGAAATTTCCTGAAAAAGAAAATATTCATTTTTTCAAAAATATTATATATATACAGTGATGCTGATAGGTTTTTGATTTAGTGCGTCCATATTGTTTTGAATGAGTCCCCAGGAAAATTTATGGGTCCCAACTAAAGCCGGCTAACACCTACCTTGTAATTTATCCTGTGTAATTTGTCTCTAAGAAACTATTGACAATGCATTTACAATTAGCTTGAAATGGTGAGGGGAAAAAAAACCACTGGGTTGCATGGATACGATTTTATTGCGTCCTTTTAGATTTTTGTGCGTCAGGGACGCAGGACGCGTATCTATTAGCACCTCTGCACACACACACACACACACACATATATATATATATATATATATATATATATATTTTGCTTGAAGGCAATTACAATGCATGTATCGCATAAAATTCGATACTTTAAAATTTTTTTTATTTTATAGAAAATGAACTTGACAAGTGTAATCTCGGCAAAGGATCGCTCGGTGTGTAGTTTGTTTGTAACTGAAACTATATTACTACTCAAGTCACAATTCCTTTAGTTATTTACGTCACATTCTCCATGTTTTTATTTTTATTTAAATCTCAATTATTAATAAAATGGTTTTCACATATTTTTTATACTTAATATTTGCATTTCTAAAACATGCGGTAAAACTTGCAAATCATACTCAAAATCCCATGATATTACAGGGTGACCGAGAAAAAACGGAACCCAAATTATTTATTTATTTTCCCATTAAACTAATCCTAAACCCCAACCCAACCCTAACCCTAACCCTAAATCCTAACCCTAATCCTAAACCCCCCTAGTTAAAATTAACAGTTTTATTACAAAATTTGTGGGTTCTGTTTATTCTGGGTCAGGGAATTTTGAGTATGATTTGCAAGTTTTACCAAACATGCTTCTCCATACACACACATTCTTATGTAAATTTCACATAATTTGCACTTTTTTTCAGCCACCAAAAAATTTGAAAGTTAGTCAATCGGCCATTGTCGACCATTAATCAAACCAAATCTAAGCAAGTAACTACATACGAGGTGATTTGTTTATTATAGTGATGAAATATTGTGTAGTGCCAATTCTTCACTTTGTAGACAAGCTGATAACAGATGAATTGTGCACAAGAGATTTATTTCTCTCATACCGATTGCCCTATCGAGAAATCTAAGATTTTACTGCTAGTTTACCCATGGTTACAGGGTGGGTGAGGTAAGTAGGTGTGATGGACTCATTGAACTCGGTTCGTCGAACGCATTTCCTGCTAATATCCATTATACTACTCGTGTCTCAATATATATATATATATATATAATATATATATATATATATATATATATATATATATATATAGAGAGAGAGAGAGAGAGAGAGAGAGAGAGAGATCAATGGTTCTCAAACTTTTTTGTTTTTTGTTTTTACCTATGGACCCCTTTTAATCCTATTTTACTGTGGTGTACCCCCACATAGCCATTCGATGTTTTAAAAAATCTCATTTATTTTTATAGTTAAATATATTTTGCTTGCCTGGGTCCAAAAAAATGTTATATGGTCCCGGAGGTCCATATGGACCCCGGTTGAGAACCACACACACACACACACACACATATATATATATATATGTGTGGAGGCTAGTGGTTAGAGTCGTGGAAAATGGACTCGTCGATTCGAGTTCAATTCCTAGACGCTGTTGGCATTTCACATAGCGCTAATACCCTTGGGAAAGGTATGAATCCATATATTCTCCCTCCAGCTATGGGTTAAATAGTAGGGCAGACTGGGCTCTTCAGCCTTGGGTAGGTAACCAGTCTAGGAGAGGGATAACTCTAAATTCAAAATTCCTGAGGTCGGTCTTTGATTGGGTTTGTGGCAACCCTTGATGCACCGATTCTTTCCTATCGACTGTGCCAAAAAGTGTGGATGGTCCAACTCAAGCCTTCACCACTATAAACAAATCACTGTGTGGGTGTTCATTGTGTGTATGAACCCTCGACGGGAGAGTCCATTTTAAATTTAAATTTAAATATATATATATATATATATATATATATATATAGAGAGAGAGAGAGAGAGGGAGAGAGAGAGAGAGAGAGAGAGAGGAGAGAGAGAGGGTAGACAGATACATATAAAGAGACCATAAATAGATAGATAGAGATGATAGATATGAGAGAGGGGTTAGATGATAGATAGATAAGAGATAGAGAGAAAGGGGGGAGAGAGAGAGGAAGGGAGAGAGAGGGGGGTTAGAATGAAAGATAGATACATTTGAGAGATATATGAGATAGATATAAAAGAGAGGATATATCTGTGTGTGTATGTGTGTGCGTGCGTGCGTGTGTGTGTGTGTGTGTGTGTGTGTATAGGAAGGATAAAAGATTAATTATAAGAAGGAATTAAAAAAAGAGCAACTGTCTTCAGTCCTTACGCAATTGATACTATTCATCCAATAGGAAAGATGAGTGAACGTGGAAGAATTCGTGACGTCATAGACCAACACAATCCCCTGCAAAATTCATGGAAAATAAAATTATTAAATATCAAATGACAACACATCTCTTTGCAAGGAAAATAAAAGTTCATGTCTATTAAAAATGATTTGGTTACAATTTACAATGTTTATAATATTGGTGTTTAGCTCAGTCGGTAGAGCATCCGGTAAGGACCCCCCCCTAGGTTACGCGTTCGATAACGACCTCTCACCAACATAGAAAGCACAGCTTGAATCTGTGCAGTAAAGTGGGCTGGGGTGTTGTGCTCCACCTCAGACTCAAAAACAATCTCTAGCGTGAAGGGGAATAGACTCCCTCGATGTCCGGTCGATACCAACAATAGACCACTCAGCTGACCTAACTATTTTTTACTATTAATTATAATGTAAGGTTCAAGGTTATAACAAAGTCATAACTAGTTGAAACATAACAAACTCCGACACGTTTGTGGGACAAAGCATTTTATATAATACAGCACATGAATAAGACAAGATACATGAACAATATAATAGTGTACATAAACATACATACATAAAAGGACTGGAGCGTCCGTACATAAAAATCACTTACTAACTTAGTCCCCTCGTGGGGACCAGAGGCCCCACGAGGATGGGGTGTAGTCACTAAATGACTAACCCATGCGGTTCAGCCGAGAAGATGTAGCTAAGAGAGGAAGAGGCGTTTGAAATAGCCGCTTAAATACCATAGAGAACCAGCGACAACCCAGCAGGAAGATAAATCTTCCAGGCAAATGTGAAGATAATCCCCCACAATAGTATTATAACCCTAATAACCCGCTCTTCAGGTTGGGGTCCAGTGGCTTCAGCCACTGGACCTGTGTTGTTAATTAACAGCGTTGAGCCCAGGGATTTATCCGCCCCACCCCACCAAGCAACACCTATCACCTTGATTTAAAGCGGCTGGGCTGGGTTTATTGCCCAGAGCCTGAGCCCCCCCCGAGGCGAAATGCTGACGGGATCTACGCATTTTTTGCACCCGCCTTCCAATGAGCATCAGTTCTTGTATGGTCCCGCATTAAAAGACCTTATGTCATATCTACATACGTGGGATGCGAGGTAAATATTCTAATTACTGTAGTACCTTGACTTACGAGTGTCTCAACTCACGAGTTTTCCGAGTTATTGGCTGTTACTCGATCGATTTTTTGCTTTGTGTTGCGAGCTAAAATTTTAGGTACGCTTATGTTAATAAGTTCACTAAAAAACATTTAAGTTTCCAAATCTATTACGCTAAAGAAAAATACAATGGTACTTTAACTTATGAGTGTCTCAACTTAAGAGCTTTCCAACTTACAAGCTTCAGATACGCTTATGTTAATAAGTTCACTAAAAACATTTACAATTCCAAATTAATATTGCCAAAGAAGGGTTAGGGTTAGGGTTAGGGTTAGTTTAATGGAAAAATAAATAAATAATTTATCAGTCAAGAGTGGTTCCCCTTTGTTTATGTTAGACTTATAGGAAATAACCGGTGTATATTTATATATATCAATACACACACTTACAGCGCCACCTACTCACGCCATAAAATAGAATATTTGATGTCACATTTCAAAACCGTCTCCTTTTTTTCAAACTTCAAAAATTTTTTAAACAGACTGAATGACGGATTACCACTCGCTTTTCTCATTATTCTGTGATAAATAATTTCTTATTCTTATGCCCTGAAGATGATCTAATTAATAGATCGAAACACTGCAGCGTCGGCCAATAAACTCACCACTTAACCCATTTAAACCTGTGTTTTTTCATTTTTCTTGATATACTACATACCGTCGGATTCACTTCCTTTCTTCACATTTGTAGATGTATTCGTATTTATATCTTATATCTGATTCACAATTTTCAACTAAAAAACAACAACAACAACAACAACAAAAGAACCAGAAACGAGTGAAAATATAATAGAACTTACCTGAGCACCCCGATATTGCATCTTTGTGATTGATCGAAATCTTTCTTGGCCAGCAGTATCCCTGAAAATAAACGAACGAAAACGTCAAAGTTTTAAAAAAAAAATCTCAATTTCGTTAAGTATTAATTCCCTGTTTTTGCCTGGTTACCGAAAAAAGAGAAGCGACTCTTCAGAGAACATCCTCTCTCGGTGAGTAACTGGTCGCAACTAAATAAAACGTAAAAACTGTCTCACACGTCCTATTGGCGTGTTTTCGGAAGGGGGTCATGCAAAGGTTATTACCTGTCAGTAACTTTCCATTCGCCCTTCCAATTTGAATTTTCTAACGAACTCTGATTCAAAATTTATTCTACACTACTTACATAATTCATAGGCTATCCATGAATTATGTAATTATATGCGGAGAAAAAAGTATATCCCAATTTTAATTCGATTGAGATATTTGAAAGAAAAACGAAAAGTAGGCATTTATATGATCTCTAGGCCAAATTTGATGAAACATTTACCGGCCATTCTCGAAGTTTTAGTATTTCTAATTTGAACACAGATATACAGTGAATGCCATTTATGTAGGCATGTGCAAAAATATTAAAGGGAGGTAATAAAATAAAAACACCCTAATTTTAAAACAATTACCAAAAATCAGGGAATTGTCCGATTTTAATGAAAATTTCAGCACTTTATTCATTAATGACTTAGTTTTATAATGAATAGATTATTCAATTAAAATCTTTCTTTTTTTTTTAATCAGTTCAGATTGTATTGGGTCGGGTTCAACTTTTGGTCATTAAAAAAATAAATCAGTCCCTAATATTTACATTTCTAGAAAGATCAAATCCCGATTACAACATAAAAAAAATAAATTAAAAAATTCCTCATCCGAAAAAAAGTTATTTGAAAATTTAAATGTTATTTTCTTAAAACTCAAAAACATAATTTTTGTTTGGTGTTTTTTTCTTCTTCCGTAGTTTTAAAAATATTATCATTTTTAATTGGTGCAAAAAAAGGTATTTTCTGCAATTCGGTTGACTTATTTTTATTCACTTAAAAATTTAATAGTGGATTTTAAACGTCTGGAAGGTAGCGTGTTGCATTCAATATTTTCAACATGAATCAAAATTTATTTCATGTATTTAAAAATATAAGTTTAAAATGTGCAATTTTTCGCAACATGTTTTCCGAGAGTTTTATATATTTACAAGTTATTATTAACGATTGTTTTTTTTTTTTTCGTTTACGGAAGATATATAGTGTTATAAAGGCGCGTGGTCTAATGGTTAGAGTCGTAGGAAATGGACTCGTCAACCGGAATTCAATTCCTGGACGAAGCTGTTGGCATTTCACATAGCGCTAATACCCTTGGGAAAGGTATGAATCCAATTCTCCCTCCAGCTATGGGTAAATAGTAGGGCAGACTGGACTCTTTAACCATGGCTAGGTAACCAGTCTAGGAGAAGGAAAACTCTGAATTCAAACCTGTTAAACTTCGCTTAAGAAATTGACCTTGTGTCGCATCCTGCTCGTGTGGAGGGGTTGGTAAATATATATATAGTGCTATAAATTATTCCCCTTTTTACTGCCCCCCTCGGATTTTCACTCTGGGGACAGCAAAAACTGTTTCAGCCCGCGAGTCCTAATTGTGTTGTTATATTTTTATGTGTTTGGCCACGCAGTGCCAATTGAAATTTTGCACATGTAGCCCTTCGAACATTTTGTTAATCAATACTAGGTATGGTCTTGTGCTACAATTGGTACGACGTTCATTTTCATGTTCCACAGTTTTCTCATTTCTCTGGCATGGTCCAAGTATTTGTCTATCTTTTCGCTTTCTTTTGTTTTTAGATGAAAAACATGAAAAAAAAAAGAGTTATCTCCCTCAGTTCTTTTGCACATACCTACATTTATATGTTTGATATTGAACGACGAAAAATGAAATAATTCCTTACCAAACGGAAAGTTGAATATTTGCTCCGTCAACGTTAAACGTTTTCTTCACAAAATCGACACCTGTACAAAAAGAGAATGGAATTAATCATTTTTGAATTATTATTACGAGGTGACAGTCATTTAAAATCAGAAGAAAAGAGAGCAATTTATAAAATAAAGTAATTTCAGGGTGTATCTTTTTTAAAAATCCTGCAACACTTGTGGTGATTAAAAATAATGAAAATAAAAAAATAACAAACTCCCATGAGCCTTCACCGGAAGAACCCTCCGAGCATGTGCGGGAAAAAGGACCCAATTCCGACCCCCGAGATAATCTCTCAGCCATTCTGACTTAGGCCTTAACTCGGACAAGACACTACTCCTGGCCAGGAAGCAATTTCCTTGCCACATGGTGGCTATGACCTGTGATTAAAGACACACTACTTAATAAATCATGAATAATTTTGATATTTCGGACTGTTGTCCTCATCTTTATAGACATAATGTCCAGGCCACTGTAATATCGGGCTCTGTTTTAGGTGTTTTTTTTAATTACCTTAAAATAAGTCATCTTTAGACTTGAATTCAAATGTGGTTTCAGAGCTGAAATCGTTACCACTTGTTCAAAGCTCCAAGCAACATAAATTCCACCAGACTTATTGACAGAAATGTAATTAAATACAAACAAGTATACCCAATAAATCATATACACAAATTTATACATTTCATCTTCTTCCACCAACATTACTACCTCTTGCTGACCGACGCTAAAGAGTCCCTTCTAACTGGTTTTGTAATTTTTGAGTGGTAAGTACTCTAATGTTGCTACTGCCGATACGGTCGGCCTTTGGTTTTACGCGCGAGTAATCAAAGCGCGCGCACACATACACGCCTCTAGATTTGTGTAAAATTGAAAATATTTCGTTTTTGTCTCTTCAATGCTTTATCTTACCCACAAGAATGGATTTTTAAGAATTGCACATTTATTCCGACGTATTTGAACGAGTGGACATTAAAATGAACAGAAAATTGATATTATGAAAGCATTCTGTTCATCCATTTCCTGTTTGCTAGACTGTCGCTTCTGCCTGACTGAGTGATCCATTACAGTTTCCTGTTCTCTCTTCTATTTTGGCTGACTGATATTTTTTGCCATCAATACACGAAGATGAGTACACATCGATTTTACAAAGAATTTTACGCAGTTGTTTGCTAAAATTATCACTCTATTAGTTGCTAAATTGTGAGTATATCAGAATTTACTGATATTAGTAAATTGTAAGAGCCAGAGTTATCTAGCCATAATCCCTTTTTGTATCTGCTCCTAGTTCCTTAGTTATTAATATAGTTGTAGAAGGCGATTATATTGAGAATTCTGGGGTATGGGGGTTATCGTCCTTGTCTTACGAGCCTCTGTTTCGAACCAACCAATCACGAGCCAGCATACTTTGGCGACAAATCCGATTAAGCAAACTCGTCCTCTTCTGATCCAGCTTCCAAGGGAACAGACCTAAAATAAGGGTCGCTCCTCTTCCTCAATAACCAGCATCGGAGTCGGACATCAAACAGAACGTCTATCATATCCGAACTATCAGAAGGCCATAGCTAGGGCTCCGATAATACCCTATCTCAGGACTCAGATAAGTTATTACAAATTATAAACATTTGTGCAGACGAACTAAAGTTTGCCATCCTTATTGTTATATGTAATACACGTCTTTTATTCCTATTTCTAGTTGTTTGGTTATTTCTTTAACTCCTAACCTGTCTGCCACACTCGTGGTTAACTCCATACTTCAAACCTTGGAGTACTGTCTAGTTTTTTTTATAATTAGAAGTCTCTGTTAATAAACATTACTCTTCGCGTGTTTTAAAACTGTCCTCAAGTTTTTGCCTCATTGATTGAGTTCGATTATCCTATAAAGATGGATACCTACATTTAGCCGAGATAAAAGGTATGTCTTATTTTCCTATGGAATTAGGTATATAAATTCCCAACAACAACTTCTACATATATATCCGATTTGTCAGTTTTTGAGTCCACCTTTATTTATTTTTTGTAGAATAAGATAAATCATTCTCAAACCAAACAAAGACAACTGACACAATCGTAAAGAAAAAGTGGAAACACCTTGCCTCGTATCTGAAGTAAGCAGATTGCCGGTGTTGCGACAGATTGCCGGTGTTGCGACATTGGTTCAGAAATCCGGTATCACGGTCTACTAGTCGTGGATCAATGTAGTTCTATGAGCACGATCGACGTGTTATAGGTAGGATGGTAATAAAACCAGAATGATCTCTGCATCAAAACAAGTCTCCTTTAACCATAGGGCTAGATGTGACATGTGACATATGCGGTCAACACGTGACCTTTAATGCAAATAATAGAAATTAAAGAAGGCCAAATGATGAACAGAAAGGAAAAGGGGACCATATGACCTTAAGGCACCCCTTTTGCGATTTTGATTCGTGGGGACATTTTTTCCATTTACACCGTCAAAATCCGGTTAATTGTTTACAGACGATTTTTAGATTTTTAAAAATTATAAAACTAACCCCTAACCTCTAACCCTAACCCTAACCCCTGACAAACAACCGTATTTTTACGGTGTAAATGAAAAAGTGTGCCCACGAGTCGAGATCGCGGAAGGGGTACCTTAAGTTCATATGGTCCAGAAAAGGTCCCTTGATTCAACAAAAAAGAAAAGAAAAACAGAAAAAGAAAAAATTGCAGAGGTGCAGTCGGTGTATCCTACAGCCCCACCGACAGGGCTCACAATTGGGATTGTATATAAGTAAATGTTGTATATTTTGGCAGCAAGTTATTTTGTAGGTAGGTGTTGTTGAATAACACGGAATACTTCTTCTTCATGATCTTGTTCTAGTTTTTTTTCTTCAGTCTTCTGGCTATTTTCCTCAGGTTAGGATCCAGTTGGTATAGGACTTTCCCTATACTATCTACCCTAGCGTCATCAGGGGTGTATATGTTGTAGTGTTAGTGCCTTTTTTCTTCTTCTTTTTCTCGTTCTGTTATCTATTTTGTATTTAAATATAAGTAAATGTCTATATGAATAAATAATAAGTTACTTACCAACCGTAGGCAACATGCTTGTCCGAAACTCTCGCCCAACCAGACAATTTATGAGAGCTGTCTTTCCAACAGATGTCTCCCCAAGTACCAATACTTTGTAAGTGGCATCGACGGTGCCCCCTCGCGGCTCAGCTGAATGCATTGTCTTTTCTATAGGACTCATTACTGGATCATAATTTATTTGACACTCGTTCTAATTTCAGTGACCGATCACCAACTACAAATAAAAGAAAAGAAAAAAAAAACGTTATTTTTATGACATAATGGAGATTGTCTGTATTTCTGTCTGTAACAAAAACTACGTCATAGCTCTACGTCACAGCTTACGTCACAATATTCTTATGCTATATACACCCAAAATTTGAGTAAGCAGTTTAAAAAATGTTTTTTACTCTTGTCTTTTCTTTTTTTACAGTAACAAGAAGTTAACTAAAAAGTTTACAAATAAATAAATACCTACGATTTTGTGTAAAATTGATGTGGAAAATATTCAAAATAATTGTTTGATTATTACATGCACGCAACATTTTATTTGAGAGGGACGGGGCTCAGTTTTCATTTCAAATTGTTTTATTTTTTTTTTTTTACTCCTTTAATAAATATGAGGATTTGTCTTACTTATGATACAAACCCTCTTACATTGATTTTTTAACTCCCACCCTCTCAGGCAATGTCTTTCAAAAATTAATTTTTACGACGCCTGGAGGGTGCTTTCTGTTGCTAGTTTTTATAACATAAGAATAGTAGGTGTCAGTCTATAACCAACTCTATGTCCTTATAATGAATTAGTGCATTCACAGATACACTAACACTGAATATTCGCTAAAGAGAAACAAACAACTAACTAGATTTACTAATAAATATAGCACTCAATATTATCAATACTAGCAAAAAATACACCTCCCGGGCACAAGTATTTAAGTTTTAATATAATTAGATATTGTATTGAATTAGAAAGACTAATATAATTAAATACGAACACAAAGAAATTTCCTTTATATTCACTTTATTCTAATTGATTTTAATATAAAATTATAGATAGGATTGCTTTTAAGACGTTTGAGAATAAAACAATAAAATTAGAATAATGGAACAATGACACCAAGTAATTATTTATTAAACACGGTTTTATTAAAACCGGTATGCAAATTATCAACACACTATATTATGTAAACATTTATTTCTTAATAACAACACATAAAAAAACTCCAATTAAAACTTCATAGATTTATCAGAAGAATTAAGTTATAATTGGAGTTTTTCTTTGTAATCAGGAGTAGTCCAATTAATCAGGAGTAGTCAATCAACATATACATAAAGAGGGGGAAGTGACAGGCAGAATGTGAAGTGAGAGACGGGTCTGTTTTTGACTTAATAGCAAATTACGACTAATTAGAACCAATTAAAATGTTGTTTTTTTTCCAAGCATAACACAATCCTAGAACTAAGGAATATGTTAGTATGAATTTTGTGTCATGAAACTAAACAGGGAGAAAGCCTTTAGCAAACAACCATTGATTCACTCAGCTTTAGTATATATATATATATATATATATATATATATATAGTACAGGGAAAAGTTAAGGGTCTACCATAGTTTCAATCCAAACGATTTCATCAGGACCCTACCCTACGTTTAACTAAGTCGATGTAATTCCTTAGTTAAACTCAGATACATTATAATGATAAATGTATTAAATGTAAAGTTTAACTAAGGAATTACATCAACTTAGTTAAGCGTATGGTAGGGTCCTAATGTAATCATTTCGATTGAAACCATGGTAGACCCTAAACTTTTTTTTCTCTGCTAATATTATTATTACTGCTCTTTGTTTTTAATATATTGCGTACTTTTGGATTATTTACTGATGCCACTGCAACGGAAAAGTTAAAGCGGCAAATCAAGTCTCATCAGGTGGATCTGATGAGACTTGATTGAGACGTCGAAATAAATTTATTATGGAATAACGGTGTTGAGTTTTCCCTTCCTTTCAGAGATAAATATTGCTCTGTATATAATCTATAAAGATTATTATACATTGAGCTCTCTGTAGTGATTTAAAGATTCACTGTATTTGTACATACCGGATCATGCAATAATAATACAGTGTGTCTTAGAAATCACATATAGAATCATCCCTTACTACCAAGTTTTGGATACCTCACACACACACACACACACACACACACACACACACACACACACACACACATATATATATATATATATATATATATATATATATATATATATATATATATATTCATCAAAAAGTTACTACCACGTTTTCATTGCAGTAGCATAAGTAGTTAATCCAAAAGGGCTGAATATATCTCGTAAAATATAGAACATTTATAGTTGTAGAAAAGTGTTTCTCTCTACCACGGTTTCGGTGTTTAAAGTACACCTTCCTCAGGAGAACCCTGAGGAAGGTGTATATATATATATATATATATATATATATATATATATATATATATATATATATGTGTGTGTGTGTGTGTGTGTGTGTGTGTTGAAAGTTTTCAGGAATCAAACGTTTAGTATGCAGATGCAGACATTTTCAGAAAATGATTGAGTGTCAGACAGATCGAATAGATTTACACATGGTAATAATGATGTTGATAATGATAGACATTACGTATCGCACGACTCGCCTCTTCATTGGTCTATTTCATTAAGCTCGTAATCACCGTCAACACCTCTTTTTTTTATTTCGTCTGCTGTCGACAGTTTAGGTCGAATGTTTTTCCCATTTGGGAAATATTCAACGTTTTTGTTTAACAATTTACTTTTAAAATAAACAATTTACGTAGTTTATCAAGAGCAAGCCCGGAATATAATTCCAGGATACTACAATATATATATATATATATATATATATATATATATATATATATATATATTGATTCAGTCAATATAAATTAGTCAGCCTGACACGAGTCAGCTTGTACATGAAGTCCCCTATTAACGCTAAGTGACTGTTATTTATTTTTAAAATACTTTTCTACTTTAAACTTTAAGTGAAATTCACCCAGTTATAGCTTTTATAATTTTATCAATGTCACACCTATTTAATAGAAAACGGTACCTGTGGACTTATACTAAGTCAAAACTTAGAATATATATATATATATATATATATATATATATATATATACTTTTTACTCTTCTTTCTTTTATTGTATTCTGGAGAATTCAACTATCATTAAGTTTAAATCCTGGGCGAGGCTGTTTGCATTTCGCATAGCGCTAATAACCATTGTTCTTCAACTCAGAATAATAAGATAAAAAGTCCCCTACTTGACATTTGACATTTGTTTGTTCACATTAAAAATTTGAAAGTCCGTATTGTAATGGTTATCGTCGTAGGAAATGGATTCGGTGACCCGAGTTCAAATCCTGGGCAAGGCTGTTTTGCATTTGGCAAATATATTTCACACTCTCTACTTTCTATAAATTGACGCGCCACTTCTAATACATTTATGTGCTCGAATTTTTGTGGTTTGTCAAATACTTTTTTGGGCCATATGACCTTTAGGTACCCCTTTTGCGATCTTGATTCATAGGAACATTTTTTCCATTTACACCGTCAAAATCCAGTTAATTGTTAACAGATGATTTGTAGATTTAAAAAAATTTATAAAACTAACCCCTAAGCCTAACCTTAACTCCTAACTCTAACCCCTAACAAACAACCGGATTTTGACGGTGTAAATGGAAAAAATGTTCCTATGAATCGTGATCGATAAATGGGTGCCTAAAGGTCGTATGATCCATTTTTTAAAACTAAGTATATATACTAGAAGGACTTGTGATTATACCACAATATGATAATCTAATTATTGCAATGTTTAATATGTTTACTTAAGAGTTATTGAAAATGTTGTTTACAAATCCAGCGCAAACGCCCATTTTTTCTTTGGATAAAGTAAAGACTTTCTATAAATTGACACGTCACTTCTAATACATTTAATTGGTCGAATTTTTGTGGCTTGTCAAATACTTAGAAAACTGAAAAACATTTTGAAGAACATTTTTTCAAACAATTTCTTTCATAAGAAATTTTCTCCTGGTGATGACCTAAGGCCGCTGAGAACAATCATCTAGTTGAGAACAACATTAAAAAAATAAATAACATATAAGAAATATCCCTGTTTGTCTTATCACTCTTTGTTCATATATATATATATATATATATATATATATATATATATATATATATATATATATAAGATAAATCTAATGAGTCAGACGAACCTAATCAGATCTTAGCCCTGAAGAGTATTAAGAGAAACTTTTAGTAGGTTCGTCTGACTCATTAGATTTATCTTTATTATTTGCTCTACTTAGGTATTGAGCACTTTTTACTTATTAGCTTTAGTCTCCTGGCGGATTTGTATGTATTTATATATCTTATATATATATATATGCATATGAATTGTTTTTTTCTTTTGGCAAAGATATTGTACTAATAGATTATTTTTTGTTGGTACGATTATCTTGGTCTTTTCTTTTTTACAAAAATTTTTTTCTTCTCGGTTGATGTTTGGTAGTATATTTTTACAATCAAACTATTTGCTGTGTTTTTTCTCACCGCGAGGATTTACCAACAAGTTTGGTATATATTATATATATATATATATATATATATATATATATATATATGTGTGTGTGTGTGTGTGTGTGTGTAGTAAAGAATAGAGGGAAAAATATAGACAAAGGAACAAAACTCAAACAAGTATATGTTCTTTAGTATATTCTGTCGGATTTACTCCTCATATATATATATATATATATATATATATATATACTAGCAGGGCTTGTGATTATACTACTATATGATAATCAAATTTTTATAACGTTTGATATGTTAACTAAGAGCTATTGAAAAATAGATCAATATGTAAAGAGTATAATAATCTTGATTAAAATCTCTCTCACTTTTTTTCTCTCTTTTCTTTTTTTCATCTTTTCATTATATTTGATTGAACAGATTAACGTCATTGCTTCAGCGCGCTCACCCCTCTCTTTATATTTCCCCTACTTACTTTCTTTCTTTCTTTCTTTGTCCACCTTTTTTCTCCTTGGTTGAGCACCCGTTTACATGCTACGAAAAGTTCTCTCTTGACTGACAGAAATCTAGGTGTTTTATGGCTCTCTCACAATGCCCTATTCCCCGACATTGAGCACTATATATATATATATATATATATATATATATATATATATATATATATATATATATAACTTTTAAAGAAAGAAAAACTTAACAAACCGTCATAATAATTTATTTCGACCAGAAACTCAAAAGGCTTTTAAAAATTAAAAAAGAAAATTATTAAAAATCCTTAAGAGGCTAGCCTCCTCAGACAGATTTTACAAAGTATATATATATATATATATATATATATATATATATATATATATATATAATATATATATATATATACACGTGTGTGCTTGTAATATCTATTTATCTCAAGGATGGCAACAGGTTAACTCACAAAGTTATTTTAAAGATGACGGCTTTAATATTAGTAGTCATTATAACAATCATACAATGGGTGGTTTTCATTTCATCGCCAGAAACGCACGACGACCATTGGTCAACACCAGACCAGCACCACTCCTATGCAAATCAGTTCGACGACTACAGTGGCAATCTCCAAACATTTATTTGTAAACCAAAGGTCGGGAGTTCAATCCACAAAAGTGGTACAAATTGCGTGAGTTCGTATTGCACCAGGCACACGCCAACCTAACTGGCTTACCCCGCCGAGGCAATGCTTAATTACACATTTAACACACAGCCCCTTGCGAAAAAAAAAAAAGATGAAAATGAAATTATTCTGCTAATGTTATTTACTGAACGTTATTCGACGGTAATGAATGAGAAAACCGGATGCTTATTCTTTATTTCCGGTCTGCGCAGCTCATTAACGTTCGTAGAATTACGGCCTGAGTTGTCGCGATAGAAAAACAAATTATTATAAAATGAAAACAACTATATTAATCACTATTTATTTCTCGCCTTTGAAGGACCAATTCTTATTCTAATTAGTGTGTAATTAGTAATTGAGACTTACCTCCCCTACTTTATGATTACCTCCCCTTTGGAGAACTCTCTCTCTCTCTATATATATATAAGAGAGTTTGCAAATTCAATCAAATCAAAAAACAAAAAAACAAAAAACAAAACAAAACAAAACAAAAAAAAAAACAAAAAAAAACGGACGGAGTTTTAAAAAAAGATTAAAATCATTTTATAAGTTTCTAAGAAAGGGGTCGCTTGACCTAATTTAAATTGAAATGGATCATGAAATTTTATTAAGCTACGGACTTGTCGCTACTACTCAATTTTAACATACAAATAAAGTGAGAAGTTAAATCGTCTCTCTCATGATCACTCTCCCATCTCTCTCATTACTCATATAGAGAAATTAACATATATAACAAGGATGTAATCAAGATATACATAGAGAGGGGGAAAACTGATAGACAGAATGTGAAGTGGGAGACGGGTCAGTTTTTGACTTGATTGCAGATTACGACGAATTAGAACCAATTAAAATAGAATCTTTTCAGACATGACTCAATCCTAAAAGCAAGGAATATTTTAGTATGAATTTTGCGTTATTAAACTAAACAGACAAAAAGCCTTTAGGAGACAAAGATTGATTCGCTCAGCTTTAGTATAATATATATATAAGATTTATTTAACTTTATGAGTATTAATAAATTGGTAGAAATAATTTTCATTAAGTTCATGTGGTTGCCGATTAAGCCGTGTCTGTAAAATTGCGTGGAATTAAGTTTTTGAATGGGTTGATTGTTTTTATATCAATTTCGCTAAAAGCTATTTTTGACAAAATGTACCCTGTTAAGCAGAGGAAAATCGGTCGTTATATAACAGTTTGAATAAATACGTACTGTTTTTGCTTCAGAATTACTAAGGGGTGGGGAATCCTCATGGTATAGTGACCACCCGTCCCTATGGCCACCCCAATTCCTGTCGGTCATCGCTCCTGGCAAGTCCCCCTCCCAACATCCGATACATCCGCACATAACTGATCAATGTAAGTCTTTGCTGGTCGGCCTACTAGCATAGGTTTGTTTGTTTTGTTTTACGCCGTATCAACCACGGAGGGTCATTTAATGCCGGTAACGTTTTGAAATAGATTCATTCTTAACTAGCAGCGGCTACCCGGCGTCGCCTGGGTTGAGGGGGATTTTTTTAAGTTAGAACCACAGATCCATTATTACTTAACCGTGAACTGAATCCTAGTGTGATGTCCCATGTAAAAAAATAGACTTTGCATTGATCCAGCTACTCTGAAAAGAAATGTTAATGTCTACTATCTAAAATATTAAATTAAAAAAAAAATCCATAAGTTATCATTTAAATTTTATTTTTTAATTATCGTCACGAATATAAATCAAATCTCTATTATTTTTGCTCAAAAACCAAGCCCTGGTGATATTTTATGTATATATATATATATATATATATATATATATATACATGGATACTCATTTTTTTAACGACAGGGTCGATACATGTTGTTCGGTTGGGGGGTGCTGTGGCATAATGGTTATCAGTGTAGAAAATGGAATCGACCGTGGTTATTTGCATTTATGAAAGGCATGTATGTATTTCTTCTCTCTGTTTAGTGATAAGTATAACATAAACTAGGCTCTACAGCCTTAGTAGGTAACCAGTCTAGAAGAAGGATAACTGAACTCTGAATCCACATCTAGGAGCGGGAGTCCTTAAGACCGTTCGACATTGTCACCAAATCTTTCAAGCAACCCCCGCGAAAGCGTGGATTCCAGGCTGCATCAGTTCTTAAAATCAAACGTAAAGACGAGAGACTTGCTGGTCTTCCACAAAACAATGTCCGGGTCAGAGCACAACTTCCGGCGTAGATCAAAAGTCACGTGAGACCGTGTCCATTTCTTACGACGGTAGCTGTTATGTTTTCAATGTACAGATGAAATTGTATGAAATAGGAATGATAAATGCAAGGCAAGGTTATTGGAAAATTAACAAAGGATTTATTAAAACACAGAGTAGAAAAATGCTTTCTCACTCGCAGACGACATTAACCAGTAACTGAGAACGCTTAGCGTTCCAAACATTTGAATGTCAACAAAACAAAGGGGAGCAACTCTATTTTAGTTCAAGTCTATTTAGGTGTACCTTACAGTAACGTAACGGTCACATCACGCGCCTCCATTGAGAAAGCTCTGAATGAGCGAAAACAACAACTTCTTAGAATAAGATTAAAGCACTATCTGTAAATCAATGTATTAATACAGTGAATTATTTATACAGTGTTTCATGTTCAATGGACATTAATCCTAAATCTTTATTAAACTGGATTTGACCGCCGAATCAACTCAGATGTTCCCTTTTCTTTCCTTTTCTGTCAAGGCGTTTCGTGGCAACAAATATATCATGGCGGTCGTAGGCGTTGTTCATTGACGGCGGAAAGGTGGATTACTGACCACTTCCGGTGCTCGGGTTGCGTCTATTAGGCTTGGCTGGACTTAGAAGTTACTGCAATTCTAGTTTCCTGTTGAACAAGCACTTGTTATTGGATCCTATTCCTTTTGTCACGAATCGTAAATTTCCAGAAAAGTAAGTAGAATGTAAATAAAGTTGTATATGCAAATAAAGTAGCCTATTGTTGGTATCAGCTAGTCAGCAATGGAGTTTATCTCCCTTTCGTTAGCGCTAGACTAGGGGGATTGTTTTTTTGTTGAGGTGGAGCACCGCATCTACCGTCAGCTGCTCACTTTACCGCACAGATCAGATTACCCAATCTGTGCTACTCGTACACTGAGTTAGCGGAGACCGGTATCGAACCCGGAACCTTGCAATTCCCAGGCGAGTGTTCTACCGACCAAACTAAATCAAATAAGTTTAAAATCAGGACATAACTCTCAAGTTAAATCCACGACATTCGCAAACAATAAATATCAATTTGTCTGAATATTTTCGGACTGTTGTCCTCATCTTTATAGTGGTGTGCAAAAAACACAATGTTTCGGCCGATGAATCCTCCGGCCTTCCTCAAATGTTCCTTGTGTATTCGAGCGTTGCAATGACACAACCTGATCAATAGTCAAACTGTTCAAAATGATTTCCCAGGTTGGGTCATTGCTATGCTCGGGATACACAGGAAACACCTGAGGATGGCCGAAGGATACAGCGGCCGAAACTTTGTGTTTTTTTTCTTTTTTACATATCACAATAAGGATGAGGACAACAGTCCGAAAAATCAAAATTGATAAATATCAATTTGGAAGGAAGTGGACGCAATGTCGATTTCTTAAGTGGAGTTTAACAGGTTTGAATTCAGAGTTTTCCTTCTCCTAGACTGGTTATCTAGATAAGGTTAAAGAACCCAGTTTTCCTTGCTATTTACCAATAGCTGGAGGGAGAATATATGAATTCATACATTTCCCATGGGTATTAGCGCTATATGAAATGCAAGCAGCCTTGTCCAGGATTTGAACTCGGGCCGGCGAGTTCATTTCCTACGACTCTGAACGACATTGCACAACGCACCTCAATTAATCAAATTCGCTTTTTTATGAATCACCAATAACAATATCAACGAAGTTACTTAATGCATTTTTAGCCAAATCAGTTCATAGACAGATCAAATTGCTTTAGCTAATCGTTAATCATGATATAATAAGATTAAGATGATATATCGTTTATATGGAAATCGGAAATGAATGGTCGAAAGCCATAGGATCGATAGATTTTGTCGGGTGGAGGTGCCTGTGGCGTAATGGTTATCGTCGTTGAAAATGAAATCGACCGTGGCTGGTTGCGTTCGCTTGCACTTATGAAAGGCATATATCTATTTCTTCTTTCATGAGTATGTATGTGTATGTGTGAGGGACCACATTTTGAAAGGCTTTCACGAGGAGGTTGTTAGGGTTCAAATTTTGGAAAGCTTCATGGGTGACCAAAATTCGAAAGACTTCATAAGGATGTTGTGAGGGACCAAATTTTGAAAGGCTTTCATGAGGATTTTATTAGGGTCCAAATTTTGGAAAGCTTCATGAGCGACCAAAATTTGAAAGACTTCACGGGGACGTTGTGCGGGACCAAATTTTGAAAGGCTTTTATGGGGGAGGGGGAAATGAGTGGCCAGTGACACGAGATATTTCCTCTCTAATAATAAATGTTGATTTTATAATATAACTCATTCGTGTTACTCGCACGCCCTTTTCTATTTCTCCCTTCCCTTGTTCCCTTTCCGCTCTGTCTTGATCCCGCCCTGTCGGCTGTGACGTTAGAATACACCGACTGCCCATCTGCAGAGGGGTAAGATTCCCCCAATGGGGACACCTATTGGCCGTGGGTGGCAACCCGTGATGCTTAAGGATAGAACACAGGTGGTTGAGCAGTCCATGACTTGCAATACTCCACTTTGGCCCTTTCTTGGGCTAGACGGGTGGTCACGTCAAGCCCTAGCACATATAGGATTGCCCCAGCCCTATTGCCCTTATGGCAAGCCCCAACCCTTTTTATCATATGGGAGCTAGAAGGCGGTGGCTGAGGGTCTTCATGTCCTGGAGATGACGTTAAACTCTGATGGTGAGGTTTCAGTTTGGAGGTTTCGGCTGAAACCAAGGTAGATAGTGTCTGACTCATGTAGGTCCTTATAATCATGCTCTACTTAATGTATTGAGCACTTTTTACATATAAACTTAGAAAACTCCCCCGTTTTTTTTTTCTTTTCACCATGTAGGTCCTTTTATATATAATATATATATATATATATATATATATATATATATATATATATATATATGTGTGTGTGTGTGTGTGTGTGTGTGTGTGTGTGTGTGTGTGTACAAGGTGCGTCTTAAAAGTATCGAAATGGAAGCTGTATTTACCAAGATAGAAATAAACAATGAATGGAACGTTAATTTTTTCAGAATACAAAGTGTGTCAAAAAGTGAAAAAAATCTCGGTACTTTTTTTTACCCAACTCGTATGTATATATAACCATGTATATATTCAAAATATTAAAATTGATTTTAAAAAATCTTTTTCAGTATAGAAAAAAATCTTTGAAGTATAATCATTTTCCATAAAATGCTGACACATTTATCAGAAATTCAGCAAATGCTGATTATAGAGCTTAATTATTTTCTCTTTCAGAATATGTTTATGGATAATTAATTAATCGGTTGCAATCAGATTAAAACTTATTAGAACGAATTAATCTGTCTGTCAGTTCAACAGTTTGGATAAGAAAATTATATTCACATCATGATCATTTAATATTTAATATCTAATATTCAAATAATTTAATATTTGAATAATTTTATATTTACTTATAGAGAAATATATTAAAAATATTTTTTTTAAATATGATAAAAAGATACTTAAAGATAAAAGGATATTTTATTTTTATTTTCAAAATAAGACGTTTAAAATAAGACATTTTCTTTTTTATGAAAAAATATGATAAAAAGACACTTAAAAATAAAAAGAATCTTAATATGATATATATATATATATATATATATATATATATATATATATTGAAAATAATACCTTACATTAGATCCAAATTGCTTAACATTATCTAAAATAATAACCAATTCCGCCCATAACCTTTTTTACATTATATATAAAAACAAAACACAATAAATATTTAATCATTTATTAAATACAGAACTTAAAAATAATAATTAAAAATTAAAAATAATTAATCGTAAAATAAAAAATATAAAAAAATTCCTTTTCTAAAATAATAACATATTCCGCCCATAACTTTTTTTACTTTATATATAAAAACAAAATACAGTAAATATCTAATCATTTATGAATTACAGAACTTAAAAATAAAAATTAAAAAAATAAAAATTTAAAAATAAAAACAATTAATCGTAAAAAAATTCCTTTACTAAAAATCTTTTGAATTCCAACCGTCACATTTCTTAATACCCATCCCCTTCCGTTTAAATTGTTTCGTCTTGTTGCCAACATCTCAAAAAATCCGCTACATTTGGATGACAAAAGGTATACATAGAGACATGACCGACATATATATGGCGCGAATGCCCACGTTGGTGAATATTGTAACGTCTTTCGTTCTTTTTTGCAGTATTAAGGTTTTTGTTTTGTAAACTGATTTGACTTTCCTCTCCGACCCAAACAACTACGGGAGTGAATGAGCTCTGATGATAATTTTTGTAAAATCGAAATATTGATCAGTATCAGCTATGATTATATTATAAATTGTTTTCTTCTTTAACAGCATTGTGTGATGTTTTCATTCCACCTTTTCTTACTCATATTGTCGGATTCATTTCCTTTCTTTTAACTTATATATATATATATATAAAAAATTATAATTAATATTTAAATAATTTAATATCTAATATTTAAATAATCTATTGTAATCAGATTAGAACTTATTAGAACAAATTAATCTGTCTGTCAGATCAACAGTTTGGATAAGAAAATGATATTCATATCATGATCATCAACTATATCAACTATTTGTTTAGCAAAGCATATTTTAGAATACGAGTAAGTGAGTTCGAACTCCTGTCTCGTTATTACGTTTACTTTTCAACAGACTTGTTGATTTACACACACACACACACACACACACACACATATATATATATATATCGCGTGAAGGGCTTGGTATATATATATATATATATATATATATATATATATATATATATAGGTCATCCTTAACTTTTTCCTCGTAAATTCCTACCATAAAATAAACTGAACCCTCATTTTATGTCCGTGTTTTTGCAATAAATGTTTTATTTTTCTTGCACACATTATTTTACAACTTTTAGAATATACACCTTGAAGTGAATATCAAAATAGCTAAATAAAACATATTTAGTATTGTAAAATAACGAGTGCAAGAAAAATAAAACATTTATTGCAAAAACATGGACATAAAATGAGGGTGCAGTTTATTTTATGCTAGGAATTTACGAGGAACAAGTTAAGGATTACCTATATATATATATATATATACCAACCCCTTCACACGAACAGGATGCAACACGAATAGGATGCAACACAAGGTCAATTTCTTAAGCGGAGTTTAACAGGTTTGAATTCAGAGTTTTCTTTCTCCTAGACTGGTCAACTGGTTAAAGAGCCCAGTCTGCCCTGTTATTTACCCATAACCAGAGTGAGAATAAGATTCATACATTTCCCAAGGGTATTAGCGCTATATGAAAATGTAAACAGCTTCGCCCAGGAACTGAACTCGGGTCAACGAGTTAATTTCTTACGACTCTGACCATTAGACCACGCGCCTCCTTTACGTACGTATATAAGTTAATTTATGGAGGCGCGTGGTGTAATGGTTAGAGTCGTAGGAAATGGACGCGACGACCCGAGTTCAAATCCTGGACGAGACCGTTTGCATTTTACATTGGTTGGTATATATATATATATATATATATATATATATATATGTGTGTGTGTGTGTGTGTGTGTGTGTGTGTGTTATTTTATTGGTTTCATGAATACTGCATGTGTGTTGTAAGGCCAACTACTGTAGACATCGACGTCTGTCTCAATGTCAACTCTTGAATTAGCTCGTAAAAGAAGCCATCAGTAAATTACAACATTTAAAATAGCTTATATCACAGTATAGTAAGGATCAAATTATTACATTATATATTAGTGGTAGGGGGTGAACTTTTTCTTGTGTAGTTTATTCGTAGCAAAAAAATGTCAATACTAGCAGTACGTAGCTTACAGGGTGGCAACTAGAAGATGTCGAATTCAAGTTGGGGTTGCTATCGGAGCCGATATGATGCACAATCGGCGATGAAGATAGTGCATCCCTGACGAACACCCTGTATGCATCCATAAGATGTATCGTATGAATGTAAATATTTAATAGCCCATATGTTAGATTGTTAAATAGGGAGTCCCCGTGGCGTAGTGGTTAACGTGCTGGACTGTGAAATCGTTGTAAGTTAACTTTCGGACTAATACCGATTGGAAAGGTATAAACCCCTTCGTTCCCCCCCCAGCTATGGTTTAAATAGTATCTCTGCTGTTCTTCTACAAGAATGACTTGGGTATTGAATAACCCACGAAAGCTGATATGTCATTAAACAAAGAAACCAAACCAATTAGAATATGATAGTTTTGTTGAAGATATTTCGGAAATAAATGGACTTAAGTGTGTATAAACGAATCCTTTTTTTTTTAACCATACAAGGTCAAAAATTATTCTGGGAATTCATGTGACTGACTACCTCTCCCTATCCATTCCCCCAACCCGCTTTCTCTCTCTCCCGCTCCCTGTCTGTCTGTCTCTGTCTTTGTCTTTGTCTTTGTCTCTGTCTCTCTCTCCTTCTCTCTCTGTCTGTCTGTCTGTCTCTCTCTCTCCTTCTCTCTCTCTCTCTTTCTTTCTCTCTCTCTCTCTCTCTCTCTCTCTCTATATATATATATATATATATATATATATATATGTATATCTATTTTAAATAAACAATGGTCAGTATCGGTGATAGAGCATATATAAGTTAAGATATATCGCCCCAAGTTCAAATCCTGGACGTGGTAATTGCATTTCACTTAGTGCTAATACCCTTGGGAAAGGTATGGATCCTACTCTCCCTCCAGCTATGGGTAAATAGTAGGACAGTCTGGGCTCTTTAACCATGGCTAGGTAACCAGTCTAGGAGAAGGAAAACTCTGAATTCAAACCTGCTAAACTCCGCTTAAGAAATTGACCTTGTGTCGCATCCTGCTCGTGCGGAGGGGTTGGTAAATATATATATAAGTTAAGATAGTGCTGACATCGAGCCGAATAAAAGCCAAATACACTTGGTCTGATCATCACAGAGGCGTGAAACTGACAGTCACCAACCGCCGTTGACAATGTCTACACCAATGGTTCTCAACCGGGGTCCGTGTGGACCCCCGGGGACCATATGAAAATTTTGGGGACTTTTACATTTTTTCAGGTCAGTTAACTTTATACCACGTATCTTTGAGAATCTGTGTTACGCCCCAAATATACGTGGTTCAAAGTTAACTGGCCTGAAAAAATGTAAAAGTTTTTAAATAAAATAACTGGTGCATTATATCTTTTATTCATTAATATATCAACATTGAAAATTTCATTAAATTCGGCTAATTCCCTGATTTTTGGTGTATTTTTCTTTCTTTTGGCGGGGTGACATACGGTGGTGGAATTTAGGTCCGTTAAGTTCGATTTAACCGAGAAAGTCTTGAATTCTTTATATGTAGCTGGTACAAAGTGTAAATACTTACATGCTATCGTGTTCCATGCGACACGAGGTTGTTGGGTTGAAAACTTTTTTATCAAATCAATTTATAGATTAGATTTTTTCGAAATCTGGCAATTGAACATAGAATTTATTTTGTTCTGGTACTCGTTAGTTGGGGCAGTCGTTATTCAAGGTACCACTGCATATATCATGTTTTGGTTATTTCCTATAAGTCTAACATGATCAAAGGGGAACCACTCTTGACTGATAAATAATTTATCTATTATCTATCTATTTATTGTTAATCTATTTATTTATTATTATTGTAATCTATCTATTTATTATTATTTATCTATTTATTGATCTACTAGGAAAAAAGAAGACGGGGTTAGGGTTTAGGGTTAGGGTTAGTTCAATGGGAAAATAAATAAACAATCTATCAGTCAAAAGTGGTTCCCCTTTGTTTATGTTGGACTTATAGGAAATAACTTTTTTCTTTCTTTCATTCCTTTTTTTTCATTATATTTGATTGAAACAGATTATTGGTTATTTCCTATAAGTCTAACATGATCAAAGGGGAACCACTCTTGACTTATAAATTATTTATCTATTTATTGATCTACTAGGAAAAAAGAAGACGGGGTTAGGGTTAGCGTTAGGATTTAGGGTTAGGGTTAGTTTAATGGGAAAATAAATAAAAAAGGTTCCCCTTTGTTTATGTTGGATTTATAGAAAATAACCCTTTTTCATTCTTTCTTTCCTTTTTTTCATTATATTTGATTGAATTGAAACAGATTAGCATTATCACTTCCATGCACTCACAATCTCTATCTTTATCTTAGTCTTTCTTTCTTTCTGTCTGTCTGTCTTTCTTTCTTTCTGTCTCTTTCTTTCTTTCTTATATTTATTTTCCTAACATTATATCCTTTTACTTCCCTTTCTTTCTTTATATTAAAAACGGAATGGTCCATTATTTAGCTGAGTTGATGACACTCATAAGAAATAAGAATTCATCATATAAGCACCTTCAGATAATCAGGATTTACATCTTTGCATTTCACCTTGGATAAATTCAAGGATTTCGTTTTTAACCAGAGGATGTTTCAAAATGATAACGGTTGTACTTTTAAGAAACACAAAAAGGATAATAATTTTGATTTAACTCTCTCTCACTCTTTTTTCTTTCTTTCTTATATTTTCTTCATTATATTTGATTGAAACAGATTAGCATTATCACTTCCATGCACTCACACTCTCTATCTTTATCTTAGTCTTTCTTTCTTTCTTTCTTTCTTTCTTCTTTCTTTCTTCTTCTTTCTTTCTTTCTTTCTTTCTTATATTTATTTTCCTAACATTATATCCTTTTACTTCCCTTTCTTTCTTTCTATTAAAAACGGAATGGTCCATTATTTAGCTGAGTTGATGACACTCATAAGAAATAAGAATTTCAGCATATAAGCACCTCCAGATAATCAGGATTTACATCTTTGCATTTCACCTTGGATGAATTCAAGGGTCTCATTCATGATCATGTTATAAACTTATAGGAAATAACCGAATTTATTTTGTTCTATTGAATAAGAATCGAGTTCTAACTTTTTTGCCTTAAACAAAGTAGACGATCCATTTACCTACAAAAACAGACATGCCGAACACATGGCACGCTTCCATAGGTCAAAGTTAATTTTAGGTTTCATATAAGTTATCGAGAGAACCGTTCAACTATTTGCGTGTCTGTCTGTCTGTCTCTCTTGGCTAAAACGTAACTAGACATTCTCTTGCACTGTAGTGATTTTAATTACACGAACATTTTCCTTTTCACTTCATAGTGCAATTTAAAAACAACCTTAACAACTTTTCAACCAATGGAACTTTACATACAGAACATTCACAATGCTCTCTCTCTCTCTCTCTCTCTCTCTCTCTCTCTCTCTCTCTCTCTCTCTCTAAAATTGCCATTACAAATGCAACTGGTCGCTTTAAAAATGGACCAGTCTGCATTTTTTTCTCTTCCTCACCAGCGACAGAGCATATCACCATATCACTTAAGCTCTGTCTCTCGTCCGCCCTGGCGGTTGGGGCTATCGAATATAGAATACTAGTGGCTGAGCAATTGGGTAGGTCGATTTTGGAACTGTTGCGTCTCCCATGCGCCGAAAGTGGACCATATGACCTTTAGGCACCCTTTTGCGATCTCGATTCCTAAGGATATTTTTTCATTACACCGTCAAAAAAAACGGGTTGTTTGTTAGAAATTAGGGTTAGGGGTTAGGGTTAGGGGTTAGTTTTATAATAAAAAAACCCTCTAAAATCGTTTATTAACAAACAACCGGATTTTGAAGGGGTAAATGAAAAAATGTCCTTATGAATCGAGATCGCAAAAGGGGTGCTTAAAGGTCATGTGGTCCGCGAAAGTTGCAAATTAACTATTGTATAGGATTAGCTATCTCCCCTCTATACCATAAAATAATGGTTGTGTCTGTCTGATAAATAGAAGTTAGACAGACAAGACGGAAAGTTAGTATGTGTATATATATGAGCGAATAAATGTGTTTTACTCCCTTACATTCACGTAGTGATTTTTCAGTGTAAACAAGTGACACGTGCGAGAGCCGCTGCAAGCGGATTCCGGTAGGATCACAGTGATGGGATAACAACTGTTAGCGGCTTAGAGTAGGCAAAGAGTTAAGGACAGAAGTGTGAGACACTCAGTGAGAAACGAACTCGCAAACAATGACCCTCTTGTCGAACCTTGTTAACTATTACACCACACTCGTGATTTGCTTGTAAAGTGTCTCTCGACTTCCACTTCAGTAAACTAGTGTTAGAGCCGCAGTCAGCGGCTTAGAGTAGGCAAAGAGTTAAGACCAGAAGTGTGAGACACTCAGTGAGAAACGAACTCGCAAACAATGACCCTCTTGTCGAACCTTGTTAACTATTACACCACACTCTTGATTTGCTTGTAAAGTGTCTCTCGACTTCCACTTCAGTAAACTAGTGTTAGAGCCGCAGTTAGCGGCTTAGAGTAGGCAAAGAGTTAAGGCCAGAAGTGTGAGACACTCAGTGAGAAACGAACTCGCAAACAATGACCCTCTTGTCGAACCTTGTTAACTATTACACCACACTCGTGATTTGCTTGTAAAGTGTCTCTCGACTTCCACTTCAGTAAACTAGTGTTAGAGCCGCAGTTAGCGGCTTAGAGTAGGCAAAGAGTTAAGACCAGAAGTGTGAGACACTCAGTGAGAAACGAACTCGCAAACAATGACCCTCTTGTCGAACCTTGTTAACTATTACACCACACTCTGATTTGCTTGTAAAGTGTCTCTCGACTTCCACTTCAGTAAACTAGTGTTAGAGCCGCAGTTAGCGGCTTAGAGTAGGCAAAGAGTTAAGACCAGAAGTGTGAGACACTCAGTGAGAAACGAACTCGCAAACAATGACCCTCTTGTCGAACCTTGTTAACTATTACACCACACTCGTGATTTGCTTGTAAAGTGTCTCTCGACTTCCACTTCAGTAAACTAGTGTTAGAGCCGCAGTTAGCGGCTTAGAGTAGGCAAAGAGTTAAGACCAGAAGTGTGAGACACTCAGTGAGAAACGAACTCGCAAACAATGACCCTCTTGTCGAACCTTGTTAACTATTACACCACACTCTTGATTTGCTTGTAAAGTGTCTCTCGACTTCCACTTCAGTAAACTAGTGTTAGAGCCGCAGTTAGCGGCTTAGAGTAGGCAAAGAGTTAAGGCCAGAAGTGTGAGACACTCAGTGAGAAACGAACTCGCAAACAATGACCCTCTTGTCGAACCTTGTTAACTATTACACCACACTCGTGATTTGCTTGTAAAGTGTCTCTCGACTTCCACTTCAGTAAACTAGTGTTAGAGCCGCAGTTAGCGGCTTAGAGTAGGCAAAGAGTTAAGACCAGAAGTGTGAGACACTCAGTGAGAAACGAACTCGCAAACAATGACCCTCTTGTCGAACCTTGTTAACTATTACACCACACTCTTGATTTGCTTGTAAAGTGTCTCTCGACTTCCACTTCAGTAAACTAGTGTTAGAGCCGCAGTTAGCGGCTTAGAGTAGGCAAAGAGTTAAGACCAGAAGTGTGAGACACTCAGTGAGAAACGAACTCGCAAACAATGACCCTCTTGTCGAACCTTGTTAACTATTACACCACACTCTTGATTTGCTTGTAAAGTGTCTCTCGACTTCCACTTCAGTAAACTAGTGTTAGAGCCGCAGTTAGCGGCTTAGAGTAGGCAAAGAGTTAAGACCAGAAGTGTGAGACACTCAGTGAGAAACGAACTCGCAAACAATGACCCTCTTGTCGAACCTTGTTAACTATTACACCACACTCGTGATTTGCTTGTAAAGTGTCTCTCGACTTCCACTTCAGTAAACTAGTGTTAGAGCCGCAGTTAGCGGCTTAGAGTAGGCAAAGAGTTAAGACCAGAAGTGTGAGACACTCAGTGAGAAACGAACTCGCAAACAATGACCCTCTTGTCGAACCTTGTTAACTATTACACCACACTCGTGATTTGCTTGTAAAGTGTCTCTCGACTTGCACTTCAGTAATCTTCCCTTTCTTCCTTTTGTGTACATCCTGTTCGTGTGTCTTGCCCCAAAGCGAATTCGCAACGCTTTAGCAAAAGAATAAAACATGACACAACACGTGGAAATTATAATATGTAGCAGGGACTTTTGACATTACTTTTTGTGAATCAATCTATTTCCTCAAACGAAGGCAACGTTTTGAAGAAAAAAATATTTTGTGGGGTAATTCTTTATGTTAATGCGCAACATTCACCATATTCGAGACGTTACAGTTCAAAAATCGACCTACCCTATAGTTCATTTCCCACGATGATAATCGTTGCAAAATGAACACCTCGATCAACAAATATCATAACTATTTGTTACATAATCTATGCGGTTGCATAAGATTATTGTCAATCCCCTGTAATTCTGAGGGGATGACCCTTTTCATACCATGACCGGGTCCTTCCATGGAAAATTACAGAAGCCCGCCAAAATACGTGAAGTCACGTGGGAGCTTTTGAGTCCCCAGTTTGCAGTTGGACGCCAGGCAGTGAAGATGTACTGCCGAACTGTGACTCACACTACATACGCACGCTATGTTAGTTAGCAGATGTCTGGTGGGGATTTAACAATAAAATAAGATCAAAAGTAAATCGAAGTCTTGTGTTTATTACCTAAAAACTAACAATGGCACAGGGCTTCTGATAAGGAGAAATCCCTAACAGAAAACCAGACCCAAAGTCCCCAAGAAAGTCCAGACCTTAGAAGATTCCAGACCAAGTCAAGATGATAGAAGAAATACCAAAGACGATCAGAATACTAAAGACGGCCAAGAAATAGAATTAAAGAAAGAGGTATGCAACATTATAATTATTTAGTGCCAGTGAGGAAGGGCTATGCAACATATTGAATTGGACCCGGTTTTGCTCAGTCGGTAAAGAGTCTGCCTAGGAATCGCGAGGTTTCTGGTTCGATACCAGCCCTCACCAACTCAGCGTATGAGTAACACAGGGATCTGTACAGTAAAGTGAGGAACTGATGGTGGGTGTGGTGCACTACCTCAGATGAAAAAACAATCTCCTTGGTTGCGAGTGAAAAGGGGATAAACTCCCTCGCTGTCCGGTTGATACCGACTTTAGGACACCCCGACGACTTTACTTACTTTTACTGTTGGTTTGAATTGAACTATAATTGATCTTTTATCATTATTTCTGGGAACCACATGGTTCCTGATTTGATACTGGTCCTCACCAACTCAGCATATGAGGAACACAGGGATCTGTGCGATAAAGTAAAGAGCTGATGGTAGGCGTGACGCAAAAAACCCCCCAAAAAACAAAAAAAAAAAACAATCAGACGCAAAAAACAATCTCCTTGGTCTAGCGCTAGTGAAAAGGGGATAGACTCCATCGCTGTCCGGTTGATGCCGACTTTAGGCCACCCCGACGACATTACTTTACTTTTTACTTAGTCTTAAGATAAACCTGTCGTGTGTAGGGGGCGCAGGGCAAATCAATATTAGGATTTGCCGCCGTTACTGTTCGGTGAAAATCTGTGATACGTAAGTGTACATACCAGAGAATGACACAGTATGTACTCCTAAATATAATCTCAACAATGACACACGTCTGCAACTCCGCCCAAATAGTTAGGATTTTAGTAATGCTATCATTTGACTTCTCTTCAAGGATTTAGTCTAACCGGAAACATTTGAGAGAAATTCACTATCAGTTTTTTTATTCTTACAATTGTTTCTCTTTTTTTTAGTCTAATTGCCTCTTCACGGATCAGTGTAAACATATTTTTTGTTTTAATGATTAAAACGGAAGTCTTAGATTCAAAGAACCCATAAGTCCTATTTCCGGTTCAGGTGTGTCTTTTTTTTTTTTTAGGAAACTCCCCTAGAAGAATCTTATATATTATTATTATTATTATTATTATTATTATTATTATTATTCGTCCACAAAGTTGACATAACTTTTTTTAGTTAGTCTTGTTCGGTGTTTTTTTCATTGTTTTCGTTGAGGGTATATTTCCCAGAGCTGCCACCATGATACGTTATCTGAATTACAATGAGAAACACGAGAACGACGTGTATAGGGTTAAGAAGCCATGTTTTATTCTGTCTATCTCCCTGCCCAGTTCCAGGGCAGTAACTCTTAATGGTTCGATAGGGTTTAACTACAGAAACCATCACAATTATTATTATTATTATTATTATTATTATTATTATATTATTATAGGTTTTTCACACCAGCATTAGCTGATGGTATATCCCTGGAGTCTGAGTAACAACAAGTCTCTTCAGGTCTCCAGGACTCTTCTGAGTATTCTGGATGGTCTCAATTCTTCCTCTGATTTGCAGATTTTCCAATCTTTTTCCCAAGCTTTTTGGGACCGTTCCAAGTGCACCAACTACAATTGGTATCACTTTGACTTTTATATTCCATAGCTTTTTCAGTTTTCTGGCAAGGTCCAGGTATTTGTCCATCTTTTCATTTTCCTTCATCTTCACCATGGGATCTGCTGGAACTGCAAAATCCACCAGTTGACAAGTTCTTTCTTTTTTGTTAATCAACATTATTATTATTATTATTATTATTGAGTTTTTCATGCCAGTTGCTTTTTTGTCTAATTTCCTAAGGAAATAAAGCTATACCATAGAATATGCATATAAACCTAATCAATACCATACAACATGGCCCCCAATAATGCTAACACATTGTTAAAACCAATTACTGTAAAAGCGTAAATATAGATACACAACATATATTACTTCCTAACCGTCATGGCATGACATAACCCCAAACGGGTTGATATGCTGTTAAAACCAACCAACCAACCAACCAACCAACCAACCATCTTCACGGATCAGTGTAAACATATTTTTTGTTTTAATGATTAAAGCGGAAGACTAGATTCAAAGAACCCGTAAGTCCTTTTTCCGGTTGAGGTGTGTCTCTTTTTTTTTCTTTTTAGAAACACCCCTAGAAGAATCTTCTATATTATTATTATTATTATTATTATTATTATTATTATTATTATTGAGTTTTTCACACCATGCCGTAGCCGGTGGTTTACTGGAAGCTGAGTGACAGTTAGTCTCCTCAGGTCTCCAGGACTCTTCTGAGTATTCTAGCCGATCCCAACAGTGCTGTAGTTTGGATGGTCTCGATTCTTCCTCTGATTTCCAATTCACCGAAATTCTTTTCCAGGGCTTTGGGGGACTGTTCCAAGGGCACCAATTACAATTGATCAACCGCCACCTTCATGTTCCACAGTTTCCCCAGTTCTATGACAAGATCTAAGTATTTGTTTATCTTTTCGCTTTCTTTCATTTTCACTCGGTGGTCGGCCAGGATTTCACCCCTTGTGAGTTTTTCATTCGGTTCAATGTTTTATATGTGGATCATATTCTCTTCTGGATTGATAAATCTTAAAATCCAAATCGCTGAGTGTATAATATCAGTTTACTTATTAATCATTCGATCATGAAAATAAAATTTCGACACTGAATCTGAAATCGATCATTCCCAGATATCACTGGATGATGGTCTTTTTTAAAAAAACTATGGAAGTACTGAAGTGCATAATATTACCCTTTCGATTACCGTTATCAAGTTATAATTTTCTTTTGAATCCCTGATATGTGATTCCAGTTCAGTGCTGAACCAATTTTTGAGCTTTTTATAGTCACTTTACTCTAAAAAATTTAATCAGTCAATGACAGTGCCGCAAGCAACAAATGGCTAGAGTCAACCAATCCAACATCTGGATAATTAGTTTTTTTTTTTTTGTTTTTTGTTTTTTGTTTTTTTTTGCCAGCAAACTAATTGTGCTTGTGCATCGAGCAGAACTAATTTTACTAATTTGAAATTAGTTTACGTTTGGCAGCAACCATCGAGTTGGGTGTTTTGACGCAATAAATGATCAGGGCTGCTTCAATGACGGGATTATACAAAATTATTGTTGTAATGGAATATTCCACACCTAATCTCACCCATGTGGCCTGATATTTATCTATCTATCTATCTATCTATCTATATATTATATATATATATATATATATATATAGTAAACTACAGACACGTGTTTCGAGGTATCACCTCTCATCAGTGCAGTTATACAATTTTTAGCAGCTGCCTCTGGCCGGGTTCGAGACCCGAACGAATTTACGCTCGCCAAAGCTCTTACCCATACGGCCACAATCAGCTGCCAAGTATAGCAGGCTATTTAATCGCTACATTTCTAAGCGGAAATGAATTCACTAAGAGTTCTCAAACTTTGTAAACAAAGTGAGATTTATGGCATTATGCTGGGTTGGCTTCAAGGATTAGTAGCGTACCTCACTATTCCTTGTCTGTCTTATTATATCTCTCTGGAATAAAATCCTAGTTTACGTTTGGCAGCAACCATTGGGTTAGGTGTTTTGACGCAATAAATGACCAGAGCTGCTTCGGTGACGGGTTTATACAAAATTATTGTTGTAATGGAATATTCCACACTCAATATCACCCATGTGGCCTGACTATATATATATATATATATATATATATATATATATATATATATATATGGCATTATGCTGGGCTGGTTTCAAGGATTAGTAGCGTACCTCACCATTCCTTGTCTGTCTTATTATATCTCTCTAGAATAAAATCCTCTATCTTAAATCTACGAACGTATTGACTGTTTCTTACAACCGACTACAACCTTGTCTGAATGTATCCCTTTTAAGGACACAACAATTATCTAAGCTGAGTATAAAACTTCCACGGACCTTCTCGTTAAATTCAGCCAGCATTCTCAGCTGGGTCTGTAGAATACGCTGACTGCACCTCTGCAGAGAGGTAAGAACTCCCTCACTCCCAATGGGGCCACCTGTTGGCCGCGGGTGGCGACCCGTAATGTCTGAGGAAAGAATTTTTGTGACCCGGGGACTATATCACCCCGTGATATGTAACTCCACTTAGGCACTTACTTGGGCTAGACAGGTCCCGTTTGATCGTTTGGCTGGTAATATCAAGCCCCATCACCTATATATATATATATATATTACACATATATATATATATATGTGTGTGTGTGTGTGTGTGTGTGTGCGCGTGTTTAAATGTCTACATTTGGAAAGGAGTTCGCTTCTCTTGTTCAATAAATTTACATTTGTATTTTGGAATATACACAATTTTCTTCGATGCAAAGTTGCGCTGGGCAAGAGAAGCAAACTCGTTTCTAAATGTAGACATTTAAACAAATTTTTATTATGTCATTTTCCACCCAACCCTAATTAATCCCTTATTTATCTATAAAAAAAATAATTTGGACACCTTCATTTCTATCTTGGTAAATACAGCTTTAAACTTGGTACTTTTTTGACACACCTTGTATTCTGAAAAAAAAAAAGGAATGGGACGTTATTTTTTCCCCAGAATACAAGGTATGTCAAAAAGTACAAAAAATCTCGATACTTTTTTTACACATCTTACACAATCAAAAAATACATTTCTAGCTATTTTTAGTATCACCTATGAAAAATCACACCCGTAAGAGTTGAAAATAAAATAAAAATTCAATTTTCTTCTATACCAAATATTACCAGGATTTTATTATCTTCAGTACATTATACAAGGTGTGTCAAAAAGTATCGCGATGTTTTGTACTTTTTGACACACCTTGTATTCTGAAAAAAAAATTAATGAATGGAATGTTATTTTTATTTTTCAGAATACAAAGTGTGTCAAAAAGTACAAAAAATCTCGACAATTTTTTGACACACCTTGTACAATCAAAAAATACATTTCTAGCTATTTTTTATTATCACCTATAAATAATCACACCCGTAAGAATTGGAAATAAAATAAAAAGTTAATTTTCTTCTATACCAAATATTACCAGGATTTTATTATTTCTAGTACATTATACAACCAAAAAATACATTTCTACTTAATGATCTCAGACGTTTTAAATAAAGATTTTGAAATCCTATAATTGACATCATTCCAAACATTGACATTTTAAAAGTTGCAAATAGTTCAACGTGCCAATTAATCCCTTTCTCTATTTCTGTTGCAATTCACTTAAACAAGGATTTGCTTTCAACACAACAACGTTGTAAGATTCAAAGTTATAATAAGAACAAAACAATTCCGACTCGAGTGTTAAACATAACATAATGGACTTTAATATACAAGCACGAGGAGAGACATTTATAACATATACAAGAAATACGTGTAAGGCACAAGGTACAATAAGAACGTATACATTAGTTACCTACTTGTACATATAAAAGATATAGATAGAGTTATGGATAGTCCATAAGGTTAAAGTCACTTGAGGCCCCCATGAGGGTAGGGTGTAGACACAAATATCTAACCCATGTTGTCCAGTCCAAGAAGAAGGAGAAAAGAGAGGTCTTGAATCTGGCGCTTCCTGCTTAAATACAGAAAGACGCCTGGTGGTGAGAATAAGAAACGAGAGGGAAGATAACTCTTCCAAATCCAAGGGAAGACAATCCAACAACGTATTTGTTACTTTGAATTTGATATTGTTTTCTGAGGCAAAAGACAAATTTAAAAAAAAAGAAGATTACCAAATGAAGAGATAAAAAATATGATAAACTAGGAGCGGCTACACGGCGTCACCTGGGTAGAGCGGTTTTTTTAAAAGTAAGTCCCGCAGATCCATGATTACTGAATCGTGAGTTGAATCCTCGTGGGATGCCCCATTTAAATCCCTATGTAAAAAAAAAAAAAAAACCCAGACCTTTCATTGATCCAGCTACTCTGTAAAGAAATGTTAATGTCTACTATCTAAAATATTAAATGAAGAAAAAAAGATCCATGCTGTTATCATTTAAGTTTTATTTTCTAATTATCTTCACGAATATAAATCAAACCTCTATTATTTTGCTAAAAAAACCAAGCCCTGGTGATATTTAATGTGTATATATATTTACTTTGTCGTTAATTGTTTTATTTTCGAGTTTCCTCCGGACATACACATACACACAATTGCCCTTTATATATGTATAGATTTAACTCGCTATTAAGTTGTAATGGATTTGCGAGACTATCTTGCTAACCATTAGACCATTAAATGGGACGCCCTAATATAGGTAATAATGCATATAAAAGTTTTACATATTTTGAGCACGAAATATCACTCCTATTTTCACTCTTGAGTTATAGGAGTCCAAGGTATGACATTAAACTGTATCTGATGGTGAGGCTACAGTTCTGGAGATCTGAGGAGTATGGAGTACCTCTGTATTACCATTACTCCCATGTCCACTCTGATCCGGAGTGATAGCACCTGTTAGGGTCCCGTGATGCTTAAGAACGGAATCCTCGTGACTTAGCAGTCCATGACGTGCAACACTCCATTTTGGTCCTTACTTAGGCGAGACAGGCAATTAGAGAGGCCTCTTCGATCAATCGGCTGATCACATCAAGCCCTAGCACCTGTATGATTGTCCCGACCTTATTGCCCATATAGCAGCCCAAACCATTTTTATCATATATGTGCTAGAAGGCGATGGCTGAGGGTCTTAGTGTCCTGGGTATGACGCTAAACTGGATCGAGTGGTGAAGTTCCAGTTTTGTAGCTAAGGAGTGTGGAGTACCACTTAATTGCCAATACTCCCAGGTCCACTCTGACATGGAGTGGTAGTACCTGTCAGGGTAAAATCGATGGGTTAAAAAGAACAAAAAGGAGTTTTAAAAATTGTGTTTAAAAATTGAGTTTGAAAAAGAAACTGAATACCCAACAAGAATGAATAAAACAAAACATCTTCGGCATAAAATAACCCAACAAAGGTTGACATGCCGTAACATCTAACCAACTTAACTGTTAGGGTTCCATCTACGAGGCAAATAGATCTGTTTTAAAACTATTCGAATTCGATAGGACCGTATATAAAAAATAAAATAAAATAAAAACAATAAAACAACTCTTAAGAAACAGCTATACAAAAATGTAAACATGGACGTACAATGAGCATGATTCTCTAACCTCTAGGCATAAAATAACCCCTGACCGGTTGACATATCATTAAAATCAAACAATCAATCAGCCATTCTTAAATTATAGAGAAGAATCTAAAATATCAGATATAAAAAAGCAAACTTACCACCAATTTATACCTAGATTAATATTATTATTAATATTATTATTAATATTATAATTATATTATATATCAATATTATATTAATATTAATATATTTATATTGATATTTATATTAATATTTATATTGATATCAATATCAATATTATATTGATATATTAATATTATTATATATATTAATATTATAGTTAACATTATAATTAATATTATTAATATTAAAAAAATGTATGCATTTACCCAACCCATCCGCACGAGCAGGATGTAATATAAAGTCAATTTTCAAGCAGACTTTTAACAGATTTGAATTCAAAGTTTTCCTTCCCCTACACCGCTTGCTATACCAAGGTTAAGTAGCCCAGTCTGCCATACTATTTACCCATAATTGGAGTGAGAATAGTTGAATGCAAGAAACACTCAGATATTTTTATGAAAACAAAAACAGTCAGACAAACAATGTAATCTATCAAATTTAATTTTCCCATCTTGTTTTGCTGTACACACCATTAAAACAAACAAACAAATAAATCGCCATTACTCTTAGGTCCACTCTGACCCGGAGTGGTAGTATCTGTTTGGGTCCCATCTATGGGTTAAATAGTGTTGTGAGGTTTTAAGGGGTCAAATAAGAACAAAACGACGGGTAACAAAAGTAAAAAAATGTATTAACAGAAAGTAGACAAATACAATAGAGAGATGTGGAAAACTACGTCCGACAATAGAGTATTGGCTTGCTCGCATTGGCTTACTGCTAAGCCACAATTATCCCTGTTTATTCATAGTAACCTGTCGGCGCATTCCATTGGTCAATAGGGTGTATCACCTATAACAAATAGATTTTAAAAAAATGAGTTTAAACAATTGTGTTTAAATAAAAATAAAAAAGATTGAATACCCATCAAAAATGAATAAAGCAAATCTTTGGCATGAAATAACCCAACAAGGGTTGACATGACGTAAAATTTAACCATCCATCAACAAACAAACAAACAAACAAATAAATAAATTAACTCTGATTCAGTAAAGATATAAATCTAATAATTAAACTGTAACAGTGATAACATTTTAAAAGATTGAAATCTATTTCCTCAAACGAAGGCAAAGTTTTGAAGAAAAACGTTTTGTGTGGTAATTCTTTATGTTAATTTGCAACTTTCATCCCATAGGAGACATTACAGTTCCAAAATCGACCTACCCCACTGAACATATCAAACAGGAAAAATTCTTCAAACGAAGGAAAAGTTTTGAAGAAAAATATTTTGTGTGGTAATTCTTTATGTTAATTTACAACTTTCGCCACATGGGAGACGTTACAATTCCAAAATCGACCTACCCTAATGTCCAAGTACCTAAACTTTGACCCAACCCCCAATACAAACTGTGTTCGTCAAAAGTGCCACAGAAAAATAAATTTGAAGAGACTTAACATCTGAACATTCGAGTCATGAATTTTCGATAAGAAAATGATATAATAAAAATGTTCTTGAAGTGGAACGATTTCCCTTTGGGATCAATTTAGTCTTAATCCGAAAGAAAACATCAGTTTATTAGTAGATTTTGACTTGAGAAATTTTAACGCCCAGAATGCGATAAAGAAAATGTCATTTATTCATTTATTTATTTATTCATCTGCTATTAATTTATTATATCCAAATGTAAATGTTACAAACTAAGATTATAGATATCTATATAGACCAATCGAATATATATATATATATATATATATATATATATATATATATATATATATATATATGTGTGTGTGTGTGTGTGTGTGTGTGTGTAGTTTATTAAGAAAAATGAAAAAACACTGGTTTAAATGGGTTAAGTGGTGAGTTTATTGGCGCCCAATATATATATCTATATAGAGCAATCGAATATATATATATATATATATATATATATATATATATATATATATATTAAGAAAAATGAAAAAACACAGGTTTAAATGGGTTAAGTGGTGAGTTTATTGGCCGACGCTGCAGTGTTTCGATCAGTGTTTAAACAGACTGAATGACAAGGACTACCACTCGTTTTTCTCGTTAGTCTGTGATAAATAATTTCTTATCACCTCCCACATACCAACAAATGCCATGAAGATGATCTAATTAATAGATCGAAACACTGCAGCGTCGGCCAATAAACTCACCACTTAACCCATTTAAACCTGTGTTTTTTCATTTTTCTTAATATACTACATACCGTCGGATTCACTTCCATCTCTTCACACACACACACACACACACACACACACATATATATATATATATATATATATATATATATATATATATATATATATATATATATAATTAAGTAAAGTCGTCGAGGCGGCTTAACGTCGGTATCAGCCAATCAGCGAGGGAGTCTATCCCCTTTTCACTAGCGCTAGACCAAGGTGATTATCTTAGCGTCTGAGGTGGAGCACCACACCTACCATCAGCTCCTTACTTTACCGCACAGATCCCGGTGCTACTCATACGCTGAGTCGGCGAGGACCGGTATCGAACTAGGAACCTTGTGGTTTCTAGCCGAACTCTCTACCGACTGAGCTAATGTATAAATCTTCGCGTATGTTACTAAATTATTTTTAAGTTTTAAATTTCTAATTATCTTCTCCAGTATCTTATATATGGATTATATTAATTTGATGCTTCAAAAGAGTCCAGTAAGAATAAAGATTTTTTTTCCATTTAGGATTTCTCTTTAAAGTTGACCCAACTTCCTACCGCTGGGAAACGGTGGGAAATTAGTTTAGTTAGTTTCTTCAGTTAATGTAATCATTGGTCCCGCTTTATTCCGCGCGCGGTTGAGAAAGTTCTGGTTCTGAATAAAAATGTAATCACAAAATATAAGCCTTGCGTTGTCCCTACGAGAACTAATGGCAGCCTTATCGGAACCAGACCAGTCAGCAATAGAAGAAACAGAAGACTAAGAAAATACCAGTTAGAAGAAGAAGTGGCTATACAACATATAGTAATTACCTTTAGTTAATACCCGGCTTCCGCCAATGAGAAAACGTGAGAAAGAAAACTGAGTTTAGTTAGTTAGATTTTTGCCGTTAGTTGAAAGGAGCAGATGCGAGGGTTGTTTGCTCTTAAGATGCCAGCATATCACCGTGCGGTTGAAAACCCCTTTTGGGTTTCGGGTCTTTAATAAAGAATAAAGACGTCTTGCAAAAATAATTAAGTCTTACTTAATTATTACCAACAACGAAATGAGACAGACAACTCAGGCCAAAAGAAGTAAGAAATCAACCGGGATCTGTGCGGTAAAGTAAGGAGCTGATGGTAGGTGTGGCGCTCCACCTCAGACGCTAAGAAATCAACCCAGGAGAAAAGAATTGCAGCGACGAAACAGAACCCAGTAAGAAACCATCTCATCTCCTCTCCTCTAGCCATTTTATATACCCGAGTCAAACTTTTTTCACGGTGGCCCGGATGATTGAAAAATAACGAGCGCGGGCCACATTATTATTGTGTTCTATACTTGCTAGCCAGAACGAAAACACTGAGAAAAAGATGTAAAACCAAATTTATCTTTCCATGTTATATTCATGGATGAGTGGCGTAAGTTGCACAAAAACAAATTTAACCAACATATTTATTTTCAAAATATTATCCAAGAACGCAACATTATCAGAAAGGTTTAGTGAGATTTGGGAAACTGAAGTTTGCCTTTCAAGATATCGTCAATGTTTGGTTTGGAATTGCTACATTCAATCAAGAGAATTGTTTTCAAATGTTTATCAGTCAATTTCGTTCGATGGGTTGATTCCGTAGTCAAGTCCATGAAGATTTAATAAGCTTAACATTATATTTAAATTTAAATGGCATCAAAACGTCTCGTGTTCCGTATGTTTTAACAAACAAATTCAAGTACCGTCGGCGGGTCTGATAAAATTGACCCGGTCAGTAGGTCGTAATTTGGTAGTTTGGTGACCCCTGTCGTAGACAATCGAAACGTCAGTGAAAAATAGAATAAAAACATTAGAATACTTTAAACACATTGCTTGCTTATATTTAAAAAAAATATTTTTATGTATATAATTTATATATATAATTTTTTATAATATAATTTTTTTTATATAATATAATTTTTTATACATATTTTTTTATATATATTTTTATATATATAATTGCATGCTGTATACTAATTGCCCCAGCTGGGCTATTAGCTCACATACATTGATAACACTCAGCTTTTTCCGTTCTCATCAGCTTTTTTTTGAGGATATTAATCATATCACTTCCTCTGAAACCATCTCCCTAAATAGACCCCCCCCCCAAAAAAAAAAAAACAAAAAAAACAACAACTATTAACACTCTTAAACTCATTTTAAAATTCGTAGTGTAATGAATAGTAAGCTAGTCTCGCTGATCCATTACTACTGAAAAACGAGTTCGATCCTCACTGGATGTTGTTGGAATATTTTGTGTGTGTATATATATATATATATATATATATATATATATATATATATATATATAACCCTCCCCTGCACGAGCAGGGTGTGACACAAGGTCAATTTCTTAAGCGGAGTTTAACAGGTTTGAATTCAGAGTTTTCCTTCTCCTAGACCGGTTGCCTAACCAAGGTTAAAGGGCCCAGTCTGTCCTACTGTTTATCCATAGCTGGAGGGAGAGTAGGATTCATACCTTTCCCAAGAGTATTAGTACTAAGTGAAATATTTTGTGTATATAAGGTGTGCTACAATTGCCCACCTAGATTTATAGACTAGCCGAGGTCACGTGGTTTATTCCTCTGGCCAATCACTAGCCATACTGCGTGGCTGATACACTACTTAAACCCCCACACTGCCCATAATTCTAAGTGCTCTTAATGTTTGAGTCACAGAGCAAATATATAAGTAAAGAAATAACAAAAGAATTAGAGATTTAGCTTTATAGTCTATTTCAGCTCCCTGAAATAGACTATAACGCTAAATCTCTAAGTCTTTTGTTCTTTCTTTACTTATATATTTGCTCTGTGACTCAAACATTAAGAGCACACATTAAGCTCTCAAATTTTTAAATAAAATTCTTGTGTCGTAAGGAAGATTTCTTCTCTGGACTTTTGGATATATATATATATATATATATATATATATATATATATATATATATTATATATAATGGAAAAGGAATTGAATCCGACAATATGAGGAAAAATGAGTAAAGAAAAGAAAAGTAAATGGATAAAATGAATTTAATCGATATCACATTAATCGAATATCACTTACACATGTGTTTCGGTCAGTTTATTTATTTTTTATTTTATTTTTTTTTTCCCAACGAATTTTTTCATAAAAAATAAATGTTCACTCTGATGAAGGTCGATTCTTGTATGTGTGCGAAATATTTTCACACACATAAACTGACCGAAACACATGTGTAAGTGATATTCGATTAATGTGATATCGATTGAATTCATTTTATCCATTTACTTTTCTTTTCTTTACTCATTTTTCCTCATATATATATATATATATATATATATGTCGTTCTTTAACAAACTATCGTTCTTTAATAAACTTTTTAAAAAGTTTTATTTTAAAGTAGTATATGTTTATATAAATATAGTTAAACTACGTCCATCAACGATAGGAAAAGTACATGAACGTCTTACTTACCAAATACTTCCCACGTTCTTGTCAGTAAGTGTAACCGAGTCGCCCGTAGATTTATTATGGAATAACGGTGTTGAGTTTTTCCTTCCTTTCAAAGATATATATATATATATATATATATATATTAAATTTTTACTTGAAGGCACTTACAACGCATGTATCGCATAAAATTCGATACTTTTTCTTATAGAAAATGAACTTGACAAGTGTAATCCCAGTAAAGGATGGCTCGATGTGTAGAATACCGTACAGACTGTTTCGACTTTATTAAGTCTCATCAGCGGTATATACTAACGATTTCCCTCCGACAGAAATCGAAACCGGGACTTCAGCAGACACAGTGAAACACTAGTGAAACACTTTTATCGCCTCGGCCACAGTACACAGCTGACCATCCTAGCGAATTAAGCTTGTCAAGCGATACTACACGCCTCTACCATAATAGGTAAGGAGCGTTATTGGGAGAATAATAACAACAAACAGACCGAATGCCCTTCGGCGAAGTGATAAAGATTTTTGGATGTTTGTTTATTTAGAAACGTTGCTGAATAAAGTATATATTAAATTTTTTACTTGAAGGCACTTACAACGCATGTATCGCATAAAATTCGATACTTTTTCTTATAGAAAATGAACTTGACAAGTGTAATCCCAGTAAAGGATGTATAAAGGATATATATATATATATATATATATATATATATAGTAAATGAAGAAAAACTCTAAACTTGCTTCATTACAATAATTTATTTCAACCGTATTAATACGGCATCTTCAGGTAATCACAAGAACATGACTCTTACTGAGTAAGAGTAAGAGTCATGTTCTTGTGATTACCTGAAGATGCCGTATTAATACGGTTGAAATAAATTATTGTAATGAAGCAAGTTTAGAGTTTTTCTTCATTTACTAAATATCTTGCTCTGTCCTTCTACTCACTGGTATTAGGTACATTGAGCTCTCCTTATGGTCTACCTGCATCAGCTTGGTTAAACCACACATGGAAAGACCCTAACTACGAAAAAAACTATATATATATATATATATTATATATATATATATATAATCCAAAAGTCCAGAGAAGAAATCTTCCTTACGACACAAGAGTTTTATTTAAACAAAACCAAGTCGCAGTTTGAGAGCTCAATGTGTGCTCTTAATGTTAGAGTCACAGAGCAAGTATATGAGTAAAGAAATAACAAAAGACTTAGAGATTTAGCATTATAGTCTATTTCAGTGAGCTTAGACAAAGTGTCTAACTCTCCCAACTCATCAGATGCGAATGATGAAATTTTAAAATAATAAAAAATTTCATCATTCGCATCTGATGAGTCGGGAGAGTTAGACACTTTGTCTAAGCTCCCTGAAATAGACTATAATGCTAAATCTCTAAGTCTTTTGTTATTTCTTTACTTATATATATATATAATATATATATTATATATATTATATATATCGTTCTTTAACAAACTTTTTAAAAAGTTTTTTTTTAAGTAGTATGTGCTTATATAAATATAGTTAAACTACGTCCATCAACGCTAGGAAAAGTACATGAACGTCTTACTTACGAAATACTTCCCACGTTCTTGTAAGTAAGTGTAACCGAGTCGCCCGTACTTGTGTAACTTTAGTGACGCTTACATTCAAACAAGAACATCTGCACAATTAAGAAACGGAACGACAACTTTCATGAAAATATGTTGGTTCATTTCTTTTGGTAAACACTTTACATAGGAGTACTATTTCCTTTCATTAGAGGTTTTTTTTCTTTCTTATTGCCACCATATTGTGTAACAAACATGGCGAGACGCATGCGCAGTTGAAACAGCTCTCTAGAAGAAGAACTCTTTCGAAATTCTTAAGTCATTTCCTTTGAAATGTAATTGTAATACGGGAATATGAATCAGAAGAGTTTGCTTTAATGAAGCGATAACAATCATCAAGAGTAAATTTAAATATATACAGGGTCGGTTTAACTCAGTAGGTAGAGTGTCGGACTAGGAACCACAAGGTTTCGGGTTCGATACCGGCCCTCGCCAACTCAGCGTATGAGTAGCACAGGGATCTGTGCGGTAAAGGAGAGAGCTGATGGTACGTGTGGTTTGGGAAATTTGGGTTATCCGGCCCTTATCGGGACCGGAAGTAAGTCGGGATCGGAAAGGTGAGGGTCAGAGACCCTAAAAATCAGAACAGTACAGGCAGCGGACGAAGGCAGACCAGAATAGCACTGCTACTGGGTTAGGGCAGAACCAGGGTAGGCCAACAGCAGTGGACGAGAAACAATTTTATTTCTTATGATTGTCATCACCTCAGCTAAATAATAGACCATTCTGCTTATATCATAAAGAAAGAAAGGGAAGTAAAAGGATATGCTACACAGAAAAATATAATAAGAAAAAAGAAAGAAAGAGACTAGAAGAAAGATCGAAGCGATAACGCTATTTTGTTTCAATCGCATATAATGAAAAGATGGAAAGAAGGAAAAGAAAAAAGAGTGAGAGAGAGTTAAATCAAGATTATTATACTTTTTAGATATTGAACTATTTGGCAAAAGCTCTTAAGTAAATATATCAAACGTTGTAATAATTAGATTACCTTACTATGATATATCCACAGGTCTTCATAATTTAAAAATATCTTACTCTGTACAGCAGTGAAATTATTCTAAACTGTTTGATTTTTCTAGCGTCTTTTTCCTTGGGTATTCACACCCGTAATGTGCACCTCCACTGGTTGGCGATTTTACCTTCCCGCTAGATCAGGGGATACCAAACTACGTCCCGCCTGCCGAATCCGGCCCGCGAAGACATTTTATCAGGTCCGCCGACGGTACTTGAATTTGTTTGGTAAAAAAAAGCAAAAAAAAAAAAAAAAGCATCGAACGAAATTGACTGATAAACATTTGAAAGCAATTCTCTTGATTGGATGTAACAATTACAAACCAAACATTGACGATATCTTGAAAGACAAACTTCAGTTTCACAAATCTCACTAATATATAAGTCTTGAAAATAAATATGTTGGTTAAATTTGGTTTTGTGTATCTTACGCCACTCATCCATGAATATAACATGGAAAGATAAATTTTGTTTTACATCTATTTCTTAGAGCTTTCGTTCTGGCTAGCACGTATAGAACACAATAATAATATGGCCCGCGCTTCTTATTTTTTTCAATTATCCGGGCCACCCTGAAAAAAAGTTTGGTGATCTCTGCTGTTGGTGATTCTTAAAATTGCCCACAGTGGCTGGGATTACTGGAATAGTCACGCACAGTGTTTATACACACTGTATAGTCCCCACCCCACCACCTCAACATTCGACCCTGGGATAGAGGATGATTTTATTTTTTAACCGGAATTGGCTAATAAAATTGCCATAACTGATTTATTCCCAAGTGTTTATAATTGTTGTGCATCTGGTTGTGGTAAACGCTCCAACTTTAATAAAACTAATTTCGAATCTAGTACTAACGCACTTAATTGTTTTTAACTTCTGCTATTTATAGAACCACATGTAAAAAAAACAAAAAAACAAACAACAAAACAACAACAACAAAAAAAAAAAAACAACAAAATAACCTACTACATAACACCAGTATAAATAGAACACTTACAAAATTGAACGATTCCTAGCAACAACTTCAGACTTTCAGAAATCTTCGGACGAAGAGATCTTTATCTCGAAATATTAAGAATAAACCAAAGGTTAACAAACAACATCATAGTTACCTTATTTTTCTTTACACTTGCATTGTGATAGCCGTCAAAACCAACCACCAAACCAATATAAACACAATGCTTCAAGCGAATTATAAAACACCTTTATTACTTACAAAATTGTAATGTTTTTGCAATTCATACATGCTTCGATAATGGCCCATGAAGGGACCGAAAGTACTTGGGAACAAATCAATTATCGCAAATTTATTAACCAATTCCGGTCGGATATTGTGTCATCCATTTGACGACTTGAAAGGATTGAAACCGAAATATGTAGACAGATCTAATGCTGCCCAATCACACGCACACGCACACGCTATATATATATATATATATATATATATATATATATATATATATATAAGTCTGTGAAGTGACCTATTGTCGGTATCAGTCGAACAACGAGGGAGTCTATCCCCTATTTTCTTGCGCTACACCAGCGAGACTGTTTTGTTGAGGTGGGGCGCCACAACTACTGTCAGTTTCCAGATGCTTTACTGCATAAATCAAATCATCCAAACTGTGCTACTCATGCGCTGATTGGGTGAGAGCCGGTATTTCATAGGCAAATATTTTACCAATATATATAATCATATTGATAATATAGTTGGCTATATTCATAAGTAAAGAGTGTTCAATATCATTGATAGAGCACACACACACACACACACACACACACATATATATATATATATATATAAGTTATGAACGAAGACATAAAGTCAAATGGGCTTGGTAACGTGCAGTTACATATGTGATTTCCAACCAAGCACTTGGTTTGAAAATCGCATTGGCGAGAAACTGACGGTTACCAAGCATCATCAACTTTATGCTAACCTAACTTCGCTAACCTAACTTATATATATATATATATATATATATATAGGGTCATCCACAGACATGTGTTTCGACTTATCAAGTCTCTTCAGTGTGGCTAGAACATTTTGTAAGCTACCTACAGCCGGAATCGGTTGGGTGTCAGTCCGGCACCTTAACCATTAGGCTGTCTTCACTTACAGATTGGGAAGGGCAATTTAACTGTTTTAATACACACATCGCTTTGTGTGTAAAGGCCGTCACAGAGTGCTCCATTCCTTAGAAGAGCGTTGCGTTTATATATATATATATATATATATATATATATATATAGAGAGAGAGAGAGAGAGAGAGAGAGAGAGAGAGAGACTTTAATTGAACTGTCACCGCCTAGCGTAAGACATTACCCGTCTCTTGTTTACAGACTTGAGTTCTCTGGTGATTGTTAAAACATACATCTACAGAAGTATGTATCAGTTAAATGTTCGCCTCTTACTGACAGTTACCGATGGCCGAGACGGTAAGGAGCCGGACTGACGAAAATTCAGTCGGCTAGAAGTAGCGGTTAAATCTAGCCACATTGATGAGACGTAAACGTTGAAACACTGTCTGTGGATGACTATATATATATATATATATATATATATATATATATAAAAGAAGAAGAAGAAGAAGAAGAAGAAGAAGAAGAAGAAAAGAAATAAAAATGAAAAAGTAAAAAATAAGAAAAGTCTATAAAAAATGCACTATTCAGAGCAGGTTTAAAACATAAAATGTAAGATTATTGGTCCGCGTAACTTATTCATATGAAACACTGATCTTATATATATATATATATATATATATATATATATATATATAAGTATAATGAAAATTTCCGTTGTTATGGCGACAGGAGGTATTTTAGAAATTAATTTCCGTGACTTTATCAACAGTAATTAGGTAGACTACATTACTTAATCTCTCGCTCTCCCCTTCTCTCTCTCGCTCTATCTCTCTATCTCTCTCTCTCTCTCTCTCTATCTATCTATTTCTATCTCTATCTTTCTATCTATCTATATCTGTCAATCTTTCTCCTTGTACCTGTCTGTCTCTTTTTAGCTCCCCTCTCTCTCTTTTTTGCTCATTCACTTTCCTTTTTCTTTTCTCTATAACTTTCTATACTTTAGTTTTCTCTCATCTCTGCGTCACTTGAAACTCTTTCTCTCTTTTTCAATTTCTCTTTCCTTTCATTTTAGTTTGTCTTTTCTTTCTTCGTCTCATCCTTTCTTTCTTCCTTTTTGTTCTCGTTCTCAATGCTCCAATCTAACTGATGCCACCATTTCGAGCTCATAGACAAGCTGAATTGTCGATCTATACATAGATAATACCGTCATTTATTCTGGGAACTCTGCCGGTTTAATAATAAATCTTATGACTTTTCTCGAATTGTCGGTCATGAAAATTGCAAAAAAAGACAATTATATTTTTCATATCTTATTATAATGGAGATTGTGTGTTTGTCTGTCTGTAACCGAAACTATATTACTATTCAAGTCACAATTCCCTTTGTTATTTACATCACATTCTCCATGATTTTATTTATATTTAAACCTCAATTATTAATAAAACTGTTTAACATTACTTACACTGTTGACCATATCTACATATTTATAACATGCAATTGTATTTATATATACAACAAAATAGAGGTTTACAGTATGAATGGGAAGGCTAATTTGCATATTGATCTTAAAAATTTGATTTTAATAAATATATGCTTAGTATTATTGATTTCTAATTGTTTGCTTTTATCTTATTGAATATGAGCAAAAATCTCTTCAATAAATCTTAAAAGAAATCCCTTAACAAGAAGAAATAATTGTAATTTTATTCTTTACTTCCCATTTTAACTAAACAGTTTAATTAGGAAAATTTACCAATGAAAGACGGGAGTAACGGAAAATGATGGAAGAGTTAGTTTCAAAGTTGTTCTATTTTTCAATCATACCCCCTCTGTTCAAAATCTTTTTCTCTACATTCTTATTCAGTTTCATTAGCCTTTCTCATTTAATATGATATTTTATTATAAAATTTAACTAAAATGCTTGCACCCGGAGGGTGCATATATTTGCTAGTATTCATAAAAATTATTCAAATTCAAATTTTGAAATGCCAATTTCCATTTTGATAACAGAAATTAAGTTACTTCTAATGGTTGGTTCTTTGATTGGTTTAGTTTGTTTGTTTTGTTTTACGGCATATCAACCTCAGTGGGTCATTTAATGCTGACAATGTTTTGATATGAATTCATTCTTAATGGATACTTTTATTTTATAAACACATTTTTCTACTTAACCCATAGATGGGAGCAATGTTGGTGAAGGGATATTCCACATTCCCCAGACATCCAGAACTGGAACCTCACCATCAGATAAAGTTTAACGTCATTCCCAGGACATGATGACCCTCAGCCACCGCCTTCTAGGCAATAGTGTTGGGGCAATCATATAGGTGGTAGGGCTTGACATGACCAGCCGATTGATCGGAGGGGGCCTCTCCGACCGCCCGTCTAGCTTAAGTAAGGGCCAAAGGGGAGTTTTGCATGTTAGACTACTCAGCCACCAGGATTCCGTCCTTCAGCATCACGGATCGTCACCCACGGCCAACAATTCACTAAAAGAATTTAACTTTCCAAATTTATTAGGTCAAAGAAAAAATATTATTTATAAAAAATAAACATTTAAACATATTACAGCACGTAATTCGTTACATTCTATTTTATTATGTTTTTATACAATACAGTGCTATTTTTCTGATAAAAAAAACGTAACCAAAAAAATGAGGGTGTTTTTGGGAGGAGGGTTGTTGGAACGGATGAATGGCATTTCAGTTTATTTCAATGGGGAAAATTGATTTGATATACGAGGAAATTGAATTATGAACGAAACGAATTAAACTTGTAAGTCAAGGTACCACTATATATCATTTTTCAGAAGTATGTATCCAGATTTTAATTCTGATTAACCGAGACAGGTGCAATATTGATAGTGATGTACTTCTAAAAATAAATAAATAAATAAAAAACAACAACTCTTGAGGGAACTTATTGTTGTACCGGCCGTTCCTACAGTGGAGAACATGCACCGGTTCTCACTATAAATAGTGAGACACCGAGTGGAAAGGAGCACTGTTCCCGTTAACGACAAGCTAGTCGTACATGTACCATTAATTGTAAATACACTTGTCTTATTTTACCCCATCTCGACTTGACTTCTTTTTACTGTTGGGACTAACATCACAACACTTATCTTCAATTCTTGAAACTCAAAGGCTAAAAATATGTTGGTTGTTTGATTGATGGTTGAATTTTACGGCATGTCAACCCTTGTTGGGTTATTTTCTGCCGAAGACGTTTTGTTCTAGTCATGCTTGATGGGTATTCAATCTTTTTTTAAATTCAATTTTTTAACATTTTTTAAAACTCATTTTTCCTATTTAACCCATAGATGGGACCCTAACAGGTACTACCACTCCAGGTCAAAGTGTACCAGGGAACAATGGGGATGAAGGGGTGCTCCACATTCCCCAAACTTCCAGAACTGGAACCTCCCCATCAAATAGAGTTACACGTCATTCCCAGGAATTGAAGACCCTCAACCACTGCCTTCTAGCACCCATATGATAAAAAGGGGCTGGGGCTTGCCATAAGGGCAATAGGGTTGGGGCAATCATATATGTGCTAGGGACGTGGTAATTGCAATTCACTTAGCGCTAATACCCTTGGGAAAGGTATGAATTCTACTCTCCCTCCAGCTATGGGTAAATAGTAGGGCAGACTGGGCTCTTTAACCTTGGTTAGGCAACCGGTCAAGGAGAAGGAAAACTCTAAATTCAAACCTGTTAAACTCGGCTTAAGAAATTGACCTTGTGTCACATCCTGCTCGTGCGGAGGAGTTGGTAAATATATATATGTGCTAGGGCTTGAAGTGACCAGCCGATTGATTTTTAACCCCAAAAGGAAATTATTTTTGTACATATTTTAGCCACTCTTTCGGCTGAGGCTGTAGAATACACCGACTGCATCCCTGTAGCCACCTGTTGATCGTGGATGGCAACCCGTGATGCTTAAGGATGGAACCCTTGGGCAGTTCAGGACATGCTAGTCCCTTTTGGCCCTTACTTAGGGTAGAAGGGTGGTCGGAGAGGCTCTCCCCGATCAATCGGCTGGTCACGTGAAGCCCTATCATCTATATATAGGATTATCCCAACCCTATTGCACTTATGGCAAACCTCAACCCTTTTTATGATATATGTGCTTGAAGGCAGTGGCTGAGGGTCTTAGTGTCCTGGGTATGACGTTAAACTCTATCTGATGACGTTCCAAATCAGGAGTACCTGTTAGGTTATCTATGGGTTAAATAGAAAAATGTTTTGGGTTATTTCCTATCATTCCAACCTAAAAAAGGGGAACCACTCTGAATGAATTTTATCTGTTAATTAATCTACCCATTATTTTCCCATTAAACTAACCCTAACCCTAAACCCTAACCCTAGCCCTAACCCTAACCCTGTCTTCTTTTTTCATAGGAAATAAATAAATAATTCATTCAGAGTGGTTCCCCTTTGTTTATGTTGGAGTTATAGGAAATAACCGATTATTTGCCCGAGAAAAAAGTTTTTGTTACTAAAAGATATTCTGCCGCACAAGCCAAAAACAAATGATGTCATCCCTATGATATAACAAGGATTATTTTGAATCGTAAAATAAAATTCATTTGTAAGGTTCAAAATTAGAAAAAAAGAACTGAATAATAAAAAAATAAACAAAATTACTTAATCTCTCTCTCTCTCTCTCTCTCCTTCTTTCTCTCCCTCTCTCTCTCTCACACACTCTCTCTCTATCTATCTATTTCTCTCTCTATCTTTCTATCTATCCATATCTGTCAATCTCTCTCTTTGTACCTGTCTGTCTCTTTTTAGCTCCCCCTCTCTCTGTCTTTCTTGCTCTTTCACTTTCCCTTTTCTTTTCTTTATAACTTTCTATACTTTAGTTTTCTCTCATCTCTGTGTCACTTGAAGCTCTTTCTCTCTTTTTCAATTTCTCTTTCCTTTCATTTTAGTTTGTCTAAATATAATAATAAATAAATAATAATAATAATAAACAAAATAAACAAAATAAAAATTTGCGTGCAGTTGCCTAAAGTGATATTTAAAATTAGAAATGAAAGACAAAAGTAGAGAGACAAGTAGACGAATAAGATATATAATTAAGTTATTTAGAAGACTTTCCGATTAAAAGATTAACAATCTCATACATTGTTCTCTTTCCTTCGCGCATGTTTGTAAATTGTATATACCTGCACGAATATACGCAATTTTAGCTACACACCTCAATATGTAGGTAAGTCTAACCATAGGCTATTATAATACCCCCTCTCTCTCTATATATATCTATCTATGTAGCTATCTATGTATCTCTCTCTATCTCTCTCTATCTCTCTCTCTCTGTCTCTGTCTGTCTGTCTGTCTGTCTGTCTGTCTGAATCTATCTATCTATCTATCTATCTATCTATGTATCTATGTATATGTCTCTATCTATTTCTCTATGTATCTATCTATGTATATCTCTTTCTCTATATATATCTGTCTAACTCTATGTATCTATTTTTATACATATCTTTATATATATATATATATATATATATATATATATATATATATATATATATATATATATATATGTGTGTGTGTGTGTGTATCTATCTATGTATCTCTCTCTATGTATGTATGTATGTATGTATGTATATGTGTGTGTGTGTGTGTGTGTGTGTGTGTGTGTATCTCTATCTATCTATCTCTGGATCTCTATGTATCTCTTTCTCCCTCTTTCTCTCTCTATCCCTCTCGATATATCTATCTATCTATCTATCTATCTATCTCCCCCTCTCTCTCTATACATATATATATATATATATACACACACACACACACATATATATATATGTGTATATATCTATCTACGGATCTCTCTTTCTCTCTTCCCTCTCTCTCTCTCTCTCTCTCTCTCTCTCTCTCTATATATATATATATATATATATATATATATATATATACCTAACTGATTACTATGACGCAAAGCAGTTGAGTCATGTCTCAATTGTTATTTACCGCCACAGAGTGACGGTCTGAGAGTTGCGATAAAAAGCAACTGAAATTAAGGTGAAAAAAATACTAGTTGAACAATTCCCGATTGTGGTTTAATTATATAAATGTTTTATTGTGTATATTTAGGAGAAACTTAAAGAAAAAAGAAAAAAGAAACACTCTTCAGTTTCTTTTTATGTTGTGCTAAATTATCCCAATGACCTAAATGACATAATATGTGATTAATGCAAACTTATTTGTTTATTCAACTTCTGTGGGAACCGTGAACTGTGCAATAGTTGGAAACTAGCAGTACCTGTGGATATACCACAGTATTATATTATTGAAAGAAACGATATATCAAAAAATTGGATTTAAAAAAATTTATTTTATGTTAAGGGTTTTATAATTTGCTTGAAGACTCCCTCGTTGTTCAGCTGATACCGACAATAGGTCACTTCACAGACTTATATATATATATATATATATATATATATATATATATATATATATATATATATATAGTGTGTGTGTGTGTGTGTGTGTGTGATTGGGCAGCATTAGATCTGTCTACATATTTCGGTTTCAATCCTTTCAAGTCGTCAAATGGATGATACAATATCCGACCGGAATTGGTTTATAAATTTGTCATAATTGATTTGTTCCCAAGTACTTTCGGTCCCTTCATGGGCCATTATCGAAGGATGTATAAATTGCAAAAACATTACAATTTTGTAAGTAATAAAGGTGTTTTATAATTCACTTGAAGCATTGTGTTTATATTGGTTTGGTGGTTGGTTTTGAAAGCTATCACAATACAAGTGTAAAGAAAGATAAAGTAACAACAATGGTGTTGTTTGTTAACCTGTGATTTATTGTTAATATTTCGAGATAAAAATCTCTTCTACAGAAGATCTCCGGAACTGATGTTGTTGTCTTGCTATGGCCTTTTGCAAGACAACAACTTCAGTTCCGGAGCTCTTCGGTAGAAAAGTTTTTTTTTTTTTTATCTCGAAATATTAAGAATAAATCACAGGTTAACAAACAACACCATTCTTACCTTATTTTTCTTTATTTAATTTTTCTTTAATGCATTCGAATATTTTTTTTAAATGGATCTTAATATTTTGGAAGAAAAAAAATGGAACAATCTATTTTTGATAATATTTATTCTAGAAATGGATCAGATGATTTTCTTTTAAAAGACGACTAATGAAAAAATTGGATTTTATTTCTTTTAGAAATGGACCTTAATTTGGTTAGAAGGCTATACAAAAGAAGGAAATAAGCATTAAGATACTAACAGGACCTGTGGATATACCACAATATGATAATTTAATTATTACAACATTTGATAAGTTTACTTAAGAGCTATTGTTACATAATTATTAGATACCTAATATTTATGGCAATAGTGTAGAAATCAAAATGGCCGTTATAAGCTACAGCCCACGGTCTTGAAGGATGAGTGACAAGGCTTGACCTCAGTTCTAACCTTCCGGTGGATACCGTGAGAACCGGTAGAGAGGACCCTCTCTTCCGGTTTAGATAGTAAATAAGTCTCAGTCAGTTAGAAGGTAGGAACCGAGCTCGTAGGATGTAAGTCTCACCTGCGCAGATGTCTGGGTTGGGGATTGAAAATAAAGTAACATCAAAGTAAATCGAAGTCTTGTGTTTATTACCTAAAAACTAACAATGACACTGGGCTTCTGATAAGGAGAAATCCCTAACAGAAACCAGACCCGAAGTTCCCCAAAAAGTCCAGAACTTAGAAGAGACCAGACCAAGATAGATGAAGAAATAGCAAAGCCGACCAGAAGAAAATACGACCAGAAGTAAGAAGTAAGAAAAGGGTATACAACACTATTGCTATTCATGTCTGAAGTCATCCTGGTGCAATACCATGATACCAAGAGCTCCAAAGGAAAGCGACGACAACAAAGCACCGGCACATCAACATCTTCAGGGACAGCCTTCACATGCGACACCTGTGGTCAGGGCTGTTTTTCGAACATTGGACTTTACAGTCACAGAAGTCGCTGTAACTTCAGGGACACAAGAATTATATAGTCTTCCGAGACTGCAATGTCGATACGATTGCTGAATAGTTCAATATGTTAAGAGTATAAAATCTTAAAATATATATTAACATGGAAAGCTTTTAAAATAAATAGTGACTGAAAACCGATACTTATGATAGGTAATATTATATACTTAGATTGATGGTAAGTAAATAAGGTTTGTCCTTTTAACCTAGATGTAAGAGGGAAGGAGATACGTTAAGATATTTAAGTATATGTTCTATCTATCTATACATATATAAAGGGCAGTTGTGTTGTATGTGTATGTCCGGGGGAAACTTCGAAAATAAAACAATTAACGACAAAGTAAATATATATATATACACATTACATATCACCAGGGGTTGGTTTTTGAGCAAAAATAATAGAGATTTTATTTATATTCGTGAACATAATTAAAAAATTAAATTCAAATGATAATAGCATGGAATTTTTGCATTTAGTATTTTAAATAGGAGACATTAATTTTTTTTTTTCAGATTGTCTTTTTTACATAGGGATTTTAATGGGGCATCCTGTGAGGATCCCTCTCACGATTCAACAATAATGGATCTGTGAGACTACCATTTTTACCCCACCCCTCCCCTCTACCCAGGCGACGCCGGGTAGCTGCTTCTAGTTTGTACTAAATCCCAATCTTATTCGTTTATTTATTTATACTAGCAGGACCTGTGGATACACCTCAGTATGATAATTTAATTATTACAAAGTCTGATATGTTTACTTAAGAGCTATTGCTAAATAGTTCAATAAGTAAAAAGTATAATGGATAATCTTGATTTAACTCTCTCTCTCCCCTCTCTCTCCCCTCTCTCTCCCTCTCTCTCTCACTCACTCTTTTTTCTTTCGTTCCTTCTTTTCCTCTTTGCATTATTTTCGATTGAAACAGATTAGCGTTATCTCTTCCGTGCGCGCTCACCCCTTCACTATTTCTTTCCCCTACTCCCTTTCTTTCTTATTATATTTTTTCTGTGTAGCGTGTCATTTTATTCCCTTTCTTTCTTTATAATAAAAAAGAATGATCCATTATTTAGCTGAGGTGACGACACTCAAAAGAAATAAGAATTCGGTGGATAAGCAACAGCAGATAATCAGGATTTACATTATTGCTTTTCATCCCGGACGATTTGGACGGTCTCGTTTTTAACCAGAGGATGCTGCAAGAAGATAACGGTCGGACAACTTGGGTGGAATGCCATCAGTCCAACATAAACAAAGGGAAACCACTCTTGACTGATGAATTATTTATTTATTGATCTACTAGGAAAAAAAGAAGACGGGGTTAGGGTTAGGTTTAGGGTTTAAATAATTTATCAATCAAGTGTGGTTCCCCTTTGTTTATGTTGGAGTTATAGGAAATAACCTGTCATCATCATCATCATCATCATCATCAATCATCATCATGTCGCACTGTTACCTCGGATTCCTATGACTCTCTCGGCACCCGTGCCTATTGGTTATCGCTCCCGGTTGATATCCTGCTTCATCAATAGAAGGCATCTGGAAGCCGCTATAATATGCAGAATATAAAAAACATTCTGAATATCCTTTGTAAAACCCAATGAAAAAGATGAAACGCTATTCAACATGTCTCTTTCATTCTCTCTCTCTCTCTCTCTCTCTCTCTCTCTCTCTCTCTCTCTCTCTATATATATATATATATATATATATATATATATATATCTTTCTCGATCTTTCATTCCCCTCTCTTTCTTTATCTCTCTTCCCCTCTCTGGATCTTCCACCTCTCTCTCTCTCTCTCTTCTCTTTCTACCATCTCTCTCTCTCTTTCTCTCACTCACTATCTTTCTTTCATCTCTCTTCCTCTTTCTCTCTCTCTCTCTCCCTCTGTTTATCTATCTTTCTCGATCTTTCATTCCCCTCTCTTTCTTTTATCCCCTCTCTCTCGATCTTCTCTCTCTCTCTCTCTCTCTCTCTCACTATCTTTCTTTCATCTCTCTTCCCCTTTCTCTCTCTTCTCTCCCTCTCTCTTCTTTGTCTCTCTCTCTCTCTCTCTCTCTCTCTCTCTCTCTCTATATATATATATATATATATATATATATATATATATATATATTTTCTTTCTCGAACTTTCATTCCCCCTCTCTTTCTTTATCTCTCTTCCCCTCTCAGGATCTTCCATCTCTCTCTCTCTCTCTCTCTCTTTCTACCATCTCTCTCTCTCTCTCTCTCTCTCTCTCTCTCTCTCTCTCTCTATCTCACTCACTCACTATCTTTCTTTCATCTCTCTTTCTCTATCACTCTCTCTCTCTCTCTCTCTCTCTCTCTCTCTCTCTCTCTCTCTCCGTCTGTTTATCTAATTTTCTCGATCTTTCATTCCCCTTCTCTTCTTTTATCTCTCCCCCGTCTCTCGATCTTCTCTCTCTCTCTCTCTCTCTCTCTCTCTCTCTCTCTCTCTCTCTCTCTCTCTCATCTCTCTTCTCCGTTCTCTCTCTTCTCTCCCTCTCTCTTTCTTCGTCTCTCTCTCTCTCTCATTCTCTCCCCCTCTATCTATCTATCTATCTATCTATCTATCAATCAACATACATCATCAATTCTAACGTTTCTCAATACCGTCTCCGAGGCTCATGCCGCCGTCTACGGCACTTCAAGTTAAACTATAACACAAGAGATGAAAATAAAAACAAAAAGGAGAGTGTTGTTCCTAAAATAAATCATTTGGCAAAAAAAGAGAACGCGTTTTTTTTACGCGAAAAGAGATGATAAGTTGATATAAATAAAGCTTTAGTTTGCAAGATCCTTATCATCACACACTTGTTTGCCACGTGCGTATTAACTTAGAAGTGTTTACGTAAATGTGCCGGCGCCCGTGTTTTAACGTCAATGTCTTTGGCGCCCCTGAAGTTCGCGAGAGAACAGTAGTCTTATTAATGGCGTGTTAAGATGCTGCCGACTGGTTCGAATTTTCTAATTAGACTTTCTCTTTCTTGCTGGGTTTCGTTTGTAGATCCAATCTGTCGATTAAGTCTGCGTCTTAGTCTGCGTCTTAGTCTCTCAGGCAGTAATATTTGAGTTGGGAATAAATCTTGCAGTAAAGAATTAGGGAACAAATAGAAAAGAAAAAAAGAAAGAAAGTGTTGTGGGTTTTAAGGGGTCAAATAAAACAAAACGATGGGTAACAAATGTAGGAAAATGTATCAACAAAAGAATAGACAATTACAGTACAGAGAAGTGGGAATTACGTCCGACAAATAGAGTTATGAGCTGACTCGCATTGGCTTATTCTACAAGCCATGATTGTCCCTGTTACTTATAGTAACCGTCGGCGCATTCCATTAGTCTATAGGGTATATCACCTATAACAGAAAGAATACTCATTTGCTATCATTATCTTTTAATTGGTCTTCCATCCTACATTTCTTTCTCTTTATCTCTTGATCTTCTGTTCCTCTGTCTGTCTGTCTGTCTGTCTCTCTCTCTCTTTTCATCTTCCATTTCTCTCTTTCTCCTTTTTTCTCTTGATATTCCATTTCTCACTCTCACAGTTAACCAACCGTTTATCGCGAAAAAAAAATACACATGTGCAATCGACTGCAGTTAATCAATATCTTGATTAATCCAGTGGATTTAACCCTGAAGATCCTTATGGTGAAACTTGAGTAGGTTATTAATTTGTACCATTATAATAATAAATTTGCTCTACTAACGTATTGAGCACTTTATATTTGTTATATCGCTGTCTTATCATTGTGAAACTTGCACCAACTCACCATTGTGACCATTTTCACCGGTAAGTCACCTTTTCCACAAATACTATATATAATATATATATATATATATATATACATATATATATATATATATATATATATAACTTTCAAAGAAAAAAAATAACAAACTGTCATTCCGTAATAATTTATTTCGGCTAGAAACTCAAAAGATTTTTAAAAATTAAAAGATTTTTTTTTTAATTCTTAAGAGCCTAGCCTCATCAGATGGATTTTACAAAAATAAGTATTATAAAATACATTATTTTTGTAAAATCCGTCTGATGAGGCTAAGAAGAGAATTAAAAAACAAATTAAAAAAAAAAATCTTTTGAGTTACTGGTCGAAATAAATTTATTATGGAATGACGGTTTGTTGAGTTTTTCTTTCTTTGAAAGTTATATATTGCTCTGTATTTAATCTAATTTATTGATTATTTTACATTGAGCTCTCTTTAGGGGTTTATAAAAATCCTTGTATGAATATATGTTTGCACCTACAGGAGCATACAGTATGGCTATACAGTGAGATTTTGAAGATCCCAAATAGAATCATCCCTTACAACCAGTCATTTGGATTACCTTACATTTATACATATATATATATATATATATATATATATATATATATATAACATTTATACATATACATAAATCATAAAATCTAAGAAGTTCGTTTAGTGTTGGGGTTATGGATCGGCCTGTCAGCTTGGCAGTCCGTTTTTAATCACGCACAGGGCGGTCTTCGATCTATAGCTCTGCTGATGAGGCCTAATAGGCTGAAATGTACATACAGAGATTGATTTTTCTTCGATTTGTTTAGCCATACATTTAATAGTATTCCCGCCTAATTCATTATTAATTAATTAATTTTTCAAAATTAGGTACGATCCAATTAAACACATATATATATATATTATATATAGTGTGTGTGTGTGTTGTGTGTGTGTGTGGAAAATGGACTCGTCGCATTCGAGTTCAATTCCTAGACGAAGCTGTTGGCATTTCACATAGCGCTAATACCCTTGGGAAAGGTATGAATCCATATATTCTCCCTCCAGCTATAGGTTAAATAGTAGGGCAGACTGGGCTCTTCAGCCTTGGGTAGGTAACCAGTCTAGGAGAGGGATAACTCTGAATTCAAAATTCCTGAGGTCGGTCGTTGATTGGGTTTGTGGCAACCCTTGTTGCACCAATTCTTTCCTATCGACTGTGCTAAAAAGTTGGATGGTCCAACACAAGCCTTCACCACTATAAACAAATCACTGTGTGGGTGTTCATTGTGTGTATGAACCCTCATACGTCGAAAATCGACGGGAGAGTCCATAATATATATATATATATATATATAATATATATATATATATATATATATATAATTTCTTTCTTTCTTTCTTTCATTTCACTCAATCTTTTTTTCTCTCGATTTTCCATCTCTCTCACACACTTGATCTTCCATCTCTATCCCCCCTCTTCCATTTTTCTCTCATATTTTCATTTCTCTCACCCCCTCTCTCTCTCTTTCTCTCTCTCTCTATTGATCTTCCATTTTTCTATCACTCACTCGATCTTCTACTCTCTCTCTCTCTCTCTCTCTCTCTCTCGATCTCCCCCCCCCTCTCTCTCACCCGAGGTAAGTTAAAATCAATAATGAATTGATCCTGAATTGGTTCGTATAGACGATAATTTGTTCTGATTTTTTTCTCTTTCTATTTTTGACCAAATTCCATTTTCCCTCCTTTTTACTTTATTCATACTGACTCTTCGAGATAAGAAACAGACAATTCTTTCTTTTCAATCGACAGATGGATTATTCAGAATGAATATCATTCTTTATTGTGAGCTAACAATGTATTCACAATGTCTCCGTACACACACACACAGACGCAGACACAGACACACACACACATACACCAATATATATATATATATATATATATATATATATATATATATATATATATAATATATATAATATATATATATTGTAGATAATATTGGTTGCTGTATTTCTAAGCAGACAGTGCTCAATATCATTGATAAAGCGTTAATATTTGAGTACTGGTCACAGTTTCCCGCTTATGCGATCTTCAGACCAAGTTTGGTCTGAAGATCGCATGCATATATATATTATATATATATATATATATATATATATATATATATGTATGTGTATGTGTGTGTGTGTGTGTGTGAGTGTGTGTGTGTGTGTGTGTGTGTGTTAGGTTGGAGTTAGCCTGCGAAGTCTAGCCCTACTGAGGAGAAGTGATACGTCGAAACACGGTGTCTGTGGATGACTAATATATGATCCCAACTGGTAGAGCTTTCTGAAAAGGAATTCAGCTGACGGTCAACGCGTAAAGCTTAAAGCAAGATTTATATATATATATATATATATATATATATATATATATATATATATGCGGGTTTGTGTTTTTGTGTGTGTGCCTGTGTGTGTGTACACATGAGTGGATATGACTGTGAACATTTATTCTTGGGTGTGCTTTCTTTAATACAACTATTATTCGCTTGTATATGTACCGAGTTGGTCTATGTAAATACCATGCGTGTGAATAAAGGTTAGATAAGTCTATCAATGAAATGTTATTTTTATGACGTGACTGAATACCAGTAGATATTTATATACCAAGCTTACCTTTGTCTAACACAACATAGCGGGATGAACTTATCAAGACTTACTTGCAAACTATCACTCCTTATGTGAAGATGTCTTACGTACAACATACGCATTTTTACCATCTATGTACATGTATTTTCGCGCATCTATGAATTCTCTGTTTCGTTTTATCTTTATATGTTTCTCTATTAGTTTTGTCTAGCCAATGAAATAATGTCGGGTACTAATGCAGAATAGCGCGCAAGAGATAATCTCATTAGATTACGCATAAAAAGCATTAAATTTTATTACATTTTACGGAGACACTAGGGTTAGGATTAGAGTTTATAGATCGACAATTCAATATATAACGGACAATTCAGCTTGGGTCCCAAATGGTGGCATCAGTTAGATTCGAGCATTGAGAACGAGAACAAAAAGGATGGGATAAAGAAAGATAAGAGAGACTAAAATGAAAGGAATGAGTACTAATGCAGAATAGTGCGCAAGAGATAATCTCATTAGATTACATATAAAAATCATTACATTTCACAGAAATACCTGAAACATTTGAGACGTTGGGTTAGGTTAAGGACTAGGGTTAATTTTATGGTTAGAGTTAGGGTTAGTGATAAGGTCAGTGTTAGCGTTAGTGTTATAGTTAGGGTTAGGGTTAGGGTTAGGCTACTTCGGGAGTTTCCGACATCTAATGCTATTTATACGTAAAATGCGATTCTAATGATATTATCTCTTGCGCACTATTGTACATCTCTACCTAATGTCGATCATATTCAGACGAAATCGATCAATATTCGGCAATTATTAATTAATCTACAAACGCAGCTTGGTTTAATCTGAGTAATTCCCTATCTTCCTGTTCTCTCTTTCTCTCTCCCTCCCCCCCCCTCTCTCTCTCTCTCTCTCTCTCTTGATCTTTCATTCCCCCTCTATTTCTTTTATCTCTCTCCTCCTCTCTCGATTTCCATCTCTCTCTCTCTCTCTCTCTCTCTCTCTCTCCCTCTCTCTTTCAGTCTCTCTCCACCCTCTCTCCATGTACATATACGAATAATATGGCATAATAATATAATAGCTATGTGTGATGGATGTTAGGAAACCCTTTTTGTTATATTCAAGGTGCCCTTGGTGTAATGGTTGTCGTCGAAGGAAATGGACACGGCTATACGAGTTCAAATCCTGGACGTGGCTCGTTGCATTTCATATGGCACTAATAGCCTTAGGAAAGGTATGCATCCAACTATTTTCCCTCCAGCTATGGGTAAATAGTAGGGCGGTCTAGACTCTTAAACCTTCGTACGACAACTGGTCTACGAGAAGGAAAACTCTGGATTCAAAACTGGTAAACTTCGCTTAAAAATTGACCTTGTGTCACATCCTGTTCGTGAGGCGTAGTTGTTAAATACATATACGATTAATATGACTGGTTGGTTGGATTTTGCGGCATGTCAACCTTTGTTGGGTTATTTTATGCTGAAGACGTTTTATTTTATTCATTCTTGATGGGTATTCAATTATTTTTTCAAACTCATTTTAAATACTCATTTTTTTAATCTATTTAACCCAGTGGTTCTCAAACAGTGCGCCCGGGTGCGCCCCAGAGCCTTTTCAAATGCGCTCCGTAGTATTCTTTAAAAATCTATCCAGATATGAAAAGCAAATGTATACTAAGTTACTATATTATACCATTTCTTTACGAACACTCTGTTTGTTTCTGGTTACGTCAAGCCCTAGCACCTATATGACTTTCCCAACCCTATTGCCATTATGGCAAGCCCCAACCCATTTTTATCATATGGGTGCTAGAAGGCGGTGACTGAGGGTCTACATGTCCTGGGAATGATATTAAACTCTATCTGATGGTGAGGTTCCAGTTTTGGAGGTTTGGGGAATGTGGAGCACCCCTTTATCACCATTGCTCCCTGGTTCACTCTGACCCGGAGTGGTAGTACCTGTTAGGGTTCCATCTATGGGTTAAATAGAAAAACATGAGTTGATAAACAAAATTGTATTATCCATTAAGAATGAATTTATTTCACAGCTTTGTCGGCATTAAATAACCCACCGAGGTTGACATGCCATAAAACAAAACAAACCAACAAACAAACCATCAACCAGCTGTTTGTTTCGTTGCGACATCATTATGATAGTTATAACTTACTTTTCTTGCAACTAAATAAAAACACAGGTCTTAAACAATTTTATTGAGAAAAATGAAAATCATTTATGGTAGTTTATTGAAAGTTAACGAAAACAAAATCTTAATAAAAATATAAGATCATAAATGTTTTTGTTTTTTTTATATGAGAGATCACTGGTTATGCCACTTCATCACTGTCATCATCAGTGTCATCATCTTCTACAGCATTGTTTCCAGTAATTTCACAGCATGTATCTCAGACAGATGGCGTACAGCCATACCAAGTGATAAATGTTTTTGGTATTAATGTACGTCCATTAGAAGCCAAAAATATATCTTGTGAAATGGACAAAAGCTTTCTGTGGACAGATGCAGTTATGTCCACCATTTTTTCTTAACCTAATTCTTCAGATGCTCCAACAATCCATGCAAGAAAGTTATATAAAATGTGGGATATATAGAAGTATGTTAAGTTTGCTTTTGTTAAATGTGTTGATTTTAAAAATATTTAACAGTTAACTTAACAACATATTAGTCCTATTTTGTATACAGTGCGCTATCAAGTATTTATGGTACTGTAAGTGCGCCCAGACTGAATAAAGTTTGAAAACCACTGATTTAACCCATAACTTATTAATTCAGAAATTTACAAAAATGTATTACCTTCCTTTGTTCTAAGGTGCCCATACTTCTATCTTTATATAATAAAACGTATAACCATTTTGGGTCACTAAATAGATCTACACGACACATACATTGAAATTTCTTTATAATTGGACAATTCTCTGATTTTGGGTAATTTCTCTAAAATTAAAAAAAAAGAATATATTACCTCCCTTTGTTGCAAAGTACCCATACCTCTATCTTTATATAATAAAACGTATAAACTTTTTTGTGTCACAAGATACACATACACTACACACGTATGTAAATATGTGGATATGTTATAACATATGTACAAATACCAACGAAATATATATATATATATATATATATATATATATATATATATATATATATATATATCGGTGGAGGTAGCCTGCGAGGTCTAGTCCCACTGAGAAGTGATACGTCGAAACACGCTGTCTGTGGATGACTAATATATGTTCCCAACTGGTAGAGCTCTCTGGAAGGGAATTCAGCTGACGGTCAACGCGTAAAGCTTAAAGCAAGGATATATATATATATATATATATATATATATATATATATATATATATATATATATACTATTTCTCTGAATGTTTGAGATGAGGCTTGATGATTCGTATTATCTGTGTTATTCGGACAATAAATACCTGAAGAAGGCCGGAGGGCATATCGGCCGAAACGTTGAACAAATAACAATAAAGATGGGGACAATAGTCCGAATAACGCAGATAATACGAATATATATATATATATATATATATATATATATATATAATATAAACTTTTTGGGTCACAAGATACACATACACTACACACGTATGTAAATATGTAGATATGTTATAACATATGTACAAATACCAACGAATAAACATCTTATTATTAAGGGCAACAAATCTGTGTATAACCTTTAGTTGACACCAAGAATAAAATTTCATAATATTTGTAAAGGTGGACGGGAAATAAGATAAAAACTCATAAACGTATCTGACGTCAACAACTGAACAGTTTAAATCAGACGAATTTCTATATAACAGCATTCCAATTAGACTTGTTTTGTTTGTCTATTTATTGTTCGTTGTTGTGCTATATTCATTAGATCAACGTATTATTATTGTGGCACGTTGAAACTATCACTTCTCACTTTAAAAGTAAAACGTAATTTTGAAGACCCCCCCCAAAAAAAACAACAACAACAACAACAAAACAAAAAATAAAACAAAAACAAAACAAACATAAGTATTAACTTCTCGTCCTAATGACATTTTGCGCTTTCATTTTAATTTGGTCTTTACCGGTGTCCCCCAATTTACCATTATATATATATATATTATATATAATATATATATATATATATATATATATATATATAAGATTTTTGGATGTTTGTTTATTTAGAAACGTTGCTGTATAAAGTATATATTAAATTTTTACTTGAAGGCACTTACAACGCATGTATCGCATAAAATTCGATATTTTTTCTTATAGAAAATGAACTTGACAAGTGTAATCCCAGTAAAGGATGGCTCGATGTGTAGAATACCGTACAGACTGTTTCGACTTTATTAAGCTTAATTTCGCTAGGATGGTCAGCTGTGTACTGTGGCCGAGGCGATAAAAGTGTTTCACTAGTGTTTCACTGTGTCTGCTGAAGTCCCGGTTTCGATTTCTGTCGGAGGGAAATCGTTAGTATATACCGCTGATGAGACTCAAGTAAAAATTTAATATATAATATATATATATATATATATATTATATATACCAACCCCTCCGCACGAGCAGGATGCGACACAAGGTCAATTTCTTAAGCGGAGTTTAACAGGTTTGAATTCAGAGTTTTCCTTCTCCTAGACTGGCTACCTAGCCGTGGTTAAAGAGCCCAGTCTGCGCTGCTATTTAACCATAGCTGGAGGGAGAATTGGATTCATACCTTTCCCAAGGGTATTAGCGACATGTGAAATGCAAACAGCTTCCTCCAGGAATTGAACTCGGATCGATGAGTCCATTTCCTACGACTCTAACCATTAGACCATGCGCCTTTTTCCATTATTAAAGAACTAGAAGCGGCTTCCCAGCATCGACTGGGTAGAAAGGGAGTAAAAAACAAAAAACAAAAAAAAAACGGTGTACTGATTTGATTAATTTTGAGATCTACAAATGCTGGACATAAAAAGCAACAATACAGTGCTATTTTCTTACTAAAAAAAAACCCCGTAAAAATGGTGCTACCTGTTGGCCGTGTGTAGTGAACCGTGATGCTTGAGGATGCAATCCAGGTGGCTGAGCGGTTCATAATATGCAACACACCACTTTGGTTCTTTTGCTAGACGGACGGTCGCAGAGGTCCCTCCGACCAATTGGCTGGTTACGTGAAGACCTAGCATCTATATGATTGTCCCGACCCTATTGCCCTTATGGCAAGTCCCATAACTAGCAAAGACCAAAGTTCAATAAAATCCCGACAGAGGTTAAAAAACCTTTTTACCCCTCATTTTACATAAGATAAGCGGACCAAATGACCTTTAGGCACCCCTTTTTCGATCTTGATTCATAGGAACATTTTTTTTCCATTTACACCGTCAAAATCGGATTAATTGTTAACAGACGATTTTTAGAGATTTTTAAGTTATAAAACTAACCCCTAACCCCTAATCCTAACCCTAACTCCTAACAAACAACCTTACTCAAACCCTAAACCTTACCCCTACTCTAACTCTGGCGTCTCAAAGGTTTCCGGTATTTCCGTGAAATATAATGAAATGTAATGTTTTTATATATAATCTAATGATATTATATGTTGCGCGCTATTTTGCCTTAGTACCATTAAAACGTAATAAAATGTAATGCTTTTGATACGTAATCTAATGATGTTATTTGAAGAAAACTTTGTTTTTTCGCATAGACAATAAAAAAATATTTTAAAAGTTTATGTATTCATTTTCAATTATAAACAACGGTTAAGAAGCTGCAAAAAGGTCTGATTTGGTTTCTTTTTTAATGGCATATCAACCTTCGAGGGTTATTTAATGCCAAAGCCATCCTTGCAGAAGAATAGTAGCGGTACTGTTTACTGCATAGCTGGGGGATGTGTGGATTCATGCCTTTCTCAATGGTATAAGTCCGAAATTTAACGCCATAGCACGACTGGAGTTCGAACTCGCTTACTACGATGTCGCAGTCCAGAACGTCAGTCACTAGGCCGCGGTAGGTGTGGCGCTCCATCTCAGACGCAAAATCAATCTCCCTAGTTTGGTGCTAGCGAAAAGAGGATAGACTCCCTCGCTGTCCGACAGATACCTACCTATCTGTCGATTTTTACTTTTTAAATGTGTTGAAACTACATGTACAACAGCTGAAAAAAGAGAGACAACTGAACGTTGTTTTAAAATTCCTAATCGTACTGATTCAAAAATCGGACTATATGACCTTTAGGCACCCCTTTTGCGATCTCGATTCATAAGGACATGTTTTTATCCGTCAAAATCGGATTGTTTGTTAGGGCCAGGGTTAAGGGTTAGGGTTAGGGTTAGGGGGTTAGTATTATAATTAAAAAAAAAACTCTAAAAATTGTCTGAGAGGGGAGATAGCTAATCCTATACAATAGTTAATTTGCAACTTTCGCGGACCATTTGACCTTTAGGCACTCCTTTTGCGATCTCGATTCATAAGGACATTTTTTCATTTACACCGTTAAAATCCGGTTGTTTGTTAACAGACGATTTTTAGAGGTTTTTTTTTAAAATGAAAAACATGTCCTTATGAATCGAGATCGCAAAAGGGGTGCCTAAAGGTCATATGGTCCCAAAAATCTCTAATAAAAAAGAAAGAAAAAAAAAGAAAAGAAGAATTTTTCAAACAAAAAATAAATTAGCCCGCACAAGATTTTGTATGAATCTTTTCAATTTCCATTGTTAAAAAAACAAAACAAAATGCAAACTATTGTCATATATTTCGTCTCTGGTGACTTTTCACACCAATATAGTTTTTTTTTTAATTGTTCGCTTTGAAATAAAATTTTCAATCTGGTAACCGTGCCAGAATTGTTGGATTACTATGTGCTAAATTCATAGTACAGATGTGTTTGTGGTTCGTAGTTTCCTCGCCTAGTTTGTTTTGTTTTACAGCATATCAACCTCAGTGGTTCATTTAATGCCGATAAAGTTTGGAAATAAAGTCATTCTTAATGGATAATACATTTTTTTTATAAATATATTTTTCTATTTAACCCAGGTACTACCACTCCGGGTCAGAGTGGACCAGGGAGCAATGGTGATGAATGGGGTGCTCCACATTCCACAAACCTCCAAAACTGGAACCTCACCATCAGATAGAGTTTAACGTCATTCCCAGGACATGTAGACCCGCAGCCACCGCCTTCTAGCACCCATATGATAAAAAGGGGTTGGGGCTTGCCATAAGGGCAGTAGGGTTGGGAAAATCATATAGGTGCTAGGGCTTGACGTAACCGGCCAATTGATCGGAGGGGGCCTGTCCGACCGCCCGTCTAGCCCAAGATAGGGCCAAAGTGGAGTATTGCATGTCATGAACTGCTCATCCACCTGGGCTCTATCCTTAAGCATCACAGGTCGCCACCCACGACCAACAGGTGGCGCCATTGGGGGAGTCTTACCCCTCTGCAAAGGTGCAGTCGTTGCATTCTAACGCCCCAGCCGACAGGGCGGGTTTATGGTTCGTAGTTTCACAAGAAACAAACTGCAATACACGATAATACCATTCCCGGGTATTACCGCGTACTGCAGTATGTTTCTTATGAAGTTTATTAATACACATAACTTAAACAAATTATATATATATATATATATATATATATATATATATATATATATATGGTTTGGTGGTTGGTTTTGAAGGCTATCACAATGCAAGTGTAAAGCAAAAATAAGGTAACTATGGTGTTGTTTGTTAACCTGTGATTATTTAACCTGTGTTAAGTTGTTGCTAGTATTATATGTATTAATAAATATTTATCATTATATATAATTAAAATTTCATGCCCTCTAAAAATTACGGTCAATTTAGTATTATTGATAAAAGAAAATAACTTATTACCTATAGTTTAAATATTTTATTTTATTCTATAAGATCTATTTTAAATTCAAAATATCACAAACAAACCCCTTCACTATATATATATATATACTAGCAAAATAAAAAAAACATCCTCCGGGCGATGTAAAAATAGATTTTTGAAAAATATAGCCAGAGGTGGTGGTGGTGGGGGTTTAAAAATTCAATGTCAGCGAGTTTGTACCCTAAGTAAGTAAAATCATCAAATTCATTAAAGGATTAAAAAATAAAAACAATTTGAAATGTAAACTTTAAATATGTATTAAGATAAAACAAACTATATATAGATATATAATACCAGTCATGTATTTATTAAAACTTGTTTAAAAAAACAACGATGACTGTCTAATGTTCAAATTTTGAGTGTATTTATTCTATGTTATGACGATTTTGGGTAATGTGACGTAAGCAGGGACATAGTTTTTGTTACAGACAAAAACCGGAAGCGAATCTCCATTATTAATAGATATGTGTGTGTGAGAGAGAGAGAGAGAGTTCTGTATTGATCGAATCACTAGTGTAGGCGTCAACTGGTTAATACCCAGACATACAGAAATTGCCATTTATGTAATAGATTATTCATCAGTTGGAAAATTCTCTCAATTGGTTTATTTCTGTTTACCGTTAAGGAAAATTCTAATGAAAAATTCATGTTGCGCAATTGTTACAATGGAAATCTAAAGGCCTATTGTCAACAAAACCTGTTTTATATACTTAGTTGATATGTCAGGTTGTTGGAATGTTGTTCTTTTATAATCTAATCCGCCCTGTCGGCTAGGGCCGTACGATAAAAAACCGACTGAACCTCTGCAGTAGGGTAAGACTCCACCAATGGGTGTCACTCATTGGTGGCCATTCGTAATGCCCGAGGACAGGATTGTGGTGCTTCAGCGGTCTGTGATCCGGGTACTACTTGATCGCGTGACCTGAAACAATCCACTTTGGTCCTTACTTAGGCTAAACGGGCGATCGTAGACGACCCATCCGATCAATCGGCTGGTCATGTCAAGCCCTAGCAACTATAGGATAGTCCAAACTGCATTCTTCGAATTGCTCTTATGGCAAACACCCACAACTTTTTATCATATAGCTGCTAGAAGGCGGTGGCTGAGGATCAACCAACAGTGTTTATTAATACAGGAAGTTAATAAGAATGATTTCTACCAATTTATTAATACACATGAAGTCAATGAAAATTATTTCTTATTTTTAACCAGAGGGTGTTGCAAGATGATAACGGTCGTACTTTTAAGGAAGAGTAGTATATATATATATATATATTATATATATATATATATATATATATATTAATAAAATGTCAGTTCAGTTTGTGAGTTCGTGGGCACTAAACGTTAAAACAACAGGAAATATTGCCGTAAGTTTTTTTTCTTGAAAACTCGCCGGACGTCCACTTAACAAACAAAATAAAGTGGTCATTCGAAAGAAGAAGAAGAAGAAGAAGAAGAAGAAGAAGTGGTCATTCGACAGAAGAAGAAGAAGAAGAAGAAGAAGAAGAAGAAGAAGAAGAAGTGGTCATTCGACAGAAGAAGAAGAAGAAGAAGAAGAAGAAGAAGAAGAAGAAGAAGAAGAAGAAGAAGTCTTGAGTTCTAAGTAGAGCAAAAATTTTCAAGGGTATCCCTCATTGAAAATCAGCTGATGAATGTTGACATTGAAAACGTGTAGAAAGCATTAGTACTAATGCAGAATAGCACGCAAGAGATAACATCATTAGAATCACATTTTACGTATAAATAGCATTAGATATCGGAAACTCCCACAGTAGCCTAATCCTAACCCTAACCCTTATCCTAACACTGACCCTTACCCTAACACTAAACCTAATCCTAAAACTAACCTTAACCCTTTCCCTAACCCTAACACTGGTGTCTCAATGATTTTGGGTATTCCCGTGAAATGTAATGAATTGTAATGCTTTTTTATGCATAATCTAATTATATTGCTTCTCTTGCGCTATTCTGCATTAGTACCATTAGAATGTAATGCTTTTTATATGTAATATAATGATATTATCTCTTGCGCGCTATTCTGCATTAGTACCAAATAATGATTGTTTATTTTACCAGTCTTAATCCGAATCAAAAGTTCGCTGAGGACGGAAACTCCCGAAGTAACCTAACACTAACTTTAACCCCTCGAATGTTTTTGGTATTTCCGTGAAATGTAATGTTTTGTATACGTAATTATATTATCTCTTGCGCGCTATTTTGCATTAGCACCAAAAGATTAAGTTCATGTTTCTTATTCAGTTTAATAAATTGAATTATTAAAAGTGTTGTTGGTTAAGTGTGTTATGAAAATGGAATGAATTCTTTGTCAAACTTCTTGAACATTTAACAAACGATTTGAAGATTACGTTCTATCTCGGACGAAAAAAGGGTTTAAATGGTACAGGGCATTTTTTGGATGACCAAAAAGCTGAGAAAGATATACACCATTTAGGGGCGCGTGGTGTTGTTGGAATATTTTGGGCATATAAGGTGTGCTCTAATTCCCCACCTGGATTTATAGACTAGCCAAAGTCACGTCGTTTATTACTTCGCCAATCACCAGACATACTGCGTGGCTGATACATTACTTAAACACTGATACTTGTTACAGTTCACTTGCAATCATTGAAGAGGAACTTAAGACCATTGACGAAGGAACTGAGGACTCTTTACCAGAAGAACCAAAGGATTCATTATCGGAGGATTTTTTACCAAGGATTCAATTCCACTGGACAAGCTCGCTGGTTTAATGCCTACAGGATGGCAAAACACATTGTAACAGGTGTAATAATTAGTGTCGTAGGAAATGGACTCGTCGACCCGTGTTCAAATCCTGGACGAGGCTGTTTGCATTTCACATAGCACTAAATTAGGAATTGTATGCATCCAATTACTCTCCATCTAGCTATGTGTAAATAGTGGGGCAGACTGTGCTCTTTAACATTGGCTAGGTAGCTAGAAGGAAAACTCTGGATTCAAACCTGTTAAAGTCCGCCTAAGAAAATGACCTTGTGTCACATCATGCTCGTGCCGAGGGGTTGGTAAATATGTATATACTCTGTTTTGCTAAATATATATAAACCCCGAAATTTACACGAAATTTGAGTGTTTTGATCAGGTTTGATCGAATTTTAACCGTAATAATGATTGGATACGAATTAACATTGAACAGTTATTTTTGATCAGGGTTGCGCACCTGAAAAAATGTGATGTAAAAACTAAATTTTACTTTCTCTCAAGTTAGAAATGGAAAACATCTCCGTGGCATTCACCCAACCCATTTTGACAAGGGTAGGATATAATGCCAGGTCGCAAGTATAGGGGCATCCAGAGAGGACCGAACTCGCTATTCAGTAGTAATGGATCTTCGAGACCAGCTTTCTAACCGTAACACAACAATCTTTTATGAATTTTAATCTTATAAATTAATTGTCATTAGTCTTTGACACATGTGAAACATTTCGAAATTGTATGAAGCTTTGTATTGACATATATGAAGTCATTCTCCTTCCTTTTTAGAATTAGATAATATCAAAAGGTCGTTATTTCCTATAAGTCTAACATGATCAAAGGGGAACCAGTCTCGACTGATAAATTATTTATTTATTTATTGATCTACTAGGAAAAAAGAAGACGGGGTTAGGGTTAGGGTTTAGGGTTAGGGTCTTGGGTTATGGTTAGAGTTAGGGTTTAGGGTTAGTTTAATGGGAAAATAAATAGATATTTTATCAGTCAAGAGTGGTTCCCCTTTGATCATGTTAGACTTATAGGAAATAACCCAAAAGGTTGTTTTAGAAAAGTTTGCTTGAAATTGCCATTGGATTATCATCCGGGTGACAAGTGATGTCACCGGACTTAGAAATTTGAACATGCCGGCGCCGGTGAAGCGTCTGGGTTATTTTTTATTAAAAAAACCCAAAAAACTACTGAAGTGTTCGAAAACTGACAATTAAAAAAAAACAAAAAAAAAAAAAAAACAACAAACAACAAAAAAAAAAAACAAAACAAAAAACAAAAAAACAAACAAAACAAAAAACCCGGAATTATTCCTGACAATTAAAAAAAAAAAAAAAACAAACCAAAACAAAAAACCGGAATTATTCCTGACAATTAAAAAAAAAAAAAAAAACAAACCAACAAAAAAACCCGGAATTATTCCTGACAATTAAAAAAAACAAAAAACAAACCAAAACAAAAAAACCCGGAATTATTCCTGACAATTAAAAAAAAACAAAAAACAAACCAAAACAAAAAACCCGGAATTATTCCTGACAATTAAAAAAAAAACAAAAAAACAAACCAAACAAAAAGAATTATTCCTGACAATTAAAAAAAAACAAAAAAACAAACCCAAAACAAAAAACCGGAATTATTCCTGACAATTAAAAAAAAAAAAAAACAAACCAAAACAAAAAAAAACCCGGAATTATTCCTGACAATTAAAAAAAACAAAAAAACAAACCAAAACAAAAAAACCGGAATTATTCCTGACAATTAAAAAAAACAAAAAAAAAACCAAAAAAAAAACCCGGAATTATTCCTGACAATTAAAAAAAAACAAAAAAACAAACCAAAACAAAAAAACCCGGAATTATACATGAGCATATGTACGGATGTGAGTGTTTGTTTGCGTTGTAAAGAAACAAGAATTACACATAAAAAGATATTTAAAGACAAAAAAAAAAAATTCTTATGATGGATTCATTTATTATTGTCATGAAAAATGGTGTAGTAATTGATTTTTCTTATTTTAGGATCCATTTGAATCCAGTGGATTAAAAATAGATATTTAAAAAAATCATGATGAATCTCTTAAGTGTGCGAACAACATATTTTTGTTGTCATTATTTTCTACATATTT
>CM042157.1:67551959-67616959 GCA_023376005.1 Doryteuthis pealeii
TTGATTACCTGAGGATACAAAAAATACCAGAACAAGTTGCGCTTTACGGAAGGCGCTGGCTGTAGACGCTAGATTTTTTCAAAACCTGGCAAAAGGCCACAAGTATGGGGTACCCAGTAAGGACGCACAAGCAAGACTAGATTGTGAATAATAAATTAATTATACAGTTAAAAAGGTGTTTTCACTGTTGCCAAAAAAAATAACAGCCCCATCGGTAAGGACTTTAGAATACATCGACTGCACCTCTGCAGAATGATAAGTTCCCCTTCCATAATGAGGCCACCAGTTGGACCAGGGTGACGACCCGTGATGCTTAAGGACGGAATACTAGTGTTTGAGCAGTCCATGATATGCAATACTCCACTTTGGCCTTTACATCGGCTAGACAGGCCGCCGGAGAGGCCCCCTCCGATCAATCGTTTGGTCACGTCAATCCCTAGCACCTATAGGATTGTCCCGACCCTATTGCCCTTATGGTAAACCCCGACCCTTTTTATCATATATGTGCTAGAAGGCGGTGGCTGAGGTCTTATAGTTTGTCCTGGGTATGACGTTATCTGATGTGAAGTTCAAGTTCTGGAGCTCTGGGAAATGTGGATTACCCCTTCATGACCATTACTCCCAGGTCCACTCTGACCCGGAGTGGTATTGCCTGTTAGGGTCCCATCTATAGATATTAAATAGAACAAAATGAGTTCTAAAAAATGTGTTTAAAAATTTGACTTAGAAAAATTGAGTACCCGTCAAGAATGAATAAAACATGTCTTCGGCATAAAATGACCCATGAAGGGTTGACATGCCGTAAATACAACCAACCAGCCAACCAACCAACCAATTTTTTCTAGCCTCTGATTTTATTTTTATTTCACGAGTTGTCATTACTGTTGAGGCTTTTATGATAATTGACATTATACAATTAACATATGGGCGCCTCCTTTGGGGGCCAATTCCCCCCCCCACCTCCACTGCTATCCGAACACCCAAATATCTAACAGTACCCCTGTTGTTTTTTTATTTGTTTTGATGAAAAAGAAACTAACATTTAAAATTAAGGTTAATCATTAGTCAGAATTCATAATAGAATCTGTAATGACATTTAATTTTACGCAAAGTATAGCGAGAAATTATCTAATTACGGTAACAGTAATGTGTTTGTTTCTCTGAATTTTTTGATAATTTTGTTATAATCTATGGAGTCATAAATTGTTAGCAGACCATGTAGCTGAGAATAAGAGCCGTTAACTTTGAGATCGGGGGAGCCAGTGGAAATTTACCGCCGACTGTTGTGGGGATGAATAAAAGTAAGAATAAACAAAACAAAAGCAAAACAAAAATGAGATAAAATAAATATATAAATAAAAAAAAGACACAAAATAACAATTTCCCGGAGGGGTTACGGCATGAAGAGTCTTCTGGGCATACGCAGAAAAAAGACCCCAAGTTCTTGGCGTCTGGACTTTGGCGTCCTTGGTAACGGTTTGTTAATAAAGTCTATCTCTGTACTTCCAACTAGTTGTACTTTTATCTCTATTTTTACTGACGCAAGACTTATCCCCATACTGTTAATAACCCTTGACCCCAAGAGGCTCCGGATTTGTTTTCGGGGTTTACTCCCCTAGCTTTCCTCGGGATCACATAAATTATCATATTGTATTATTTAGATGTAGTGGATATAGGAGTTGAGTTATTATAGTTCTAAGTGACAGTTATCTCTAGGGTGCAGGTTCAATCCTGGTCAAGGGCAACATAGAATAATTAACACAGCTTAACACTTGTACCCAGTCATGGTCAACGGAATGAGAACAGTCTACCCCGGTGGATTGAATAAAGGGTTCGGTTCGAAGTTCCATGAAGGCTCCCGATTACGACATGAAGGCTCTCGAATTCAACAAGAAGGTTCCCGAGTTCGAGTAGGTTCTCGAGTTTGACAAGAAACACTTGGAGAAGGCCCGAGACGTTGTGCGGATAACAATAAAGATGAGGACAATAGTCCGAATAATCCAAATAATACAAGATAACGTGTTTATATTGAGAATAGTCCTCTTTCCCAAGCAGTTCTGTCGAGAGACTAAAGTAGTTATTAAATAAATATTTGTTTTTAGAATCTAATAATATGAAATTTGAAACTTAAATTTAGGTGTTCCATATTTTAAATGAATTTTATATATTAATTTACCGTAGCAGAAACACTTAATTAAATCAGAAAGTTTTGAAATAAAATAACTGATGCATTATAAAATTCATTCATTGATAAATCAACACTGAAAATTTCATTAAAATCGGATATTGAGAATAGTTCTCTTTCCAAGCAGCCCTGTCGGCTGTAGCCGTAGGATACGCCGACTGCCCTTCTGCAGAGGGGTAAGCCGCTTCTACCTCCATTGGGTTCCGCCTATTAGCCGTGGGTGACGACCCCTAATGCTTGCGGACAGGATTGTGCTGGCTGATCGGCCTATTACTCGGGTGGTATTACCCTCGTACCCCACTTGTACTAGGTTAGTCACAAGGCCCTATTAACGTGGGACCACCTACAAGCCGAGACTCATTGGTGGCGGGGTTAAAGATTGCGTCTATCCCCTCGGCATTCCCCTCAAGGGGGCGCCTCAGGCACTGGGCAATAAACCCAGCCATATCCCTTTAAATCGAGGGGGCAGGTGTTGCCTGGGGGGATGGCCCCCTGGGATCGACGCTCGTGATTTTGACCCGCCGGGGCGGGCGCGTAATTAAATATAGCGTGCAATTCTTAAATTACAGTAATCATCATCATCATCATCATCATCATCATCATCATCATCATGTCGCACTGGTAGCTCGGATTTAAATGACTCGCCCTCGTCAATCATCCCTATCAGCCGACACTCCCGTCAGGTCTTCTGCTGGGCACCAAGAGTCCGTACAGAACTGATCAACGTAAGTTATTGGTCGTTGTCCTACACTGGTGTGTCTATGTGTAGGTGTCCATATGAGAATGTGACCTATTGATAATAGTTCTGTTCGCAGGCGAGTCCTGTAGGCTTGGGTTGTAGGATACACCGACTGCACCTCTACAGAGGGGTAATACCCCCTCCCCCCCGGTAGGACAACCTATTAGCCGTGAGTGGCGACCCGTAATGCCCGAGGACAGGATTGTGGTAGCTGAGCGGGTATTTAGTAGTCCCGTTACTATGAAACTCCACTTTGGCCCTTACTTGAGCTAGACTAGCGGTCGGAGACGCACCCTCTGATCAATCGGCTAGTCATGTCAAGCCCTAGCAACTATATGACTGTCCCGACTATAATCTTCAAATTGATCTTATGTCAAACACCCACCCTTTTTATAATATGGGTGCTGGAAGGCGGTGGCTGAGGGGCAACCATCAGTATTCATTAATACACATGAAGTTAATAAAAATTATTTCTAGCAGTTTATTGATATACATGAAGTTAATGAAAATTATTTCTAGCAGTTTATTGATATACACGAAGTTAATAAAAATTATTTCTAGCAGTTTATTGATATACATGAAGTTAATAAAAATTATTTCTAGCAGTTTATTGATATACACGAAGTTAATAAAAATTATTCCTACCAGTTTATTAATACACATTAAGTTAATAAAAAAGATTTCTATCAGTTTATTAATACACATGAAGTTAATAAAAATATTTCTACTAATTTATTAATATACTTGAATTTAATGATAATTATTTCTACTAAATCATTGATATACTTGAAGTTAAACAAATCATATAAAGCGATACCTTAATTTGCGAGTTTAATTCGTTCTGCTCGTAACTCAATTTCCTCGTATATTAAATCAACTTTCCCCATTGAAATAAACTGAAATACCATTAATCTGTTCCAGCCCCCCCCCCCTTAAAAAGCACCCTATTTTTGTTACGTTTTTTTAATAAGAAAAATAGTCCTGTATTGTATAAAAACATAATAAAATAGAATGTAATGAATTATGTGCTATGACATGTTTTAATGCTTATCTAAAACATATATAAAGGGCAGTTGTGTGTATATGTATGTCCGGAGGAAACTTAAAAAATAAATCAATTAACTACAAATATATATACACATTAAATATCACCAGGGCTTGGTTTTTGAGCAAAAATAACAGTGCTTTGATTTATATTCGTGAAGATAATTAAAAAATAAAATTTGAATGATAACAGCAAGGATCTTTTTTTCATTTAATATTTTAGATAGTAGACATTAACATTTCTTTTCAGAGTAGCTGGATCAATGGAAAGTCTATTTTTTTTTTTTTTTTACATGGGGATTTAAATGGGACATCCCACGAGGATTCAGCTCACGATTAAGTAATAATGGATCTGTGGGACTAACTTTAAAAAATTCCCCTCTACCCAGGCGACGCCGGGTAGCCTCTGCTTATTTTTTTATAAACAATATTTTCTTTGGCGTAATAAATTTGGAAACTTAAATGTTTTTAGTGAACTTATTAATGTAAGCATATCTGAAGCTAACTCGTACTTCAAATTTTAGCTCTCGACACAAAGCAAAAAATCGACCGTGTGACAGCTCGTAACTCGGAAAAATCGTTGGGACTTTCATAAGTCAAGGTACCATAGGGACGAGCAGAAATTGGGGTGTAAGGGAGATAAATTTTTCGGGTATTGAATTATTTATTTATTTATTTATTTTTTATATGTTCTTCTTGGTTTGATATTTCTAAAAATGTTAAAATTAGGACCCGGAATTATTTTCTTCAAATGACTAACGCCCTACATTCTGAAAAGATTTTAAAAAATTGTTCGTCTTTTTTAAAAATAAAATAAGCTGTAATTATAAAATTAAGTCGTTATATGAATAAAGCGGTGAAAATTTCATTAAAATCAAACATTCCCTGATATTTGTAATTGTTTTAAAATTAAGAAATAAAATAAAAAGTTATCTCTGTTACTTTTGCCCATGGCTAACTGTATATATAAAAACAAGATTTTGCATTAAATAACCCACAGGGGTTATTTCAATAGAGTTTTTCTACAAAAATTATAAGATATCGATAATAAACTAAAGTAGTTATTAAATAAATATTTGTTTTTAGAATCTGAAAATATGAAATTTGAAACTTAAATTTATGCGTTCCATATTTTAAATGAATTTTATATATTAATTTACCGTAGCAGAAATACTTAATTAAATCAGAAAGTTTTGAAATAAAATAACTGGTGTATTATAAAATTCATTCATTGATAAATCAACACTGAAAATTTCACTAAAATCGGATAATTCCCTGATTTTTGGTAATTTTTTTTTTCAATCGAGGGGGGAGGGATAAATTTATTTTGTAAAATACGGATTTTACGTCAATTTTGGCAGGGCCTATGATATACGGTTGATATGCCGTTAAACACCAACTAACCACCAAACAATCAACCAACCAACCTATTTCCTAAGTTTATTTTAAGAGAAAAGCAGTAATTTATGTATGTAATTACATTCATGTGTCTGTCTAGATATTTTGATATCCTGGATAGTATATCCTGGTTTGGGGTTGTTAAACTTATAAGTCAAACCCTCCTTTATCCGCATGTGACTCGTTCCTTTTGTCATTTTTTTCTCCCGTTAACAGGAAAACCCATTGGATTTTCCAATATATTTTAGTCCGTTCGCTACACAATGCTTTCTTTTTTAACCCGTTTTTCTTTCTTTTTCTTTTTCCTATATTTCTCTTTTTCTTGGTGTGAACTGAATTTACGGGATATACAGGTAAACAAAGTAAGAAAAAAAACGCGGTTATTTTCTATATATATTTACCAACCCCTCCGCACGAGCAGGATGTGGTCAATTTCTTAAGCGGAGTTCAACAGGTTTGAATTCAGAGTTTTCCTTCTCCTAGACAGGTTGCCTAACCAAGGTTAAAGAGTCCAGTCTGCCCTACTATTTACCCATAGATGGAGGGAGAGTAGGATTCATACCTTTCCCAAGGGTATTAGCGCTAAGTGAAATGCAATTACCACATCCAGGATTTGAACTCGGGGCGACGAGTCCATTTCCCATGACTTTAACCATTACACCACGCGCTTCCGGTTATATCCTATAAGTCTAATATAAACAAAGGGAAATCAATCTTGACTAATACATTATTTATTTTCCCATTAACTAATCCTAAATCTTAACCTTAGACCCTAAACCCTAACCCTAAACCCTTACCCTAACCCTAAACCCCAAACCCTAACCATAAATCCGTCTTCTTTTTCCTAGTAGATCAATAAATAAATAAATAATTTATCAGTCAAGAGTGGTTCCCCTTTTGACTTATAGGAAATAACCAAAAACCCTCTGGATGCCCCTCACTTGACACCTTGTGACACATATTACCGGTGGCGAACGGGTTGGGTAAATGCCTACTTTTAAGACTCTTAGGTCGTTTTCTTGGTGGTGTAATGGTTAGCAATTTAGTCTCGCAGATCCATTGTTATTGAATAGCGAATTTGATCCTCACTTGATGCCCCATATTTGCGATCTTGTGTCACCTCCTACTCGTAAGTTCTTCAACGCCTTGTTTGCTCAACAGACAAAGTATTAAAATTGATTTCCCATGTTGAATCATTGCTATGCTTATGTTGGGTCAGTAAAATGGTTATTCCTGTATATAGAGTGAGTGAGGGAGAGGCTCTGTGATTGGATATTCCAATCACGTGATAGCCCAGAGTTTAGGCGCAATATCCAAAAAGCAAAAGGCAGACAGATTCCACCAGCGGCACCAGAAAGCAACGAATTCAGGGGCTCTAAGAAACCACCCTAAGATATCTTCTCCAACGCGCCGGTAAGTCCCTTAAACTCAACTTTATATACAGGAAGGACTTTATATTGTTGTTTGTTGTTTTATGTCTAGCCAATAAACTGTTTGAATTAGAGGAAATATTAATTCCTTTCTTGTTGTTGTTAGTCTTAGAATTGAATGTTATACAATACTTAGATGGACAAGGTACATCCGAAGTAGGCCAGAGAGTACAACGTCCGAACGTTGTGTTTTTACATATCACGATAAATATGAGAACAACAGTCCGTAAAATCAAAATAATACATATCAAGCCGCATCTAAAAAATTTCAGACAGATTTTGGGGTTATTTCCTATAAGTCTAACATAAACAAAGGGGAATCACTCTTGACTGATAAATATTTATTTATTTTCCCATTAAACTACCCCTAAACCCTAACCCTAACCCTAAACCCTAACCCCGTTTTCTTTTTTCCTAGTAGATCAATCAATAAATAAATAATTTATTAGTCAAGAGTGGTTCCCCTTGTTTATGTTACACTTATAGGAAATAACCGATTTTTGTTTTATTTGTTTGAACTGAATTTTAGGCTTCAAATTTCCAAGGAAAGCCAATGAACATTTTTTTTTCAATGATCGTAACGCTTCTCAGATTTAAGGGCGTGCAAAAACCCATGCCGTCATTATTTCAATTAGATCTGCATACATTTTTCAACGCCTTGTTTGCAGTCAAACTATTCAAAATGATTTCCCAGGATGAATCATTGCTATGCTCGGATGGACAAGAGGCACCTGAAAAAGGCCGGAACGTTGTATTTTTATCACGGTAAAGACGAGGACAATAGTCCGAAAAATCAAAATGATTTTTGTTTTGTTTCTTGAATATAAAAAAAAATATATATATATAAGATAGGTGGGTTGTCTCCCTTTGTCGACGCACCCCTGTTCAAACCAACCAATCACAGGCCCGCAATTTTTGGCGGCAGAAATTGAAGGTAGAAATCTTTCTCTTTTGAACCAGCATCTCTTATAATTCAGCAGTGTTAGAAAAGGGTCGTCGTAAGTACGATTATTTACCATAAACATTCCCAGGGACTCAGTTAAGTGGACTCGTATTCATTCATATTTATATAATTTGATATTGACCGCTGACAAAACTCTTTTGCAACAAAAATTATTTCAAGTGTATTTTCTTGTATGTATAAATGTATTAATACAGTGTTATTTGAAATTCCAAGTTGTTTTCATATATTTCCTGTTTCTAACACTTGTTAATTCCACATTCGCAGCTTAAATCATCACATAACACATCACTCAATAAGTCCCGGGCCTAACTAATAAAACAAAAACTTTTAGGCAAAATTCGACTTTATTCATCAATGTAGTCTCCTTCTAGGGTAATATACTGATTCCAACGCTTCTCTAACAATTCGATGCCTTTTTTGTAGAATAATTTGTCTTTGGCCTCAAAATACGCCCCAGTTTCCGATATAACTTCTTCATTGGAGCCAAATCCTCTGGGGCATTCTTTTGAGGTCTGCAAACAGCCAGTAGTCGCTGGAGGCCAGATCTGGAGAATAGGGTGGGTGCGGAAGCAATTCGGAATGCAATTCATGTAGTTTTGCTATCGTTGCGATCGACTTGTGACACGGTACATTGTCTTGTTGAAAGAGCACTTTTTTTTCCTTCATTTGTGGCCGTTTTTTTTTGCGATTTCTTCCTTCAAACGAACCAATAATTGTTAAGTCTGATTTTGGTAAATATATATATATATATATATATATATATATATATATATATATATATATATATATACACACACACTACTTTGGAACTGTTACACTTTCTCTCTTTTACGTTCGTTGTTTTTCTAATTCTCGTCTTATAACCTTTTTCTCTACCCACAGGGAGTTAAATCTGAATTGTTGGTTGTGGGTTGACACCCCTATGGTAATGTATTGTTATGTTCAAAACACCAGCTCCAGATTCCTCGATCTACTTAAGCGGTCATTGTGAATGCGACGGTCGCGTAGTTTAAGAAATCCATTCAATGGTGTCCCACTGGTGATTGAATAACCCCGGGCGGGTGTGTCCACGTACGTACAGTGAATTCCTCTTTTATTGTTCGCCAAGTTACATTAAAGTCGAGGAACCGGTTCTCTTTTGAAATATTCAAAATAGGTGGACACTTCCCGGACAAACTTCGTATACTTTGATAACTAGGCAATTTCGTAAATACGACGAGGAAGAATTCAAATTTGATCTCGAATATCTGTGGGGATTAAAAATATACGAAAATAAAAAATAAAATAAAAAGAACAAACTCCCATGGGGCCTTTCACCGGAAATACGATCTGCGCATGTCCGACAAAAGGACTGACTCCCTTCCTCAAAAAGTATCCCTCGGACATTCGAACTGAGGCCGTAATTGGGTCTAGTTGGTCCTTTTAGCCAAGGAGATTTTCCCCTCGTTACTGGCCACTATGGCCCCGTTCAATAAAGCCTGAGTAATAAAACTACCTCTTGCCTTTGTCTCTTTCCTCTTTCGTGCCATTCGTTCCCAAGTTCCATTTCAGCTCACCAGCCCAGAAGAATAAAGAACCAAGATTTTATTGGGGACAAGATTCCAGTACCAAACTAACATAAATTAACCCCATATATCTCTACCTGGAAGATTTTCGCTAAACACTCTTTAAAACATTGATTGACATGGTCAATCGGAATCAAATCTCCAAAAGGCACCCCAAATTATCAAGGTAATGAAAGGTTCAGATTTTTAACTCATCACCGGCAAAATTCCACTTCCAAATATTTGTAAACAAACCAACAAACGATTTTAATCAGAAGTTTATGGAGATGTTGTAATTACGATAAATCAAATAAATAGTTCACAAACAAACTACAAGTTTTTATATTAAAGTAGTTTTTGGGTAAAAATGCGGACTAGCGGGCAAGAGATAATATCATTAGTATCGCATTTTACGTATAAATAACATTAGATTGCAGAACCCCCCGAAGTAGTCTAGCCCTTATCCTAAAACTAACCCTAACTCTATTGTCTTAAAGATTTCGAATATTTCCGTGAAATGTAATTCGGAATAGCGCGCAAGAGATAATATGATTAGATTACGTATAAAAAATACGTAATCTAATTATATTATCTTGTGCGCTATTCTGAATTAGTATCTTAATTTGATTTCTAACCTCTCAACTTGGAAAATTGGCGTTAGACATTCCTTAAAACATTAATTAACTTGGTAAATCGTATCACACACACACACACACACACACACACACACACACACACACACACACACAAAACACACACACACACACACACACACACACACACACACACAGTGGTCGTTTGCAAGACCGTAAAAGGAATTTCTGTTACTTAATGAATAAGTTGACTATTCATTTTGTTATGAAGTGGGTACTAATGCAGAATAGCGCGCAAGAAATAATCTCATTAGATTACGTATAAAAAGTATTACATTTCATTACTTTTCACGGCAATACCCGAAACTTTTGAGACGCTATTTTGAGAGTTATGGTTAGTTTTAGGGTTAGGGTTAGTGTTGGTGTTGGGGTAAGGGTTAGGGTTAGTGTTTGAGTTAGAGTTAGGCTACTTCGAAAGTTTCCGGAATCTAATGATATTTATACGTAAAATGCGATTCTAGTGATATTATCTCTTGCGCGCTATTCTGCATTTCTACCTTGTAATTAAGTGTTGGATTTTAAAAAAATGACACTCCTTAAAACATTGGTTAACTTAGTAAAACGTATCTCCCCCCCACCTCTCTCTCTCTCTCTCTCTCTCGCGCACACACACACACACACAGTGGTCAATTACAAGACCGTAAAATGAATTTCTCGTATGGGTATGATAAACAAGTCCTTGATCCCTGATTGACCTGTGAGCAGTTCTCTCATTGTTTAGTTTGGTCATGTGATTACCCAATCCGCGAGAAAAAAAGTTTTAGTTCGTTACTTAGATTACTCTAGAGCATCTTACTCGTCAGATGTATAATGTTTATTCTCCACGCGTGATGTTGAGGGAATTCGGACCCATAAAAATGTACATGAAAATATATCCAGTCTCCGTGTTCATCCTAAAGTCGAGGAACCGTTTCAAGGTCAATTATTAAGTGGGGGGTAAAGCTGGTTTCAATTCAGAGTTTCCCTTATCCGAGACTAGTTGGATTATCAAAGCTAAAAAAAAGAAGAAAACCATTCTGTCTTACTATTTACCCAAAGGTCAGGGACGAAAAGATAAATTCATGCCTTTCCCATAGGCCTTAATGTGAAGTGAAAGACAAACAGCCTTGTCCAGGACTTGAACCAAAGACACCGATTCCAGTTCATCCAATGATAATCATTATGACAATATTTGGTGGGTTATTTCCTATAACTCCAACCTAAAAAAAGGGGAACCACTCTGAATGAATTTTATGAATTATTTATTCATTTATTTATTGATCTACTAGGAAAAAAGAAGACGGGGTTAGGATTTAGGGTTAGTTTAATGGGAAAATAATGGGTAGATTAATTAACAGATAACATTCATTCAGAGTGGTTCCCCTTTTTTGGGTCGGAGTTATAGGAAATAACCATTTGGTGTATGCATTATGTCTGTCAGCCATTAAGAAAACTTGGAACATCTGATGTATATCTGCATACAAAAGAGGTAAGATATTTATTTTGTCATATTGTATTCCCAGCTAGTGCTCTCTACTGAGGTGTCGTCGTCTCCGCTGACTGGGCTATGTTCGCTTGATGTGTTATATAGTCCTTTTGTATCGGGTATATAAATGGCGAGGAGGGAGAAGTTCTAAGGAGGTACTATTTCGGCGACTGGTCATCTTCTTCTGGGGGTGATTTCTTCCCCCGATCGGTACGGCTTCTTTTGAGCTGGGTTTGGCTATCTGTGCTCATCCTCTTTGTTTTTAATGATGAAGCAAGACTTTTTCTCTGAATTATAGTGGATAAAAGAATTAGGTTAAGACAGTTCTAAGGGACAGTTATCTTTAGATTGCAGGTTCAATCCTGATCAAGGGCAGCAGTAACACAGAATACTAATTAACACAGCTTAACGCTTCTACCCCAGCTATGGTTAGCGGAATGAGAACAGGATACCCCCGTGGACTGAATAAAGGGTTAGGTTCAAAGTTCCGTGATGGATCCCTATTACGACAAGAAGGTTCCGAATCCGAAAAGAAGGTTCCCGAGTCCGAGAAGGTTCCTGAGTCCGACAAGAAATACCTGAAGAAGGCCGGAGGGTATATCGGCCGAAACGTTGTACAGATAACAATGAAAATGAGAACAATAGTCCGAGTAACGCAGATAATAGGAAGCAAGACTTGTTTTTCTTCCCCTCAGACGTCTTTATTAAAATCGAAGCCCAAAAGAGTTTAACCGCGCAGTGAGAAGATGGTTTACTTGGCAACAGACGACCATTACGTCTGCTCCCCCCGACTAACCGCCCAAATCTAACTAACTCTAACTCAGTTATCTTCACACGCTTTGCTTTTAGCTAATGAGAAATCAGCGGCTAGGTCAGTGAAAGGTTAACTTATCAATAACTCCTATCACGGTTATAATGGTAACTTTCCATTTACCTATTTAAATCTTAGTACACTACAGTCATAATTCGTAGGTACCACGAATTATGTAACAGATGGACGATAGGCGAATTCTAAAGGACATAATCTATGCGGAATTACTCTATGGCTAGAGACAAATTGGTCACTCCCAAATGCGCTTTAAGGATATGTGTAAGTACGATATCAAAACTTTTAATGTCTGTCAAGATTTGGCTCAGGGCCGCTTTCGGTGGCAACAGGCTCTCCGCAGAAAGCTGCTCATGTCTGAAGCTACCCTGGCGCAAGTGTTGCATACCTCTTTCTTTATTTTCTTACTTCTATTCTTCTATCGTCTCTTCTATCGTCTGGACTTCGTCTTGGGGACTTCGTGTCTGGTCTTCCATTGGGGATTATCAGAAGCCCTGTGTCATTGGTAGTTTTTAGATAATAACACAAGACTTCGATTTACTTAGATTATATTTTATTTCGAAATCCCCACCAGACTACCTGCGCAGATTGAGTCGGAGCGTGCATAACACGACTTACCACCGTCGTGGTCTTTGGCCGAACTGACTAAAAATCTATTTCTAATCTAAACCGGAAGAGGGTCTTCTCCACCGATTCTCACGGTATCCACCGGAAGGAAAGATCAGGACTGAGGTCAAGCCTTGTCACTGATCCTTCAAGGCCGTAGGCTGCAACTTATAACAGCAATTTTGGTTTCTACACTACTGTACATAAATATTAGGAATCTAATAATTATGTAACACAAGATCATGAAGAAAAGAGGACAAATATAAAGCAACAGAAACAAGACACCAGTATATCATCAACATCTTCAGGGCCGGCCTTCACAAGTGACATCAGTCGTCGATTATGTCTTTCACACGTTGGCCTTCAAAGTCACAGAAGGAGATGCGCTTAACTCCAAGGCACGTGAAATCTATGATCTTCCAAGACTGAGATGCGGATAATATTGTAAAATAATTAAGAATCTCAACCAATTATTTTACCGCCCTGTCAGCTGGGGCGTTAGAATGCACCGACTGCACCTCTGCAGAGGGGTAAGACTCCCCCAATGCGGCCACCTGTTGGCCGTGGGTGGCGACCCGTGATGCTTAAGGATGGAGCCCAGGTGGCTGAGCAGTTCATGACATGCAATACTCTTTCTTTTCCTTATTGGCGTAATCAGTATTTCTCTATCTCTCTATCTCTCTTTGCTTTGCTGACTGCTAAAACAATCAACGATGAGAATAATATTTTATTTGACAAACATAAAACGGTCGGTGTTCGACATCTTTGACACAAGTTACCACGGACAACGAAAAATGAGTGGAAAAAACATAGAGTGGTTATTACAGGGTAACGCTACAATATAGACCCTCCTGTACATTTCCTAAGTAATATTGGGCACTCCACTAATATTACCGCAAAAAATTGGTCCACCACTTATGAAATGAACTAGTGATAACAATATATATATATATATATATATACCAACCTCTCCACACGAGCAGGATGTGACACAATGTCAGTTTCTTAAGCGGAATTTAACAGGTTTTAATTAAGAATCTTCCTTCTCCTAGACTGGCTACTTTGCCAAAGTTAAATACCTCAGTTTGCCCAACTATTTAATCATAGCTGAAGGGGGAGTTGTTGGATTCATACCTTTCCCAAGGGTATTAGCGTTATGTGAAATTCAGACAGCCTCGTATACTATATATATATATATATATATATATATATATATATATATGATGATGAGTCTAATTTGCGATGCATGAGTAATGAGCGAAATAAATGAGAAACCTAGTTGGATGTTATGTATTAAGTTCTATTATATTTCATCAAATATTTAAAAGGAATGACCCTTCTTTTACAAGGATTGTTTGGGATTGCTTCACACTAAATAACACACACACACACACACACACACACACACACACACACACATATATATATATATATATATATATATATATGGGAGAATATGTGCTTAATTGAAGTCAGACCTAATTTTTTGAAAGTTAATTCATTAATGATTAATTAGGCGGGATTTAACTACTTAAATGTAAGGCTAAACAAATCGAGAAAAAATGTTCTCGATTTGTTTAGCCTTACATTTAAGTAGTTAGATCCCGCCTAATTAATCATTAATGAATTAACTTTCAAAAAATTAGGTCTGACTTCAATTAAGCACATATTCTCCCAAATACTGTCGGCTGAAAATTGCTAGATTCGTTTACATTTGCATATATATATATATATATATATATATATATATATATATATGTGTGTGTGTGTGTGTGTGTGTGTGTGTGGTGGACTTTCCTATCGTGAACGATAGATGAGGGGCAGCAGTGAGTGATTTGTTTCCTCACATGTTGTGCATGCTATCAAGAAGACATTTTGTGTTTTCTTGAGTGTGATAGCAGCCCAGCCTTGCTGCGAGCTATGAAGCCACACTGAAAGATGGAATTTCCTAAAGCAGGGGTCAGATGTTTCTGTTTTAAAGTTAAACGGAGCTGATCTCGATGTTTCCGTCTATTTTCTTCAGAGCTGCTAGATTTTCCCAAGCACTCAGGTTAATATTGATGCGTTTCAAATTGTCCTTCAATTTGTCTTTATAGCGTAAGAGTAGACATCCAACAGAACGCTTAGCATTTGCTAATTGTCCGTATAATATCTTCTTTGGAAGCCTGTTCTCATTCATTCTGACAACGTGATCAGCCCACCTAAGCTGGACCTTTGCTAGTGAGTTTTCAATGCCAGTAATGTTACATTTTTTAAACTATTTTTCACTCTATCATCCCATTTTATATCGCAAATGGCACGAAAACAGTGCATGTGAAAGGCATCAAGTTGGTTTATGTGCTTGCGGTAAAGCCGAATGCAGTACTTGCTTTACCTATTCTGGAATGGATTTCTTTGGCCATTTTTCCATCAGACGTGACTGTTGATCCAATATATTTAAACGTGTAAACAATTTACAAGACGTGGATTGCATGCTGCGGGCTGGTACAGTAGTTCAGTTTTCTTTATACTGATAGTAAGTCCAAATGCTTTTGATATCTCAGAGAATTTATCAAGAATGGTCTGGATGTCTTCTAGGCTGTGTGCTAATAGAGCGGTATCGTCTGCAAAGAGAAGATCCCGTACTAGCTGCAAGGAATTTTTTTTACCTAGCTTTAAAACGTCGTTGATTGTATAGGCCACCACTTGTTCTGAATTCAACATTTATTCCTTCGCTTAGATCTGAGAATGCTTTCTCGAACATAGCAGAAAAAAAACAATGCAGATAGAAGTGGAGCAAGAACACAGTCTTCCTTTGTACCGTTTGAGACAGAAAAAGTAGTGGATTGCTCACTACCTGATCTCACAGAAGTCCTCATTCCTTCATGCAAAGAGGCGATGAAGCATTTGTTCTGGAATTCCTAATTTTGACAACACTTTCCACAGAACACTCCGAGACACAGTGTCAAAGGCTTTTGTGAAATCTACGAAAACCATAAACAAGTCTTTGTTTTTCTCTTGAGTCTTCTCCTGGGCCTGTCGAAGACAGAAAATCATATCTACTTTTCCTCTACCTGAGCGAAAACCGCACTGAGTTTCTGGTAACCAGCTATATACCTGATGTCATGGAGAAGTCAAACTCCGTGATATATATATTATGGACTCTCTCGTCAATTTTCGACGCATGAGGGTTCATACATACAATGAACACCTACACAGTGATTTGTTTATAGTGGTGAAGGCTTGTGTTGGACCATCCACACTTTTTGGCACAGACGATATCAAGGGTTGCCACAAACCCAATCAACGACCGACCTCAGGAATTTTAAATTCAGAGTTATCCCTCTCCTAGACCCAAGGGTATTAGCGCTATGTGAAATGCCAAACACACACACACACACACACACACACATATATATATATATATATATATATATATATATATATATATGGGGAAAATTTGGCTTGAGACCGCCCTCGGTGGCGACAGGCTCTCCGTAGCGGACTGTTCATGTCTGAATCCACCCTGGCGCAACACAATGAAGCCCATATGTCCAGAAGAAAGAAGTGGCAGCAAACCACCGGCACATCAACATCTTCAGTGACAACCTTCACATGCGACATCTGTGGTCGAGAATGTCTTTCGAACATTGGACTTCACAGTAACAGGAGGCGCTGTAACTTCAAGGGCATAAAAAATATATTATAGTCTTCCAAGACTGAATGGCCAATAATATATATATATATATATATATATATATATATATATTCAAACAAATTTCATTAAATAAGACAGAATCCTTATCATTTTCAGGATTTTATTCTTTTTTTTCATGCTTTCTAATGATTCCTTTGATCTTATAATCTTGAAAGGCATTTATCATTTCTCGGAAAGAGCCATTTTGGGCTGACAGAGTACTTTCGGTTTGTATCTGAACCATTATCGAGGTAAAGTATGTGTGTCTTTCATCTATCTATCTATCTATCTATCTCTACATACATATATAAAGGGCAGTTGTGTGTATATGTATGTCCGTAGTGTTGTAAACAGGATTAGTAGCAAGCGTATGGTGGCAAGGAAAAAACAAACACAGATATAAATTTCAAAATTGTATTGAAAAGTAATATGAAAAAAAAACCAACGAAAAGTTGAAATAAATTCAAGAGAGCAACAGGTTTGAAAATTGATGAATGTTTATAGGTGAATAGCAAGTCCGTAAATGTCAGGATGGGTATCGCACAATTTTTGTGATATTTCTGTTGAATATTAAGTTCGTAAAATGTCCAGCTTGATTGTGGTATTGGTGTGGTGATGTAGGCAGATGGTATTGTGTATGTGGAGGTAGGCGCGGACTGAAGTTCGCCCCTTAAGTTGATGATCGTAGAGAATTGGGGGTTGGGAGGTAGATAAGTTTACTCACTTGTGGTAGCACGAATGGGGTTTGTATCAGTCGGTGTGTCTGTTGTTGTTGTTGTCGTAGGCAGAATCTTGTAGTTTCGGTTATTCTGAAGTCGATCGCTGGTCGTATCGAGTTATGATAGCTAGTATATTTTTGTATCGTCGAATCTTGTAGAAATGTTCGCTTCTTTCTTGTGGCAGAATATTGTGTACTGGTAGTAGCGCTTTTTTTTATCAACGAATGATGTAGAAATGTTCGGTAGTTGACTTGTTGATTTGACTGCCTGGTGAGGTCAGGTTTGGGTGAGTTGGGGGTGTGACCCGCCGCTCTTTGATGTGTCCTTCTGTGAGGTAGCGCTCGTGGTAGCCTGCGTTCGTGATGGTGCCTTCAGCTCTGACTCTCGGTGCCCTTCAAAGCTGTTCGTTTTATAGAGATCGGCGGTCCCAAGTTGGATCAATTGGAGTTGTTTTCACTTTACCCGGGAATCGCTTTCATTGGATGATATTCGAATTTTATTTACCAATTTTTTATTTTTATTTAATTTTGGGAATTGACTATCATAGCGGAACTCCGATTTGGAGCCCATGCGCAGACATATGTCAAAATGGTCATTCCGTCCCAGGCCACGATAGAGGGCACTTCCGACTTTATCCGTCCCGTTTGGCGAGTGTATGTAGCTTGTATTAGTGAATCGGGAGATTTCGACTTTTGCATATACAACAGAGCTCCCTCAGAAATTGATACGATTCACAATGTGTTTGGGTATGTATGTGTAAGTGGTGTTGGTGGTTTAATTCATAACAAAGTCCTTGTATCGTGTTGGCATTTGGCCTCGTGTTAGCCTGACTGGAAGTCGTTTTGAATTGCTTTGGTTTTGTTCCTGATTGTTGTTTTGCTCGCAAGGTTGCGTTGCTGTATGTGTAATGGATGGTTCCGGGTATGGCGATTCCTGATTTTGTGGGAGAATATGATACGGCGGTGGGGGTAGTGTGTGATGAGATAGGTGCTCGGGTCGAGGCTCGAGGCAGCGAATATGAGCCCGGTGTACCCAGTCGGTTTTGCCTTCCTCGTTTCTTATTTGGACTACCCTGTCGTTTGTTTTTACCACTTCGAAAGCGCCAATCCAGTTCAAGTGTGATGAATGCGCAGTGGTAGACTGGGGGCGGTGCAGTAGCACCTTATCGCCGACCCGTATTGGGTCCTTGTATATCCGTTGGTTTAGTATCGTATCCGATTTGTGGTCGGCTTCATTGTTTGCTAGGGCGACATGCCTATGAACTTGTCTGAGAAGGGCATTCACCTGCATACCATAAGCTCCTGGATCATCGTTGGAGATTTCCCCCTTGTGAATCTTGGGAAGTCCAATATTAGGGTGACGACCCGTAACGGTGTAGTGTGGTGATACACCCGTGGCTCTGTTGATCGTGGCGTTCATTGATGAGACGACAGATTCAAGGACGTCTGTCCATTCACAGTTTCTGTCCTCGCATAGCATGTACAGAGCATTCTTCATCGTGCGATGTTGCCGCTCAATGTTTCCTGAACTCTGAGGTCGCCATGGGCAGTGAAGCTCCTGGGAAATGGACATTTGGTCGCAGAACTGTCTATATATTTCGCCGGTAAAGTGCGTGCCACGATCCGAGGACACTATGCGTGGTATTTCTCTGTGACGGAGAAAAAGTTGGTATAGTCCGCGGGCGGCATCGATTGCACGGTCCCTTGCACAAGGTATGGCAGTGAAATATCGACTGAAGCTGTCTAGGATGGTGAAGATATAGCGTTTTCCCTTAGAGTTTGGCATCATAACGAAATCTATGAAGACTATCTCGAATGGTCTTTTGCCTCGCTTGCAGTGACCCATGGGCTGGTGTACACGCTTGCCGTAGTTCCCTTTACACTTTGCGCATGTGTTGCATGATTTAACATAGGCCATAATGTCCCGGTTTTTTGAATTCCCACCAGTAGCTGGATAGGAGTTCACGCATACGGGTTACACCTGAGTGGTTGGTGCCTTCATGTGCTTGATGGAGGTATTTGGTCCGGAGCCTATACGGCACTACCAATTTTGGATAATGTGTGCTGTCCCTTATCATTAGCACGGAGGTGCCTGGTTCTAGAAAGAACTGACTCATATGTTTTTTCAGTATTGACATTCTGTGGTCTCTTGGATCCGTATGTGTTTCACCTGATTTAGGTGATTGGAGAACTCTGATTATGTTCGAGAGTGCACTATCGATCAGCTGTTCTGCCGCGATGCCCAGGTGATCACAGTTTCTTTTGATAGGAATGGTGGAATTGAGGTGGTACGCGAAGAAAGCGTCCGCGATGCGTTTGTGGCGGCGGGTGTTCTGTGTCGTGTGGGTCCTGGGGATGAGTCGTAAACTGTCCACCTCATCGAGGCACCACGATGGAACGTATATGCGAAGGTCGGATCCGTCCAGCTTAAATGTCCTGCCCGCTGGGGTAGGATCGCTCAGGATTTTCTGTTTTTTCTTTCCACAGCCTCTGCTGAGCATGTCCGCCCAGACGTTTGATACTAATCCTGTTTACAACATCTCGTTGGTTTTTTTTCATATTACTTTTCAATACAATTTTGAAATTTATATCTGTGTTTGTTTTTTCCTTGCCACCATACGCTTGCTACTAATCCTGTTTACAACATCTGGTGTCAGAAGCGTACGGCAGGGGAAATGGATTACTCAAGTTACACACGTGCCGCATTATTCGAACTCATAGGAAAGCATAAAATAGCTCTACTACAGTTAAAGTGCAACCCGGTACGCCCCGACGAGGCGACGATTGCTGAGACGCAAAGGGAGATCGATGATATGGTAGCTGCTCTTAGCATGGCCCCCACAACAACACCAAATCCGACACATATCAACACATCACATGGACTAATGATGCGTCAACAATCTCTGCGCGATTCCATGAGGAATATAAAGTGCTTCAACCCGGGAAACGATGCACATCGTTTTATTACAGACCTCAACCAGGCGTATACTATCAACGTGAGGCCGGAACTGGCCGACTACCCCGAAATGGAAGGAGAATTCCTAAAGATCGCCAAACAATTACTTGACCGAGGCATCTTTCAACAAATGTTGGACTCCCAACACGACACATCCACCTTTGAGCAGTTGAAATCTTATCTAATTGAAACACACGGGAACCAAATGTCCAACTTCCAACATCTCAGTCGAGCCTGGGATTTACGGCTACAAGACAACGAGAGGCTGACCGATTTCGCGGGACGGCTCGAAAATACCATTAGAGAGGCGGCCGTTCATGTAAAAAGCAGGTTTAAGAGGGATAACGGCAGGGAGATGACCGTGGATACAGCATTCTCACTAGTCGGAGCAATGTTAATGAGCGAAAATATCAAAGCGTGGACACCCAATGTCTACCCCCATCTCGTGAAAACGATGGACAATCACTACACTGCAGGTGGAATAGCGAGCGAGGCGCAACGGTACCTCGACCGCGGCATCAAAACCGACGACACTACCAGTCATGATACCAATGCATATTATAACAACTCGCAACGGCCGAAACAGTCCAATGACAGACCTGAACAACGAGCGGCGAAAACATTCAGACAGCCCGCTCAGAAAAATTATAATACGGCATACAATGGTAGACACCCACCCAACCAAAAACACAGCGGCATGACTCGAGCCACACCTGTCTGCAGGAACTTCATAAGAGGCTTCAAATGTTTTCAAGGGCATAACTGCCCATATCGACATCCACCTACAGCTCAAGTACACGTCGCAGCAACAGAAGAAGCGTCACACCCCAACGTCACACAAACTAACGACACGGATTTTCAGTACGGACCGGACGAGATGTGATGGCTCGTACGCCGGTCCGTCCCGCTCATCATCACATATTTAATCTCCAGCGACACTCCATGCAACAATCTCCGTTTATTAAAACGACATTCACCATCAAAGGAAACACCTTCACGAACACAGCAATGCTAGACTCTGGTTGCTCAACTTGTATCATACCAGTCTCCCGATTGCCAGAGGATTTCAGGAAGCACATGATACACTCAGACACGATCGTGAAGGGTATAAATAGTAATATTACCACCCTGGGCGAGCTAAACTGTGACGTCACCTTTGGTGACCAAAACTCTCCCACCTTCAAGGGAATCAATATACTAATCACAGAGGCCGCCGCACCGATACTAATCGGACAAAATGTCCTCAGCCACAGCTCCATCAGCTCTTACACAATCAACAACCAAGACGCAACCATCATGTTCAGACGAACAATCGCATCTAATTATACAACACAAACAATCCCACTTCTGACACCAGATGTTGTAAACAGGATTAGTAGCAAGCGTATGGTGGCAAGGAAAAAACAAACACAGATATAAATTTCAAAATTGTATTGAAAAGTAATATGAAAAAAAAACCAACGAAAAGTTGAAATAAATTCAAGAGAGCAACAGGTTTGAAAATTGATGAATGTTTATAGGTGAATAGCAAGTCCGTAAATGTCAGGATGGGTATCGCACAATTTTTGTGATATTTCTGTTGAATATTAAGTTCGTAAAATGTCCAACTTGATTGTGGTATTGGTGTGGTGATGTAGGCAGATGGTATTGTGTATGTGGAGGTAGGCGCGGACTGAAGTTCGCCCCTTAAGTTGATGATCGTAGAGAATTGGGGGTTGGGAGGTAGATAAGTTTACTCACTTGTGGTAGCACGAATGGGGTTTGTATCAGTCGGTGTGTCTGTTGTTGTTGTTGTCGTAGGCAGAATCTTGTAGTTTCGGTTATTCTGAAGTCGATCGCTGGTCGTATCGAGTTATGATAGCTAGTATATTTTTGTATCGTCGAATCTTGTAGAAATGTTCGCTTCTTTCTTGTCTTGTTCTAGGCAGAATATTGTGTACTGGTAGTAGCGCTTTTTTTATCAACGAATGATGTAGAAATGTTCGGTAGTTGACTTGTTGATTTGACTGCCTGGTGAGGTCAGGTTTGGGTGAGTTGGGGTGTGACCCGCCGCTCTTTGATGTGTCCTTCTGTGAGGTAGCGCTCGTGGTAGCCTGCGTTCGTGATGGTGCCTTCAGCTCTGACTCTCGGTGCCCTTCAAAGCTGTTCGTTTTATAGAGATCGGCGGTCCCAAGTTGGATCAATTGGAGTTGTTTTCACTTTACCCGGGAATCGCTTTCATTGGATGATATTCGAATTTTATTTACCAATTTTTTATTTTTATTTAATTTTGGGAATTGACTATCATAGCGGAACTCCGATTTGGAGCCCATGCGCAGACATATGTCAAAATGGTCATTCCGTCCCAGGCCACGATAGAGGGCACTTCCGACTTTATCCGTCCCGTTTGGCGAGTGTATGTAGCTTGTATTAGTGAATCGGGAGATTTCGACTTTTGCATATACAACAGTAGGAAACTTCGAAAATAAAAACAATTAACAACAAATTAAATATCACCAGGGCTTGGATTTTAAGTAAAAATAATAGAGCTTTGATTTATATTCGTGAAGATGATTAAAAGATAAAATTTAAATCATAACAGCATGGATTTTTTTTTTCATTTAATATTTTAGATTAAGACATTAACATTTCTTTTCAGAGTAGCTGGATCAATGCAAGGTCTATTTTTTTACATAGGGATTAAAATGGGGTATACCACGAGGATTTAACTCACGATTCAGTAATAATGGATCTGCAGGACTAACTTAGAAAATTCCCCTCTACCCAGGCGAAGCCGAGTAGCCCCTGCTAGTTAATTTTTGTTGTTGTTGCTTTGATTGGTATACTTGAATGTTACTTACTCGGACTGAGCCGGACAAGCTCGACTCCCAGTATAACCACTGGTTTATATATATATATATATATATATATATATATATATTGGGAGATTATGTGCTTAATTAAAGTCATACCTAATTCGTTAATTAATATATGCACGCCTAATTCATTTAATTATAATTAATTAATTAACAAATTAGGTATAACTTTAATTAAGCACATACTCTCCCAAAAAGTTGTCGGCCTTCGCCATTTCAAACACATTGTTTGACCACTTCATATATATATATATATATATATATATATATATATATATATATAGAGAGAGAGAGAGAGAGAGATAGATAGATATAAGTGGTGACTCTTATATATATATATATATATATATAGAGAGATAGATAGATATAAGTGGTGACTCTTAATGTTTGTCGGTCTCATTACAATCTTTAACATATCATAGTGTTATATCAGAGAGAAGATATCTCTTATGATTCACAATGCTTACTCACAAAATACACCTCGCTAGCATAAAACATCAAAACTCAAGTCGGAGGCAACAAACGGAAGTGAACTCAATGGTACCCTCTCACGAAGTGACCAATTCGACGCAGTTCTGCGCATAGGCTCGGATTGAGTTACGCTTGAGAGGAATTCCAAAATAAACAAAAAATAATATTGTAAGGAATCCGGATTTTCAACCAATGAAAAATCTTCCCGCTAAACACCTCAAAGGCTTTCTGGAGCCGATCGCGTAGCATATAAACCCAGCATATTTTGAGAATCGGCAGTTGGACGGACGGCCTGGAACCGAGAATATCACCAGACGAGAGGATCAAGGAACTGCTACGCACCCACCACCACGCACGCCCTCGCCCACCCGGACACTCAGCCTTACTTCAACACCTCACCGTAGCCAGGCGACATCCTTACCCCCCTGACCACTACAGCGCTACCCGCTACAACTCGCTGAGATATTCCTGACTTTATTCCCGCACCAAGTGACCGTATCCACTTACAACAGTATCCTAAGTTGACGAACTCAACTCCCTCGGCCACTACTTCCTGACATCACTATTCCACTGAGATATTCCTGACTTGGTCCCTACACCAAGTGACCGTATCAACTCAACTTCTACCACCTCACGCCTTGCACCAGGCCAAGAGAGATTCCGACGTATCATACGATACCCAACCTCACCGACCCTCGGCCACTCCAGAGAACTACTACCGTTATCTACGGCGACAACAACAATTTTCACACTCGTTATTTCAATAAACGATTTTTTATCCAATTAATCTTGTCCATTATTCTTCCTTGCAAACCATACGCTTCTACGGATATCCTAAGATATAACACTGGTGTCAGAACGGATAACCAAGATATATCATTGGTGTCAGCGTGTTGCAATGGAGAACATGGACTATACAAGATTAACTCGCTCGGAAATTCTCGACTTTATTAGAGACCAGATGAAGTTCCTCCAAGAATTAAGAACTCGCCCCACACCCCCAAAACCAGAAAATATACAATTTTTGAAAGCCGACTTACACAGGATGATGGAAGCCCTGGATCATGCCAAGCCGACAATACCACCAATAGCCCAGATAGTCGACATCCAAGATAGATCAAGGCGTCTCAAATCCATACTTGACGTTATGAGACTGAAAAAACGAATTCAGTCCGGGAGATGACGTGAATCAATTTATCACAAGCCTGAACGTGACCTATACGACCCACGTCACGCCCGAGATTGCCGTGTATCCTGACCTTGAGAACGAATTCGTCAAGGCTGCCAAGGATTTACTCGACTACAGCATATTTGAACAGATGATAGAGTCCAAGCAGGACACATCCACTTTTGAACAACTAAAGGCATACCTCATAGCGACCCATGGCAACAAGATTGACAACACAGCCTCACACAACACTGCACATACTGCAAAAGATTCCACAACCAGCACAGTGATTGAAACTGACGTAAATACCATAGTGACCATGGCAACGAGACTGACGACAGCAGTACAAAATAATGACCTACTACTACTACTGACGAAAATACCAGAACGGGATATCCCGTACAAACGATTGCCACCACCACACACAGGAATGCGAGCACGCTAAAGAACCCGCTATAAGCAAGAATTACTTGGACCCCACTCGCTCACACGGAGGCGACTGCCCATATTCTCAACACTACTAGCTCGGACGGATGATGACAAACCATCCATAAGCATCAGGACTGTATTCCCCATGCCTTACCCCAACTCCATAATCGCCATCCAGACAATACCCCTTCAGGAAAAACTCACACCATTTTTTCCAAATCCAGGTACATCCACTCTAGTGTTAGCGAACGAAAACTCCTTCCAAAAGTAGATGTACCATATAAAATAGCCTTCGTCTTCGTCGCTCTGCGCTACACGTTAGCCATCATAATTAGCTTCAAGCGATACTTTTCTACCACACCAGGCGAAAGAGACCACACGACCAAAGCTATCGGTGGGTAAACCAGCAAATATCTCTCCACCACAGAGAAAGACGAAAATTATCCCCACATCTTAGCTCCAACTTCAATCTCCCAAAACCATGTGAAGAGAAAACCACGAATATCAACCCAATGATGTCGATAAACTATCTCCAAAGCAAAATCACAATTCAACGCACGCCACCCTAACCAACGAAGGGACTGACCTAAAATGGAAGCGAAACAAAAAAATTTTGTACTAAGACCAACATTCTCACCATTTTCGTCATGTGACACTCACATGAATGCACATTATCTCCCACCTCCACCTCGTTATGGGGCAAATAAGTCAACTCACAACCCACATCACAACATAAAAACAAACTAAAACCTATATCGATAATACTAATATTAGGCCTATTTCATACACGTCTTAAAAGAATTCTAAATTATTCATCTGTCAACACACCACCTACATAACCATACATACACATTGTGAATCAAATTGATATCTTGGGGAGCTTTGTTATATCAGAGAGAAGATATCTCTTATGATTCACAATGCTTACTCACAAAATACACCTCGCTAGCATAAAACATCAAAACTCAAGTCGGAGGCAACAAACGGATGTTCAATGGTACCCTCTCACGAAGTGACCAATTCGACGCAGTTCTGCGCATAGGCTCGGATTGAGTTACGCTTGAGAGGAATTCCAAAATAAACAAAAAATAATATTGTAAGGAATCCGGATTTTCAGCCAATAAAAACTCTCCCGCAAAAAACCCCAAAAGCATTCTGGAGCCCATCTACAGCATATAAGCTCGGGTATTTTGAGAATCGGCAGTTGGACGGACGGCCTGGAACCGAGAATATCACCAGACGAGAGGATCAAGGAACTGCTACGCACCCACCACCACGCACGCCCTCGCCCACCCGGACACTCAGCCTTACTTCAACACCTCACCGTAGCCGGGCGACATCCTTACCCCCTGACCACTCAGCGCTACCCGCTACAACTCGCTGAGATATTCCTGACTTATTTCCCCGCACCTATCCGACACTTATTTCAACTCATTACCACGGCCGGCCGATATCCTCACATTCCCTGACCATCACTATTCCACTGAGATATTCCTGACTTGGTCCCTACACCAAGTGACCGTATCAACTCAACTTCTACCTCACGCCTTGCACCAGGCCAAGAGAGATTCCGACGTATCATACGATACCCACACCTCACCGACCCCTCGGCCACTCCAGAGAACTACTACCGTTATCTACGGCGACATAACAATTTTCACACTCGTTATTTCAATAAACGATTTTTATCAAATTAATCTTGTCCATTATTCTTCCTTGCAAACCATACGCTTTATGGGATAACTAAGATATATCAATAGTATTGGTATAACTTAGATGCTAAATAAAGATGCTAGTGAGGTTATTTTTATATAGATAACGTGTTGCTTATCAATATCGGGGATGTGTTTGTATATATGTCTATGCGTTAGAGTGTAGCTCTCTGTGAATTTTTAGTTTAATTCATAGTATGTTTATATTTCCTCAACACTACTCGCCACTTTCTTCACCCCGAAGTCGACGACGTGTTAAGGCTCACACATTTTTTTTTTATACGATACATGCATTATAATTGCCTTCAAGCAAAAATATAAATAATAATTTCTCAACAATGCTTCTATAAACAAACAAACATCCAAAAATCTTATATATATATAAGTTAAAAGAAAGGAAATGAATCCGACAGTATGAGTATGAAAAGGTGGAATGAAAACATCACACAATGCTGTTAAAGAGAAAACAATTTATAATATAATCATAGCTGATACTGATCAATATTTCGATTTTACAAAAATCATCATCAGAGCTCATTCACTCCGTGGTGTTTGGGTCGGAGAAAAATGTCAAATCCATATATATATATATATATATATATATATATATATATATGAGGAAAAATGAGTAAAGAAAAGAAATGTAAATGGATAAAATGAATTTAATCGATATCACATTAATCGATATCACTTACACATGTGTTTCGGTCAGTTTATGTGTGTGAAAATATTTCGCACACATAGAAGAATCGACCTTCATCAGAGTGAACATTTATTTTGAATGAAAAAATTCGTTGGGAAAAACAACAGAGATTTTTGGAAATATTCGAAAATCGAATTTTAAAAATTTGGAACGCTGAGAATAGCTAAGATAGACCGTTATGATTAGGATATTTGTTTTTTTCTAGGGGTTATGGTACAAAATAGTTTTTTATTGTTACAAAAAATAAATAAAATAAAAATAAAGTGTTATTATTTATCAATAACATGTTGAACATTTTTCTCGGAGCTTAGTTTATGTTTTGAAAAAAAAAAGTCGGTGAAATGTTAAAAAAGTTGTCGATTAAAAAAGGGACCACATATATATAGATAATTTTGTATAAGTTGTTTAATTTATTGAGATGAACACATGTGTAAGTGATATCGATTAATATGATATCGATTAAATTCATTTTATCCATTTACATTTCTTTTCTTTACTCATTTTTCCTCATATTGTCGGATTCAATTCCTTTTCCATTTTTACATATATATATATATATATATATATATATATATATATATATATATATATATATATATATATATATATATACAATAAGAAAGAAAAACTCAACAAGCCGTCATTTGGCTATTATAAACTTATTTCGGCCCGTAACTAATAAATGAGTCCAGTTTCATCAGATAGCCATAACGAAATAAATAAGACAATATAGTACAGTGGAGAAAATTTTTTTCCCCTTCTTTCTTTTAAAAAAAAAAATTGTAGATTCTTTCTCATTCAATACGCACATAAAAAAAAAAAAAAAAAAAATATATGGTTTCAAATCCTGGACGTGGTAATTGCATTTCACTTAACGCTAATACCCTTGTGGAAGGTATGAAACCTACTCTCCCTGCAGACATGGATAAATAGCATGGTAGACTGGGCTCTTTAACCTTAGTTAGGCAACCGGTCTAGGAGAAGGAAAACTCTGAATTCAAACCTGTTAAACTCCGCTTAATAAATTGACCTTGTGTCACATCCTGCTCATGCGGAGGGGTTGGTAAATATATATATATGGTTTCATTTAATCATTTACCTACCGAAATAAATTTATGATTGCCAAATAACGGTTTGTTGAGTTTTTCTTTATTATTATTTAAAGTGTAACTATTGCTCTGTATATAATTGATTTAATAATTATCTTACATTGAGCTCTCTTAGGGATTTGAAATAAGCATTGTATAAATTTATATGTGTGCATCTGCATGGGCATGCATTGTGGATATACGGAGGATATAGATGATCCCGAATAGAACCATCCCCCAACTTACCTGTCGATTGGATATTTTTACACACACGTATATATATATATATATATATAATATTGAAAACTTGGTTATCAGGTTTTTTCACAGATTGAGTTTATAAATAATATATATATATATATATATATATATATATATATATATATATATATATATATATGGAGGCATATACGTGGCATAATGGTTAGTCGTGGGAAATAGACTTGTCGATCCGAGTTCAAATCCCAAGCAAGGTTTGCATTTCACATAGCGCTAATACCCTACGGAAAGGTATGAATCCATATATTCTCCCTCCAGCTATGGGTAAAATAGTAGGGCAGACTGGGCTCTTTAACCTTGGATAGGTAACCACTCTAGGAGAAGGAAAACTCTGAATTCAAAATTCCTGAGATCAGTCGTTGATTCGGTTTGTGGCATTCCTTGATGCACCAATTCTTTCCTATCGACTGTGCCAAAAAGTGCGGAATGGTCCAACACAAGCCTTCACCACTATAAACAAATCACTGTGTTGGTTGTTCACCGAATGAATACTCATGCGTCGAAAATCGACGAGAGAGTCCATATATATATATATATATATATATATATATATATATATATATATAGAGAGAGAGAGAGAGAGAGAGAGAGAGAGACAGACAGACAGACAGACAGAAACAGAGAGGGAGAGGAAGAGGGGAGAGAGGGAGGCAGAGAGAGACTGAGAGAGACTGAAAGAGACTGAAAGAGAAAGAGTTCTAGAAATAACCCCCCAAAACTCTTTTGTTTTGTTTTTTTGTTTAAATATTCTTCAAATTTGAATATTCCTCAAACTAAATATTCTACTCTCAACCAAATATTTCCCTGTAAAACAAAACTCAACAAAATAGTCTCCCATTTTATTTTATTTTTTCGTCTCCCCATCGAAAGATATGATAATTTATATTTTATAGGTTTATTTTCAGACCGGAATCTATTTATATATAAATGTCGTTGCCATTAAAATTCCTTATCTCTTTACTCGAAAGTGTCACGATAATCAAACAGAAAGAGAAGGAACTCTCTGAAAGTTGTTTACATTATTATACCGGGGACCGAAATCGTAAAAAAAAATATATTAAATAGATATTAGTGAATATTTTTTAAAGATACGTTTAAATGACACACTGTAGTCTTCTTGAAAAATCTTTCTTTTTTTTTTTTTTAACTGTGCATTTAAATCCGTCGCGTTTGAAAATAACTTAGCAATAGCCATTGTAGTAATAATAGTGATGTTATTAGCAAACACACAGACACACACAGCTTTGAGCTTTACTAATAACAAAAGTCTATTTTTGTGTCTGTGCTTTTGTAGTACCCCGTTGACACATCCATTCCTTTTGTTTATTTGTGTAATACATTCAAGGGAACAGTCAAATTTAGTGATGACGGCTTGTGCAGGCCTATCCCTGAGTCCCCAGGTCACAAGTATGGAACATCAGTTTTATAATGATAATAATAATAATAATGAAATTTATTGTGTACAGTGCTCAGGTGCACCACAACTCATCAAAGTCTCATGTCAAGTACACAGAATAATGTATTAGTGTCAGGAACATGAACAGTTTACAGTAGTAATATGCATGTATGTGTGTGCATATGTATGTGGAGAGTGGCATCAGGTATAGTTCGGCAGCCTACAACAGACGCGGTCAGTTTATTCCATGTCTCCGCAACTCTGAGCATGAAAAAATGTTTCCGAAAGTCATGTGAGCAGTGCTGTTTTCTGACTTTGTAGACATGCCCACGTGTGTTAGAAAATGTCTTGAAAATATGAAAAATATAGTGTAAATAACACTGTTCTGATCTGAGACAAAAATAATTAATTTTAATCATTTGAAAATGAATAATTAATTTAATAGTGAAATGAAGTCAATATATATACAAGTTAGGATAGAGTACACAAAAAATCAGCAGTAATTGGTAACTGTCAGTGTGCGCGTGTGTGCATATGTATGTGGAGAGTGGCATCAGGTATAGTGTCGGCGGACTACAGGAAGCATGGAGGCTTTGAAATACTCAGTGCTTCGGCAGCCTACAACAGATGCGGGCAGTTTATTCCATGTCTCCGCAACTTTGTTTTGGTTTGTTTTGATTTACGACATATCAACCTCAGTGGGTCGTTCATTGCCGACAAAGATTTGAAATAAATTCATTCTTAATAGATAATCAATTTTTTTATAAACGCATTTATCTATTTAAGCCTTAGTTGGGACCCTAACAGGTACTACCACTCCGGGTCAGAGTGGACCTGGGAGCAATGGTGATGAAGGGGTGCTCCATATTCCCCAAACCTCTAGAACGGTAACCTCACCATCAGATAGAGTTTAACGTCATTCCAGGACATTAATCCTCAGCCACCGCCTTCTAGCACATATGATAAAAAGGGTTGGGGCTTGCTATAAAGGCAATAGGGTTGGGACAATCATATAGGTGGTAGGGCTTGACGTGACCACCCGATTGATCAGAGGGGGCCTCTCCGACCGCCCGTCTAGCTTAAGTAGGGGGCCAAAGTGGAGTTGCATGTCATGGACTGCTCAGTCACCTGGGTTCCATCCTTAAGCATCACGGGTTGCCACCCACGGCCAACAGGTGGCCCCATTGGGGAGTCTTACCCTTCTGGAGAAGTGCAGTCGGTGTATTCTAACGCCCCACCGACCGGGTGGTGGGACATCAGTAGTAATGGATATACGAGACTAGCTTGTTAACCACTACACCACGATGAGTACTTGTATGAATTAAACGATTTTCTCTATTTTCTTATCTCTCTTGAAAAAAAAAAGTGTAACTTTTATTCCCTCCCCCAGTAACCTTTTCACTTGACCTCCATCATAAGGTCAAACGTGTACGATGACGGAGTGAAAATAAAAAGTGTCTCACGTTTCAGAATTAATTTTAGACAGGGTAACAACAATAAGTCATTATCTAATAACCAATTTAAAAAGGAAAAAAGGGTCTTTTCAAGTTTGATGCCGACTCTCCTCCCTGTACCTCCCCCCTCAAATATAATTGTGAATTTCGCCTGTTCGCAAATTCCAAACATTTAACCAATGAGAGAACTCGAAGCATCGGTGAAATTCAATTTTACGACCCCTTCCATCTACCCCCCCCAAAAAAAAAATCACAAAAAAAAAATATAATAAAAAAACCCCCCACAAAACAGAAACAACAACTACAAAAACTATTCTTTATTGTTACATTATGGATATCACCGAAATACTCTTAGACTAAGGGTCTTAAAAGAAGACCCAATTTTTCATCGTTAATGGTAAAAAAAGGGTGTAGTCTCAGAAAGTCCAATTGTAGTCCTTGCAATCCTAGGTATAACAAGATTGTACTCCTTGTACAAAAGAATCCAGTGGTAGTCCGTATTGACTTTAGGCTAATTTAATAATGACCTTAAATGCATTCCAAGTCGTTTATGATTAGTCAATGCCTGCTCCTGCTATTGGTAAAGTCTATAAATATAAGTGGTGACTTTTGTTCAGCTGATACCCAAAATATAGTTCTCTTTATTAACCGCAACTAGAATTCCTTGTAATCTTTGTGAGTCTTAAAAGAAGACCTAATTTTTCATAGTTAAAATTCAATATTAAAAAATGTTGATAATTTTAATGTTTCGGACTGTTGTCCTGATCTTTAATGTGGTATGTATTGTTGCATACTGAGGTTTTCACAGTACCAAATCGATATAATGTTGTATACCCTTTTCTTACTTCTTACTTCTAGTCGTCTTCTCTTCTGGCCGGCTTTGCTATTCTGATCGTCTATCGTCTTGGTCTGGTCTAGCGTCTGGTGGGGATTTCTCGTTATCAGAAGCCCTGTGTCATTGTTAGTTTTTAGGTAATAAACACAAGACTTCGATTTACGTTGATGTTATTTTATTTCCAAATCCCCAACCCAGACATCTGCGCAGATGAGGGACCGCGTGTATAACACGACTTACCCCTTCGAGCTCGCTGCTATCTTCTAACTGACTTAAACTTACTATATCCTTAAACCGGAAGACAGGGTTTTCTATGCCTTCCGGTTCTCACGATTTATCCCCGGAAGGCAAGGTGAGAGTGAGGTCAAGCGTTGTCACTCATCCTTCAAGGCCGTGGGCTGCGCTAATCGCCATTATGTTTCTACACTACCTTAAAAAAGTATTAGGGATCCAATAATTATGTAACAGTATAAACACAACGTTCCGTCGCTGTATACTTCTGTCTTCCTCAGGTGTTCCCTGTGTATCCGACCATAGTAATGACATAACCTGGGAAATCATTTTTAATAGTTTGACTCCAGCGGCCGAAATGTTGTTTTTATACATAACACAACAAAAGTGAGGACAACAGCCCGAAACATTAAAAATATTCACATCAAGCCTCATCTAAAAACCACAGACAAATAAAAAAGATGTTGAGGTGTGTTCCTTAAGCAATAATGTGCAAAATTAACTTTAAAGGTGTTGCGTTTGTATGCCCTTGCTTAGACGGACTAGAATCCAAAAGGGTTACCTTCCCTTATCGCAAGGGTTTCGCCACTAGGTGACACTACTAGCTGAGTTTTTAAATTCAGCACGGGAAGCTCTCTGTCTCTCTTGTGGTCTGGGATCCACAAAGATAGACTAGACGAGTAGTGTCTCTGTCCATTAAGTGGGGGGGAGGGCTTTGCCCCCCAACTATCAGTAAGTTACTCTGGTATTCATTATGAACTCTTTCTTACTTCCAAAGCACTTTCTGTCTCTCTGTTTGTATCTTTTCGTATATGTCATGTTTCATGTGCTCAGACAATAAAGTCTGTATTGTTGTTATATCGTACCTCATTGTTTGGATTTCATTATGTATGTATTCACCTACGTTGGGAGGTTTCTATGAAGTCTTCCTAACGTTTTATGAGAACCCGTTTTGGCCACTAAACCTAAAACCACACATTCGATTCTTATAAAGACAATTGTATGATTTTGCTAATATTATTCAGCAAATAACATTTGTTTACTAGACATTTCTAGTATGAATAGGTTTGGTTTGGTTTATTTTGTTTTACGGCATATCAACCTCAGTGGGTCATTTAATGCCGATAAAGTTTTGAAATAAATCAATTCTTAATGGATAATACAATTTTTTATAAATACATTTTTCTATTCAGCCCATAGATGGGACCCTAACAGGTACTACCACTCCGGGTCAGAGTGGACCAGGGAGCAATGGTGATGAAGGGGTGCTCCACATTCCCCAAACCTCCAAAACTGGAACCTCACCATCAGATAGAGTTTAACGTCATTCCCAGGACATGTAGACCCGCAGTCACTGCCTTCTAGCACCCATATGATAAAAAGGGGTTGGGGCTTGCCATAAGGGCAATAGTGTTGGGAAAATCATATAGGTGCTAGGACTTGACGTGACCAGCCGATTGATCAGAGGTAGTATGAATAGTTTATTCTACGTTTAAGTGTGTCTAAATGACATACATTAAGCTTCACTCTTACTCGGAATAGTAGTACATGTTAGGGTCCAATCTATGGGTTAAATAGAAGAAAAAATGAGTTTTAAAACTGTTTAAAAAATTTGAAATCCCATCAAGCATAAATAGAACCAAACGTCTACGGCATAAAGTAACCCAACAAGGGTTGAAATGCCGTAAAATCCAACAAACCAAACCAAACCATAAATTAAACAACAAACGATTGGAAAATGGAAAGTAGAAGATAATATTTTGGGCTGACTTCTGATTTAGGTCGGAAAATTAAAACGGAAAATTTTTTGGTGATCCCCAATGACATTTTAACTACAGTCTATGAATTAATATTTTGCGAATTGGGTTACGGTTTTAGGGGATTAAGGCTGTTTTTAATTATTGCTTAAAAAACAACAACAAAAAACCCAAATTACTATACATTTAATGTTGAAAAATATTTTTTAAACTAAGTTTAATTGAAATTATACATTGCAATACTTAACCATTGAAATTAATTATTGAATCTCTTATTGAGACAGTTATTTGTGTTAGTATTGCAATGTATAATTTCAATTAAACTTAGTTTAAAAAAATATTTTTCAACATTAAATGTATAGTAATTTGTTTTTTTTGTTGTTTATTTTTTTTAAGCAATACGTAATTAAAAACAACCTTAATCCCCTAAAACCGTGACCCAATTCGCAAAATGTTAATTCATAGACTGTAGTTAAACTGTCATTGGGGATCACCAAAAATGTTTCCGTTTTAATTTTCCGACCTAAATCAGAAGTCAGCCATATTTTCTATGTGTGTAATCAGTCTACTGTCATTCAAATGCTGAGTTTAAAGTTATATCATATATATATATATATATATATATATATATATATATATATATATATATATATATATATATATATATATGTAAGTTTTAGTTAAGAATAACAGCTGGTGTGAATAAAAAAAATAGGAATAAGGCCAGAATGATAATGCATGAAAATACGAAGTGTTCAAAAATGCCCGGGAAAGATGGAAAAAATTCTTACAAAAAAATGAAAATGAGAAAAACATGATGAAAAAAATTCTTACAAAAAAATGATGAAAAAACAAAACATGATGTTACAAAACATGATGAAAAAAATTCTTACAAAAAAATGAAAATGAGAAAAACACACATAACATTGAGCTTTATTTTAAATTCTCTATGGACACCACCATTTTCCTCCAGCGTCTCAAGCCGCTCGGAAATCACATCAAATGATATTCCCCGGATCTCTTGTGGAATGTCGGAAATGAATTCTCGTATTTATCCTTCAAGTTTTTCCATAGTCGTTAGTTTCGTAGACTTCCTCCTTCAACCAACCTCAAAGAAAAGAGTCGCCGGGTATTAAATCAGGGCATCTAGCCGGCCACTCATGCGAACCACCTCTACCCATCCATCTTCCAGGAAAATGGCGATTCATCCATTAACGAACAACAATAGCAAAATCTGGAGCATCACAACCACCAACACATATTTAATTGCTATATATGAAGGAACATATGTGGAGGCGCATGGTCTAATGGTTAGAGTCGTAGGAAATGGACTCGTCGACCCGAGTTCAATTCCTGGACGAAGCTGTTAGAATTTAACATAGCGCTAATACCCTTGGGAAAGGTATGAATCCAATTCCCCCTCCGGCTATGGGTAAATATCAAGGCAGACTGGACTCTTTAACCATGACTAGGTAACAGGTCTAGGAAAACTCTGAATTCAAACCTGTTAAACTCCGCATAATAAATTGACATTGTGTCGCACCCTGTTCGTGTGGAAGGGTTGGTATATATATATATATATATATATATATATATATATATATATATATTAAGGAACATACATGAAAGAATTGGGAAAAATTCAACTGTATATAAAAAAAGGACAATGTCTTTAATAAGCACCCCAGATCAGTTCAGTAATCAAAGGGTCATTTTTTCATTGCCACCGCAAGCTTCCGCTTTTGCTTATTTGTAAACAAACCAACAGACGATTTCTTGACATTAGAATTTCCCTAAGCGAAACCGGAAGCTTGCGGTGACTATGCAAAAGTGTCCCTTTGATTACTGAATTGACCTGGGGTGCTTATTAGAGACTTGATCAAAAAAAAAAAAAATAATAATTTGAAATAAGGAGTTACTTTTCAATCACCCTGTATAATGGACTCAGGGTCATTTCTTATAACTCCAACATAAACAAAGGGGAACCACTCTTGACTGGTAAATCATTTATTTATTTATTGATCTACTAGGAAAAACGAAGACGGGTTAGGGTTAGGGTTAGGATTTAGGGTTAGGGTTTAGGGTTAGGGTTAGGGTTAGGGTTAGGATTAGTTTAATGGGAAAATAAATAAATAATTTATGTCAAGAGTGGTTCCCCTTTGTTTATGTTGGAGTTATAGGAAATAATCGGACTCTGTGTAGGATCGTATAATGTGAAGACCATGTTCACCCAAACGTGCAAATCACTGTCGGCTGGAGCAGTAGAATACGCCTCTTAAGGACGCCGCTCAATATCATCTTAATTTGCCTCTCAATATCATCTCTATGGTCCCATGAAAACAGAATTTTACGGGGCAGGGATACATGCTCTCATTCAAAGGTGGAACATTGCTATTGAGAGAAACGGTGACTATATGGAGAAGTAGGGATGTGATCCACAGAGGATCAGCTTCATTTTGATGTGTGATACATATTCCTATGTTGGTAATTATACCTGTCCTAAACAAAATGGCATTACTTTTCACCCTCGTAAATCACGATATCTCATTCACAATTCAAAGATCTCTCAGTATTTATTTACCATCGCCTCCGCATGAGCAGGATGTGGTACTAGATCAATTTCTTAAGTGGAATTTAACAAATTTGAATTCAGAGTTTTCCTAAACCGGTTGGCATACCAATGTTAAAGTGTGCTTCACTATTCACTCATAACTGGAGGGAGAATAGTTGTATTCATACCTTTTCCAAGAGTATTAGCGCTATTTGAAATGCAAACAGCCTCGTCCAGGATTTGAGCTAGTGTCACCGTGCCCATTTTCTACGATAATAACCGGGCGCCACCAAGATCTCTCTGTAAGTTTGTAATCTTGAAAACTTTTCTGAGAAAATAACTATTTAATTATTTTCTTTTGTTTGATTTTTCTTTTTTGATTTTGTAAAAATAAAATTAATGCAGTTTATTTAGAGTGAATTGGTGAACAAAAGTTTAGCAGCCCCGTCAGGAGCTTTAGAATACACTGACTGAACCTCTGCAGAGGGGTAATCCCCCCCCCCTATTGGGCCAACTATTGGCCATGAGTGGCAACCCGTGATGCTTAAGGATAGAACCCTGGTGACTGAGCAGTCCATGACTTTCAATACTCCACTTTGGCTCTAGGCTAGACGGGTGGTCGGAGAGCCCCACACCCTCCGATCAATCGGCTGATCACGTCAAATACTAGCAACTATATAATTTTCAAAACCATATTGTCCTTATGGCAAGTCCCAACCCTTTTTATCATATATGTGCTAGAAGGCGGTAGCTGAGGGTCTTAGTACCTTGGGTATGACGTTAAACTCTATCTGATGCTAAAGTTCCAATTCTGGAACTCTGAGGAATGTGGGGTACCACTTCATCACCATTACTCCCAGGTCCACTTTGATCCGGAGTGGTGGTACATGTTAGGGTCCTATCTATGGATTAAATAGAAAAAAAATGAGTTAAAATATGTGGGTTTTTAAAAAAAAATTGAGTACCCATCAAGAATGAATAAAACAAAATGTCTTCGGTATGAAATAACCCAACAGGAATTGGAATGCCGTAAAATCCAACCAATCTAGACGAACAAAAGTTAAGACATTTTTGACGCGCAGATTCGCACGACTTCTTCTTGTAAATATAAAAAGTGAGTAGTCGGGGTGGCCTAAAGTCGGTATCAGCCAGACGGCGAGGGAGTATATCCCCTTTTCATTAACGTTAGACCAAGGAAATTGTTTTTTCGTCAGAGGTGGAGCGTTACACCTACCATCAGCTCCTTACTTTTCCGCACAAATCACTGTGCTACTCAAACGCTGAGTTGGCGAGGGTCGGTATCGAACCAGGAACCTTGCGATTCCTAGGCAAGTACTCTTTTGACTGGGCTAAACCGAACCGGTTATTTCCTATAAGTCTAACATGATCAAAGGGGAACCACTCTTGACTGATAAATTATTTATTTATTGATCTACTAGGAAACAAGAAGACGGGGTTAGGGTTAGGGTTAGGGTTTAGAGTTAGAGTTAGGGTTAGGGTTAAGGGTTAGTTTAATGGGAAAATAAATAAATAATTCATCAGTCAAGTGTGGTTCCCTTTGATTATATAGGAAATAACCACCGAACCTATCAGGGAATTTAAGCCCTAAATTGATTTCCTAAAATAATTTTTAAAAATGGCTGCAATCGTGTTTAGTCATGTTGAGAGATGAGTGAAATATCAATTTCATTTCTTAGATAAGCTGTCACAAAAAATATAACTCAGTAAACCCCACCCCCCCAAAAAAAAACCGCTGTGCTACTGAGTTGGCGAGGGCCGGTATCGAACGAGGAACCTTTTGGTTCCTAGTGGTTCCTCTGCTGACTGAGCTAAACTGACCCTATAAAGTAAATAGATAGAATACATGAAAAAAGATGATAAAATATATCACTGATTTATTTCTTTATTTTATTATTGCACAGCATGTTCCTATCAGTACAAGATTCGTAGCTTATCAGCGTCAACAGGAGAAATTAACTGATAAACATTTTTAAAAAACAAAAAAAACGTGGCATTAGACATTCAGGAATTTGTGTTTTATAAAATGAGAACGCATTTTTAAAGCATTCTACACACACACACACGGGTACGCACAGAGAGAGAGAGAGAGAGAGAGAGAGAGAGAGAGAGAGAGAGAGAGAGAGAGAGAGAGAGAGAGACGCATGCATGAACACATGTCGTTTCTACTTGTTTAATAGACGACTTTAAAAAAAAAACAATTTTTCACCTAAAAAAAAACAAAAACAAGGTTGGTTGTTTTGTTTTGCGGCATGTCAACCCTTTTCGGGTCATTTAATGTCGAATGAAGTCATTTGATTTATATATCAGTTTTCTTCAGTGATCTGGCGGGAACCGGTGATCTCAACGTGACTTGACCGTAAGTTCATTACATGAGATTTGTTTGTGAACACGTAGAAGTTTACCGTCGTTCATTACACGCAATATATGGTAAAAAAAAAAAAACATCGTTCATTACACGAAGTTGTTCATTAATATAGTATATATTACTTGAGTAAGATTTATGAGAAAAAGGGAAGACAGTATAGAAATATGGTAAAACTTGCAAATCGTCCTCAAAATTAAAACGGAAACTTATTTGGTGGTGATCCATGACAGTTTAACTACAGTGTATGAATGAACTTTTTTGCGAATTGGGTTACGGTTTAGGAGTTTGGGGATTAAGGTTGTTTTTCATTACGTATTGCTTGAAAAAACAAACAAAACCCCCCAAATTACTATACATTTAATGTTGAAAAATAATCTTTTTAAACCAAGTTTAATTGAACTTATACATTGCAATACTAACACAAACAACTGAGACTAATGTGTCTACCGTTGGATACAATAATTAATTCCAATGGTTAATTAAATGTATAGTAATTTGTGTTTTTGTTTTTTTTTTAAGCAATACGTAATTAAAAACAACCTTAATCCCCAAACCCTTAAACCGTAACCGAATTCGCAAAAAAGTTCATTTATACACTGTAGTTAAACTGTCATGGATCACCACCAAATAAGTTTCCGTTTTAATTTTGACGACGATTTGCAAGTTTTACCAGAAATATTAGATTGCCATGTTTCGCTCTTGACAAGACACTATCCCTATTACGAAACATGTCAGTCTGTTATTCTACACAGACTTTCTTGTTTCTTGATTCATATATATATATACATACATGGACTCTCTCTTCGATTTCGATGCATTAGGGTTCATCCAATGAACAACCTACACGGTGTTTTGTGAATAGTGGTGAAGGCTTGTTTGGCCATACGCACTTTTTGGCACAGTTTATAGGAAAGATTTGGTGCTCAAGGAATGCCACAGACCCAATCAATGACTGACCTCAGGTTTTTCAAACTCAGAGTTTCCTTCTCCTAGACTAGTAACCAATCCAGGTTAAAGAGCCCTGTCTTCCCTACTATTTTAACCATAGCTGGGGGGAGAATATATGGATACCTTTCCCATGGGTATTAGCGCTATGGGTAAAAAGCAAACAGTCTTGTTCAGGATTTAAACTCGGGTCGACGAGTCCATTTCATTATGCCACGCGCCTCCAAAACACACACACACACACACACACACACACACACACACACATATATATATATATATATATATATATATATATATCATCGGTTGCTCACAGCAAATATTTTCTTGCTACGGAAGGTAACTGTCATCTCACAGCACCTCCACCCTCTGCGATCAGATGAGGGGATAGATAGATTTTAAAGTATGTCAACCCTTGTTGGGTTATCTCATTCCGAAGATGTTTTGTTTTATTCATTCTTGATGGGTAATCATTTTTTAGATTCAATTTTTTAAACGTTTTTTTTTTTCAAACTCATTTTTTTCTTTCTATTTAACCCATAGATGGGGCCCTAACAGTTACCGCGTCAGAGTGTACCTGGGAGCAATGGTGATGAAGGGGCACTCCATACTCCCTAGCGCTCCAAAACTGGACTTTACCATCAGATAGAGTTTAACGTCATACACTGGACACTAAGATCCTCAGCCACCGCATTCTAGTACATATATGATAAAAAGAGTTGGAGGCTTGCAATAAGGGCAATATGGTCGAGCCTATTATATAGGCGCTAGGGCTTGACGTAACCAGCTGATTGATCGGAGGGGACCTATCGGACCGACTGTCTAGCCTAAGTAAGTGCTGCCATCAGAAGATAGCGATATAGTGGGTAGTCATTTCGTACCAAGTTACCTTTAAGCACCCCAGGGATGACATGGATTCAGAAGGACATGTCTCGCTTTGCACCGTAGACATCTGGTTGTTTGTTAGGGTTAGGGTTAGGGGTTAGGGTTAGCTGTTAGTTTTATAATTTAAAAAAAAAATGCCTCTTAAATCGTCTGATAACAAATAACCGGATGTTGACAGTGCAAAACGAAACATGTCCCTCTGAATCCAGGTCGGCCCTGGGGTGCTTAAAGGTGACTTGGTCCATCATTTCTATCAGACTTAGTTTCAAGAACTGTCTGGGAACTCCCTCACCATATTTCCCTTCTTTCTCGGATGGGGAAAAATCTGTTTGTTTCCACGTGGCCCATGAATCATGAGGTTTCTAATGATTTTGTATAAAACCGGATCTGCCTTGGGGTTTGGAATCACGGCACTGATAACAGAGTTTAAGTCAGAGGCTTTCAAATTATCTCCACGCCAAACCAGACAATAATCATGGGGCAAACCTTTTTTTCTGTCACTCAACGATGTACATTGGGGTAGGTCGATTTCGGAACTTTAATATCTTCCATGTGGCGAAAGTTGCACGTTAACATAAAGAATACTTTTTCAAAACTTTACCTCCGTTTGAAGAAATAGATTTCAATCTCTTAAAGGGTTACCACTGTTACAGCTTAATTATTAGGTTAAAAAGCAGCGGCTAACTTCTTATTTAGGCCGGAAAATTAACACGGAAAGTCTTTTGGTGGTACCCAATGATAGCTTAACTACAGTCTATGAATTAACATTTTGCGAATTGGTTTACGGTTTTAGGGGATTAAGGTTGTTTTTAATTACGTATTGCTTAAAAAAATAAACAACAAAACCCCCAAATTACTATACATTTAATTAACCATTGAAATTAATTATTGAATCTATTATTGAGACAGTTGTTTGTGTTAGTATTGCAATGTATAATTTCAATTAAACTTAGTTTAAAAAATATTTTTCAACATTGAATGTATTGTAATTTGGGTTTTTGTTGTTTTTTTGTTTTTTTAGCAATACGTAATTAAAAACAACCTTAATCAATCGTAACCTAATTCGCACAATGTTAATTCATAGACTGTAGTTAAACTGTCATTGGGTACCACCAAAAAAGTTTCCGTTTTAATTTTCCGACCGTCTTCAGAAGTCAGCCAAAGCAGCATATCAGAGGTGTTGATAGCGATAGGGGGCATATTTTCAGTTTGATTTCTAGTTACATTTTATTCGCTTCGTTTAAAATGACAACGTTCTCTGTTTTGAATATCAAAAATTGATAAATTTTCTATCCAATTTCTAGGCTAAATGTTGCAAAAACGAGGATTTTTCGTGCATTTAATAGACGATCTTTGATGCTATTTCCTCAATCGTGCAAGTAAGAGATCTAGTTTTTGGTATCAGTATTCATTATACCGACACACAACTTTCGCTATTTGAGAGAATTTGAAATTTTTGAAAAAGTGAAAAATCAACCTACCCTAATGGATATGCTATTGCAGCACCAAAAATATCGTCTTTCATTATCCATTGAATTATAGAGTTTGAAAAAAAATTTAAAGAGAACTTTTCAATAATTTAATTTGAAATGATCAAAAGTGAAGAAAAATTCATTTCCTTTAGAAACTTTCTTTTCAAATTTTTATTTTTCCTTTTAAAAACTTTTTTTTTTCAAATTTTCAAAAAATACACTGTCAAAAATACGGAAAAGGTATGACTCCCAACGAAGTTAAATTTCAAAAGCGAAGATATCATATAGTACCTAAATAATGAGAATGGAATCATCTGTTTTTCCTATAAATGATGCCTTACGAAACCTCGGGAGTGAGAAATAACGAGATCCCACGTGACTTGTTAATTCAACCTAACAATTGCTAATCACTAGGTTAACGTTGTATCTTTGCTTAGTAAACCTTTTCCCCTATCCTTAATACTCGTTGTGTTTCTTCCTATTGTTTCTCTTTTAACTCTGATACTGTTGGAATATTTTGGCATATAAGGTGTGCTACAATCCCCACCTGGATTTATAGACTAGCCGTGGTCACATGGTTTATTCCTTTGCCAATCGCTAGCCATACTTCGTGGCTGATACACTACTTAAACACTGATACTGGCCATAGTTCTACTAGCACTCATCGAAGTGGTACTTATAATACTCAGGACTCTTTACCAGAAAAAACAAAGGATTCATTATCAGAGGATTACCAAGGATCCAATTCCACTGGACAAGCACTCTTGCTTAGAGACTACAGGATGGCCCATAAAAACTTAACAGATACTCGAGTTACAACAGTTATTTACTGTGAGAATTTTTTGACAAACGAAAGAATTAAATGAAATAATTTAAAAAAAAAACATGAATGGAAGTGGAAATTGAATGAATTGAAAGGAAAACGCAACATACTATTGGATAAGTCACTTCTGAAATGGTTTATAAAAATAGACCGAAAAACAAAATGGACCATATGACCTTTAGGCACCCCTTTTTGATCTCGATTAAGAAAGGACATGTTTTTCATTTACACCGTCAATATCCGGATGTTTTAACAGACGATTTTTAGATTTTTTTAAATTATAAAACTAACCCCTCACCATAACCCCTAATCCTAACCCTAACCCCTAACAAACAACCGGATATTGACGGTGTAAATGAAAAACATGTCCTTTCTTAAATGAGATCAAAAAGGGGTGCCTAAAGGTAATATGGTCCCCCCCAAAAAAATTATTGGATTGCTTGTGGAGCTCCTATTCCACAAACAATCAAATATTTTTTTTATTTACGGTCGTACAGCTGCTTTTTTGTGGGGTGCCGCTTCAAAAATGTGTTCAAGACAGCACAGAGCAGCCCTAAGTAGTTCCCATCTAGCCTTTTTTTTGTAAAGCATTTCGTTAGAGTCAAAGTGTTGCAGCCTTACAGTATCACTGATACGGCTACAGTGGTCACAGCTTGGGTAATCTGTTCTGTGCAGTAAAGCATCCGGGACGCTAGGTGTAGTGTCCAACTTCAGCAAAAGAAAAGAAACTATCCCCTTGGTCTAGCGCTAGTGAAAAGGGGATAGACTCCATTGCTGTTTGGCTGATACTGACAATAGATCACTCATCAGAATTTGTTATTTACACGATAAGCATCTAAATATTACCAAAACTATTTATTAATTGATTATTTAATTTACTAACAAGCATATTTTTCGGGGTTCATGTATAAAAACCATTGTATAAAACTATTCACAAGCCTATATATATATATATATATATATATATATATATATATATATATATATATGTTGTAAAGGTTTGTTTAGAATGGCTTTTTGCCGATAATTTTTTGGAGAATAAGTGCTTAATTGGAGTCGAACCTAATTTTGAAAATTAACCAATTAATAATGAATTAGACGGGAATACATTATTCATTATTAATTGGTTAATTTTCAAAATTAGTTTCGACTCCAATTAAGCACTTATTCTCCAAAAAATTATCGGCAAAAAGCCATTCTAAACAAACCTTGTTTACAACTTATCATATCGTCGTGTTATAAAAGTCACTAGAAGAGGAATGTTAACCTACTCTAAACAAATCATAAAAAATCTAAGAAGTTCGTTTGGTGTTGGGGTTAAGGGATCGGCCTGTCAGCTTGGCAGTCCGGTTTCAAATCACGCACAGGGCGGTCTTCCGATCTATAGCTCTGCTGATGAGGCCTAATAGGCTGAAATGTACATACAGAGATTGATTTTTCTCGATTTGTTTAGCCATACATTTAATAGGTATTCCCGCCTAATTCATTATTAATTGGTTAATTTTCAAAATTAGTTTCGACTCCAATTAAGCACTTATTCTCCAAAAAATTATCGGCAAAAAGCCATTCTAAACAAACCTTGTTTACAACTTATCATATCGTCGTGTTATAAAAGTCACTAGAAGAGGAATGTTAACCTACTCTAAACAAATCATAAAAAATCTAAGAAGTTCGTTTGGTGTTGGGGTTAAGGGATCGGCCTGTCAGCTTGGCAGTCCGGTTTCAAATCACGCACAGGGCGGTCTTCCGATCTATAGCTCTGCTGATGAGGCCTAATAGGCTGAAATGTACATACAGAGATTGATTTTTCTCGATTTGTTTAGCCATACATTTAATAGGTATTCCCGCCTAATTCATTATTAATTGGTTAATTTTCAAAATTAGGTTCGACTCCAATTAAGCACTTATTCTCCAATATATATATATATATATATGAATCTTAACATTTTGACCGTCTCGTCTGATGATTGCAGTAAGCATGAAACTAATAGTAACGAGATACCAAATCCATGATATATGATATTTGATTATATATATATATAATCAATAATAATGATATTATGGATATTATAAACTCATAACTATAAGTTTCATGCTTACGAAATCTTCAGATGAGTCAAATGGTTGAGATTTTAAAAACTGTTTTTTAAAATCTCAACCATTTGACTCATCTGAAGATTGCGTAAGCATGAAACTTATAGTTATGAGTTTATAATATCCATAATATCATAATTATTGATTGTAAATCTGCTCTGCTTTATTAGCATTGAGCACCTTTTTATGCCAATACTTTTCTCATTTATTCTCTATTTATTCTCTATTATATATATATATATATATATATATATATATATATAGTTATCGGATATAAATTTATTTCAATCTCCTGGCTTTTTCGAATCTGATTTCAAAATTTTGATTTTGAAATCCGATTTGAAAAATCCCGAAGGCTGAAATAATTTTATAATCTGATAACTTAAAATTTTTCATTTATTTGTCTATATTTTACTACGTATATATGAATATATGTCCACACACACACACACACACACACACACACACACACACACATATATATATATATATATATATATATATATATATAGACGATTAAAATCGAATGGTTTAAAATACAGATCCTTTAAAATATACCGACTCGAGTTTCTATCAATAGCGCGAATCTTCGGGGTATTGCGAGAAACTCTAGTAGGTATATTTTAAATGATCAGTATTTTAAACCATTCGATTTCAATAGTATATTTAGCTCTTTATATTAAGCACTTTTTAATCGATTTTAGTTTTAAAAAATCCCGAATAAATAAGGTTGTATACTTGTTTACTTAGTGGATTTTTCTTGTCACTGTGGTATATATATATATATTGAAGGCCAATACAATGCGTATGAAAAATAAAAACAAAAAGATGTTATTTTTGTCTTATCGATTTCGAAGCATGAACTTCATCATCAGAGTTTATTTTCAGAAATGGACGTGCTTATGTTTTTATTTGTGTGGTTATAATTTCTCTTCTTATTTCCTTTTCCTCTCCTTTTTTCTCTCTTTCTTCTTCTCCTCCTTTATGAATGAAATGGGCGAATAACTGTAATTTCTTATTCCTCTCTCTCTTTTTTTTTTTTTAATGTTTGTTGAGAACAAATGTTCCTAATATTGTCTGTCATCCGGTCAAATGTTCCAAGTTTGTTGCCATGTCAAAATTCAAAATAAATAAATAAATAAAAACCGTCAATAGAATATATATATATATATATATATATATATATATATATATATATATATATATATATATATATATGTTGGCATTTATATTGATGACATCTAGTAAATCTCGTTGAAGATAATTGTAATTGCTAGATATTTTGATTAAAATACTTTCTCACAATCTAAGATGCCCGCTGTTAAATTCTAATATTAGCTTGCCAAATAGAAATCTTCATTCTTTGAATAAAGGTGTTCTTGAAAATCTTCCTCAAAGGTAATTCATATCACCAGTGCCGATCAACTGACAACCCCCACCGATTTACCGTTGATGGCGTTGATAGTGTTGTCACCCACTTCAAGTGAGGGGAAAGATATTTGAAACATTCATTTGAATATAAGTAATTAATCAACTAACAAGATAAGAAATACAAGGTAAAAGATAAACTGAGAAATATCCCATTCTCTTCGCTGTTTTTCATTTTATCAGAGAAATCAAATATAATAAAGTGCCGCCATGATGCGTGTGGTGTAATGGTTAGAGTTATATATATATATATATATATACAAACCCCTCCGCACGAGCAGGATGTGACACAAGGTCAATTTCTTGAGCGGAGTTCAACAGGTTTGAATTCAGAGTTTTCCTTCTCCTAGACCGGTTGCCTAACCAAGGTTAAAGAGCCCAGTCTGCCCTACTATTTATCCATAGCTGGAGGGAGAGTAGGATTCATACCTTTCCCAAGGGTATTAGCGCAAAGTGAATTTAAATTACCACATCCAGGATTTGAACCTGGTTAAAGTTATAGGAAACGGACTCGTCGCCCCAAGTTCAAATCCTGGACGAAGCTGCAGTTCACATAGCGCTAATACCCTTGGGAAAGGTATGACTCCAACTACTCTCCCTCCCAGCTATGGGTAAAATAGTAGGACAGACTGGGCTCTTTAGCCTTGGTTAAAGTATTAAAAAAAACCCAACAAGAAGGAATAAAACAAAAATGTCTTTTGCATAAAATAACCCAAGGGTTGACATGCCGTAAAACAACCAACCAACCAACCAACCAACCAACTAGTCTAACTTAACTAATAATCTACTCAACAACGTCACTGATCCATAAAATTTATTCATATTTAAAGACTTGACAAATAAATCCTTGTTCCACCGAACGGAATTTTTCGTGTGCTATTTTGAAACATTTTCCTTAGAAAGCCGTAACAAATGATATTGTAGTGAGCCGGATGTTGATGCTCTGAAAGCAAAAAAATAAAATGACGAAAATAAAACGCTTTGCGCATGGGAATCGGCGCAGGATTAGATAGAAAAATAGAAATATTAAAAATGATAATTTTTAACCAATCAGAGGCGTTCGGGCATAAAAAGAAGTTTATCAAAAAGATCCCTTTTTGGAGCCTATCTAGATCCTATATAAGAGAAGGTTTTTCGAATAAGAGCAGAGAAAGAACCAACTTGCCTGAATACTCCACGCTTCTCATTATAAAGAAATATTTCTATAACTGCATAAGGTATTATAAGCTATATCTTTCTCTCTCTCTAAATAACTTAATTGCTGATTTGATTTTGAACAAGACCCTTCCTTTCTAAGTTGGAGTCAACTCAACAATTCTTATTATCTTATTACTTGAACATTTAAAAAAGCATTTCTGCAGGACATTGATCAGTATTTTTGATTATTGTAATTTTTGTATCAATACACATTTTATTTGTTAAATTTATGAGTTCTTGGTTTTTCTGCTTTTATACATGTGTCCTTGTGGTGTGATGAGTAAATTACCTAAAAATACATATAACTCCAAACTACTGGTAACCCTGACTCATACACCATAATATTACCAATTTATCAGTCTCTGCACAATGCCAATTTATTTATATTTTCATTTGTTTTTCGCCCATGTAAATGAATTTGGGCAGAACAAATAACTTCCCCCTTGCATTTATTAATAGAAAAATGCTTTCAAATTGGCATCGGCCTTTTCTAGATTTCCGTTCTGGTTTTCATATAACCGGATATACAGTTCTGATAATTATTTCATTGATCTGGGATCTGCTCGGTAAATGTTCATTTTTAGTACTGAAACCTGAATTAACTGAATTAAACGTTTTATTAGGATACTAGCAGGACCCGTGGATATACCACAGTATAATAATTTGATTCTTAGAACGTTTGATATGTTTACTTAAGAGCTATTGCTAAATAGTTCAATATGTAAAAAGGATAATAATCTTGATTTAACTCTCTCTCACTCTTTTGTTCTTTCTTTTCATCTTCTCGTCTTTACTTAAGAGCTATTGCGAAATAGTTCAATATGTAAAAAGTATAATAATCTTGACTAGCAGGACCTGTGGATATACCACAGTATGATAATTTAATTCTTACAACGTCTGATATGTTTACTTAAGAGCTATAACTAAATAGTTCAATATGTAAAAAGTATAATAATCTTGATTTAACTCTCTCACACTTTTGTTCTCTCTTTTCATCTTTACTTAAGAGCTATAACTAAATAGTTCAATATGTAAAAAGTATAATAATCTTGATTTAACTCTCTCACACTTTTGTTCTCTCTTTTCATCTTTACTTAAGAGCTATAACTAAATAGTTCAATATGTAAAAAGTATAATAATCTTGATTTAACTCTCTTTTGTTCTTTCTTTTCATCTTCTCGTCTTTACTTAAGAGCTATTGCGAAATAGTTCAATAGGTAAAAAGTATAATACAGAAAGGAAGGACAGGTGAAATAAAATTTAACTAGCAGGACCTGTGGATATACCACAGTATGATAATTTAATTCTTACAATGTTTGATATGTTTACTTAATAACTACTGATAAATAGTTCAATATATGAAAAGTATAATAATCTTGATTTAACACTCTCAATCTTTTTTTTCTTTCTTTCCTCCTTTTCATCTTTTCATTGTGTTCCGCGCGCTCTACTCCTCTCTCTATCATTCTCCTAAACTCTATTTCTTTCTTATTATATTTTTCTGTGTATCATGTCCTTTTTCTCTCATTTCTTTTTTATGGTAAAAATGGAATGGTTCATTATTTAGCTGAGGTGAAGACACTCATAAGAAATAAGAATTCGTCGGTTAAGCAACACCAGATAATCGGTATTTACATTTTTGCATTTTATCTCGAACGATTTGGACGGTCCCATTTTTAACCAGAGGGTGTTGCAAGATAAACAACGGTTGTACACAATTAAAGAATATGAATATTAATATATTGATGTTAATTATATAAATATTTAAATTTCCGATTTTTTCATTTGGTTATTTTTTTGAAGAGATCTCAAGGTAGTTTTGACTAACGAGAAGAGAGACCCTTGGGACGAAATTTATAGTTTTCCTTTTCGTAGACTGGTTGCCATAGCAATGTGAAAGAGCTCAGTCTGCCTACTATTTACCGATCGCTGGATGATTACCTTTCCCCAAGGGTATTAGTGCTATTTGAAATGCAAACAACCGCGACCCTAATATTTCAATCCCTATTTAATGGACACGGGGACACAAATTGGGCTCTTTAACCTTGTTATGGCAACCAGTCTAGGAGAAGGAAAACTGAATTCAAATGTCAAAGTGACAGTTCGTAACTCGGAAATCTCGTACGTTGAGGCACTCGTAAGTTGGGACACTCGTTAGTCAAGGTTGTTGGTTGGCAGCCTTCCGTCTACGAGAGACGATGGAGTAGTGTCAAAGTTTTTTAAATTTAAAAAAAAATCATTTAAAAAAATTATTATTATTATTTTTTCTCTGTCTTTGAACTACATAGCCTGAGAGGGTTCCTGTGGAGGATAAGCTGTTGCCCATGCAGCAAATCCCCCCTCTCCACACTGCCGCTGTGATCCAAAGGAAAGGTAAGGTACCAATGCGGTTTGGCAACGGTAGTGTCGCAGGAGTTGATGGGTAGCACTGGATTTCAGCATCACGCCACCTTTAGGGGTTCCGTCTCCTGATTTGTTTTCGGGGTTTACTCCTCCCCTAGCCTTTCCTTGAAAGGCAGCAGAGGTTTCATGTCGAACTATCCGTTGACTGATGGGTTGCCGACCAAGGCTAAAGAGCCCCTTTCAACCCATTTGGGGATCCATGCGAGTAGCAAGTGCAGTGAAAAAAAACTGACCTGAAGTACTGTGGCCTATCTGACACACAAATGCAAAATACACCGTATCCCTAATCTGACTTAATTTTCAGGAACTCCAACAATAGTTAAGGTACCACTGTATATATAATGTTTTATTAAAAAATTGGGTTGCTAATATTTGATTAAACTAAAACATTATTTAAAATCTGTAATATGTTGTGTATATTCAGTCTTTCCCATAGTGGACCATGAGGACTTAAAAGGTGCTCCTATGACCGGTTTAGCTCAGAGGATAGAGCACCCCACAAGGGATACCAGGGTTCCTGGATCAATACTGGTATAATATTGATTGCACAGATTGGGTAATCCGATCTGTGCGGTGAACTGGAAAGCTGACGACAGGTATGGCACTCCAACACAGCAAAACCAGTCTCCCTAGTCTAGCGCTAGCGAAAAGGGTATAGACTCCCTCGGTGTCCGGCTGATAACAACAATAGGCCACTTCACCAACTTTACTTTTTTTTACTTTTTATATATATTTCTTCTCTCTCTCTCTCTCTCTCTCTCTCTCTCTCTCTCTCTCTCGGGGAGGAGAGTAGATTGTCTTTTATTCACTTCTGTATCCAGCTAGTTTGTGTATGACACGCCCCGAACGTCTCTGCAGGGATCTGTTGCTTGCTTTTTGATCTTCTACAAGTGCTATTTCAACCACATTCCTGTTTTTTGTTTTCCAAAAATGTGGACTTCTCTTCACACACTCATTGCTCAATGAGCAATGAATCCAGAATTTCTTACGTTTTATGGTGTTTTATTGATAATTAAAATTAGTCTATTTTTTTCTACTGAAATATAACAACAAGAATAACCAGCTAACTTTTAAACCTAAAACCTAAAACCTCTTGCTACTCGACAACAAATTTTAAACCTTTAAAGTCGTTTCCTCAAAAAACCGTAACGATTTTGGAAAAAAATATTTTGTGTCGTTATCTATTTTGTTAAATGCCAAATATCACTATTAGTGCACTACGACGGTTCAAAAATCGACCTCCCCAATTGCTCGTGCATTACTACTGATGGAGGCGGTCGATGTTCTGAGAAGGAGTGCAAAGATTTGGTGGTTTGACACAGGAGCCGTCTGTTGCGTCGGTATCTGTCCGTTATCAGTCTCTATCTCATAGGATCGGCCAGTCAATGGCTTTGTGGGTGCAGCCTCTCCCCATTCTTTGGCATAGGGTTTGGATGGCTGAACACGGACAGTGTCGCTTATGTTGAGACTTTTCCATTCTCTGCCCATGTCGTGTTGCTTCAGCCCCCTCTCTTGATTCCACCATGCTTCCTCTGCAGAGAATGAGTAAGTAAAGTATCAGCCGGACAGCGAGGGAGTCTATACCCTTTTCGTTAGCGCTAGACCAGGGAGAATTTTTTTTGAAGCGTTGCGGCATAAGTTAGCAGAGTGGCCTATTGTCGTTATCAGCCGGCAGCGAGGGGGTCTATGCACTACACCAGGGAGATTGTTTGTGCTGAGGTGACCTGTTGACGGTATCAGCCGGACAGCGAGGGGTCTATGCCCGTTTCGCTAGCGCTGGACCAAGGAAATTGTTTTTGCTGAGGTGGAGCGCCACACCCACCGCCAGCTTCCCGCTTTACCGCACAGATCAGATTACCCAATCTGTGTAACTCAATTTGCTTAAATTTGTTATAAAAATATTATAAAAATTAAATTAAAAACAAGGAAGTTATGAATTTTTAAAATGGTTCAGTATTTTGTGGGCCACCCTGAACAAGAATATCTAACCTTTTATGTATCTGATATTCATACCATTGGTATTAAGAAAAAAAAAATACGCAAGCGTGTTCCAGTAGCTAAAAAATATATACTTATTGTTCCATGGACAAGCAGTATGTGCAAGGGGTACAAAAAAATTATTGGACGAGGGAAAGTAAAATAGTCACGTGACTTTACCTTTTCTCGGTACGGTCCGAGATAGTCTCTCCTGTTCAAAGAACCGAGGCACAAGAGATCGAGAATAGATTTCTGTACTGTCACGTGACACCCCGTGAAGGACCCAACGGACACGCCCATTCTCCAAAGGAGATAATAATTTATTGTATCCTTACACGTGTAACACAATTACGAATAACATAGAGTTTCCCCAAAATTAATCACCCATTGATAAAATCTATTCAGTCACATAATAGATTAGTCACTTTTTATAAAATTGATAATATCATTAAACATAAGAACTAAAGAAAAATAAGCTTATAAAAATTGTTTTTTCCTTCTCATCTTATTAAACATTAAACAACCGTTTATCTTAAAAATGTGCATTGTTATAAAAAAAATTCCGAGCCAAATATAGGGTGCGATGAGTAAATTGTTGTCTAAATTACGCAAAAAAAAAAAAAAAAAAAAAAAAATGGATGTCGATGAAATCAGGTAATACATGAGTATTATTTGGATTATTCGGACTACTGTCCTCAACTTCATTGTTATCTGTACAACCTTTTGGTCGATGTACTCTCCGGCCTTCTTCAGGTATTTCTTGTCGGACTCGGGAGCCTTCTCGAACTCGGGAACCTTCTTTTCGAACTCGGGAACCTTCTCGTCATAATCGGGAGCCTTCACGGAACTTTGAGCCCAACAATTTATTCAATCTACGGGTGTATCCTATTCTCATTCCACTAACCATAGCTGGGGTCCAGGTGTTAAGCTGTGTTAATTATTATTCTATGTTACTGTCGTCCTTGACCAGGATTGAACATGCAGCCTTTACCAACAATAAAGATGAGTACAGTAGTCCGAATAACCCAAATAATACTAATTATCAAGCCTTTTCTAAAAAAAAAAAATGCAGAGAAATCAGGTAATATAGTAAAGGAAAGTCGTTGTGGTGGCCTAAAGTCGGTATCAGCCAATCAGCGAGGGAGTCTATCTCCTTTTCACTAACGCTAGACCAAGGAAATTTTTTTTGCGTCTGAGGTGGAGCGTCACACCTACCACACCACAGATCCCTGTGCTACTCATACGCCAACTCAGGTAATATACACTATGAAAAAAATTCTTAAAAATTAAATAAGTTATTGATGAACAATTTTGTCTAAGGGAAATAACTCTATACAATTGTCAAAGTAGTTCCCCTTGAATAATAAGGAACAAAATTGATTATCATCCTTGAAATAGTAAAATGAGTCGATTATTATTATTATTACTAGCAAATATATGCACCCTCCGGGTGCAAGTATTTAAGTTTTCATGTAATAAAATATTGTATTAAATTAGAAAGGCTAATGAAACTAAATAAGAATACAGATAAAAAGATTTGAAACAGAGGGAGTATAATAAAAGATTTGAAACAGAGGGAGTATAATAAAAAATAGAACAACTGAAACTTACTCTTCCATCACTCTCGTCATTCATTGTTATTTTTTCTAATTTAAGTATTTAGTTAAAAGAGGAAGTAAAGAATAAAATGACAGTTATTTTTTCTTGTTAATGGATTTCATTTAAGATTCATTGAAGAGATTTTTGCTTATATTCATTAAAATAAAACCAAACAGTTAGAAATCAATAATACTAAGCACATATTTATTAAATTCGATTTTTTTTATATTAATATGCAAATTAGCCTTTCCATTCACACTGTTAACCGCTACTTTGTTGTATATATAAATGTAATTGCATGTTGTCAGTATGTAGACATAGTTAACAGTATTAATAATGTAAGACGATTTTATTAATAATTGAGGTTTAGATAAAAATAAAATCATGGAGAATGTGATGTCAATAACTAAGAGAATTGTGACTTGAGTAGGAATATAGTTTCGGTTACAGACAGAAAAACACACAATCTCCATTATAATAAGATTATTATTATTATTATTCACTCCTTTTGAGTTTTCACACCAGTGTTAGCTGATGGTCTTTCACTGGAGTCTGAGTGACAACAAGTCTACTCAGGTCTCCAGGACTATTCTGAGTATTCTGGCCGATTGTAACAATCTGTTGTCTGAATGGTCTCAATTCTTCTGATTTCCAATTCCTCCAGTCTTTTTTCCAAGCTTTTTGGGACCGTTCCAAGTGCACCAACTACAATTCATATCACTTTCACTCTTATATTCCACAGCTTTTCCAATTCTCTAGCAAGGTCCAGGTCTATCTTTTCGTTTTCCTTCATCTTCACCCTGTGATCAGCTGGTATTGCAGAGTCTACCAGTTGATAAGTTCTCTTTTATAATCATAATTATAATTATTATTATTATTATTATTATTTACTCCTTCTGAGTTTTCACATCAGCGTTAGCTGATGGTCTTTTACTGGAGTCTGAGTGACAACAAGTCTCCTCAGGTCTCCAGGACTCTTCTGAGTATTCTGGCAGATTGCAGCAGTGCAGTATTCTGGATGGTATCAATCCTTCCTCTGATTTCCAGACTTTCCAAACCCTTTTTCAATCCTTTTGGGACCGTTCCAAGTGCACCAACTACAATTGGTATAACTTTCATATTCCATAACTTTTTCAGTTCTCTGACAAGGTCCAGGTATTTGTCCATTTTTTTCATTTTCCTTTAGCTTCACCCTGTGATCTGCTGGAACTGCAAAATTCACCAGTTAACAAGTTCTTTCTTTTTTGTTAATCAACACTAGGTCTGGTCTTCTTGCTGGGATAAGGTGATTCGTCCCAGAGAATTTTATGCGTCTCGTTCTCAAGAACAGATTCTGGTTTATGTAGAATACTGATAATTGTTATTCTGTGTTACTTTCACCCTTAGCCAGGATTGAACCTGCAGTCTGGAAATGACTGTTACAGATTGTTAACTATTGGACAGTGAACAGTCAAACACCTCCTCAGCTTAATGGACTCTTCCTGGCAGGAGTGGCAGTAATTATTTAAGCTGTCATAGTGGGTTCATTGGAACTAGTAACTTCATGGTTAGGCTTGGCCAGTCACATTGCTAAAACCAATTGTTGACTGTCTAACTGACTTACTTCAATAGTTTATGCATATACCATTTTGTTGTATGGTCAAAATTTAATTTTTTGCATAATTCCCAGTGGATCACCTTCCCAACCCAGTCATGTCTAGTTTTGTACTCCCGTTTTGCTAGTTTGCTACATTCACATAGTACATGGTTTACGGTCTCATCTCTATTACCACATAGTCTACATTTACTATTTTGCTGGGTCTTATCAATTTTTGCTTTGATATAGTTTGTCCTTATGGCATTATTCTGTGCAGCAATTATTAGTGATTTAGTTTCTCTTTTAAGGCTTCCTTTTCTTAACCATGTCCAGGTTTTTTCATGTGCAACCTCTCCGATTTGTCGCTTGAAGTGTCCATATAATTGTTTTTCTTCCCATTTTTGTTTTCTAGTCTTTGTTGTTTTTCTGTTTGTCCATATGTCACATCTACTATTGTTGGCCGCCATAAGTAATCTGTCTTTGCTCTTCCTTGTGTAATCTTCGAGTTGTTGGATTGTGGTTTCCACGCAGTCCTCTATGTTGACAAGACCTCTTCCCCCTTCCTTTCTTGACACATATAATCTATCTCTATCATCTCTAGGATGGAGAGCCTTCTGCATGATTATTATTATTATTATTATTATTATTATTATTATTATTATCATTATTAGCAAATAAAACCCTATCCCTCCGGGTGGTGTAAGAATTTATTTTTGAAAGATATTGACTGAGTGGGTGTGGGAGGCTCCAGGACTCTTCTGAGTATTCTGGCAGATTGCAGCAGTGCAGTGTTCTGAATTGTTTCAATCCTTCCTCTGATTTCCAAACTTTCCAAACCCTTTTCTAATCCTTTTGGGACTGTGCCAAGTGCACCAACTACAATTGGTATCACTTTCACTTTTATTATTATTATTATTATAATTATTATTATTATTATTATTATTATTCACTCCTTTTGAGTTTTCACATCAGTGTTAGCTGATGGTATTTCACTGGAGTCTGAGTGACAGCAAGTCTCCTCAGGTCTCCAGGACTCTTCTGAGTATTCTGGCAGATTGCAGCAGTGCAGTGTTCTGAATGGTTTCAATCCTTCCTCTGATTTCCAAACATTCCAGACCTTTTTCCAGTCTTTTTTTCCAAGCTTTTTGGGACCGTTCCAAGTGCACCAACTACAATTGGTATCACTTTGACTTTCATATTCCATAGTTTTTTCAGTTCTCTGGCAAGGTCCAGGTATTTGTCCATCTTTTTGTTTTCCTTCAGCTTCATCCTGTGATCTGCTGGAACTGCAAATTCCACCAGTTGACAATTATTATTATTATCTATATATTAATACTTGTGTTCCTTAATTATCAACTGTTATCATCTTGCAACATTCTCTTGTTAAAGATGACACTGTCCAAATCATCCAAGATGAAATGCAAAAAGGTAAATCCTGACTATCTGGTGTTGCTTATCTGCCAAATCCATATTTCTTAGGAGTGTCATCACCTCAGCTAGATAGTGGACCATTCCTTTTTTATCATAAAGAAAGGAAAGAAAAAGGACATACTACATAGAAAAATGTAACAGAAAAGAAAGAAAGAAAGAAAGAAAGAGTCTAAGTGAAAGAGAGAGGGGGTGAGCAGGTGAAAACGATAATGCTAATCTGTTTCAATTAAAAATAATAAAAAGATGATCAGAAGGAAAGAGAGAGAGAGAGAGAGAGAGAGAGAGTCGTTGGGGCGGCCTAAAGTCGGTATCAGCCAGTCAGCGAGGGAGTCTATCCCCTTTTCAGTAGCGCTAGACCAAGGAGATTGTTTTTGGCGTCTGAGGTGGAGCGCCACACCTACCATCAGCTCCTTACTTTACCGCACAGACCCCTGTGCTACTCATACGCTGAGTTGGCGAGGACCGGTATCGAACTAGGAACCTTGTGGTTTCTAGCCGAACGCTCTACCGACTGAGCTAACTGTGGTATATCCACAGGTCCTGCTGGTAAGGAATATTGCTTTAAATTAGTAAAGTCCACGACTGAAAAAATTAAAGCAGTTATAAAAGCTTGAGGAGGGGCAATTAGATATTAATTCAAATTATTTTTTGTTCATGAATTCCATAATTTTTTCCGCAACATTGGATTATTTGATAATATTTTCCTTTGCATGGCTTGGAAAAAAATCATACGAGGTATGTCAGAAAAGTTCCAAGTTGATTGGATTCTTCAATGTGAGGGACATCATCCACAGTGTGTTCTTGCCACAGGGCCAGACGATCAACCAGCATGTCTACAAAGAGATACTGCAGCGTTTGCTTCGTTCAGTGTGCAAGACAAGGTGAGAGATGCGGCAGAACAATTCGAGGGTGCTTCACCATGACAACGCATCTGCCTATCCTAGAGTTCCTGGCCAAGAAGAACAACACTGTGCTGGAGCAACCTCCCTACTCACCCGATCTGGCTCCATGGGATTTTTTTCTCTTCTCCAAGCTCAAGGGGGTCATCAAGGGAACCCATTTTGAGGATGTGAACGACATCAAAAAGGCTATTTCTCTGAATGTTTGAGATGAGGCTTGATGATTAGTATTATCTGCATTATTTGGACTATTCTTCAGGTATTTCTTCTCGGACTCGGGGACCCTCCTTTTTAGACTCAGGAACCTTCTCGAACTCCGACAAGAAATACCTGAAGAAGGCTGGAGGGCACATTGGCCGAAACATTGTACAGATAACAATGAAGATGAGGACAATAGGTCGAATAACGCAGATAATACTAATCAAAAAGGCTGTGATGACAGAGCTAAGGAGAATCCTGGAAGAATCCTTCCAGGAGTGCATGCAAGCATGGCAAAGAAGGATGGGAAAGTGCATTAGACTTCAGGGGGATTACTTTGAAGGGGATAACTTGTAGTTTGTAGTTTGGATTTGAAATGAAGTTTTTGTAACGCCAGTCCTGGAAATTTTCTAACATACCATGTACAATTAATTTAAATAATTTAATCTAGTTTGTTTAAGGAATATTTTATGAAACCAGAAAAAAAAAGTTTTGCATATTATCTGTTATTAGTTTATTTACTGCTAAATAAATAGAAATCCCAAGTAAACATCCTCTAAGTGTGCCAATTCCATTATTTTTGCTCCCAGGGAGTAGGGTAATGAAGACATGAATTTAATGGTGATTAGTAACTGACAGTTTCTCACCTATGCGATTTTGTAATGATACATTATATATATAATATAACACACACACACACACACACACAACATATATATATATATATATATAATTAATAATAAAGTAAGCCTAATGAGTCAGAGACTATTTACCTATGTTTCTCCTAATATATATACATATATGTATATAATATATATATATATATCTAAATATAATGAAATATACATATATGTAATATGAATTGAGCACTCTGGGGGGGATTTTCGCTGATGACCGCCAACTAAAAGTGTAAATGCAACGCTCTCCTATATAGGGGATGGAGCACTCTATGATGGCCTTTACATACAAAGTGACATGTGTATTAAAACAGTTAAAATCCCCTGATGGTTAAGGTGACGGACTGACACTGAACCGATCGGATTTCAATCCCAGCTGTAGGTAGCTTACAAATATCTAGCCACACTGAAGAGACTTGACATTTAAAGTCGAAACACGTGTCTGTGGATGACTATATATATATATATATATATATATGAAGAAAGGGTGGATGGGTTTAGGATCCGATGATATGCTGTAGATAGAAGGAAAGTGGTCAAGAAATGAACAACTCAAAACAAGTCACAGGGTGAAACGGTTTCGTCTGTGTTCAAATGACTGATGACGTCTGTGAACACAGACGAAACCGTTTCACCTGTGACTTGTTTTGAGTTGTTCATTTCTTGACCACTTTCCTTCTATCTACAGCATATATATATATATATATATATATATATATATATATATATATATATATATATATATTCTTGGTGTTGAAGATCATTCCATGCAGAGTTCATCTGTAGTAATACAGAAAAATCCTTTCCTTCATTTGTTCACACACACATACACATGCTATATATATATATATATATATATATATATATATATATATATATTTGTGTGTGTGTGCGTGTGAACCTATATATACATATGTAACATATATATCTATATATATATATATATAATATGTGTGTGTGTGTGTGTGTGTGTGTGTGTGTGTGTATAACTAAAAAAATATTTTGTTTTATTGAATCACACATTTGGTAATGGGAAATACTCAAAACTAAAATTTATTTTCAATTTGCCAAAAATACCGATATTAAAATACGAATATGCGGCTTTAAAAATTGTCGCCCAAAACAATTTATCGACTAGTTTAGTCTGTCACTTGATTTTTGAGTGATGTGGCACGTTGGTCGTGTTATTTAAGTAATCCGTGTTTTTTTCATGATTTCTTCTTAGATTTTCTTCAATTTATCCCTTTGACTGGTCCGTCATTAACATTGAATCGCTGTAAATACTTCCACCATGATATCGGATTTGATTCTTTTTGGGTAGATATGCCTTTTCTTCACATGTTTAAATGTCAACCTTATTTCGCGTTTAGTTGATGTTTTTAATGTTAAATGTTGGAATGGAGTAAAAAAAAGAATAAAAATAAAACTTTTTATATTTAATTATTTATTATTAAAGTCAGCCAGAATTGATTTTTCTAATAAATATGTTGTTCCTATTTAATAAAGGCTGTCATTATTTCGATAAATAAGATTGGATTGTACTGTCAGATAGTAACTATCTTGATTAATTAAATCTACCTTTGAGGTAGTTTAAATATTTGAAATATTTTTACACGCTATTAATACACGTAAACACATATATTATATATACATACGCCTACACACATATATACACATACATATAAACATATATACATGTTATACACTTATGTCATAAAAACTAAGTTAAAATGTAAAATCAACTTTGTTTTTTTTTTTTTTTTTTTTTTGTAATGCGTTGTAATTTAAGTTTGCTTCAGATTAAACCTTTTCAGTATTTAATTCAAAAGAACATATTCTAATTTGATCATTAAAATATTTTGGTAAAACTTGCAAATCGTCGTCAAAATTAAAACGGAAACTTATTTGGTGTTTAACAACTACAGTGTATGAATGAACTTTTTTTGCGAATTGGATTACGGTTTAGGGGTTTGGGGATTAAGGTTGTTTACGTATTGCTTAAAAAAAAACCCCAAAAGACTCCAAATGACTATATATTTAATGTTGAAAAATAATTTTTTAAACCGAGTTTAATTGAAATTATACATTGCAACACTTTACTAACTAACACAAGCAACATGGCTAAAATTTAGATTTAAGCAAAAAAGGAAAAGAAAAAAAAAAAAAGAAGATAAATACTAATTTATACAAGTAGGGGATATAATCAAGAAAATTAATTAACCATTGAAATTAATTATTGAATCCAACGGTAGACACATTAGTCTCAGTTGTTTATGTTAGTATTATGGATCACCACCAAATAAGTTTCCGTTTTAATTTTGACAACGATTTGCAAGTTTAACCTTTCAGACTGTTGTCCTCATCTTTATTGTGGAATAAATTTTATAAAGACGAGAACAACAGTCCGAAATATCAAAATTATATTATACACAATGTTCAGGCCATTGTAACCTCAAGCCTTGTGTTTTTTTTTTGTTTTTTTTTTTTTAAAACGAAAAAAAAAAAAAAAAAGGGGAAACCCTAAACAAGGTTCGACGTTACAATGTCCTGAGTATTTTATTTAGTTTTATAAATACTACAATAATAAAGATACAGTTTAAATAATAGTTTAAAATGTATTCAAAATAATAAAGATGAGGACAACAGTCCGAAATATCAAAATTATTAAAACTAGTAAAGTAATTATTTAAAAGATTTGTTCTTTGACTACAAAAATATTTTAGTTGTGTCATTTAAGTTTATATTGAGTTCTTCAGGCAACCCAGAACTTACTTGTTTTTAGATTGTTTGATTAAAATGCTGATGTGACGAGATAAACATGAATACGCCCCACTTAAAAAAAAACCCAACAAAACAAACAAACAAAAAACAAAAAGTTATTATTTAAAAGATAAGTAATTTGACAACAAAATATATTTAGTTGTACCATTTCTATTCTATTTAAGTTTATTTAATATTTTTTTTCAATCGGGAGGGTTAAATTTATTTTGTAAACACTGATTTTACGGCAACTACTGCGGCCATGTTTACAATATATTTGAGTAAAATTGACCGAAAAATAGTTTAAAATGTATTAAAAATAAATTACATATATGATATTATTTTGATTTTTTTTACTGATGCTCATTATGTTACTACTTTTCGACTTGGACAAAAAATTAACCTTAAGTAATCGATTTAATTAATTTTAATTCGTTTTTAAAATGAAAAGCAGACAAAAAATTGGGGGTTAATAAACAAAGGGGGACCACTCTTGGCTGATAAATTATTTATTTATTTTCCCATTAAAATAACTCTAAACCCTAACCCCGTCTTCTTTTTTCCTAGTAGATCAATAAATAAATAAATAATTTATCAGTCAAGAGTGGTTCCCCATTGTTTATGTTGGAGTTATTGGAAATAACCAAAAATTGGGTATGCCTAAAAGTTTATGAGCTCTGATTCTAACCCAGAATTTACATGTTTTTCGATTATTTAATTATGATTTAAGATGTGGATGGAACAAAATAAACATTAAATCACCTCACCTAAATATTTTGGCAACTCCTACCTGTACAATAGGGACGTCCAATTTGACGTGTAAAATTTACCCCCCCCCCCTATATTTGACACAATGAAACTTGAATAAAGGTTAATAATCTTCAAAATTTTTGGACCATTCAAAAGAAGAAACATTTTTAAAAAAACTCCTGATGATTTAAAAATAAAATTTTCAGCTTACGGAAATAATTAAAATTATCAACGAAAACGATGTTTACATTTTTGCACCAATTAAAGCAATTGAAATTTAACGTGGCCAAAAACAAGTTACAACAAGTTTTTTTTAAAATTCTACTAAGAGTAAAATTTTCACGAAAATTTCGATACTTATTTACCTGTTGATAAAATTATGTTTAAAATAGGTTTATCCTAAAATATATTAGGGGAATTTTTTTTACAAAATAGGAAAAGCGGCACAACAAAAAATGTATATTTACTGTGGTCGGTGGGTTTATTAAAGAAAATCATGACTTTCGGAAACATTTTTTCACGCTCAGATTGCAGAGACATGGAATAAACTACCCGCGTCTGTTGTAGGTTGCCGAAGCACTGAATCTTTCAAAGCCTCCATGCTTCCTGTAGTCCGCCGACACTATATTTGATGCCACTCTCCACATACATATGCACACATGCGCATACATACATGCATATTACTACTGTAAACTGTTCATGTTCCTGACACTACATTGTTCTGTGTACTTGACATGAGACTTTGATGAGTTGTGGTGCACCTGAGCACTGTACACAATAAATTTCATTATTATTAAAAGTTTTGAAGTGCACACCATTGATTTGATTAATTCAGTAAATAGTAAACATTTCTGACTACACAGCCACTGAGGATGTTCAAAGTTTGTTTACATTTTTTGATATATAGATTAGATCCCAGATTTCTATGTAAAAGAAAAAAAAAATGGTTTCATTACTTAGAACATTAATTTGATCTATGTTAATGTCGTTTTTGTCTCTGTAAAGGTTTAATACCAGCAATATCACTGAACTTTGCTTTTAAGAAAAAAAAATGGTTTCATTACTTAGAACATTAATTTGATCTATGTTAATGTCGTTTTTGTCTCTGTAAAGGTTTAATACCAGCAATATCACTGAACTTTGCTTTTAAAATTGGTGATCGAATACTTATTTTACTGGTCCTAGTAAAATAGACCACAGGCTATTTAGCCAGCAAATATATTTGAAATGTATTTAAAACTATCCAAAAGCTAAAAGATTAAAATGGTTGTTGACGAGCAATCTGGGATTATCTAAAAGTTAATTGCTTAAAAAGTAGTTGTTATGCAATTCTGTGATACAAACAAACTTTAAAACAGTCTATCTAAAAGCTAATTCCTTAAAATGATACTTGACAAGAATTCATCTTGTTAGGGTTAGGGTTACAATTATTGTTTAACATTGATAGTAGAATATGCCATTTTTCCACTTTGGAAAAAATTCATGATAGTCAAATTTACCTTCATCATTTCCTTTAATTGTTTTAAAAATTTTGTAAAAATTCATGTTTGATCACAGTCATAAATGGTATCTATATTTTTTATCTAACAGAATTTTTTGTATCTTTATCCTTCACAAAATACAAATATAAATGAATATAAATAAACGTTTGTGTTAAATCTGTGTTATTTTTAACATGTATTCATAATCAAAATATTTACAGGGCCAGTAAAATAAGCATAAAAGTAGGTGTGTCTATTTTACCTGAACCTGCAAAATAGCCTCTTCCTTTTTTAAAGTATCTACAATCTCTAATACAAGGAAAGACCCACATCTTGAATTCTTTTTGTTTTTTTTCGTAAATTGTTATATTCTAAATCATTGAAATATTTACTTAGGGCATTTATATTTAAGTTTGTTGGATTTACTTGTTTTTCTTGTAATGAATAAAATTAGTATTAACAGTCTGTGACACCATTGAGGCCTATTTTTGTTTTACTCAGTATGTTTTTACTGCTATTTTAATATATGCATGGACTGTTATAAAGACAGATTGTTGATCCTATGGAAATCTGATCTCCCTGATAAGATAAAGTGAGAATTCTTCCAAACTGTAGTCATGTCAGTGCTACTGTATTGCTGCACCACTTAGTCTAAGGAAACATTTAGAGAAATAGCTAGATGGGTATACATCATAGTGAGTGAGTGAGTTTGAACTCCACTCGTGCTATTACATTCACTTTTGGGCTAATACCCTTGGAAAAAGTATGAACCCTCTAGCTATGGGTTAAATAGTACCACTACTGTTCTTCTGCAAGGATGGCTTTGGTATTAAAAGGTAAGACTCCCCTAACAGCGCCACCTGTTGGCTGTGGGTGAAACCCTGGT
>CM042157.1:67619459-67716959 GCA_023376005.1 Doryteuthis pealeii
GCATGAGTGCAACCATAGATACACTGTTTCAGTTTCTTAGTCTGTTGAATCAACTCCATCCAATGAATTCACCTGTGGTAAATTTATGGAAGGAGTAACAAGTGAATAGGAAATTCACAAGCAGTCCCCCAAACCTCCACATACATATCTCGGTCAGGGGAAGGAGATGCCTTTGTTTGCTGCAAATTTTCTACAGATGCAATGACAATTACGCCGAAAGCTGTTGATTCCTGATCATGATGGAGCTGCCATTTAGATTTTCACTAAAGACCCTTTGGTCAGGTTGTGGCCCTAATATACCACTGGGTGCCAGACCTGTCCAACTTAAGTTCCTCACAATATGGCTCTGACACTACTAAGTTTACATGGCCCTGCCACGATAAAGAGGGGTTAGACTTTAGAAACAATGTGCTAGATGGCCATTGAGCAAAAACTTCCTCCGCACTTTTACAGGTTTTGTTTATTGTTCTGCAGAGTTTCTAGCCATATTCCTGTGTCGGTTATTTCCTATAACTCCAACATAAACAATGGGGAACCACTCTTGACTGATAAATTATTTTTTTATTTTCCCCATTAAACTAACCCTAAACCCTAACTCTGTCTTCTTTTTTCCTAGTAGATCAATAAATAAATAAATAATTTATCATCCAAGAGTGGTTCCCCTTTGTTTTTGTTGGAGTTATTGGAAATAACCCCTGTGTCTGGTCAGTGCTACTGTGTGTGCTACTGCTACTTTGTAACCCAGCTCTACCTGTTTCATCATCAGATCATTGGTGATTAAACAGGTAACCCCACAGATTTAGTCTAGTCTGGATACACTTAGACTGAACATTTGTTAAGGAAAGACGGCTAACTCACATAAACAATGCATAAATCACTGTTTAATAGGTTATTTCATATAACTCCATGCTTGACTGATAAATTATTTATTTATTTGCCTATTAAACTAACCCTAACCCCGTCTTCTTTTTTCCTAGTAGATCAATAAATAAATAAATAATTTATCAGTCAAGAGTGGTTCCCCTTTGTTTACGGTGGAGTTATAGGAAATAACCGTTTAATATATACAATATGTAACAACAAAATAACATAATCTATATGTTCCAAACAGATTAATTGTACAATATGTTTCATGAACAATCACTACATTATAATGAATTAGTGCATCCATAGATACACTAACACTGAACGGTAAGGAAAGACAAGCAAGTAACTCGCATGAACAATGCACATATGAATGTTTAATATATACAACACATAACAACAAAATAACATGATACATATGTCCCGCACATGTTAATTGTACAATATGTTCAATGAATAAACAAAGTGTAATGAAGAGGTTAAAATGGTTAGAAAATTTTTTACTCCGTCTATTGTGGTTTTTGTGACTTCTATGCCAAAGATGGAGACTAATTGTCTCTATTCTGTTCTGCAAACAGAACTGAGAAATATGTCCTTTTCACTCAACGAGCGAGGACTGAAAACAGATAGGTCTTGCTCCTTCAATGAAGGGAGATCAAAGAGAAAATTTTAAAGGGCTGAATTATCATGTGACCAATGGACATGTGAAGTGGAAATCCATGTCCACAATCCAAGAGAAGACAATTATTTTTATATCCCTATACTGGTACGACAAAAATACTACAAACACATTTCTTGTATATTCACAATGTATCTTATTTTAATCAAATGCTCTTATACTTTACAAATAAATCAGAAATGTGTAGAAAATTTTGCACATTAAAATCTGTACCATTTTTGCATACTAAAAAAAAAAATGAATTTTTGTTTAATTGACCCAAATTAACTAATTGTATTTGTGAACGTAAGTATAAATTAATGGAAATAATTAGTGAAATCTCATCTGACTGAATAATTTCTCTATCAAATCACTTAAGTCTTTTTGTTTATTTATATATATATATATATATATATATATATAATGTATAATGTAATGTAATTTATTGTGTACAGTGCTCAGGTGCACCACAACTCATCAAAGTCTCATGTCAAGTACACAGAATAATGTTGTGTCAGGAACATGAACAGTTCACAGTAGTAATATGCATGTATGTGTATGTGGAGAGTGGCATCAGGTATAGTGTTGGCGGACTACAGGAAGCATGGAGGCTTTGAAAGATTCAGTGCTCCGGCAGCCTACAACAGATGCAGGCAGTTTATTCCATGTCTCCGCAATTCTGATATTAAAGTAAGCCTAATGAGTCATAGTATATCTACCTAGGTTTCTCCTAATGGATCATCAGGATGATTCTGACTCCAGAGTCAGAATTATCCTGATGATCCTAGGTAGATGTTCTCTGACTCATTAGGCTTACTTTATTATTATTATTATTATTATTTATTAGCTCTACTTTTTGTATTGGGCACTTTAGTATGTTTAACTTAGGCAACTATTACAGTATTTTTTCTCATAAACAGATTATCAGTCATATGAAAATTCCTATCACACTGACAAGTTAAAGCAACAATTCTTTCAAGATATAGTTGTACCAGTTAGCCTCCTCCTTCTACAACTCAAAGAAAGGGATGAGAGACAATGCGTTGATAACAGACTCTGTTTCTTAACAACACATTGCTCGAATGAAAATAAACAACCATTTTCTACCAATAATTGTTGGAAAAAACTTTTTTTAAAAACCCGGGGTACTGTATAAAGCATAGTCTGTATGCGAGCCGCACCTATGCTTGCTGAGAGTCGCATGTGGCCCACAGGCTGCATGTTTGATATGCCTGTTATAAGGACTTATTTCTTAGAACTACATATACTAATTTTTTATCAGTGTATCTCCAAAACTTTTTTTAACAAAAGAAGTAAACTATTCATAGAATAAACAAATAAATTTTGAATTGATATGCATAATTTTCCATCTACAAATAAGGTCACATGTTTAATTCTTAGCTTCTTTTTTATTGTTACATTTTTAGGGATAAAAAAGAAAATAAATTAAACAAATACATTTTTATCACTTGAACTCAACAAGTAATCAAAAACTGAATTAAAATTTTTGTCATATGTACAAAAAAAGTTTTTAGAAAAATAGAATTATGTTTCAAAACACTCACGAGTTTAGAGCCACATTAAAAAAAAATGTTTTAAATGTAAACAAAAAAAACATCCTAAAATAAATGAGCATTATAATACTTTGTGAATTTTTTTTTTAATTTGTTAAGGAATTTGCTAAATGATTTTCCTCTTACCCAAATCTCTTACTCCCTCTCACTCCCCTCCCTCACCCATCTCTCTCCCTCTCCTCCCTCACCATCTCTCACTCCTCCCTCACCCATCTCTCTCCTCCCTCTCTCTCTCACTCCCTCCCTCACCCATCTCTCTCACCCCCTCCTCACCATCTCTCTCCCCTCCCTCACCCATCTCTCTCTCCCCTCCTTCTCTCCTCTCCCTCCTTCTCTCTCTCCCCTCCTTCTCCCCTCTCTCTCTCTCTCCCTCCTCTCCTCCCTCCTCTCTCCCTCTCCCTCCTCCTCTCCCTCCCTCTCTCTCCTCCCTCTCTCTCTCTCTCTCTCTGGTTTTGCTAAATTCTTTTGACTTTTGATTATAATAAAAACTTGAGTTGCATGAACATTTCTCATAAATATCATTTAAATTCCAGAAAGAAAAACAAAGATGAAATATTTGGGGCCACCCTTGAACCAACTGTTGGTAAAGAAACCTTTTTTTTTTTTTCTTCTTCTTCCTTGTTTTTATTCATATGAATTATATTATTTGTCTGGATTTTTGAGATGAGGCTTGATAATTTGTATCATTTGGGCTATTGTCCTTATCTTTATTGTTATATACACAATGTTTCGGCCAATGTGCCCTCCGGCCTTCTTCAGGGGTTTCTTGTCAAACTCAGGAGCCTTCACAGAACTTTGAATCGAACCCTTTATTCAGTCCATAAACAAGCTCTGAAGATGATTTTTATAAAATCGAAATATTGTTCAATATCAGCTATGAATATGTTATAAAATGTTTTCACTTTAACAGCATTTTGTGGTGTTTTTATATCCTTTTATTTATATATATATATATATATATATATATATATATATAATGTCAGGTTGCTCAACGTGCTAGTGGTAGTATGTAACCCAGTACTACCTGTTTCATAGTTGTATCATCAGCGACTAAACCGGTAACCCCACAGATTTTGTCTGGTGAGGAGGGGGCTTGACACCCTGCAGGATGAAAGACAAGACCTGTAAAAGGGTGGCGGAAACTCTTTTGCTCAATGGCCATCTAGCACATTATTATAGGGCAGGACAAACCCTGACAAAACCAGATGTATAACAGCCTGTGAGGGTGGATGTATACATCTTGAAATATTCCCAGCCAGTCACTGCAACCACTGAGATGCTGATCTTGTCCTGGACATTTCTTGCCAGCTCGATACCTTCTCAGTGGAGGAGAAAGGCACACAAACAATTGGCAAGCACTTGTGTATCCTAAATAAACTTTACCTAGCTTTCCACTACATAAATAATATACTAAATATTTTTTTGTTTTTAACAAATAATTTACTATCATATAAAGATAGATCTTTAGCCTTTTTTTGTAATTCGTAGATAGATTTTTTTTTTAAATGAACCTCAAATCAAACATTAAATTTGAAAAAAAATATATATAAGGATAATTAATTTAATCACGTTAACTCTTTATTTTATTAAAACTAGCAAATATATGCACCCTCCGGGTGCAAGTATTTAAGTTTTAATATAATAGAATATTATATTAAATTAGAAAGGCTAATGAAACTGAATAAGAATACAGATAAAAAGATTTGGAACAGAGGGGGTATGATTGAAAAATAGAACAACTGAAAAACTAACTCTTCCATCCTTTTCTATTACTCCCGTCTTTCATTGATAAATTTTCCTAATTCAACTATTTAGTTAAAATAGGAAGTAAAGAATAATATGAGTCATTTCTTCTTGTTAATGGATTTCTTTTAAGATTTATCCCCGAGATTTTTGCTCATATTAAATAAGATAAAACCAAACAATTAGAAATCAATAATACTAAGCATATATTTATTAAAATCAAATTTCTAATTAACAATATGCAAATTAGCCTTCCCATTCACACTGTAATCCGCTATTTTGTTGTATATATAAATACAATTGCATGTCATTAGTATGTAGATATTGTCAACAGTCTTAATGATGTAAAACAATTTTATTAATAATTGAGGTTTAAATAAAAATAAAATCATGGAGAATGTGATATAAATAACAAAGGGAATTGTGATGTGTATAGTAATATAGTTTTGGTTACAGACAGACAAACCCACAATCTCCATTATAATAAGATATACAACTAAATTTCGAAATGTGAAGAAAAAAAATTAAATGTTGAAAAAACAAGATTTTTAACAATGTTTTTAATTTTAGTCTCTTATGATTTAAAGACTTCCTTTAAAATAAATCCCTTTTTTGAATTAATAAAACCCGGTCAAACAATCTATTTTTTCTCAAAAGAAAATTTGTAGTTTCCAATATTCAAAAAATGTTATTTTAGAAATTAAATTAAAGTCTTTTTTTTTTTTTTAAGGTAGAATTTTGAATATTTTTTCAATAAATAAAAAATATCAAGAATCATGCCTCATAGTGAAATATGGTAGCCGGGTAGCGTATAAAGTACAAAAATTGACCGGAGTATTTTAAAAATTATTTAGTCTTAAATCTTACTTTCAGATGACAGGAGAAAACAGATAAAAATCTAAATATTTCTAATTAATAAATTAAATTTTTTTAATTGTACATCCGTTAAAAACTAAAAAGAAAAAATGAATGTATAATCAGGAGTTTCTGTTTTGTTGAACCATGATAAAAAAAAGAACGCTAGTCAGAATTTGTTTATAACCTGTTATACACGATAACGAGCAAAAAATATTTTATTGAAATTTTTTTCTCATAGTTTCAATTTTCAAAAAAATTTCAATTTTCATGTAATCATTGGTTTCCTTTTTTGGGGAGGACATGTTGAACCTTTTGAAATTTTTACCGTCCCCAGCAAACTGTCCCGGATGATGTATTAGTCGTCCTGGATGTAATTTTTATCGTCCCCGAGACGATGGGACAGAATTAATGTTGAGCCCTGATATATATACAGTGATGCTGATAGCTTTTTGACTTAGTGCATCCTGGGATGCACATATTTGCTTTGAATGAGTCCCCAGGAAATTTGATGGGTCCCAACTAAAGTTTCTAAATAAAAAACAATCTATTAAGAAACTTTAATTTGGGAGACATAAATTAGCCGTCTAACTCCTGCTTTGTAACCTATCTTTTGTAATTTGTTTCTAAGAAACTATTGAAATGTATTTACAGTTAGCTTGAAATGGTGAGGGAAGAAAAAAGAAAGACACTGAGATGCATGGATATGATTTTACTGCGTCTATTTAGATTTTTGTGCAACAGTGACGCAGTACGTGTACATATCAGCATCTATATATATATATATAATTATTATTGTTATAATAACAATAACAACAACATTAAAGATGGATATTCTAAGACTGAGTTTAAATTCAAAAACTTTTAATTTAAAAAAGAATGACTATTAGTGGAATGGACAAATTGTTATTTGAGAAGATTTTTATATATATATTTTTTATTTGCAGGTGATAAAATCCGAGAATTCCTACTAAGTCTGCGCTATTTCCGAATTTTCATTGGCCTGTGGAATGTATTTGTTATGTTTTGTATGATTGTGTAAGTATCTCTTTCATAATATTATTATTTTGCTAATTATGTTGTCCATTAGGGTAGGTTGATTTTTAACTTTTTTAAAAATTTCAAATTCTCTCAAACAGTAAAAGTTTTGTGTTGGTATAATGAATACTGATACCAAAAACTAGATCTCTTACTTGCACCATTGTTTGAGGAAATAGCATCAAAGATCATCTACTAAAGTGCTCCCCAAAAATCCTTATTTTTGCAACATTTAACCTAGAAATTGGTTAGAAAATTTAGCAATTTCAATATTAAAACAGAGATGGTTGTCCTTTTAAATGAAGTGAATAAAATATAACTAGAATTCAAATTTAAATTATATCCCCCATCACCACCAACACCTGATATGCTGCTTTTTATCTAATAATTAAGCTGTAACAGTGTTAACATTTTAAAAGATTGAAATCTATTTCCTCAGACAAATGCAAAGTTTTGAAGAAAAATATTGTGATAATTCCTTATGTTAATTTGCAACTTTCACCACATATGAGATTTTACAGTTCCAAAATCGACCTACCCTATTGGACATGTATTTCTGTTAACAATTTAATTGATAAATGAATGATCTGATGGGGAAGTTCAAATTCTGGAGCTCTGGGGATTCTAGAGTACCCCTTCATCACCATTACTCCCAGCTACACTCTGACCTGGAGTGGTAGTACCTGTTAGGGTCTCATCTATGGGTTAAATAGAAGAAAATGAGTTAACAAAAATCTGAATGAATAGAACAAAAAAGAAAAGAAATGTTTATTTTCACACATTACATTTTTTACACAAAAAAACAAACACAACAAATTATTAATTAATGTATTCATGTGTGAAGGATAATCGTTAATTAGGACTGAGCCTATTCTAGTAGTGACCACCTTTAAAGATACATTTTTGTTCATTATATTATTGGAAAGTATAAAACACACAAAAACACAATTAAGTAATAATAGGTTAAGCCATCAGATGTTTGTTGAGCTTGAGGGCAGGTTTTGTGGTATTAATGTTGGTTGTTGTAGTAATGTGTGGAGGATGATCACTAAGTAGGACTGAACCTATTCTAGTAGTGACCACCTCTGGTATTTCATAGATTTTCAGATTTAAATTTGAAGAGATTAAAAGCAGTTTTAAAATAATTTAAACGAATCGAATGTCTTAAAATAAAATTTAATGTATTATTGTTTTTTTTAATTTTTTTATATTTTTAGATATGTCCATTTTAACATTTTTCTGTTTTTGTTTTTTTGTGTGTAAAAAGAAAAAAATTAGACCACCTTATCTTTTTTGGAGTGAGGCGTTTTTTCTTTTACAAAAACAAAACATTGTGTTTGTTTTTGAAGAGCCTTCAGAGCTGTTAAAATATTTTAACAATATAAGTAATTTTTTAAAGCAGAATAAAGATTATTAATTTTAAATATACAGTAGAGACTGGGTCTCTTTTTTTTGTCTTCGATATAAAATAAGCCAACAACGGTTGACATGCTGTAAAATCACCCCAAAAAGAAAGAAAAATAAATAAATGTACTGTATGTTAAGAAATTATGGGTCCCAACTAAAGCCTTCTAACTCCTACCTTGTAACCTCTCCTGTGTAATTTGGTTTCTAAGAAACTATTGAAATGTATTTACAGTTAGCTTGAAATGGTAAGGGAAGAAAACAGTAAAAACACTAGGATGCATGGATATGATTTTACTGCGTCCTTTTAGATTTTTGTGCGTCACAGGACATTTCTGCCTGTATATTATTTACTTTTCTAAATTTTTTATTTTTTTTATTTCAGATTTTTTGGTCATTGATTTTTGGATTTCTGAAGAGAGGACTATGCCACCTCAATATTACACTTATTACTCAACCAGGTGTAATTGATGAGAAAGAGGAAGTGTATTTATCTCCCCTCCCCTGATCAATTTATTTCTATGGTATAAGTACCTGTTTTTTTTTTGTTTTTAAATTTTTATGATTGGTATACTTTTCCCAACAATCCTCAGGAGATATAGCACTATATTTGGAATATATGTGCAGGGGGGAGGGGAGAGACAAATTATTTTCTCATCACTTTGATCGGACATGGGATCACTTATTTTACCTGCCTTCTGTTTTTGTATCTTCCTAGTTGATAAGCAGATTTGAATTTTATGTCAATTTTTGAACTGGAATCTTTCATTAAAGTACAGGGTGGTCTGAAAGTCTTGTCACCCCCCCCCCCCCCCCCCCCCTCAACCAAAATATGACAATGAATTAATCAACTATTATTATATGAAATTAGCCGCCAGAAATGAAATAGAAAATTATGTCATCATCATTATATAATTATATTATTAAAACAAAAACAATAATGTACGGGTGACAAGACTTTCGGACCACCCTGTAAACTTGTCCATTATGTTGGTTGTAGTTTAATGATTGATCATACAGGGTGGTCCGAAAGTCTTGTCACCTCCTATCAAAATTATCGATTATATGAAATAATCCACTGGAAATGAAATAGAAAAGTATTATTATTATTATTATTATTAATCATATATATTAAAACAAAGGAATAATGAAAGTTAAAACAATATATAGTGGTGACAAGACTTTCGGACCACCCAGTATATTTATGTACATGTTGGGCCGAAAGTCTTGTCACCCATGCATATTTTTAAAGCTAAAACAATATGTATGGGTGACAAGACTTTCGGACCACCATGTACATATGTACAGAATGTATTAGAGGATTTTTTTTTTTTTTGTGGATGGAAAATGGGCCCATAACAAGTTGCAGGTGGGGACTTGCTACATATTTTTCTGTCTTTTGTGGGTTATATGTATTTAAAACAGTTTTATACCAGATCTGATTTTTTTTTCTTCTTCTAAACATTCATTTTGTATATAAACATATTTCACAAATAAAATTTTTTTAAAATTATATTTATTGTCTGAAATTTTTATAACATCATGCAATCTAAATATTAATACTCGTATTCCTTGATTGTATGACCGTTATCATCTTGCAACATCCTCTGGTTAAAAGTGAGACTGTCCAAATCATCCAAGATGAAATGCAAAAATGTAAATCATGATTATCTGGTGTTGCTTATCCACTGAATTCTTATTTTTTATGAGTGTTGTCACCTCAGCTAAATAATGGACCATTTGGTTTTTATTATAGAGAAAGAAAGGGAAGAAAAAGGACATGCTACACAGAAATAATATAAGAAAGAAAGAAAGAGTGAGCATGTAGATGTGATAATGCTAATCTGTTTCAATCGGACATAATAAAAAGATGAAAAGAAGGAAAGAAAGAAAGAAAAGAGTGAGAGAGCTAAATTAAGATTATTATACTTTTTACATATGGAACTATTAGGCAATATCTCTTAAGTAAACATATCAAACATTGTAATAATTAAATTATCATACTGTGGTATATCCACAGGTCCTGCTAGTCTAATAAATGTGAATGTTAGTGTCACATTTTTTTTTCAAATTTATTTCTAGAAGCCGTAACCTATCATATCATACCATTTTGGAATTCATTTGACTCGATGAGCAAATTAAAAACATTCTGGGCCGAATCCAGACCTGCAATCCTTAAATTCTGGATTCCCAAGTTTTAATTACTGCGATTGTTTTCGTTGATTTTTATGTGATTTTTTGTGACAAATTTTTATGTATGATAACCAAACGAATACCCTCCATCAGGCATCTGCCATACTCAGAAAGTCTCGCTGCCCTGGGAATGGATTCGCTGAAACTTCGGCGTCTGGCAACTGACCTGGTAAACGCTCATAAGGTCATTAATCATCTTAACAACAGCAACCTTGAGCACCTTTTTGATCTCCATCTTTCCAACACACGTGGGCATGCCTACAAAGTCAGAAAACAGCACTGCTCACGTGACTTTCGGAAACATTTTTTCACGCTCAGAGTTGCGGAGACATGGAATAAACAGCCCGCGTCTGTTGTAGGCTGCCGAAGCACTGAGTCTTTCAAAGCCTCTATGCTTCCTGTGGTCCGCCGACACTATACCTGATGCCACTCTCCACATACATATGCACACACGCGCACACATACATGCATATTACTACTGTAAACTGTTCATGTTCCTGACACTAATACATTATTCTGTGTACTTGACATGAGACTTTGATGAGTTGTGGTGCACCTGAGCACTGTACACAATAAATTTCATTATTGTAACAACTAGCAAATATATGCACCCTCCGGGTGCAAGTATTTAAGTTTTAATATAATAAAATATCATGTTAAATTAGAAAGGCTAATGAAACTGAAGAATTCAGATAAAAATATTTGGAACAGAGTGGGTATAATCGGAAAATAGAACAACTTTGAAACTAACTCTTCCATCATTTTCCATTACTCCCGTCTTTCATTGCTAAATTTTCCTAATTTAAGTATTTAGTTAAAATAGGAAGTAAAGAATAAAATTACAGTTATTTCTTCTTGTTAAAGGATTTCTTTTAAGATTTATCTGAGATTTTTGCTCATATTCAATAAGATAAAACCAAACAATTAGAAATCAATAATACTAAGCACATATTTATTAAAATCAAATTTTTAAGATCAATATGCAAATTAGCCTTCCCGTTCACACTGTGAACCGCTATTTTGTTGTATATATAAATACAATTGCATGTTATTAGTATGTAGATATGGTCAACAGTGGCTTCGGCCTCTGGACCATTGATATAATTAACACCTGCCCCCTCGATTTAAAGGGGCAGGGCTGGGTTTATTGCCCAGTGCCTGAGGCGCCCCCCTTGAGGGGGAATGCCGACGGGATCGATGCAATTTTTCACCCGCCACCCCATGAGCTTCGGTTTGTGGGTGGTCCCACATAAATAGGGCCTTGTGCCTGACCCATACAAGTGGGGTACGTGGAAAATATCATGTAGATATTGTTAACAGTCTTAATGATGTAAAACAATTTTACTAATAATTGAGGTTTGAATAAAAAATAAAATCATGGAGAATGTGGTGTAAATAACAAAGGGAATTGTGACTTGTTTAGTAATATAGTTTCGGTTACAGACAGACAAACCCACAATCTCCATTATAATAAGATTTTTATAATCTGGAAATAAATTCAGGAATAATTGAAATTAATTGAAAAATCCAGCAAAAGTCATCTATGTAATAAAAATAATTGTTTGTATGGAAAGTAAGAACCTCCATACATTAAATTGTCTTTAAATTAAGTGGCAGCAGAAGAATTATTGTTAAACTTTTAAAAGGTAAGGTTGAATATTAATGCAATACTTAAATTTTGAATTCTTCTGTAGTTTATTTTTGCCTATCACATAACTATTTGGGGTATTATCGCATAAATGTGTCCTGGCCTCCTGCTCTAAAAAGCACTAAGCAGTGCCTGCTGAAAATCCTACCCACGCTACTATTGAACTCCCGAGCTGTTAGAAGGCATTTTTCCTGAAAAGTTAATGCGATATAAAAGCGATATTTTACCCCCATCTCCATTCTTTTCTCAACAAGTAAATGTAAATATTTTAAACCTCCCCTTCTCTTTAAAATATTTTTGTTAGCGGTTTGAAGGGGTTTTTATGACATAACTTTTTTTAGTGGTTTGAAGGCATTAAAAGTAAGGTCATTTCCTATAAGTCTAGCATAAACAAAGGGGAACCACTCTTGACTGAAATTATTTATTTTCCCATTAAACTAACCGTAAACCTAACTTCTTTTTTCCTAGTAGATAAATAAATAAATAATTTATCAGTCAAGAGTGGTTCCCCTTTGTTTATGTTAGACTTATAGGAAATAACCAAAAGTGAGCCACCACCCAGGTTTTTTTATCAACAAGTAAATGTAAATATTTACACCCCCACTTTAAAATATCTTCTTTTTTAGGTATTTTCATTTTATTTCAATAAAAAAAAACTGTCATATATTTTTGAATAAAAACGACTGAAAAAACGCTTTCAAACATCTAGGGAATTCAATATTAGCACGGTTTGGATTTTCAGCAGGCACCACTTAGCATTTTTTAGGGCAGGAGGCCAGGACGCATTTTTGCGATATGCACCACTATTTGTACTGAGCCCAAATGGAGAAAACCAAAAATATTGTTTATCATGCAGATTTGCAATAAGTTCCAAATAGACAAATTAGGTCATCGTTTTAATGAAAACCAAATTGTTTGAAAAATATTGTTCAAGTTTAATATGATGAAGGCCCAATCAAGAGTTTACTTGGAATCGCAACTACACAAGAAGGCCCAATCAAGAGTTTACTTGGAATCACAACTACACAATTCTATTTTGAACAAATCCTGGAAGTAGTACCCCAAAATACAGCAGCTGTATGGCCACTTACCTCCCATCTCAAAAACCATCCAAGAAAGACTAGCAAGACATGCTGGAGAAGTAAAAGACAAACACATAAGCAATATTCGGTTATTTCCTATAACTCTTTACAATAACCATCATCATCATTATCAACATCATCATAGAATCAGAATCCAAATTTAGACATGACTATTATAATAAAAAGATTAAAAGGTTATTTCCTATAACTCTAACATAAACAAAGGGGAACCACTCCTGACTGATAAATTATTTATTTATTGATCTACTAGGAAAAAAGAAGACAAGGTTAGGTTTATGGTTAGGGTTTAGGGTTAGTTTAATTGGAAAATAAATAAATAATTTATCAAGAGTGGTTCCCTTTGTTTATGTTATAAGTCTAATATAAACAAAGGGGAACCACTCCTGACAGATAAATCATTTATTCATTGATCTACTAGGAAAAAAAGAAGACGGGGTTAGGGTTTAGGGTTAGTTTAATGGGAAAATAAATAATTTATCAGTCAAGAGTGGTTCCCCATTGTTTATGTTGGAGTTATAGGAAATATCCTAACACATAGAATATTGGGTTAACTGAGCTATCCACCCTTAATAAATTGCCTTTTTGGAGAAGATCAACTGTGGTACTAGTTGATAATTTGCATTGACTAATCAACAGTCACTTTAAGTAAAGCAGTTAGAGAGAGCTGCCTATTTAAGCTCAGTGTTTGGGAGACCATGAGAGTTGACACTTGGATAGAGAAATCTATGCCAGAGAGAACAACATTTGCTGGGCCCATAACACACAGGTCTGTAGATAGGAACTACACTCTGCTACAAAATATTGTTTTATACATACTCTAGTGTTGGCTGACTAGCTAAAACTTTAATTCATTGATCAGCTCTGTGCAGACACTGGGTGCTGTCTAAAAGATTTACCAAGAGAAATGACCGATAGGGATGGAGATCGAAAGAGTCAAGGAAATCCGTGCTGTCAGCATGTCTTGATGATGATTCTGATGTGTGTCATGAAGTGTTTTCAGATTGAATTTCAGCTTAATTATAAAGAAAGGAAGGGAAGAAAAATGATACGCTACACAGAAAAATATTATAAGAAAGAAAAAGTAGGGGAAAGATATTTTACCCCCCTCTCTCCATTCTTTTCTCAACGAGTAAATGTAAATATTTTAAACCTCCCCTCCTCTTTAAAATATTTTTCTTAGTGGTTTGAAGGGGTTTTATGACATAACTTTTTTTAGTGGTTTGAAGGCATTAAAAGTAAGCCATCACCCAGGGTTTATTTTTATCAACAAGTAAATGTAAATATTTACACCCCACTTTAAAATATCTTTTTTTTTTTCGGTATTTTCATTTTATTTCAAGAAAGAAAGAAAAAGTAGGGGAAAGATAGTGAGTGTATGGAGTGATAACGCTAATCTGTTTCAATTAAACATAATAAAAGAAAGAAAGAGAGAAAAAAAAGTGAGAGAGTTAAATCAAGATTATTATACTTTTTACGGTTATTTCCTATAAGTCCAACATAAACAAAGGGGAATAAACAATAGATTATAGGGTTTTATTTATGATCTGGGAAACAACTAAAACCGTCTAGCTCCTACCTTGTAACCTATCCTGTGTAATTCATTTTTAAGAAACTATTGAAATGTATTTACAGTTAGCTTGAAATGGTGAGGGAAGAAAAACTAAAAACACTGGGACGCATGGATATGATTTTACTGCGTCCTTTTAGATTTTTGTGCGTCACGGACGCAGGACACGTACCTATCAGCATCTCTGCTACACTATCACTGTAACTAATCATCTGCAAAATCCCGCAAAGTCAAAATTTTCTTTTCATTGGTTAACAGTCAAAGGGAGACAACCTTTATTTTTTTAAATTTGTTTAAATTTGAAAATAAACAAGTATTGTAAAAACTAGCTGATAAAGTAAAAAGGTAATGTCGTCGGTATCAGCTATACAGCAAGGGAGTGTGGAGCGCCACACCCTCTATCAGCTTCTCACTTCACTACACAGATCTCTGTGCTACTCATACGCCGAGTTGGTATTGAACGCAGGAACCTTGTGATTCTTAGGCAAACTCTTTACCAACTGAGCTAAACTGGCTCTAATACCAAGGAAAGGTGAATTTAATGCTGAGAGAGTAAGATTTCTTGAAGTGAGACTTCCATATTGGAATAAAATATCAAGTGTATCATATGAAGATTTTAAAATATTAATATTTTAGCATTAATATTTAATATATATTTTAAAATATTTAAATAATATAAAGTCTTATTATTCATTAAAAATTCTTTTTAAATTAAAAAATTTAATTTTTCATAAGAAATTAAAAAATTATTTTTCAAAAATTATTCAAATAATATCTTATTATAATGGAGATTGTGGGTTTGTCTGTCTGTAACCGAAACTATATTACTATTCAAGTCACAATTCCCTTTGTTATTTACACCACATTCTCCATGATTTTATTTTTTATTTAAACCTTAATTATTAATAAAATTGTTTTACATCATTAAGACTGTTGACCATATCTACATTGTATTTACCGCGTACCCCACTTGTATGGGTCAGGCACAAAGTCCCTATTAACGTGGGACCACCCACAAACCGAAGCTCATGGGTGGCAGGTGAAAAATTGCGTCGATCCCGTCGGCATTCCCCCTCAAGGGGGGCGCCTCAGGCACTGGGAAATAAACCCAGCCCTGCCCCTTTAAATCGAGGGGGCAGGTGTTGCCTGGGGGGATGGCCCCCTGGGATCGATGCCGTTAATTATATCAATGGTCCAGAGGCCATATCAACATACTAATAACATGCAATTGTATTTATATATACAACAAAATAGCAGTTTACAGTGTGAACGAGAAGGCTGATTTGTATATTGATATTAAAAAATTTGATTTTAATAAATATCTGCTTAGGATTATTGATTTCTAAATGTTTGGTTTTTATTTTAATGAATATGAGCAAAAAATTACAGGGATAAATCTTAAAAGAATCCATTAACAAGAAATGACTAATTTTATTCTTTAATTCCGGTTTTAACTAAATCGTTAAATTAGGAAAATTTAGCAATGAAAGACGGGAGTGATGGAAGAGTAAGTTTCAGTTGTTCTATTTAGTTTCATTAGCCTTTCTAATTTAATATATTTTATTACATTAAAACTTAAACTGGAGGGTGCATATATTTGTTAGGAAGAAAAGAGTCTTGCTATTTCACCCCCCCAAAAAAAAATTGTACTTTTTATATAACTAGCAGGAGCTGTGGATATACAACAGTATTATAATCTATATATTGATACACTTGTTCCTAAATCTTCCATCAGTTATCATCCTGCAACACCTTGTTAAAAATGAGACCGTCCAAGATGCAATGCAAAAATATAAATCCAGATTATCTCATGTCGCTTAATCGCAGATTTCTCATTTGTCCCATTTTATTTCACCCAACTTTAAAAGTGAAACATTCCAATTGGTCTTGAGTCGCTTAAGTGTCCAATATGAAATTAACTCTTAACATCCTGTTGAGAATTTTCTAAGTCCAGAGCCCAATACCTATAACCATTTATCAAAAATGTCTAAAAATGGCTGTTTCATTAAAACTTACCTGTTATTTCCCTTAAATTAAAGACTTCTAAATTTTTTTAATAATACATTTAAATAAAGGCTATAATTTGGGGTAGATTATGAAAATAAATGTGACTTCCGGCCGGGTGGAATGAGGTGGTATAGGACATTAAGAGTTTTAAATGAATTTGTAAAAAAAAAAAAAAAAAAAAAAAAAAAAAAAGTTTCACATTTCTTTTATTTGAATGAATTATTGAAATTGTGAACAACGCTATATATTATGGTAATTTTGATCTTATGTTATGTTGTCCCAGGACCAGCAATATTGTTATCAACAAAATAGAATATACAACTATAGTTGATATATATATATATGATCTTGAAGTTTCTGTAGAATCAAATACTTATTATTATGTGTATTAAGTATTATATCGATTGTCATTGTATATTTTTCTATTATTCATTGCAAAGACAACACTAGGATTTATATGTAATGAAATTGCAAATCATTGTTTCTGGCTTAAATAGCTCCTTTTGATTTTTGTTTCGTTTCGTGGAAATTCCACAGGTTCTGCTAGTTTAATTATTACAATGTTTGATATGTTTATTTAAGAGCTATTGCTAAACAGTTCAATATGTAAAAAGTATAATAATTTTGATTTAAATCTCTCACTATTTCTTAAAAGGGATGCATGTAAAATATCTACATTGATTTGCCGATAATCTGTGGGGAGGCGTTTAAAATATTTACATTAATTTGCTGACAAAAAAAGTGACATAAACACGACTCGGAAAATATCTAAGTTTGACCGGTACGACATAAGATCAAAATTACCAAAATAATTAGATATACTTATATACTTTATATACATTTATCTTATTATAATGGAGATTGTGTGTTTTTCTGTCTGTAACCGAAACTATATTCCTACTCAAGTCACAATTCTCTTAGTTATTGACATCACATTCTCAATGATTTTATTTTTATTTAAACCTCAATTATTAATAAAATTGTCTTACATTATTAATACTGTTAACTATGTCTACATAGTGACAACATGCAATTACATTTATATATACAACAAAATAGCGGTTTACAGTGTGAACGGGAAGGCTAATTTGCATATTAATATTAAAAAATCGAATTTAATAAATATGTGCTTAGTATTATTGATTTCTAACTGTTTGGTTTTATTTAATGAATATAAGCAAAAATCTCTTCAATGAATCTTAAATGAAATCCATTAACAAGATAAAATAACTGTCATTTTATTCTTTACTTCCTCTTTTAACTAAATACTTAAATTAGAAAAAATAACAATGAAAGATGGGAGTGATTGAAGAGTTAGTTTCAGTTGTTCTACTTTTCGATTATACCCCCCTGTTTCAAATCTTTTTATCTGCATTCTTATTTAGTTTCATTAGCCTTTCTAATCTAATACAATATTTTATTACTTTAAAACTTAAATACTTTCACCCGGAGGGTGCATATATTTGCTAGTACTTATAATATACTTATATACTTATATACTAATTATACTTATATACTTATATTTACCTGGCATTCGTATCTGGTAGCTTTGCCTTCTGGACCGGTAAGATATAAAAATTACATAATCCCAGGAGGCCGTCCCTTAAGCAACACCTGGCTCCTTGTCTAAAAGGGACTGGGCCGGGTTTATTGCCCGTTGCCTGGGGCGATCCAAAAGGGAAATGCCAAAGGGATTCACACACTTTTTGCACTGGCCACACCATGAGCTTTGTATTGTGTGTCTGTCTGTAACCAAAACTATGTCACTGCTTACATCACAATACACTCAGGAATTGTGTAAGTTTATCAATGAGTATTTAATTTATAGTCAAAATCATTAATATATAGAATAAATTTTATTTATCAATTATGAAATAAAAGGTTTACATAATATATGGTGTGGTTAATTTGCATACTGGTCTTAACAAAACTGGGCTTAATAAATAATTACTGTGTTATTGATCTAATATTATTCTTTTATTCCCCAACATATCAAAATTAACCCTATGAATGTTTTTATATAGAAACCAATTCAGATATATTTAAAATAAGTCATTCTTATTTAATTTCTTTAGTCTTTCTTATTTGATATATTTCATTACATTAAAACTTAAATACTTATGCCCAGAAGGGGCATATTCTTGCTAGTATACATATATAAGTAAAAGTAAAGTTGACAGGGTGGTCTAATGTTGGTATCAGCGAGGGAGTCTATCCCCTTTTCACTAGCGCTAGATCAAGGAGATTGTTTTTTTTTCATCTGAACTGGAGCGCCACACTTACCATCAGTTCCTTACTTTACCACACAGATCACTGTGCTACTCATACACTGAGTTGGCGAAGGCCGGTATCAAACCAGGAACCTTGCAATTCCTAGGCAAATCACTCTACTGACTGATTTTTAAAATCCTATCCAAACAAGAACAAACAATCGAAATATTTTTAAAAAATACATTTTTATTCTTTCTCATAGCGTTCATATGGTATTTAATACATTAAAGTTTACTTTGATTGACTATGAGTAGAGTTAATCATACAAAAAGTATATAAAAATAGAAAATTATTTACAATAGCCATCATCATCATCATCAACATCATCATCATAGAATCAGAATCCAAATTCAGACATGACTATTATAATAAAAAGATTAAAAGGTTATTTCTTATAAGTCTAACATAAACAAAGGGAACCACTCCTGGCAGATAAATCATTTATTCATTGATCTACTAGGAAAAAAAGAAGATGGGGTTAGGGTTAGGATTTAGGGTTAGTTTAATGGGAAAATAAATAAATAATTTATCAAGAGTGGTTCCCCTTTGTTTATGTTATAAGTCTAATATAAACAAAGGGGAACCACTCCTGACAGATAAATCATTTATTCATTGATCTACTAGGAAAAAGAAGACGGGGTTAGGGTTTCACAATTTCAATAATTAATGGGAAAATAAATAATTTATCAGTCAAGAGTGGTTCCCCTTTGTTAATGTTAGACTTATAGGAAATAACCGATTAAAAAGACATTCATGCAAGATAAGTTAAAAGAGTAAAAACCATTAAAATTACTGACGTTATCACATGACTTGACCCCGAACATACTTTGATATCGGAACTAAAGACTTTCAAGATTTCGAGATAATCGTCACCTAAAAATTTATCGGGTTTCTCAATATGAATGAGTCCGGTCGTTGAATCTTTGAACAAAAGATTCTTTCCGCCAGGAGATGAAAAGAGAAGTTCTTTAGACTCATCTGAAGACAAATCAAAATTGCTGAAAACTCGAAATAGCAGCTCGCCAAGTTTTGTCTCGCCTTTCCGTACGACAACTGCGTGGGCCGGAACTTTCGCTAAATGGCAATTTTCCCACTGGTCAATGAGGGCTACTTTTCCATCTTTACACAAGAGTCTATAGTCGCTCGACTTCAGACCCTTTTCCCAGTCTTCTTTACCCTTTCCATCTGTACTCTCAGGAACGGTCGCATGCTTGATGAAAGCCACATCAGCATCGGTTTCCACAAGACAACGGAAAGCGCCACTGTAATCGTAATATTTGTTTTCTGGATTTCGTTGACAGTCAGTACCGTTTTTGGGGCATAAAGCACAGAGATTCTTTGGATTGGTCTTTTTGGGATTGTAGGTTGGATCTAGAGCTCCAGGAACACAGCTTGCAGAAAAGAATTTGCCAACCTCCAGAGGAATTGAGTCTCCCTTTGGCATCATCTTATTCTTTATAAGGTAACTCACAGGAGTTTTCCATCCTGAAGTCTTTTCAATTCCAGTATGACAGGATTTTTTGCCTGATAGAATGTAAAGAAGAAAAAATTAGAAAAAAAAAAAAAAATTACAAAGAAGAAAGAAAAAAATTTAAAAAATTACAAAGACAGAAGAAAAGAAAAAAAAAAAAAATTACAAAAGACAGAAAGAAAGAAAAAAATAAAAAAATTACAAAGACAGAAGAAAGAAAAAAAAAAAAATTACAAAGACAGAAAGAAAGAAAAAAATAAAAAAATTACAAAAGACAGAAAGAAAGAAAAAAAAAAAAAAATTACAAAGACAGAAAGAAAAGAAAAAAAAAAAAAATTACAAAGACAGAAAGAAAGAAAAAAAAAAAATTACAAAGAAAAGAAAGAAAAAAATAAAAAAAACAAAAGAAAGAAAAGAAAAAAAAAAAAAAATTACAAAGAAAGAAAAAAAAAAAAAAAAATTAAAAAGAAAAAAGAAAAAGAAAAGAAAAAAAGAAGAAAGAAAAAAAAAAAAGAAAAAAAATTACAAAGAAAGAAAGAAAAAAAAGAAAAAAAATTAAAAAGAAAGAAAGAAAAAAAAAGAAAAATTATAAAGAAAGAAAGAAAGAAAAAAAAAATTATACGAAAGAAAGAAAAAAATTATAACGAAAGAAAGAAAAAAATTATAACGAAAGAAAGAAAAAAAAAAAAATTATAAAGAAAGAAAGAAAAAAAAGAAAAAAATAAAGAAAGAAAAAAAAAAAAATTATAAAGAAAGAAAGAAAAAAAGAAAAAAATTATAAAGAAAAAGAAAAAAAGAAAAAATTATAAAGAAAAAAAGAAAAAATGAAAAAAGAAAAGAAAAAAAAGAAAAAATTATAAAGAAAAAAAGAAAAAAAGAAAAAAAAGAAAAAAGAAAAAAAAGAAAAAAATTATAAAGAAAAAAAGAAAAAATTATAAAGAAAGAAAGAAAAAAAGAAAAAAAATTATAAAGAAAAAAAGAAAAAAAAGAAAAAAGAAAAAATTATAAAGAAAGAAAGAAAAAAAGAAAAAAATTATTAAGAAAGAAAGAAAAAAATTATTAAGAAAGAAAGAAAAATAAATAAACATAAAATATATATGACACATGAAGAGCAACTGTTATGAATTTTGACAAATCAAATTTTTCATTATAGAATTATACTGTAATTGGATTTTTGGGACTGTTGTCCTCATATTTATTGTTATATTCCTATCTAAAATAGGGGAGAGGGTCATTCTTAAAGAAAAAAAAATTAGAGTGCCCTCTAGTTTTCTTCAGTTTGACAAAAAGATTCCTGAGTTGGGGGGTGGGGTGTTACACCTCTGCAGAGGTGCAGTCGGTGTATTCTAAAGCCTAAGCTAGCAGGGCTCAATGAGACTAGAGAGATAAAAACATTTTCTTTGATTTTTGAGATGAGGTTTAATGTGAACAATTTTGATATTTCAGATTGTTGTTCTCATCTTTATTGTGGTATAGTATAAACACAATGTTCAGTCCGCTGTATCCTCAGAACTTGTTCAGGTGTTCCAAAACCATACTTGAACTCAAGGGTATCGTCTGATGATGACTTTATTCGTAGGTAAATAAGAAACACCTGAACAAGGTTACAGCAGCCCGAACATTGTGTTTATACATCTCTTATTATAATGGAGATGTGTGTGTTTGTCTGTCTGTAACCGAAACTATATTACTACTTAAATCACAATTCCCTAAGTTATTTACATCATATTCTCCATAATTTTATTTTTATTTAAACCTCAATTATTAATAAAATTGTTTGACATTATTAATACTGTTTACCATATCTACATGATATTTACCGCGTACCCCACTTGTATGGGTCAGGCACAAAGTCCCTATTAACGTGGGACCACCCACAAACCGAAGCTCATGGAGTGGCAGGTGAAAAAATTGCGTCGATCCCGTCGGCATTCCCCCTCAAGGGGGGCGCCTCAGGCACTGGGCAATAAACCCAGCCCTGCCCCTTTAAATCGAGGGGCAGGTGTTGCCTGGGGGGATGGCCCCCTGGGATCGACGCCGTTAATTATATCAATGGTCCAGAGGCCGAAGCCACTGTTGACCATATCTACATGATATTTACCGCGTACCCCACTTGTACGGGTCAGGCACAAAGTCCTATTAACGTGGGACCACCCACAAACCGAAGCTCATGGAGTGGCAGGTGCAAAAATTGCGTCGATCCCGTCGGCATTCCCCTCAAGGGGGGCGCCTCAGGCACTGGGCAATAACCCCAGCCCTGCCCCTTTAAATCGAGGGGGCAGGTGTTGCCTGGGGGGATGGCCCCCTGGGATCGACGCTGTTAATTATATCAATGGTCCAGAGGCCGAAGCCACTGTTGACCATATCTACATATTAAAATCATGCAATTGTATTTATATATACAACAAAATAGCGGTTTACAGTGCGAATGGAAAGGCTAATTTGCATATTGATATTAAAAATTTGATTTTAATAAATATGTGCTTAGTATTATTGATTTCTAATTGTTTGGTTTTATCTTATTGAATATGAGCAAAAATCTCGGATATAAATCTTAAAAGAAATCCATTAACAAGAAGAAATAACTGTAATATTATTCTTTACTTCCTATTTTAACTAAATAGTTAAATTAGGAAAATTTACCAATGAAAGACGGGAGTAATGGAAATTGATGGAAGAGTTAGTTTCAAAGTTGTTCTATTTTTCAATCATACCCCCTCTGTTCCAAATCTTTTTATCTGCATTCTTATTCAGTTTCATTAGCCTTTCTAATTTAACATATTTTATTATATTAAAACTTAAATACTTGCACCCGGAGGGTGCATATATTTGCTAGTACTACAATAAAGATGAGGACAACAGTCTGAAATATCAAAATTATTCCCCAAAAACATTTTGGTTGGTTATTCTTTGTCTGTGTGGTAAATTGGTTAATAAGAAACGGAAGCACCGTTTCGGCCATTGTTTTGTTAAGAAATGGAAGCACCGTTTCGGCCATCTTTTGTTATTGTGAATAAAAGGCGGAAGTGATTACATCACGTTGGTTAACGTCAGTTGGACTACTTGTGTTACTTATTTCGATAAGCAAGCTACAACAGTCTGATAATTTTCATTATTTACACTAGTACAAAATAAAAAACACCCTTAATTAATAGAACAAAGTGATGATTACATATCTAAAAAAGCGGTAATACTTTTGTGGTACTGTCAAACCGCCACTCGCTCGAGTTCTGCCAATGACATCAGCTTTAGACACGCCCACAAATCTTTATGTGTCTTTATTCATGCATATTAAAATAATTGTTAATAAAAATTTATATAAAAATATAGAATCGTTTTATTTATAAATAAAAATGTAAATAAAAAAAAATTCGTAACTAAAAAAATATTTGTAGAACCAGAAATTTACATGATTCAAAAGTTGTTTTTTTTATTATTTAAAACTTTCAATTTTCTAAGCTAAAAAAAATATTACGTTTTAAAAGTAAAATAATTGTTTCATTTCTATGTAGGTTTTGGCTGTATTTGTGCAAGCGAAGAGAATTTTGTTTTCATAAAGATTTGTGGGTGTGTCTAAAGCTGATGTCATCGGCAGAACTCGAGCGAGTGGCAGTACCAAAAAAGTATTACCCCTAAAAAAGTGATGATTTGATGAATACATATCTATGAATAAAATAAAAAAATAAATAAAAGAAAAAAATAAATAAAAGAAAAAAATATTAAAAAGAAAGCAAAAAAGACTTCCTGTTCGAGTTCAAATAATATCACTGTCACTTTCAATCATAGCCATGTGTTGACTGAAAGCAGGAGAAGGCAAGAGGAAAGACTTGCTCCCTTTCGTTGACTGAGTTAGTCTCCTCCTTCCACTACTCAAAGAAATAGGTGAGAGACAATGCGTTGAAAACAATTGTTTCTTAACAACACATTGCCCTAATGAAAATAAATCACCATTTTTGCCCAAGAATCTTTGGAAAAAACTTTAAGAAACCTGGGGTACAGTAAAAGCGTCGTATGAGAGTGCAGTCTGTCTCTAGGCTGCAACTATGTTTGCTGAGGGTTGCATGCGGCCCGCATGTTTGACATGTTTAGCTTACAGTACATGCTGTTGCTAAAGTAGTCACCTAATTAAGTATTAAATAGGCTCATTGCTGCTTAACTTTGGTGATCTAGTGGGAACTAGTTCTTTCATTGTGACTTGACCATCTATCTATTTATCTATCTATATATAAATGGCAGTGGTGTGTATGTATGTATGTATGTACGGATGAAACTATGAAAATAATACAATTAATGATAAAGTATATAAACACATTAAATATCACCAGTTCTTGCTTTTTGTGCAAAAATGATGAATATTTGATTTATATTCGAAGATATTTTAAAACTAATATATACATAGAAATAGCATTGAAATTCTAATATATACATAGAAATAGCATTGAAATTCTACTTAAAATGTGGATGTAATGAAAATAACATACCTCGAAACTCAAAGCATGCGCGGACGAGTCTGGCTTGCAGGGTCATCGCGGGAAAGAAATATGGCTGCTGTAAGCACTATATTTAACGATGGGCAATCTCTAACCAGCGAGAATGGGATTGCACGTATGCAAATTCTCTCGAGATCGGGCGCGCATATAAGCATACGGCGACAGCTGGAGGGAGCGTCACACGATTACGTACGACGACTGCGAAAACAGCTGGCAGTAGCATTTTGGCCCTTGCGACGGGTGGACGAGGCATTTCGAGATAGATTTTGATTGTTGGTGAGCAGAGTGCAGCACAGTTGGGAGAACATTATACATAGAAATAGCATTGAAATTCTACTTAAAAAATGTCTAACATTTGTAAATCTCAAAATTACTTTTGAGATTTACAAATGCTGTCAATACACCAGGGTTTTTTTTACCCTCCTCTACACAGTTGACGCTGGGTAGCCATTCCTAGTTAATAAATGAAAACATGCACACAGGAGCAAAAATAAATATTTAAAAAGAAAAACCTTTTAGATCCCTGATGGTAAATTTAGCAGTTGCCTTTACTACAGCAACAGCATAATAGGAAGCAGTGGCAACGCCATAGTCTTCAGCAATAACAGGTTCAAGTTTACAACTGAAAAACAGAAGCAGAATTTTAAGTGAAATCTGAAGAAGGAAAAGACAACTCTTTAAGTTTAAAAATTCAAATTCAGGAGAAAAAAATGTAAATAAACTGGTAATAAACTCTAAATACCAGGAGAAAGAAAGAAAGAATAAAACAATAATAGAAAGAAAAAAAGATGACAGAGAGATAAGAGAAAAGATAAGAGAGAGAAAGAGAGAGAGAGAGAGGAGAGAGAAAAGAGAGGAGAGAGAAAAGAGAGGAGAGAGGAGAGAGAAAAGAGAAGAGAGAGGAGAGAGAAAAGAGAAGAGAGAGAGAGAGAGAAAGAGAGGAGAGAGAAAAGAGAGGAGAGAAAAAGAGAAGAGAGAGAAAAGAGAGAGAGAGGAAAGAAAAGAGAGAGAAGGAGAGAAGAGAGAGAAAAAAGAGAGAAGAGAAAGGAGAGAGAAGAAGAGAGAGAAAAGAGAGAGAGAAGAGGAGAGAAGAGAGAGGAGAGAAGAGAGAGAAAAGAGAGGAGAGAAGAGAGAGAAGAGAGAGAGAGAAAAGAAGAGATAGGAGAGAAGAGAAGAAGAGAGAAGAAGAGAGAGAAAAGAGAGAAAAGAGAGAAAAGAGAAAGAGAGAAAAGAGAGAAAAGAGAAAAGAGAGAGAGAGAAAGAGAGAGAAAAGAGAAGAGAGAGAAGAGAGAGAGAGAAAGAAGAGAGAGAGAGAAAAGAGAGAAGAGAGAGGAGATAGAAGAGAGGGGAGAAAGAGAGAAAAGAGAGGAGAGAAGAGAGAGAAAAAGAGAAGAGAGAGGAGAGAGAAGAGAGAAGAGAGAGGAGAGAGAAAGGAGAGGAGAGAGAAAAGAGAAGAGAGGGGAGAGAGAAAAGAGAAGAGAGAGGAGAGAGAAAGAGAAGAGAGAGGAGGAGAAAAGAGAAGAGAGAAGAGAGAGAAAAGAGAGAAGAAGAGAGAAAAGAGAAGAGAGAGAAAAGAAAGAGAGGAAGAGAAAAGAAAAGAGAGGAGAGAGAAAAGAAAAGAGAAGAGAGAGAAAAGAAAAGAGAAGAGAGAGAGAGAGAGAAGAGAGAGAGAGAGAAAAGAGAGAGAGATGAGAAAAGAGAAGAGAGAGATAAGGAGAGAGAAAAGAGAGAGGAGAAAAGAGAAAAGAGAGAAAAGAGAGAAAAGAGAAGAGAAAAAAGAGAAGTGAGAGAAAAAAGAGAAGAGACAGAAGAGAGAAAAGAGAGATGAGAAAAGAGAGATGAGAGAAAAGAGAGATGAGAGAAAAGAGAGATGAGAGAAAAGAGAGATGAGAAGAGAGAAAAGAGAGAAGGAGAGAAAGAGAGATGAGAGAGAGAAAAGAGGGGAGAGATGAGGAGAGAGAAAAGAGGGGAGAGATGAGGAGAGAGAAAAGAGTAGAGAGATGAGGAGAGAAAAGAGAAAAGAGGAGAGAGAAAGAAAGAGAAAGTATCCGGGGGGCCAAAATGGAGTGTTGCAGTTCATAAACTGCTCAATAGGGTAGGTTGATTTTTCACTTTTTAAAAAAATTTTCAAATTCTCTCAAACATTGAAAGTTTTGTGTTGGTATAATGAATACGGATACCAAAAACTAGATCTCTTACTTGCATCATTGTTCGAGGAAATAGCATCAAAGATCATCTACTAAGATGCACCAAAAAATTCTCATTTTTGCAACATTTAACCTAGAAATTGGTTAGAAAATTTCAATATTTAAAACAGAAAAGGTTGTCATTGTAAATGAAGTGAATAAAATATGACTAGAATTCAATTTGAAAATATGCGCCCCCCCCTATCAACACCAACACCTCTGATACGCTGTAACAGTGATAACATTTTAAAAGATTGAAATCTATTTCCTCAAACGAAGGCAAAGTTTTAAAGAAAAATGTCTTGTGTGGTAATTCTTTGTTAATTTGCAACTTTCACCACATAGGAGACATTACAGTTCCGAAATCGACCTACCCCCACTGATCATATCAAACAGGAAAAATTCTTCAAACGAAGGAAAAGTTTTGAAGAAAAATATTTTGTGTTGTAATTCTTTATGTTAATTTGCAACTTTTACCACTTGGGAGAAGTTACAGTTCCAAAATTGACCTACCCTGCTGCTCAACCACCAGGATTCCATACTTAAGCATCACTGTCCTCCACCCATTGTGGCCCCATTGGAGAGGGATCTTACCCCTCTGTTGAGGTGCAGTCAGTGTATCTCTAAAGCTTTGCAATTGTCAAAATTATTTTTTTTTAAATCAATTAAAAATCAGGTAGCTTACCTTTTCATTGCTGTGGAAATATCTCCACCGTCAAGAACCACAAAGTCGGCCTTTTTCTGTTCAATCTTAACCATGCAGTCAGCAGGATCTTTGGCCTTGATACACTCCAGTTTGTTTGTTGCCCGTTTAGCCATAAAGGCGAATTTGATGTCGGTACATTTTTTAAACTCAGCATCACTGATAGTACACCACCTTAAGGCGTTTTCACAGGTATGGTAATACTCAAAGGTAGTTTTAAATCCCTCACCTGAATAGAATTGAACGAGGAAAATTTTAACACAGACAGAAATGTGGTCCAGTGAGAGAAATTTAATATACAAACATCAAATCTACTAGTACAAAATAAAAAAACACCCTCCGGGCGATGTAAAAATAGATTTTTGAAACATATTGCCTGAGGGGTGGGAGTAAAAAATTCAATGTCAGTGAGTTTGTACCCTAAGTAAGTAAAATCATCAAATTCATTAAAGGATTAAAAAATAAAACAATTTGAAATGTAAACTTTTAATATGTATTAAAATAAAACAAACTATATACAGATATATAATACCAGTCATTTATTTATTAAAACTTGTTTTAAAAAACAATGAGGACTGTCTAATGTTGCAATGTTCAAATTTTGAGTGTATTTATTCTATGTTATGACGATTTTGGGTAATGTGACGTAAGCAGTGACGTAATTTTTGTTACAGACAAAAATCGGAAGCAAATCTCCATTATTAATAGATAGATTGTAAATATAGTTACTTAAAGCTTAACACTTTGCTTACTTTAAACCGCTCACAGCTGCTCTTCCACCGCTGCGATCCTACCCTAAGCTGCTGATGGTTAGGGCATTATAATTGTGCAGAAGGTTACAATAATAATATGATTTAATTTAAACAGTGTGAGTTTGGTGGTGAATAGATGGTGAACTTTGACATATCCTATCAGCATTTTTTTAAGTAGAAAGAAATCCTTTATATAAATCATCCTCATCGGACTGAATGATTATTTGTATAATAATTAATAAACATAAGGAAAATAAATTTTATATTTCCTATCTTATTATAATGGAGATTGTGTGTTTTTCTGTCTGTAACCGAAACTATATTACTACTCAAGTCACAATTCCCTTAATTATTTACGTCAAATTCTCCATGATTTCATTCTTTTAAACCTTCAGTTATTAATAAAAATTGTTTTACATTATTAATACTGTTGACCATATCTACGTACTAATAACATGCAATTGTATTTATATATACAAAAAATAGCGGTTTACAGTTTGAACGAGAAGGCTAATTTGCATATTGATATTTAAAATTTTATTTTAATAAATATGTGCTTGGTATTATTGATTTCTAATTGTTTGGTTTTATCTTAAGAAATATAAACAAAAATCTCGTGGATAAATCTTAAAAGAAATTTATTTACAAGAAGAAATAACTGTAATATTATCCTTTACTTCCTATTTTAACTAAATAGTTAAATTAGGAAAATTTACCAATGAAAGAGGGGAGTAATGGAAATTGATGGAATAGTTAGTTTCAAAGTTGTTCTATTTTTCAATCATACCCCCTCTGTTCCAAATCTTTTTATCTGCATTCTTAGTCAGTTTCATTAGCCTTTCTAATTTAATATGATATTTTATTATATCAAAACTTAAATACTTGCACCCGGAGGGTGCATATATTTGCTAGTTTAATATAATCATCCAAGTTGTGAAATTAAAATATATAAATCAAATAAACTTATAACAGTTTCAAAAAAGAAAAAAGATAAATTTTTAAAAAAGTTTGATTTATGATACCTTCATAATTGAAATTAGTTATCACCAAATAATCAAAATTGATACAATTCAAGGCGATTGTTACATTTGAGAGGGAAAAAAAGAATGAAAAAAAATGGTATAAAAAGAAAAGTTTTAAGTAGAATAAAACCATAAACTTTTCCATACAAATAATTCAAAATCCCAAAACTTATTGCCTGACTTGTAAATAAATTCAGAAAATAACCAGAGAGAGAGAGAGAGAGAGAGAGAGAGAGAGAGAGAGAGAGAGAGAGAGTGTAATAGATATTAAAAGAAATATCCATTTATGTAAAAAGTACCAATAAGATTTGATACAGTCGATGGGGAAAATTTGGTTGGCAAAGTGTTAAGGCATATAGGGTCGAATCCTTTTTTAAAAAAATCTTCTATAGAGGTGAATGTTTTCAATCCGTTGTTCATGTCTTGGGATTTCTCCATAAAGTTATTTCATCTCAGTCACTTTTTTTTCTCACCAAAATTTATTAAAGTATTATAAAATTTATAAGTTTGCATAATAATTATAATAGTTATGACGATTTTGGGTAAAGTGACGTAATTTTTGTTACAGACAAAAAACGGAAGCGAATCTTCATTATTAATAGAGATAAAATCATTCAATAAATCCCAGGCTTGACATATAGATGGCACCACTAATAAAAAAATCCGGACCATATTACCCCTTTTCATTTTGTCATTTTTTTCATTTACACCGTCAATATCTAGTTGTTAGGGGTAGGGATTCTAACCCTAACCCCTAACAAACAACCTAATGACACAAAATCGAAAATGGTAATATGGTCTAAAAATCGATATGATTTTTATAAAGTACTAACCTTCAAATGGCACATTTCAACATTTGAGCCCAATCAGATATTTAGTTTACAAATTATAGTTATTTAAGTGAAGCCGGCTTAGCTCAGTCAGTAGAATGTTGGACTAGGAACCACAAGGTTTTGGGTTTGATACCGGCCCTCCCCAACTCAGCGAGTGAGTAGCACAGGGATCTGTGCGGTAAAGTGAGGAGCTGATGGTAGGTGTCGTGCTCTGCCTCAGATGCCAAAAAAACAATCTCCTTGGTCTAGCACCAGTAAAAAGGGGATAGACTCCCTCACTATCTGGCCGATACCGACATTAGGCCACCCCGACGACTTTATTTTTACTGTTGCCAATTTTCAAAACAATGGAAAAATCTGAATTTCGACCAAAGACACAAACATCAGCAGGCAAGGTTTTGGTCTCTGTATTTTGGATGTGCAAAATTTCATCAATTATCTTGAGAAAGGAAGAACAATGAATAGCAAATATTATATAGCATTATTGGTGCATTTGAAGGAAGAAATCGCCCAAAAAATGGCCACAAGTGAAAAAGAAAAAAGTGCTCTTTCACCAAGACAATGCACCGTGTCACAAGTCGATTGCAAAGATGGCAAAACTACATGGACTGCACTTCAAACTGCTTCCACACCCTCCCTATTCTTCATATCTGGCCCCCGGCAACTACTGGCTGTTTATAGACCTCAAAAGAATGCTCCAAGGAAGAGATTTGGCTCCAATGAAGAAGTGATATCGGAAACTGAGACGTATTTTGAGGCCAAAACAAATCAAATTTTGCCTAAAAGTTGTTGTTTTATTAGTTAGGCACCGAGATTGAACAGGTTTGAATTCAAAGTTTTCCTTCTCCTAGACCGGTTGCCTAACCAAGGTTAAAGAGCCCAGTCTGCCCTACTATTTACCCATAGTTGGAAGGAGAGTAGGATTTATACCTTTCTCAAGGGTATTAGCGCTAAGTGAAATAATTGCCACGTCCAGGATTTGAACTCGAGTCGACGAGTCCATTTCCCATGACACCACGCACTTCCTACACACACATATATATATATATATATATATATATATATATATATATATATAATATATATATATTGGTAATTTGCTTGAAGCATTGTTAAGTATGTTATAATATATTAATAATTTGAAAGCAATTACAATGCACATAAAGAATAAAAACAAAAAGATGTTATTTTTGTCTTATCAATTTCAAAGTAGAACTTTATCTTCAGAGACAAATTCCAGAAATTCATAAAGTTCTACTTTGAAATCGATAAGACAAAAATAACATCTTTTTGTTTTTATTCTTTATGTGCATTGTAATTGCTTTCAAATTATTAATATATTATAATATATATATATATATATATATATATCATATTTAATTAAAAGAAATGGCATCCCCTAATTTTTTTAGGAACTAAGTTGAAGAAAACGTGTGTGGGTGAATTTTATTATTATATAATAATTTCACATTTTTTAATTAAAATTTTTATTACTACAATATTTTTACAATATCTTTAATTACGTGATGTGTGTATGTGTGTGTATGTGTGTGTGCAAAATTTATTAGTGATTATTGCATTTATTATTATAATATTTATTAAATTTATTTTGTATTCCTAGATTTATACAAAGGGGAAAATATGTGTGTGTGTGTGTAAGCGTGTGTTATTATTGATTAGATAGAAATAAAGATTTTTTTATTATTTTTATAGTGTGTTAGAAGCATTAATTAAAATGTAATAATATATTTTTGAAGGCGAAATAATGCAAATTTATGTTTAAAAACATATTTATGTAATTTTTTTTTCTTTTCTTTTTTTTGTCCTTAATATTTTCGGGCTATGCCCATCTTCAGAGAGTTGAAAAATGTTCATCTGTGTTTGTAAAACTCAACTGTGATGTTAATCCGTTGAATGTTTTAATGTAAATTCAAACGCTCGACAAAGATTGTAAAGTTCCGCTCGGTAAAGATCGTAAAACTCCGTCCGATCCCGTGTTGCGTCTTGTTTCGCGGGATGTTTTGAAAATCATTTCAGATATATATATATATATATATATATATATATATATATTTTAATACTATAAAAATAATGAGGCCCAACTCTGGGATATTGAAATAAAGATTTTATTTTTATTTTTATAGTGTGTTAGAAGCATTAATTAAAATGTAATAATATATTTTGGAAGGCGAAATAATGCAAATTTATGTTTAAAAACATATTTATGTAATTTTTTTTTTCTTTTCTTTTTTTTTGTCCTTAATATTTTCGGGCTATGCCCATCTTCAGAGAGTTGAAAAATTTTCATCTGTGTTTGTAAATTGATTATATAGAATTATATGGCTTCATGTAAGAAATAATATTCGATAAGAATTATTTCTTTGCTTGTAGTTATATGATTTCAAGTAATCCTATCATTAGTTTCAGTTTATTCAATGAGGAAGATTGATTTGATATTGTGTGGGTAGGTTAGAGTAAGCTCCCTTTATTGATAGTTAACTTAGAGTGACTGTTCATGGTGTTATGCAAATGTTAGTGGCAGGCCGCAATTCAAGGTACTACTTGGGGTGACTAGAACGGATTGATAGCATTTCAGTTTATTTCAATAGAGAAAATTGATTTGATATTGTGTGGGTAGTTTAGAGTAACCTCCCTTTATTGATAGTTAACTTAGAGTGACTGTTCATGGTGTTATGCAAATGTTAGTGGCAGGTCGTCGGTAAGTCTCTACTTAATGACTGGTGGGCGCCGCCATTTGCATTCTGCACTTCGTATGTCGTATGAGACGGTCGAATTGTGTTACTCTTCTTACAGATATAAGAGGAAATTGGGTTATTTCCTATAACTCCAACCTAAATAGGGGAACCACTCCGATTGACAGATGAATTATTTATTTTTTATTGATCTACTAGGAAAAAGAAGACGGGGTTAGGGTTTAGGGTTAGGGTTAGTTTAATGGGGAAATAATAAGTAGATTAATCAACAGATAAAATTCATTCAGAGTGGTTCCCCTTTTTTGGGTTGGAGTTATAGGAAATAACTGGAAATTGAGTTACAAGCAGAAAGAATTAAATTTGTAATTCAAGGTAACACTAAGGTTGGGTTTGGTTTGTTTTATGGCATATCAACCTCGATGGGTCATTTAATGCCAACTAAGTTTTGAAATAAATTCATTCTTAATGGATAATCAATTTTAACGTCATTCCCAGGACATAAAGACCCTCAGCCACTGCCTTCTAGCATGTATATAATAAAAAGGTTGGGGCTTGTCATAAGGGCAATAGGGGTGGGACAATGTTAGGAGCTAGGGCTGGATGTGACCAGCCGATTGCATGTCATGGACAGCCCCACCACCAGGATTCCGTCCTTAAGCATCACGGGTTGGCCCGTTGGGGGGAGTCTTACCCCTCTGCAGAGGTGCAGTCTGTGTATTCTAAAGCCTCAACTTACAGGGCTGAAATGGATTAATGGCATTTCATTAATGTTGGAGATGCGTGGTGTAGTGGTTAGAGTCATAGGAAAAGGACCAGAGTTCAAAACCTAGACGAAGCTACTTCACATAGCGCTAATACTCTTGGGAAAGGTATGAATCTAACTACTCTCCCTCCAGCTATGGGTAAATAGTAGGGCAGACTGGGCTCTTTAACCTTGGTTAGGCAACCAGTCTTGGAGAAGGAAAACTGAATTCAAACCTGTTAAAAACCTGCTTGAGGTGGTCACTACTAGAATAGGCTCAGTCCTAATTAGTGATCTACAGGGTGACCCCCCCCCAAAAAAAAAAACAAAAAACCCACAAATTTTGTAATAAAACTTAATCTTAATTTTTTTTTTCAAAATAGAATATTCAGAATATATAGATATTAACCAAAATAACTGAAACTTTGAGGAATGATTGTACAAAGACTGAAGTTTAAGTCCAACAAGTTTCTTGAAATTTTATTGATGTTGATAAGATTAAATAAAATTTATTTGGGTTATTTCCTATAAGTCTAACATGATCAAAGGTGGACCACTCTTGAGTGATAAATTAATTATTTATTTTCCCATTCAACTAACCCTAAACCCTAACCCCGTCTTCTTTTTTCCTAGTAGATCAATAAATAAATAAATAATTTATCAGTCAAGAATGGTTCCCTTTGTTTATGTTAGACTTATAGGAAATAACCTTTATTTGGGTTCTGTCTTTTTTGTGTCACGCTGTATTTAAACAAAGAAAAAATGCTTCATGTTAACAAATATTTCTTGTAGATTTTTAGCAATTTCAGCTGAATTATATATATAGGGGCCAGTCGGTAGAGCGTTCGGCTAGAAACCACAAGTTACAAAAATAAGGGTTTGATTGACAAAAAAAAAAATTAAAATTAAAAATAAAAATTTGCTTTAATAATGACTTACCCATTATAGCAGAGTAATCCTTGTTTGTGGTAGTTAATTCTTTTACATTTTGCCATTTTAAAGCTTCCTTCATGTTAACAAACATTTCTTTTAGACTTTGAGCAATTTCAGCTGAATTAGTTGCCTTAGGAGAAACAACAATGGTATCACTTGGACGGACTGCCCAGTTACACGTGGCATGTTCATTAAGTTCCTTTGTCTTGCCATCAGGACACAACAGTTTGTACTTGGACTTGTCAGCATCCATCATTGTTTCATGCTTAACAAAAGCAATATCAGCCTCAGTTGATTCCAAACACTTTATCGCACCATCATAGCCAGCATACTCATCATTAGGTGAACAGGAATGGGATGCATCTTTGCAAAGACCACAGAGGCGAGGCGGGTTAAGATCTTAAAAAAAGAGAAAGAAGAAAAAATAAATAAATAAAAATTATTTTTTGTTGGATATTGTTTTTTACTGTTGGATTAACATCAGTTAATCCAACAGTAAAAAACAATAAAAAAGAAGTCAAGTTGAGATAGGGTAAAATAAGACAAGTGTATTTACAATAATGGTACAGGAACGGCTAGCTGGCCGTTAACGGTAACAGTACAAACTTTTCACTCGGTGTCTCACTATTTATAGTGAGAACCGGTGTATATTCTCCACTGTAGGAACGGCCGGTACAACAGATATGATAAAAAAAAAAATCAATTTTGTTGAAAACTGCCTTGAAACCACAAGGTTCCTAGTTCGATACCCGCCCTCGCCAACTCAGCGTATGAGTAGCACAGGGATCTGTGCGGTAAAGTAAGGAGCTGATGGTAGGTGTGGCGCTCCACCTCAGATTGGTCTAGCGCTAGTGAAAAGGGGATAGACTCCCTCGCTGCATGGCTGATTCCAACATTAGGCCGCCCTGAAGACTTTACTTACTACTTACTTTATATATAAAACCTTGAAAACATTGCAGGTCATTGTTGCCATTTAACTTTTTAAAAGGTAAGCTTAAATATTGGTTTGTTTTAAAACTTTTTTAAACGACAATGTGGACCATCTAAAGTTGCATACCCAAATTTTGAATGTATATAATACAAGGTTGTTCTTTATTCTATGTATTGACTATTTTGGTAATATGACGTAAGCAGTGACATAGTTTCGGTTACAGACAAATTAATAGACTATAAGCTTTAGAATATAAAAAGAATATAAGATTATAAGCTTTAGAATATAAAAAGAATATAAAAATTAATTATAACGAAGGAAAAAATAAAAAGTGGCATGGCATGTAAAATTAATCACTTTCCAACCATAAAAAGATTAAATTCCCCATGGTGGAATATTATTTTACATGTGAGCAGACATTCACCTTTGAAAATCTTCTGATACACAATATCGTTCCACAATAAAAAATGATATGACACTTCCCGTCCAAATATGGAGGGAATTTCTCTACTGACTTTAGGTAAGCATACACTCATCCTCATCTGAGAGGGCATTCCATTGTGGTGTAATGGTTAACAAGCTAGTCTCACAGATCCATTACAACTGAATTGTCAGTTTTATCTTCACTGGATGCTACATACTTGCTTGTTTGGGTTTTTTTTGTTTTTTTTGTACGGCATATCAACCTCAGTGGTTAATTTAATGCCGATAAAGTTTTAAAATAAATTAATTATTAATGGATACACAATTTTTTTTTATAAATACATTTTTCTATTTAACCCATAGATGGGACCCTAACAGATACTACCACTCTGGGTCAGAGTGGACCTGGGAGCAATGGTGATGAAAGGGTGCTCCACATTCTCCAAACCTCCAAAACAGGAACCTTACCATCAAATAGAGTTTAACGTCAATCTCAGGACATGTAGACCCTCAGTCACTGCCTTCTAGCACCCATATGATAAAAAGGGGTTTGGGCTTGCCATAAAGGCAATAGGGTTTGGGCAATCATATAGGTGTTAGGGCTTGATGTGACCAGCCGATTGATCGGAGGGGGCCTCTCCGTGTTGTATACTCTTCTTTTTACTTCTATTATTCTTCTGCTCATCTTTGGTATCTTACGTTCTTCTGCTAGCATCTCTTCTAGTGTCTGGACTTCGTCTTGGTGGTCGGTCACACTTAATTCATTTCTTCTTCTAGATCAGTCTTGTTGCCAAGACATTCTTCAACCACAAAACCATATTATTCATGTAAGCTTTTATTTACTTAACTAAACATTTCATGTAACTAACATAACGCGCGTGTGCAGTGAGCTTCAGCTAAGGCAGAAAGACCTTATCTGCCTGACGTCCAAGCTGAAACTCAGAGCCAACCAGGTCCCATGTGACTTCACGTATTTCGCAGGCTTTCTGTAATATTCCATGGAAAGTCCCACCCGTGATATGGAAAGGGGCCATTCCTTCAGAAATACAGGGGGTTGACAATAATCTATGCATAGATTATGTAACATCCGACCGCCTGTCTAGCCCAAGAAAGGGCAAAAGTGGAGTATTGCAAGTCAAGAAATGCTCATCCACCTGGGCTCTATCCTTAAGCATCACGGGTCGCCACCCACAGCCAACAGGTGGCCCCATTGGGGAAGTCTTACCCCTCTCCAGAGTGGACCAGGGAGCAATGGTGATGAAGGGGTGCTCCACATTCCCCAAACCTCCAAAACTAGAACCTTACCATCAGATAGAGTTTAACATCATTCCCAGGTGTAAATTAATTGTAAACTTAGAATTAATAAACTCATTAATTCATTTAGCCTCCAAATAAGAAACACCTCAAAATGAGTCACTTGATTTTAAAATCACATCGTCGAGAAACTATCAGTAACCAAACAACATTGAAAAAAAAAAAAAAAAAAAAAATTGCCTCATTCAGGTGGACAACTTTACCTCCATACTCACCAGTTTTAGCGCCTTCAGACTATCATTTCTTCTGACCCATGAAAGAAGGTTTGAGATGCAAACATTATTCCAGTGACGAGGAAGTGAAATCTGTAGTGAAGAAGTGGCTCAAAGAACAGAAAACTGAATTTTACGGGGCAGGGATACATGTTCTCATTCGAAGGTGGAATATTACTATTGAGAGAAATGGTGACTATGAGGAGAAGTAGGGATGTGATCCACAAAGGACCAGCTTCATTTTGATGTATGATACATGTTCCTGTGTAGTTAATCATACCTGTCCAAAACAAAATGGCATTACTTTTTGACTACCCTTATATATATATCATATTTTTATTTATTTTATCTTTATTTTGTTCTTTAATTTTCATCAAGTTGCACATGACTTTCATGATCAAAGTCATGCTGAATTTTGTCGATTGCTGTGATAGATTTCGGGTGAGTTATGTCACACAATTTTGAAAGAAAAATAACGGCTAAACAACGCCAAATCATTTCACTTCAATTTTTTTCTCCATATCCATATACTGGATTTCACTTTCCCCACACAGTACTTTGTACCTTGACAAAGGTGAAGGTTCACCCAAAATATCGGAATTAATCGAACCAGAGACAAAACAACAACTGCATATTAAAACTTTTTTTTTGTTCAGTTTTTTGTTTTTATTCTGTCTTTTACATGCTTCATAATACACCCCCCCCCCAAAAAAAAAACAACGTTCACAAGAACAAAGTTTATACACAATAAATTTTATATATATATATATATATATATATATATATATATATATATATATGAGAAGTAAACAAACAATGGTGTTTGATATGGCCTTAGCTGACAATTTTTGAGAGAATATGTGCTTAATTGAAGTCATACCTAATTTTGAAAATTAATTAATTGATAATTAATGAATTAGGCGGGCATATCTGTTCAAATGTAAGGCTAAACAAATCGAGAAAAAGTCAATCTCTGTATGTACATTTCGGCCTATTATGCCTTATCAGCAGAGTTATAGACAGGAAGATTGCTCTCTGTGTGAATCGAACCCTAACTGTCAAGCTTAGAATCCCCGCCTGTCAGATTGACAGTTTTTCAAAATTAAGTATGACTTCAATTAAGTACATATTCTCCCCAAAATATATATATATATATATATATATATATATATATTATGATTAATCAAGTTATTAATTAATTCTTTGGCCTGAACAAGCTGCATCCAGGAGAAAATCAAATGCTGTTGTAACAGATTTATTTTTTTTAACATTTTAAATACTGGGGATCTGCTGCTAAGGCTAAACAAATCGAGAAAAATCAATCTCTGTATGTACATTTTGGCCTATTAGGCCTCATCAGCAAAGCTATAGATACGAAGACCGCCCCGTGTGTGACTCGAAACCCGTCTGTCAAATCGACAGGCAAGCGTCTTACCTCCACACCAAACGGACTTAGCAAGATTTCTTTGTTTTGTTAAATGTACATACAGAGATTGATTTTTCTCGATTTGTTTAGCCTTACATTTAAATAGGTAAATCCCGCCTAATTAATTATTAATGAATTAACTTTCATAAAATTAGGTTCGACTTCAATTAAGCACATATTCTACCAAATATATATATATATATATATATAGTCATCCACAGACACAGTGTACTTATGCCGCACCCTGTATATATATATGATTAATCAAGTTATTAATTAATTCTTTGGCCTGAACATCCTGCATCAAATGCTGTTGTAACAGATTTATTTTTTTAACTTTTTAAATCCCGGGTATGCCCGGTAGCTTTTCAATAAATAAAAAAGAAACTTACTGAAGGGATTGTAACGAGCAGACATTGCTCCAGGGACACAACTTGATGTGAAGAAATTGCCAACGTTTTCTGTTGAACTGTAACAATCCTTCAATGGAGTAATGATTTTCATTTTAATAAGATTTGAAACAGGCACAGTCCAACCAGTTGTCTTTCCAGCCCCAGTATGGCAAGATTTAGCATCCTTCAATTTAGCCAAACTGGTAATTTTGCTAGCAGCTTTTACAACTGCAACAGCTCTGTATCTATAATTATTGGCTGAAAGAAGAAAACAAAACAAAAAATTACAATTCTTATACAGTTTTCTATAAAAGCCACACATATATACACACACACATATATATACATATATACACACATATATACATACACATACACACACACATATATACATATATACATATACACACACATTTATATACACATACACACACACACATATATACACACACATATATATACATATACATATATACACATATATACACACATATATACACATATATACACATATATATACACATACACACATATATATACACACACACACACATATATACACACACACACACATATATATACACACACACACACACACACACACACACACACACATATGCACACACATATACACATATATGCACACACATATATATGCACACACATATATATACACACATACACACATATATTATATACACACACACATAATATACATACACACATATATATACACACACATATATACACACATATACACACATATATACACACACATATATATACACACATACACACACATATATATACACACACACACACATATATATATATACACACACATATATATACACACACACACATATATATATACCACACATATATATACACACACACATATATATATACACACACATAATACACATACACACATATATATACACACATACACATACACACATATATATACACACATACACATACACACATATATATACACACATACACACACACTATTAGTCTAGGTTACACATATAAATTACAAATCATACATGGATTAAAGCAATACACAATGTGTTAGCACACCACCTATCACTATACTACGTCTTAAACTTCAGTCACATGAAGCACACACACACACACACGTACTAAAATCTATCTCATTCTGTTCGTATCTATCTATTCCATTCTATCCCAATCTGTTCATATCTATCTATCTATCCCAATCTGTTCATATCTATCTATCTATCTCAATCTGTTCATATCTATCTATCTATCTATCCCAATCTGTTCATATCTATCTATCTATCTATCTATCCCAATCTGTTCATCTATCTATCTCAATCTATATCTATCTATCTATCTCATCTGTTCATATCTATCTATCTATCTATCCCAATCTGTTCATATCTATCTATCTATCCAATCTATTCATATCTATCTATCTATCTGTTCATATCTATCTATCTATCCCAATCTATCATATCTATCTATCTATAATCTATTCATATCTATCTATCTATCTCAATCTATTCATATCTATCTATCTATCTCATATCTATCTATCTATCTATCTATCTATCTCAATCTGTTCATATCTATCTATCTATCTATCTATCTCAATCTGTTCATATCTATCTATCTATCTATCTATCTCAATCTGTTCATATCTATCTATCTATCTCTATCTATCTATCTATCTCAATCTGTTCATTCTATCTATCTATCTATCTCAATCTGTTCATATCTATCTATCTATCTCTCAATCTGTTCATATCTATCTATCTCAATCTGTTCATATCTATCTATCTCATCTATATCTATATCTCAATTTGTTCATATCTATCTATCTATCTATCTCAATCTGTTCATATCTATCTATCTATCAGTAAAAAAAAAAAAAAAGAAAATAAAAGAAAAAAAAAGAAAAAAAGAAGAAATGAATGTTGAAATCTACACACAAATTTCCTGAAAGGATATGCAATTAAAGAAGAGAATGTGCTAAAACTTACCATTATCGTGAACAATTCGAAGCAATGGTTTCAGGCCAATTTTGCCGGCTGGATAAAGTTGTTTGTCATCAACCTTGAGAACATCAGCAATTCCATCTTTTACCAGTTGCATACAACGATAAATATTGGGAGCCTGTAGAAATAACATTAAAATTTAGAAAGCAGTGTACGACATCGGCTGAATCTAGAAAGCAGTGTACGACATCAGCTGAAATGGAAGTTTCTTCTAATTCAAAAGAGGAATCCTAGAACATTCAAAGATCAAGGATCTGTGGAATCGGTCAGTTATTGAATCTACCAGGGCTGTGGATTTGGCATCATAGATTTGGAAACAATCAAGGGATCACTGAATTAGTTGAATTTTTATGGCATGTCAACTCTTATTGGGTTATTTTTATGCCAAAGATATTTTGTTTTATTCATTCTTGTTGGGTATTCAATTTTTTTTTTCAAACTCAATTTTTTTTATAAAAACACATTTTTAAATTCACTTTAAAAAAAAATCTATTTAACCCATAGATGGGACCCTAACAGGTACTACAACTCCAGATCAGGGTGGACCTGGGAGTAATGGCAATGAAAGGCTCCAGAATTGGAATTTCATCACTGGTAAAACTATAGATGTTGCATAGAATACTCATCTTGCGTTGCATCTTATGCACAGTGCGGTATAGTAGAGCACACCTGCATACCCATGGTTGTACCCACGTGTACTTGTCTTCCTTACTTGGATATTTAACTTGTTTCTTCTATCTTAACTTGGGCTGGATCTGTCTCTGGGCCAGTGGTTGAATTCTTCTGTTATTCTAGTGGATGTTTTTTCATCTGGGCTGGATCTTCTTGTGTTATTTGTTTTTTCTAAATAACAACATAAGATATTGCTTTCTTTTGAGTTCATATATATTTTATTTTAAATCTTAAAACATCTTCTGTTATTCTAGTGGATGTTTTTTCATCTGGGCTGGATCTTTTTGTGTTATTTGTTTTTTCTAAATAACAACATAAGATATTGCTTTCTTTTGAGTTCATATATATTTTATTTTAAATCTTAAAACATCTTCTGTTATTCTAGTGGATGTTTTTTCATCTGGGCTGGATCTTCTTGTGTTATTTGTTTTTTTCTAAATAACAACATAAGATATTGCTTTCTTTTGAGTTCATATATATTTTATTTTAAATCTTAAAACATCTTCTGTTATTCTAGTGGATGTTTTTTCATCTGGGCTGGATCTTCTTGTGTTATTTGTTTTTTCTAAATAACAACATACGATATTGCTTTCTTTTGAGTTCATATATATTTTATTTTAAATCTTAAAACATCTTCTGTTATTCTAGTGGATGTTTTTTCATCTGGGCTGGATCTTTTTGTGTTATTTGTTTTTTCTAAATAACAACATAAGATATTGCTTTCTTTTGAGTTCATATATATTTTATTTTAAATCTTAAAACATCTTCTGTTATTCTAGTGGATGTTTTTTAATCTGGGCTGGATCTTTTTGTGTTATTTGTTTTTTCTAAATAACAACATAAGATATTGCTTTCTTTTGAGTTCATATATATTTTATTTTAAATCTTAAAACATCTTCTGTTATTCTAGTGGATGTTTTTTCATCTGGGCTGGATCTTTTTGTGTTATTTGTTTTTTCTAAATAACAACATAAGATATTGCTTTCTTTTGAGTTCATATATATTTTATTTTAAGATCCAAGATCCCAAACACGCATGTAAGTGAATAAAACCCTGTCGGCTGGGGCTTTAGAATACCCTGACTACACCTCTGCAGAGGTAGAAGAACCCTTCAATGGAGCCAGCTTTGGCCGTGCGCGGTTACCCACGATGCTTAAGAAAGGAATCCTGGTGAATGAACAGTCCTGTACTTTTTTTTAGCCAAACACAGGTTGAGAGTAAAAAATTATCCGCACTTTGCCAGGACATCTATATATTAATACTTGTGTTCCTTAACCGTACGATCGTTACCACCCTGCAGTAAATATATCAAAAACTGTAATGGGTGTCCATACAGGATTTTCAATAGCAACCGTTGCTAGGTGTGTTTATAGCAGATCATTTTTTTTGTGTGTAAGTAAAGTCGTTGGGGTGACCTAAAGTTGGTATCAGCCAGACAGCGAGTGAGTCTATCCCCTTTTCACTAGTGCTAGACCAAGTAAATTGTTTTTTGGCATCTGAGGTGGAGTGCCACACCTACCATCAGCTCCATACTTCACCGCACAGATCCCTGTGCTACTCATACTCTGAGTGGGCGAGGGTCGGTATCGAACCAGGAACCTTGAGGTTCCCTGCCGGACACTAACATTCAACTGTTTAAATAAATATAAAACCATGATTTTTATTCATATTCTATTTATAAGGAGTGTGCACTGTATAACTTTACAGACTAAATTAGGGCCATATAAATGTAATCATAAGTTCTTCCATCAAGCTTTCTTCCTTCAGAGTGAATAAGCCAGAGGAAGTTTGAGCTTGAAGAGCATCAAACTTATTCAACATACTTATGTATATGAATAACAAACTTACTGACTTAGCACTTATAAACAAACACAAAAGGAATGAACTGGTCAAGCACCCTGTATATCACTGTTTGTAAAGCCCTTCGAATGAGTGAATCAATTCAATAAAACCGATCCTATTTCTCTCTAGGGGTTCCATTATGGATTCTTATCAAAACCCATTTATCTAGTCCTGTTCTTGAATATTAGCTTAATATGCATGTAAAGATTCATCATGAATCTGGTTATACAAAGAGACAGAAATTGCCATTTATGTTGTAGATTATTAATTAAAAAATAAAACACTTTATTCTAATGATAAAAATTTAGAATTTATTGTGATTATGGACCATTTCCACTCGTGGGTATCTGGGGCCCACAAAGCTTCTTCAGAGCACGTATATCTTTTATTTAGACCAGGTCCAGATACCCACGAGTGGAAATGGTCCATAATCACGATACCCATGGTATTTAAGGCCTTTTTATTCACAAATATATATATATATATATATATATATATACACACACAGATGCTGATAGGTATACATTCTGTGTCCCTGATGCACAACAATCTAAAAGGACGCAGTAAAATCATATCCATGCATCTCAGTGTTTTCTTTTTTCTTCCTCCACCATTTCAAGCTAAGTGTAAATACATTTCAATAGTTTCTTAGGAATGAATTACACAGGATATGTTACAATGTAGGAGTTAGATGGCTTTAGTTGGGACCCATAAATTTTCCTGGGGACTCATTCAAACAAATATGTGCATCCCAGGATGCACTTAATCAAAACGCTCTCAGTATCACTAATATTATATATATATATATATATATATATATATATATATATATATATATATATATATATATATATAATAAAGTAAACTACAGACACGTGTTTCAAGGTATCACCTCTCATCAGTGCAGTTATATATATATATATATATATATATATGGGCCAGGTTAGCTCAGTCGGTAGAGCGTTCGGCTAGAAACCACAAGGTTCCTAGTTCGATACCGGTCCTCGCCAACTCAGCGTATGAGTAGCACAGGGATCTGTGCGGTAAAGTAAGGAGCTGATGGTAGGTGTGGCACTCCACTTCAGATGCCAAAAACAATCTCCTTGGTCTAGCGCTATTGGAAAGGGGATAGACTCCCTCGCTGACTGGCTGATACCGATATTAGGCCGCCCCGACGACATTACTTACTTTTTACTTATATATATATATATATATATATATATATACATACACACACACACACACACACAAATATTAACACATAGATAAGAAGATAAGATTCATTACAATTCATAATATAAAAAACATGATTTTTTTAAAATAATTTATTTATTTATAAGGAGTGTGCACTGTATAACTTTACAGACTAAACTAGGGCCATATAAAGTATAAATTTAAGAGGAGCCATAGTCTGTATAGTTTTACCAACTGACTCAAGGGACCCGTTAATCGTTTCCAACTCGGGCTCAAGGGACCCCTTAAATCGTTTCCAACTCGGGATCAAGGGACCCCTTAAATCGTTTCCAACTCGGGATCAAGGGACCCCTTAAATCGTTTCCAACTCGGGATCAAGGGACCCCTTAATCGTTTCCAACTCGGGCAAGGGACCCCTTAATCGTTTCCAACTCGGGATCAAGGGACCCCTTAATCGTTTCCAACTCGGGCTCTTCAGCCCCGATTTTTTTTTTTTGAGCCAAGTTTGTCAAGCTAAATATCTTATCTGAACAAAGAAGCAACTTACCGATACACATTTAATTGTAGGAATAGTTGTAGCTAGATTCTGGCAATCTTCCGCCTTAGATGCAATATGACACCATTTTACTGTAAAAGAAGAAAAAGTTAATTAGGTCATTTCAACAATATCCAGGGATGCTGATAGGTACATATCCTGTATCCCTGATGCACAAAAATCTAAAAAGGCCGCAGTAAAATCATACCCATGCATCCCAGTGCTTTTCTTTTTTCTTCCCCCCCACCATTTCAAGCTAACTGTACATACATTTCAATAGCTTCTTAGAAACTAATTACGTAGGATAGGTGATATACCCTATTGACCAATGTAATGCGCCGACGGGTTACTATAAGTAACAGGGATAATTGTGGCTTGGCAGTAAGCCAATAACTATTTGTCGGACGTAATTTCCACTTATCTGTATTGTATTTGTCTACTTTCTGTTAATACATTTTCCTACATTTGTTACCCGTTGTTTTGTTCTTATTTGACCCCTTAAAACCTCACAACAATAGGTTACAAGACAGGAGTTAGACTGCTTAGATTTTCCCGGGGGACTCATTCAAAGCAAGTATTTATAGAATTGCATATATATACATACATATATATATATATGCATACACACACACATATATATATAAAGAGAGGATATATATATGCATGCACATACACATGCGCACACAGATATATATATATATATATATATATATATATATAAATGTTGTTCTGGTTCCAACGGGAGAAAATTTGATATTTTATAAAAAAAGAAGAAGGTCTGCAAAATGTATTATGTTCTTAGAAAAAATGTTTTAATTCTTTTTATCTTATATACGCAACACGTGTTTCTGATCTGTTGTCTTCTTCGGGCATTGAGTTATTAATTTGACAGAATATGTCCGATATTTGATAGGTTGTGTGTGTTTCTGCAACTTTTCTGTTATGGCTGTTTAATAACGGTTGAACGTTACGTTATTCCAGGACGCACTAAATCAAAAAGCTATCAGCATCACTGAATATCCATTTTTTGATATCTATATATTAACACTATTCGATTATTTCCTATCAGTCTAACATAAACAAAGGGGAACCACTCTTGACTAATAAATTATTTATCTATTTATTGATCTACTAGGAAAAAAGAAGATGGGTTAGGGTTAGTTTAATGGGAAAATAAATAAATAATTTATCAGTCAAGAGTGGTTCCCCTTTGTTTATGTTAGACTCATAGGAAATAACCCACTATTCTTAATACCCTCTGGTTAAAAATAAGATCATCCAAGATGAAATGCAAAAATGTAAATCCTGATTATCTGGTGTCGCTTATCCGCCGAATTCTTATTTCTTAAGAGTGTCGTCCCATCAGTTAAATAAGCGGCCATTACCTTTTTTTATTATAAAGAAATAAAGGGAAAAAAAAGGACATGCTACACAGAAAAAAATATAAGAGAAAAAGAAAGAGTAGGGTAAAAATAGAGAGAGGGGTTGAGCACGTGGAAGTGATAATGCTAAACTGTTTCAATCGAACATAATGAAAAGAAGGAAAGAAAGACAAAAGAAAAGTGAGAGAGAGTTAAATCAAGATTATCATACTTTTTACATATTGAACTATTGGCAATAGCTCTTAAGTAAACATATCAAACGTTGTAATAATTAAATTATCATACTTTGGTATATCCACAGGTCCTGCTAGTAATGTATTATTATGCATCTGATTAGGAATAACAATTTATTTGTCTTCATTTTTGAGAGGAGGCTTGATAAGTAGGCTGAACTGGCACAAGGGTGTCAAAATTAGGGTGACCCAGAAAAAACAGAACCCACAAATTTTGTAATAAAACTGTTAATTTTAACTATGAGGGTCTAGGGTTAGAGTTTAGGGTTAGAGTTAGGGTTATGATTAGGATTAGGGTTAGGGTTGGGGTTTAGGGTTAGTTTAATGGGAAAATGAATAAATAATTTGGGTTCTGTTTTTTCTGGGTCACCCTGTATACCGGTGACCCAGAAAAAAACAGAACCCACTAATTTTGTAATAAAACTTAATTTTAACTAGGGTGTTTAGGGTTAGGGGTTAGGCTTAGGCTTCGGGTTAGGGTTTAAGGTTAGTTTAATGGGAAAAATAAATAAGTAATTTGGGTTCTGTTTTTTCTGGGTCACCCTAATTTTGACACCTTTGTGCAAGTTCAGCCGATAAGTATTATTTTGATTTTTTTCTGATATGCTGTAAAACAAAAAATATAAGAATTAGTGGGGTATAAGTTTGAAGCTTACACTTGCATTCCTATAATGTATTAAAAAAAAAAAAAGATCCAGGAGAAAGCTCTAACCGCATCAGCGTGGATATGGCAGTCCTATATTGTGACATCAAACGAATAAAATCTGGTGGTATTGTGAGATACTGCTGGGGCGCTCTGGGTTTGTGTTAATGATGCTTCGGCCCCAAAACCATGCCTGAACCCAGGATCATCATCTGGTGAAGGCTTTGTGAATGCTACTGTGTAAATAGCAGTCATTGTATGAAGATTATTTAGGCTATCCAAAAAAAGAACAACCCAATATAGAATATTTGGTAGGGAAGAGACAAAGTCAATTTATGCAGGTTAACAAAAAAAAAAAAAATAAATTATAAGTTAGTATTATCTGCATTATTTGGACTATTGTCCTCATCTACATTGTTATCTGTATATTGTTTCGGCCGATATGCCCTCCGGCCTTCTTCAGGTATTTCTTGTCGGACTTGGGAACCTTCTTTTTAGACTCGAGGGCCATCACAGAACTTTGAACCTAACCCTTTATTCAGTCCACGGCGGTATCCTGTTCTCATTCCGCTAATCCTTGCTGGGGTAGGAGCTGTGTTAATTATTTTTCTATGGAAGTGCCGCCTGTCAGGATTGAACCTGGAATCCAGAGATAACTGACACTTAGAACTGTCTTAATCTAACTACCTTATCCATTAGGCCATGTGTCCAATTGGATCATCAAGCCTCATCTCAAACGTTGTGTCAGTAAAAGAGAAAGAGCTCAGAGATTGCATTGTTATGTGACCAATGGACACATAAATGGGAAGCCCTGCCTCCACTATCAAAAGGGAGATGATTCTATCTTGTATCCCAACCAACAAACACAGACATGCATGAAGTACAAAAATTATCCATTCCCCACAGCCAGTATTACAAAATCAGATTACACTGATCTTTCATTCTAGTGCATTGGGGAGGTGCAGGTGTGGGATAAGAATCCCCAGGACCAGAAGACCGGGGAAGAAGAAAAATTGATCTCAGCTCAATAGTCACGGATTTATACTCCGGTTTTATATGTTGATTGAAAAGTAACTCCCTATTTTAAACTATTTTTTTAATATACAGTTACATTTTTCTTAGAATATAAATCCGTGACTATTGAGCTGGGATCAATTTTTCTTCTTCCTCGGTCTTCTGGTCCTGGGGATTCTTATCCCACACCTGCACCTCCCCAATGCACTAGAATGAAAGATCAGTGTAATCTGATTTTGTAATACTGGCTGTGGGGAATGGATAATTTTTGTACTTCATGCATGTCTGTGCTTGTTGGTTGGGATACAAGATAGAATCATCTCCCTTTTGTAAAATGTGTAAGGAGCACCATCTTGCATAAAAGTCAAGTCTTCAAGATTCTCCCAAGTATTGACAAATGACCAGATTTAAATGAAACTGCATATAAAAAAAAATTATAGTTTAAAATAGTTACTTTTCAATTGGGTATTAAATCAGAGCTTCTGGCTGGCTACTCATGCAGACCACATCTACCCATTCATCTGAATTTGGTTATATATATATAGAGAGAAATTGCCCCAATCGTAAAATGTGGAGGAGCACCTTCTTGCATAAAAAATATTATTGAAGACTTGATTTTTTATGCAAGAAGGTGCTCCTCCACATTTCACATATCCACTATTTCCTCCCAATGGTAGCAGGTAACTAACTTTCAACATGTTCATTCAGTAGAGTAGCTGTAAGAGTGTCAGGGTTACTTTTGAAAATTAATATCTTTTGAGGATTTTATGAAAAGGACAAAGTTTCAGAATTTGTTATTTTATGACGCATCAACCATTTTTGGGTTAAGTTTTTTTTTTTACGGCATATCAACCATTTTGAGGTTTGGTTTTTTTTTTACGGCATATCAACCATTTTGGGGTTTGGTTTTTTTTTTTTCGGCATATCAACCATTTTGGGGTTTGGTTTGTTTTTTTACGGCATATCAACCATTTTGGGGTTTGGTTTGTTTGTTTTACGGCATATCAACCATTTTGGGGTTTGGTTTGTTTGTTTTACGGCATATCAACCATTTTGGGGTCGGCATATCAACCATTTTGGGGTTTGGCTAGTTTGTTTTACGGTATATCAACCTTTTTTGAGTTATTTAATGCCAAAACAACTCATTTTTGATAAACAAAGGACTCAGTACCTACAGTGGCTTAGGTGATTACCCAATTAATTATTGAACAGACTCACGGCCGCTTAACTTTATAGTTTGTTTGGTTTATTGGATTTTATAGCATGTCAACCCTTGCTGGGTTATTTTATGCCAAATACACTGTTTTATTCATTCTTGTTGAGTATTTAATAATTTTTGTTTTTCAAACTCAGTTTTTTTAAACACATTCTTTAATACTGATTTTTTAATCTATTTAACCCATAGATGAGACCCTAACAGGTACTACCACTCCAGGTCATAGTGGACTTGGCAGTAATGGCAATAAAGAGGTGCTTCACATTCCCCCAGGGTTCCAGAATCGGAACTTCATGACCAGATGCAGTTTAATGTCATACCCAGGACATCAAAACTTCATGACCAGATGCAGTTTAATGTCATACCCAGGACATCAAAACTTCATGACCAGATGCAGTTTAATGTCATACCCGGGACATCAAAACTTCATGACCAGATGCAGTTTAATGTCATACCCGCGAGATCAAAACCCTCAGCCACTGCCATCTAGCACATACATGATAAAAACGTTTGGGCGATGCCATAAGGACAATCTAACCGAAGAAAGGGCCAAAGTGGAGTGTTGCATGTCATGGACTGCATAGTCACCAAGATTCCATCCTTAATCATGGATCACCATCTACAGCCAATGGGTGGCTCCATTAGGGGGGGGGGGGTTACCCCTCTGTAGAGATGCAGCCGGTGTGTTCTACAGCCCCAGTCAACAGGGCGGACCCTTTAATGCTGAATCAAGTCAGTGTTGATAAACAAAGGACCCAAGTTGCTTACAGTACCTGCTATTACTTAAGTGATTTCCCAGTTAAGTATTGAACAGTCTTATCACTGCTTAACTTCAGTGATCTAGAGGGAATTAGTGCTTTCACTTTGACCGTAAAAAAAAACTTTATTAGCATATGTCAGAGATGCTGATAGGTACGCATCCTGCGTCCCTGACGCACAAAAATCTAAAAGGACGCAGTAAAATCATATCCATGCATCCCAGTTTTTTCCTTTTTCTTCCTTCACCATTTCAAGCTAACTGTAAATACATTGCAATAGTTTCTTAGAAACAAATCACGCAGGATAGGTTTCAAGATAGGGATTAGACGGCTTTAGTGGTTTCCCAAGATGTGCATCCCAGGATGCACTAAATCAAAAAGTTATCAGCATCACTGATATGGATTGGGTTAAAGATATTTGTGGAGATGGTAGATAACATTTGCATGTACCCCTCAACACACAGACACCATATCTTAAACTTGAATATCTTGCCGTTTGAATGAACACAAATGTTGGATTTGATGGTGAAAAAAAAAACAAAAAAACAGTACAATCATTAATATTTGAAATAAAAATAAAAATAAATAAAAGATAATGAGATACATCTTAATATAATGGAGATTCAGTATGTGTCAGTAACCAAAACTACGTCACTAATTACGTCCCAATACCCTCAGGAATTGCCTAAGTTTATCAATGAGTATTTAATTTATAGTCAAAATCATTAATACATAAAATAAGTCTCATTTATTAACGATGTCTATGAAAATCTGAGTTTGATTTGCCTCAAAACAGCCCATGTTATTAGTGTGTTTAAAATCCTGCAATGTGTGTAATATATCACTAAGAAATAAATGTTTACATGATATATGGTTTGGTTAATTTACTTACTGGTTTTAACAAAACCGGGTTTAATAAATAATTACTTGGTGTTATTGATTTCTAATATTGTTTTATTCTCCAACGTATTAAAATCAATCCTATGAATAATTTTATATAGAAACCAATTAAGATATAATTAAAATGTGTAATCTTTTTAAATGCATTCTTATTTGATTTCGTTAGTCTTTCTAATTTATATTTCATTACATTAAAACTTGTTAGTATATATAATTTTAAGAAAATTATAATATTTAAATTTATCAGAAAAGAGGGTCCCCAAGGAGGAATGATGCACTAACGTCATTTATGAATATGGGAGTGTTTTGAAATACTTGTTTTAAGTTTCGAACAGATTGTTTCAGAAATGTTATTTTAAATGAAATTTAGGTGGAGTTTTGGAATGAACATTCCCCCCACCACACCTTTTTAGTTTTTGTTTTAATCTGTTTTGTCACATAGGTGGCAGGGAGTGTCATATAGGAAGGGCTGTATTGTAAATGGACCCCTCGTTGTATAACTATTTGGAATTTCCCTAATATTATTATCCTAAGAAATATCAGGTAGAAAAAAAGGCGGGGGGAGGTCACTCCCCTAAAAAAAAAAAAAAAAAAAAAAAAAAAAAAGAACACGTTTAACAAGTTTTTTCTCTTATCAATCACATCCTTAGATGATTAAATTACGGAAAGGAACAAAGTAAAGAAAAGAAAAAAAAAGAAAAAAAAGGAAAATTTAAAGTTAAAAAAAAAATCGGAGTGCGTATCTTGAAGATAACCGAATAATTGAAAGTAAAATTTAGTTCTTCAACTCCCTACAATCCACAATAGGATAATTATGAAAATTTTCGTGAAAATCAGACCATTAATTGATTTTTCGTAGAATTTCTTAAAAAACCTCTAGTCATAATTTCATTAAAATCGGATAATTCCCTGATTTTTGGTAATTTTTAAAAAATCGCTAATTTTACATGAATTTTGTAAACACGCCATATTTCAAGAGCGTTAATAGCCGAACAGCAACGCGATCGAAATTGACCAAAAAATTTGTTTTAAATGTATTGAAAATGAATTAAATGTGTAATATTATTTTGCTTTTTTATTGATGGTCATTATGTTACTACTTATCGATTTAGACAAAAGTTTGACCTTAAATAATCGATTTAATTAATTTTGATTCGTTTTTTTTTTAAACTAGCAGACTTTAGCAGACGATTTTTGGGTATAGCTACTATAAGAAAGACTCGTAGGCCACATTCAAAAGGTAGGCCACATACTATAATGGTACCCATCGATTTACGGTAGATAGCCAATACACAATTTTAGAGAGACACACACATACACACACACGTTTTAAACATAAAAGAGTGTTTTATTACATCTACCGTAAGTGAAATCGTAGAAATCTTAAAAGTGCTGACTTCTGATTTTGGTCGGAAAATTAAAACGGAAAGTTTTTTGGTGATCCCCCATGACAGTTTAACTACAGTCTATGAATTAACATTTTGCGAATTGGGTTACGGTTTTAGGGGATTAAGGTTGTTTTTAATTAAGTATTGCTTAAAAACAACAAAAACCCAAATTACTATAGATTTAATTAACCATTGAAATTAATTATTGAATCTATTATTAAGACAGTTGTTTGTGTTAGTATTGCAATGTATAATTTCAATTAAACTTAGTTTAAAAATATATTTTTCAACATTAAATGTATAGTAATTTGGGTTTTTTGTTTATTTTTTTTTAAAGCAATACGTAATTAAAAATAACCTTAATCCCCTAAAACCGTAACCAAATTCGCAAAATATTAATTCATAGACTGTCATGGGGGATCACCAAAAAACTTTCCTTTTTAATTTTCCGACCTAAATCAGAAATCAGCCCTTAAAAGTTCACTACAACTCAAATATTAAATGCGAATATCAGTGTATCACATTTTTTCAACTTTACTCTTCGATATATCATTTTGGAATCAAGCCGTCTCCGTGAGCAAATTCAAAACTTTCCGGGCCGAATCCGGAGCCGCAATCCGGTGCTTTGGATTTCCAAGTTTTAATTAAAATAATCAATTCAATTAATTTTAATTCGTTTTTAAAATGAAAAGCAGACGAAAAATTAGGTACGCCTAATATAATTAAATATATATTTATTTTTTAGGAGACCGGGAATTTAATAATTAATGAAAAATCTATTTGAACATTCTCTCCCCAAAAATATTTGTTTCGTTATAGTCTATCTCTCTTTGCATACTTAACCCTTTTTCAGGCATAGCAACATTTTTGTAGTTTTATCGGCCTGCAAAAAGGTTTAAGATTGTTACTCTCTAAGTAGTATAATAAAGTGTGCAGCTGGCTTAGGGGGTGGGGGTCTGCGTGACTTTCCAGACATATGCCATATTGAGATAAGTAAATTAGAAAAACATTTTCAGACTGGCCACTCCTATTTTTCACAAGAGTTGTGAGAAAAAGAAATTTCTTAGGGCAGCATTCCTCTCACCACATTGTTAATTTTGTCTTTTACTCTTCTTTATTTTTTATTTTTTATTCTTTAACCATAAAAAGAACTATTATTACTATTATTATTATTACAGAGATGCTGATAGGTCCTGCGTCACTGACGCATTAAAAAAATAAAAGGACGCAGTAAAATTGTATCCATGCGTCCTAGGGCCTAGGGCCCGCCATATCCAGATTTCAATATTTTCTTGAAAATAAATTACACTGTATGGGATACAAAGTAGATGTTATACGGCTTTAGTTGTTCATAGATAAAAAAAAAAAAAGAAAAAGAAAAAAGAAAAATTAAAAAAAAAAGAAAAAGAAAAATTGCAATTTATTAAGAAACTTTAGTTGGGACCCATCAAATTTCCTGGAGACTAATCTAAGTCAAATCTGTGCGTCTCAGGACGCTCTAATTTAAAAAAAAAAATTGTTATTATAATTACTATTATCGTCATTAGTATTATCATTATTTACTATTATCATTACAATTTACTCTTATTGGTTTTTCACACCAGTGTAAGGACTGATGGTCTGGTCTTTCACTGGAGTGAGTGACAAGTCTCCAGGATTCTTCTGAGTATTCTAGCCGATTTCAACAATGCTGTCGTCGGGATTGTCTCGTCTCAATTCTTCCTCTGATTTCCAATTCCACCAGTCTGTTTTCTAAACTTTTGGGGGCCGTTCCAAGTGCACCAACTACAACTGGTATCACTTTCACGCTCCCTCATATTCTATAGCCTTTTCAATTCTCTAGCAAGGTCCAGGTATTATTATTAATATTGTTATTATCATCATTAGTAGTAGTAAAATCTGCGTAGTGGTCTATTGTCGATATTAACCGAACAGCTAGGAAGTCTATACCCTTTCCGCTAGACCGGGGAGATTGTTTTTGCTGAGATAGAGAGCCATACCTAATGTCAGCTCCCATATGCTTTACTGCACATATCAGATTACCAAGCCGTGCTACTCGTTCTTGCGCTGAGTTTGAGGGGGACCGGTATCGAACTCGAAACCTTGCCAATCCTAATGCTCTAGCGACTGAGCTAAACCAGTCCCAATTTTATCTAGAATTTTCATGTGAAACAATCTTTTTCGCGTATCAAATCTTTGGTCATTTTGAAAATTTCAATTTGTTAAGACATTTTTTTCCCAAATTTCGATAGCATATATAATATATATCCTATCAAATATCGAAATTTGGATATATATATATATTTCTAAAATGTTAATTATAAAAAAAATGGAAAATTATCTACTGTTTTATTTCACATTTGATACGAAAAGAAAATATCAAGGTTTATGCACTAAACCCCTGCGCACCCCCCCAAAAAAAAAACATTTATTGAAAATAAAACTTTATTTTTGATGATTTTTTTAAAAAAGGATTTCCTGTGACACCCACCCCTATCGACAGGTGCCCGAATTTGTTCATCCCAAATATCATTCATGATCGATTTCACCCTGGAATTTTTAAGAACTATAAATAATACCGTTTGACAAAATCTAATTAGATTATAAAAAAAAAAAAAAATTAAAAAAACAACGAACAAACAAAATTAATTTTCCTGAAATTCAGGAATATATATATATATATATATATATATATATATATATATATATATATATATACTAACTACAGCTATCTCCTTTTCAATGTGAAATTTGTTTGTTCTTTTGTTTTGTTTTTTTGTTTTTTTCTGTGATTTGATGTGTTTGAACGTACGTCTGACCTTCAAATCAGTCGGAAATTACTTTTTAAAGTTACACCCCTCCCCCCACTCCAGCCAGTATGTGGGGGGGGGGGGGGTTGCAACCACAAAAAAAAAGTAGATTTTGAAGGTCAGATTTAGTTCAAGACCCCTCGCCATTAACCCTAATTCCACCCTTCAGTCATTTACCAGATTATGTACCGGTCAACAGGGTACGCACGTACAAACACAGATTTCTAGTGAGAGACAACAATAAGAACCTGAGATGTGAAAAAAAAAAAAAAATAAAATAAATAAATAACAAGAAAAATTAGTATCACCAAAATAGTTAATTTGTAACATTTTGAGGTATAGAAGAATGTCTTAGAATAGCGAGGTCTCCTTAAAGAGCATACAAATGATAGCCAGGGAGTAGCAAGTATTAACTACTTACAGAAAGTCGGTTATTGGATTTTTAAATTTATGTTTACGTTTTCCCCCAAGCTTTTTTTTTTTTAAATTTTTAATTTCTTATTTTTTATTCATCACTTTTAGATCTTATTTATTAAAAATATATTTGAATAAAGTGGGAGGTACGATACCAGAATATCGGCTTTAAATCCCTCTGCCCCGAAGAAAAATATCAGGGCTGGCACCCCCCCCTTTTTTTTTACAGCTAAAAAATAAAATAAAATCCCAGTTAGCTAGTAAATGACCTAAAGGTCACATAAGTTTGCCAGTCTAGCGTTGTGGCTCAAGGCCGGCTGTATGGGGCACTCAGTAAGATTCGAACTCGCTAGTCATTGGCTTGCTAGCCTAGCATGCTAACCATTTTTAAACTGATGCATTATAAAATTCATTCATTGATAAATCAATACTGAAAATTTCATTAAAATCGGATAATTCCCTGATTTTTGGTAAATTTTTTTCGAGCAAGAGTTAAATTTATTTTGTAAAAACGGATTTTAAGACAGCGTTTACTGTCATATTGGAGCAAAAATGACCGAAAAAAATGTTTTAAATGTATTAAAAACAAATTACATTTGTAATATTATTTTGCCCTTTTCCTGAATAATAAATATCAAATAAGCACGTCTTCAACTCGCTACAATTATGTTACTACTTAGACAAAGCAGACGAAAAATTGGGTATGCCTATCTTACACTCACCTTGTCAGTCAAATTTTTAGTCATTTGTTTTGTTTTTAACCGAAGATTTACTTTTTTTTAAAGTCAAGTAGGGTACCTGATGTGGTGTAATGGTTATCAAGTTAGCAAACAGTTTTTCGCGAGTTCGATTCTCACTGGGGGCCCCCATACTTCCATGTCTCTGTGCCACAACTAAGATAAATAATAAATATCAAATAACCACGTCTTCAACTCGCTACAATTTCACCAGCTAATTATAAGTTGTCGGTAGCCTAATGTCGGTATCAGCCAGACAGCGAGGGAGTCTATCCCCCTTTCACTTGCGCTGGACCAAGGAGTGTCTGAGGCGGATTGCCACACTCAACTCATCAACTCATCACACGCTGAGTTGACGAGGGCCGGTATCGAACCAAGAACCTTGTGATTTCTAGGCAAGTGCTCTATTGACACTACCCTCACCAACCACTAACGGTAATTATGAACTTTTGTTTAGTAAATTAGAGTGTCCCAGAAAAAGCAGAACCCACAAATTTTGTAATAAAACTATTATTTTCCCCGTTAAACAAATAAATTAGGGTTTAGGGTTATTTTAACGGGAAAATGAATAAATAATTTGGGTTCTGTTTTTTTCTGGGTCATCCTGTACACTAAACCCTAAACCTGACCTTAAACCCCAACCCTGACTTATTTGTTTAAGTGGAAAATTAACAGTTTTATTACAAAATTTGTGGGTTCTGTTTTTTCTGGGACAGCCTAATTTACTAAACAAAAGTTCATAATTACCCCACTAAGATAGTGACGTGTGACCAGAGGGGGTGGGAATAAAAAGTTTTTAATAACAAAAACGAAGCAAATTTGCATATATATTTCACTGGATGGTATTTCACTGGAGTCTGAGTGACAACAAGTCTCCTCAGGTCTCCCGGACTCTTCTGAGTATTCTAGCCGATTGCAGCAATGCAGTTGTCTGGAAGATCTCAATTCTTCCTCTGATTTCCAGATTTATCATCATCATCATCATTATTATTATTATTATTATTATTCATATATATTTCATTAACGGGATATTTTGGACAACTACCGGCTTTTTTTCTTTCTTTCAACAAGTCAAACTGAAAAATCACTATTTATTTCTCGATAAAGTTTGTTTATTTTTCTTGGGGGAGGGGGAGGGGGAGAAAACTAAAACTCACTACGCTATTTCATGAATTTTCTGTGACGGTAAAAATAAAAAAATAAGTTATGAACTTTTGTTTAGTAAATTAGGGTGTCCCAGACCCCCCCCCCAAAAAAAAAACAAACAAATTTTGTAATAAAACTTAATTTTAACAGGGGGGGGGTTAGGGTTAGGGTTTAGAGTTAGTTTAATGGGAAAATAAATAATTTGGGGTCTTTTTTTTTTCTGGGTCACTCTGTACAGGGTGACACTGAAAAAACAGAACCCAAACCCTAAATTCCCCTAGTTAAAATTAACAGTTTTATTACAAAATTTGTGGGTTCTATTTTTTCTAGGACACCCTGATTTACAAAACAAAAGTTCATAATTACCAAAAATAAAAGTGGTAAAAAAGAACAATTTTCTCGTAAATTCCTACCATAAAATAAACTGAACCCTCATTTTATGTCCGTGTTTTTGCAATAAATGTTTTATTGTTCTTACAATACTAAATATATTTTCTTTATTTGTTAAAGAATAAAGAAAATATATTTAGTATTGTAAAATAACGGGTGCAAGAAAAATAAAACATTTATTGCAAAAACACGGACATAAAATGAGGGTTTATTTTATTTTATGGTAGGAATTTACGAGGAAATTTTTCTTTTTTACCCTAAAAGTTTATCTTGTCCCAAATATTGGGAGATTAGAGAGTTAAGTTTTTGTAATTACTGAGTATCATTCTTTCCACAACTACGAGCAAATATTGAATTACAAAACCAACCGTAACAGCCCCGGGTGGGGTGGGGACCACACGCCCGCCGCCCGAAAAAAAAAATATTTATGAAAATTACCACTTGTAATATTTTAACTGCTTTATTTTAAATAAAATAAAGAAAAAAAAATACGAGAGAAAAAAAAACAAAAAAAAAACTACCCCATTAAAAAAGGGGGCGGGTGAAGCATTCATCTGTACTACGGTCCTGAATTAATGGAAACTTGTTGAATATAACTTAAGAAAAAGTTTAGAATCCCAATAATCAACATCCCAGCTATGGATGAAATAGTACCACGACTGCTTTTCTACTAGGATGGTTTTGGCATTATATAATCCACAAAGGTTGATATGCCATTAAACAAATAAACCAAACCAATAATCAACAAGAATTTTTTAAAAAGTTTTTTATTTGCTAACCTGCTAGTGCAAAGTTACGTATCAGTGCGTGTGCATATTGTATGTAGTCGCATAAAAAAAAGACACGCATCAACACATATATAGACTGATACTCATACACACTAACTCAGCATAAGACAGCAGTGAAAAAGTTAACATCTTTAACTTTATTATGTACTTCTCCCAAAATTCGAACAACAATTTTACAATTCTTCTTTTAATAACGTAAACAATCTTTCTTTTAAAATGTAAACAATCATTTTTCACATCAACCGGTGATAAAATAAAAAAAAAAATAGACCTATCAGTTTTTTTTAAGTCTTTGAATATTTTACTAAAGAAAGTTAACTTTGTGCCTTAATTTTAGAGCACTTACAAAACTCTGTATTACACTAGTCTACTGGACTTTTTATTCAAATTTCGAAAGGTATAACTTTTTCAAAACTAACTTTGTTTAGACTTTTATTTATACGAACGGACCAGTCCAACTCTCATTCCCCCACCCCCCGCTTCTCTTAGGAAGAAAAAATAAATAAATAAAAAAATAAAACAAAGATGGGGACTATACATTTTACAAATTAAAAATAATAAAACAATAATAATTAAAAAAGAAAGTACTTACTGTCAACGGCATCAGAGAAAAATAAGGAAAATGTACAAAGTACGGCGATTTGTAGAGCCACAGACAACGCCATGCTGGTTGATAGTTGAGCCTGGCAAGTCTTGTTGAATAATGAATATAAAACTCAGAGAGACAAGAAACACCAGGTGGTGGGCGTGGGAATAATGTAGCTGGCTCCTGCTTCGCTGCTGCTTATAAGACAAGGATTTTCTGAAAGATCCCGTCTGAAAAAGTAAAAATATTCAAAAAGTAAATTACTCTTCTGGGTTTTCCAAATCGTCAACCAATCTAGATTTCTTTTTTTTCTTCTTCCCTACAAAATGGAATGTTTTTTTTTAAAAATAAGCTAACTAGACACTACCAATTTGTCGTCTGCTTTTCATTTTTAAAACTAATTGAATCTAACTAAATCGATTATTTAAGGTCAAATTTTTGTCTAAGTCGAAAAGTAGTACCATAATAAGCATCAGTAAAAAAGGGAAAATAATATTACGCATGTAATTTATTCTTAATACATCGAAAGTATATAACCCCACCGATATTTTGCGCCCCCAAAATAGGGGTTAAGTGACCTGAAAAAAATCAGAAAGTTTTGAAATAAAATAACTGATGCATTATAAAATTCATTCATTGATAAATCAACACTGAAAATTTCATTAAAATCAGATAATTCCCTGATTTTTGGTAATTTCTTTTTCAAGGGTGGGGGTGGTAATTTTGTTTAGTTAAACACGGATTTTTCGGCAACTTTGTCAGTGCCTATATTATATTATTATTTTCAATTTTAGATGAACCGTGAATTATTGCTATTACAGCGGTCCATGATGATATTGATGCTTCTATTTCGAAAGCAGTGAAGGTTGGTTGATTAGAATTTACGGCATGTCAACCCTTGTTGGGTTATTTTATACCGAAGACGTTTCGTTTTATTCATTCTTGTTGGGTATTCCGTTCTTTTTTTTTTTCAAGCTCAATTTTTTTAAACATTGTTTTAACTCATTTTTATCTATTTAACCCATAAATGGGATACTGGTACTACCAATTCCGGGTCAGAATGGACATGGAAGTAATGGCGATGAAGGGGTACTCCACACTCCCCAGAGTTCCAGAATTGGAACTTCACCACGAGAAGTAATTCAACTTCATACTCGGGACACTAAGACTCTCAACCACCACCTTCTAGCACATATAGGGTAAAAAAAAGTGAGAGAGAGAGGGGGGGGCGAGCGAGAGAGAGAGAGATAGGGCGAGAGAGAGAGGGAGAGAGAGATAGGGCGAGTGTGTGTGTGTGTGTGTGTGTGTGAGAGAGAGAGAGAGATAGGGCGAGCGAGAGAGAGAGATAGGACGAGAGAGAGAGAGAGAGAGAGGAGAGAGAGAGAGAGAGAGATAGGGCGAGTGTGTGTGTGTGTGTGTGTGAGAGAGAGAGAGAGAGAGAGAGATAGGGTGAGCGAGAGAGGGAGAGAGAGAGAGAGGGCGAGCGAGAGAGGGAGAGAGAGAGAGGGCGAGCGAGAGAGAGAGAGAGAGATAGGGCGAGAGAGAGAGAGGGCGAGAGATAGGGCGAGTGTGTGTGTGTGTGTGTGTGTGTGTGTGTGTGAGAGAGAGAGAGAGAGAGAGATAGGGCGAGCGAGAGAGGGAGAGAGAGAGAGAGAGGGAGCGAGAGAGGGAGAGAGAGAGAGAGGAGCGAGAGAGAGAGAGAGAGCGAGAGAGGAGAGCGAGAGATAGGGCGAGTGTGTGTGTGTGTGTGTGTGTGTGTGTGAGAGAGAGAGAGAGAGAGAGAGAGAGAGAGAGAGACGGCGAGCGAGAGAGGGAGATAGGGCGAGCGAGAGAGAGAGAGATAGGGCGAGTGAGTGAGAGAGAGAGAGAGAGAGAGAGAGAGAGAAGATAGGGCGAGCGAGGGAGAGAGAGAGATAGGGCGAGGAGAGATAGAGAGATAGGGCGAGCGAGCGAGCGAGAGAGGAGAGAGAGAGAGAGAGAGAGAGATAGGGCGAGTGTGTGTGTGTGTGTGTTGAGAGAGAGAGAGAGAGAGAGAGAGAGAGAGAGAGAGAGAGATAGGTCGGGACAATCATATAATCCATTTTATGCAACACTTCAATTTAGCCCTTACTTAGGCTGGATGAGCAGTCGGAGATGCCTTTCTCTGATCAATTGGCTGGTCCCGTCCAACTCTAGCACCTACACGATTGTCCCGACTCTATTGCCCTTATTGCAAACCCTAACCCCTTTTATCATATATGTGCTAGAACGCAGTGGCTGAGGGTCTAAAAGTCTTGGATAGGACGTTGATATCTGATAGTGAAGTTCCAATTCTGTAGCTCTGGGGAATGTGGAGTACCCCTTCATCACAATCACTCCCAGATTCACTCTGATCCGGAGTGGTAGTACCTGTTAGGGTCCCATCTATGGGTTAAATAGAAAAAATGAGTTTAAAAATGTTTTTAAAGATTTTGGGTCAGAGTGAACCTGGAAGCAATAGTGATAAAGGGGTGCTTCACATTCCGCAGACCTTCAGAACTGGAATATCACCATCAGAGTTTAACGTCATACCCAGGACATGAAGACCCTCAGCCACTGCCTTCTAGCACCTATATAATAAAAAGGGTTGGGGCTTGCCATAACGGCAATAGGGTCGAGACAATCATATAGGGCCTAAGGAAGGGCCAAAGAGGAGTGTTGCTTGTCATGGACTACTTATCCACCAGGATTCCGTCCTTAAGCATCACGGTTCGCCACCCACGGCCAATAGGTGTCCCCATTGGGGCGGGGGTCTTACCCCTCTACATAAGTGCAGTCGGTGTATTCTAAAGTCCAAGCCGACAGGGCAAATTATTAAATAGAAATGACTACTTGAAAACATAATTATTAGTATTAGAGGCATGAAATCATAAAACTCTGCGAAAATTAGTTGTATCAGATACGAATACTTAATATCATAAAAGAAGATAAAAATTTGAAAGGTATTAGAACAAATCTTTATTAATAATCACTAGCCAGAATATGCACCTCCACACACCGGGAGCAAGTATTTCAGTTTTAATGTAGTGAAATATATCAAACTAGAAGCAGCTACCGGGCGTTGCCTGGGTGAGGAGAGGATAAAAAAAATATTAGTTCCACAGATCAATTGATTGTTTTGGTCTTCCATAATTGATTTGTTTACGTTTCAATCCCGAACGCCACCAATGATTTTCCCTTCTCTCACGATTCAAATCCTAATTTTCACACAACCATTGTGTCCCATTAGGCGGACACTCTATCGACTAAGATAAACCGGCCCTTAAATGTATTCCCAAATACAAAACGGCGAGAATCCATTTTTTCAATTTTGGCTGGGGGGCGAAGGTCTCGTGTAGCAGGTACACATAATGGCTATAACAAGTCTCCGCTGAATGACCCATACTAGCGACCTTGCATCACGCCCAACCCGCGGCGAACGGGTTGGATAAATACCTACTATGAAAAGTCTTCGCTGGATGTCCCATACTTGCAATCTTGTGTTACATCCTACCCGTTTGGATAAATACCTACTATGAAAAGTCTTCGCTACTTGCAATCTTGTGTTACATCCTACCCGTGGCGAACGGGTTGGATAAATACCTACTCTTCGCTGGATGTCCCATACTTGCAATCTTGTGTTACATCCTACCCGTGGCGAACGGGTTGGATAAATACCTACTATGAAAAGTCTTCGCTGGATGTCCCATACTTGCAATCTTGTGTTACATCCTACCCGTGGCGAACGGTTGGATAAATACCTACTATGAAAAGTCTTCGCTGGGTGTTACATCCTACCCGTGGCGAACGGGTTGGATAAATACCTACTATGAAAAGTCTTCGCTGCCATATACTTGCAATCTTGTGTTACATCCTACCCGTGGCGAACGGGTTGGATAAATACCTACTATGAAAAGTCTTCGCTGGATGTCCCATACTTGCAATCTTGTGTTACATCCTACCCGTGGCGAACGGGTTGGATAAATACCTACTATGAAAAGTCTTCGCTGGATGTCCCATACTTGCAATCTTGTGTTACATCCTACCCGTGGCGAACGGGTTGGATAAATACCTACTATGAAAAGTCTTATACTTGCAATCTTCATCCTACCCGTGGCGAACGGGTTGGATAATACCTACTATGAAAAGTCTTCGCTGGAATACTTGCAATCTTGTGTTACATCCTACCCGTGGCGAACGGGTTGGATAAATACCTACTATGAAAAGTCTTCGCTGGATGTCCCATACTTGCAATCTTGTGTTACATCCTACCCGTGGCGAACGGGTTGGATAAATACCTACTATGAAAAGTCTTCGCTGGATGTCCATACTTGCAATCTTGTGTTACATCCTACCCGTGGCGAACGGGTTGGATAAATACCTACTATGAAAAGTCTTCGCTGGATGATACTTGCAATCTTGTTTACATCCTACCCGTGGCGAACGGGTTGGATAAATACCTACTATGAAAAGTCTTCGCTGGATGTCCCATACTTGCAATCTTGTCGAACGGGTTGGATAAATACCTACTATGAAAAGTCTTCGCTGGATGTTCCATACTTGCAATCTTGTGTTACATCCTACCCGTGGCGAACGGGTTGGATAAATACCTACTATGAAAAGTCTTCGCTGGATGTCCCATACTTGCAATCTTGTTTACATCCTACCCGTGGCGAACGGGTTGGATAAATACCTACTATGAAAAGTCTTCGCTGGATGTCCATACTTGCAATCTTGTGTTACATCCTACCCGTGGCGAACGGGTTGGATAAATACCTACTATGAAAAGTCTTCGCTGGATGTCCCATACTTGCAATCTTGTTTACATCTACCCGTGGCGAACGGGTTGGATAAATACCTACTATGAAAAGTCTTCGCTGGATGTTCCATACTTGCGATGTTGTGCCATGTTCAACACGTGGCTAACGGTTTGATGAATACCGATAATGAAAAATATTTCCAATCCTTTTGGCCACCAAAAATTACTGCTCCTATCAACACAAAATAGGAGTGCCATAAGTCGATCAAGCAATAATTTTCAATAAGCAGATTATGAACAATAGTTTATTGTGACTATTCGAACGCACCCTTTGAAAATTTATGTACGTATTTCTATTTGAGGTTTATACAACGCACCTGACAAATACGACATTAGAATAGTTTAAGAATAAAAAAGGTTATACTATTAGAAAAATCAAGAAGAAAGGACAAAACATGCTTTTTTTTTTGATTGGACAACGTTCTTCAGTTTATATAGAACTTGTATTATATTAGTTTAGTTGTTCTTTTAAGGTTAGCAACAAATAAATGAATAAAGACTTAAGTATTTCTCTGAATGTTTGAGATGAGGCTTGATGATTAGTATTATCTGCGTTATTCGGACTATTGTCCTCGTCTTCATTGTTATTTGTACAACGTTTCGGCCGATATGCCCTCCGGCCTTCTTCAGGTATTTCTTGTCGGATTCGGGAACCTCCTCGGACTCGGGAACCTTCTTGTCGTAGTCGGGAACCTTCTTGTCGTAATCGGGAGCCATCACGGAACTTCGAACCTAATCCTTTATTCAGTCCTCGGGGGTATCCTGTTCTCATTCCGCTAACCATAGCTGGCGTAGGAGTTATGTTAATTATTTTTCTATGTTACTGCTTCTACTTAGGATTGAACCCGGAATCCATAGATAACTGTCAAGTTCTCGAGTCCGACAAGAAACACCTGAAGAAGGCCGGAAGGCATATCGGCCGAAACGTTGTATGAATAACAATGAAGATGGGGACAATAGTCCCAATAACGCAGATAATAAAAACTTAAGATTTAATTTCTAAAAAATTGAATTAGATCACTAAGTAGGCCGGAGCCTATTCTAGTAGTGAACAGGTTTGAATTCAGAGTTTTGCTTCTCATAGACTGGTTGCCTAACCAAGGTTATTTAGCCCAATATTCCCCTACTATTTTCCCATAGCTGGAGGGAGAATAGTTGGTTTCATACCTTTCCCCAGGATATTATCACTATGTGAATTGTGGCTTCGTCCAGGATTTGATTTAATTTAATATAATTTAATTCTTAACTCTATGCTTACTTTAAGCAGCTCTCTCACCACTAAGATCCTACCTTAAACCAATGACAGCAGCTTTCGCACGTGTCACTTGTTTATTTTAGGCCAAAAGTTTAGAGAATCGCGTTCATTGCATGTTCATATTTACACTTTGGTAAAAAAGAATAATTTCCTCGTAAATTCCTACCATAAAATAAACTAAACCCTCCTTTTATGTCCGTGTTTTTGCAATAAAAGTTTTATTTTTTTTGCACCCGTTATTTCACAATACTAAATATATTTTCTGGATTCTTTATTCTTTAACAAATAAAGAAAATATATTGAGTATTGTAAAATAACGGGTGCAAGAAAAATAAAACATTTATTGCAAAAACACGGACATAAAATGAGGGTTCAGTTTATTTAATTGTAGGAATTTACGAGGAAATTGTTCTTTTTTACCTACATTTTTGTGTAGTTTTCTTAAGAGTTTTTTTTTAAATTTTATTTTTGTACACGGTTTTATCAAATACAAATTATTTGTTGCTCTTCCAATATGTGATCTACCGAAGGTTTGTGATCTACTATTGATCTACTATTCATGGCATGTGATCTACTAGGAAAAAAGAAGACATGGTTAGGATTAGGGTTAGTTTAATTGGAAAATAATGGGTAGTTGATGGGTAGATCACATATTGGAATGTAAACAACTCGGTAGATCACATATTGAATTAGAAACCATTCGGTAGATCACATATTGGAAGAGCACCAATTATTTTTAAATAGATCTATTTGACTCGTACTGGTACTACCACGCCGGGTCAGAATATACATGGGGACAAAATAGAATGGTCTCTTTTTTTTTTACCTCAAGAAGGGGGTCCCCTCACGTCACGTGTCCTTTTTAGTCACGTGACAAGGCGAACCCTAGAATCACCTGTGGTGTTACAAGAGGTTTAACGTTTAAGGTTTAAAAGGTAGCTGTGGTTATTCTTGTTGCGTGTTCCTAGGGTTTGCTTTTAACGCCATCATATTTGGTGGTCGCGCTGAAAAAGGAAGGAATTCAAGGAACGAAAAATGAAGAGACAAAGACAAAGACTGGTTTTATGGTTTAGGCTTTATTCACGGGTCATTGCCACCACGTGACAAGGAAATATCTCCCTGGCCAGTAGTAGTGTCTAGACACACAGTTAAGGACTAAGTCAGAATAGCCGACCGAGAGATTATCTTTAGGGTCGGAAGTGGGTCCTTTTTCCCCGCACATGCTCGGAGGGTTCTTCCGGTGAAAGCTCATGGGAGTTTGTTATTCTTATTTTTTATTCTTTTATTTTAATTTTATTCTAATCCTCACATACCCTCTTTTACGAACACTTTGGAAGCGACATACGTAGTGGTTTCGCTTCCCAGCAGATACACACACAGTGCCTGCCTTTTGTTCTCGTACCTCCTGAAATATAGTTTGTGATTTCCACTCATTTTTTGTTTAACCTTTCTTCATGTTCCGTGGAACACATTCTGACTCTTTTATAGTTTTGGACGGTAACTTGGTTCCCTCCTTGTATAATTAAATATTATATAGTATTAATTAACTTGTATTTTCCCCTACCGAATATTCTGTGTTAGGTTACTGTCTTTTAGATAACCCTAATGTGTTGGCATCCTTCCGTCTGCGAAAGACGATGAAGTAGTGTCCAAAATTGTTTTTGGAACTACATAATCTGGGCGGGTTGATATGGAGGATGTACTGTTGCTGAAACAGCAGATCCTCCCTGATACATTTTTATTTCGTTTTTTTTTCGTTTTTAAATGACTTAGAATTACCCAAATTCCAGACCTTATGAGAAAAAAAAGAAAAAAAAAAGAAAAAAAAAAAGAAAAATAAAGAAAAATTTAATCAAATATAAAAGTCAGTCCAAGCCAGAACTTGATGACCTAGCGGTCATGTGGTCTCCTCTTAAATATAAGTCACTGTCATTTTCTATAGAAATTGCTAAATATATTGTAATAGCAGTGGCTACCCGGCGTCGCCTGGGTAGAGGGTGATTTTTAAGAGTTAGTCCCGCAGATACATTATTACTGAATCGTGAGTTGAATTCTCGTGGGATGCCCCATTTAAATCCCTATGTAAAAAAAAAAAAACCTTGTATTGATCCAGCTACTCTGAAAAGAAATGTTAATGTCTACTATCTAAAATATCAAATTAAAAAAAATCCATGCTGTTATCATTTATATTTCATTTTTTAGTTATCTTTACGAATATAAATCAAATCTCTATTATTTTTGCTCAAAAACCAAGCCCTGTTGATATTTAGTGTGTATATATATTTAGTTTATCGTTGATTGTTTATTTTCGAAGTTTCCTCCGGACATACATATACACACAACTGCCATTTATATATATGTATAGATAGATAGATTTATTTTACTTTCTACTCTGAATATAATGCATTTATTTTATTATTTTCTACCCTTAATACATTTCATTTACAGGGACATGTAAAAATACATTTTTGTTTCGTTTTTTTCGTTTTTAAATGACTTAGAATTACCCAAATTCCAGATAACCTAATTCATTATAAGAAACGGCTGTTAACCAAGAGTTAACTCTCCTCTAATTCCTATACTGGGAATAATAGCAAGGGATACTCCTCACCCCTCCTCATGGATTTATTTTAGATAAGATTTGGCATATCAACCGATAAGGGACGATATGCCGAATCTTATATATATATATATATATATATATATATATATATATATATATATATTAATATACCAAGCGTGTTGGTAGATCCTTGCGGAGAGAAAAAACCCGGCAGAGAGTTTGATTGTAAAAATATACTACCAAACATCAACCAGGAAGAAAAAAATTTTTGAAAAAAAGAAAAGACCAAGATATTCGTACCAACAAAAAATAATCTATTGGTATAGTATTTGGCCAAAAGAAAAAACAATTTATATGCATATATATGTATATAAGATATATATATATTCATATAACCGCTAGGAGAAGCTAATTTGTAAAAAGTGCTCGATACCTAAGTAGAGCCAAGTAATAAGGATATCTACTTAGTCAGACGAACCTACTGTTAGTTTCGCATAAAGCTCTTCAGGGCTAAAATCTGACTATATATATATATATATATGCAAGGTGTCTCAAAAACTTATCGAGATTTTTTGTACTTTTTGACACACCTTGTATTCTAAAAAAAGTAACGTTCCATTTATTATTTTTTTCAGAATACAAGGTGTGTCAAAAAGTTCCAAGTATAAAGCTGTAATTACCAAGATAGAAATGAAGAATGAATGGAATGTTATTTTTTTTTCAGAATACAAGGTATGTCAAAAGTACAAAAAATCTCAATGCTTTTTTGACCTTATATATATATATATATATATATATATATATATATATATATATATATATATATATATATATTAATTATTAATTAATCAATTTTCAAAAATTAGGTACGACCTCAATTAAGCACATATTCTTCTCAAAATTGTTGGCTAAAAAAAGCCATATCAAAACATTTGTTTACTTCTCATATATATATATATATATATATATATATATATATATATATATATAATAATAAGATAAATATAAATATATAGAGGTTTTACATATCTATTTATTAGGTGACAAAGGAACATTCACAACCATATTGGTTTCATGCGATGCATTCATCAGGTGAAGATGTTTCAAATGAAAAGACATTTGAAACATCTTCACCTGATGAATGCATCGCATGAAACCAATATGGTTGTGAATGTTCCTTTGTCACCTAATAAATAGATATGTAAAACCTCTATATATTTATATTTATCTTATTATATTATATAACAGCTCTATTTTATATTGAGCACTCTACCAATTAATACTGCTTTTGGTACACCATTCCAGCAAAAGCTGAAATAGTGACCATCTCACACTACAGTATATATATATATATATATATATATATATATATATATATATATATATATATGTGTGTGTGTGTGTGTGTGTGTATATACGAGGAGTAACAGATTGGCTAAAACCCAACAAAATGTGATCAAAAGTTGAGGAAATACGGATAAAGCACAAAACAACTTAATTTAATTGATATTTCGCCTCGGTGTGTTCACCAAGCTTCGTCAGAACATTCATTTGAGACAAAGTCACACAGTATGTTTATATATTGAAAAAGGTAAAGGGAAGGTGAGAAGACGAGGGGTGGATGCGTTGAAAGTTGTGAGGAAAAAAAGAGAGGAAGGGGAAGTGTCAACAAGGATACGGTGGTTTGTAAGTTCAAAGCGGTGAAGTCAGGGTAATTGAATGTCAGGAGTGGAGAAAGGCGCCAGATAGTAGTTGGTATCTATATATTTTTTAAAAAATATTTTTTATTTATAGTTGTGATAGGGGATCGGAATTTTTGTTTTGATGTATTTCAGAGATTCTATGATTTTTGCGTTTTCGTGTATTCTTTCTAAGTTATCCTTTGTTTATTTTGGTTTTGTTCTCTTGAGTTACGATATTTGCAATGGCTTGCACAAGGTGGAAAAAAACCGGGCCATTGTTTTATGATTTTTGAGTTTGCAATGACCGCTGATTCGCATAAACGGCGTAATTTCTTACAATATACGGGTTTGAGTAATAATGCATGGTTGAAGTAAAACAACGAAAAACAAAATCAAAAACAAAAAAGTCAAACATGCTACAATAATTATTTTTGAGTTTTAAGAAAATAACTTCTAAATTTTAAAATAACCTTTTTCGGGTGTCGGAATTTGTATTTTTTTAATGTTATTCAGGATTTGATCTTTCTAGAAATATAAAAATTAGGAACTGGAAATTTTTTTCTTCAAATGACCACCGGTTAACCTTTCCCCTACATTCTGAATCGATAAAACACTTTTTTCTTCAAGTTTTTTTTTTTTAAATGAAATAAGCTATTCATCCTAAAATTAAGTCATTAACGAATAATGTGGTGAAAATTTCATAATAGTTTGAACATTCTAAAAAATATTACCTCCCATTGCGAACTCTGCGCATACCTAGTTAATATAATGAAAATTTATCTTACATAAAAAAAGTTATTTCTCAAAAAAGTTTTTACACGTGTTATTTTTTAAAGGAAGATTTACGATCAAATTTTTCTCAGAATTTCAACACCCAAGTAAAATAAATGATTAAAATCAACAACAACAACAACAACAACAACAACAACAACAACAACAACCGAAGAAAAAAAAAAGAAAAAGAAAAAGAAAAAGAAAAAAAAACTATATAAATAATAAAACATTTAAAAAGTTTTATTGACAGAATATTTGTATTAAACCCCACCCGACACTTAACTCTCAATAAATCATAGTTTGACTGAAAATTAAATTTACATTTTTTTAAAGATTAATCCCCAAATATTCTAATCGGTTGATTTAAAAAAAAAATTAAAAATAGAAAGAAGAAAAAAAAGAAATGACCCTGAACTGGAAAATTAGGAATGCAATAAAATTTTCATATTTTTTTCTTGGAAAACTACTACTACTACTACTACTACTACTACTACTACTACTACTACTACTTCTTCTTCTTCTTCTTCTTTTCTTCTTCTTATTATTATTATTATTATTATTATTATTATTATTATTATTATCACTTCTTTTGAGTTTTTCACATCAGCGTTAGCTGATGGTATTTCACTGAAGGCTGAGTGACAACAAGTCTCCTCAGGTCTCCAGGACTATTCTGAGTATTCTAGCCGATTGCAGCAGTGCAGTAGCCTGAATGGTCTCAATTCTTCCTCTGATTTCTAGATCCTCCAGTCTTTTTTCCAAGTTTATTGGGACCGTTTCAAGTGCACCAACTACAATTAGTATTACTTTGACTCTCATATTCCACAGCTTTTTCAGTTCTCTGGCAAGGTCCAGATATTTATCCATTTTTTCATTTTCCTTCATCTTCACCCTGTGATCTGCTGGAACCGCAAAGTCCACCAGTTGACACGTTCTCTTTTTTTGTTAATCAACACTAGGTCTGGTCTCCTGGCTGGGATAGGGTGATCCGTCTTTATCTCAAAGTCACAGAGAAATTTATGCATTTCATTCTCAAGAACAGATTTTGGTTTATGCATATACTATTTTGTTGTATGGTCAAAAATTAATTTTTTGCATAATTCCCAGTGGATCACCTTCCCAACTCAGTCGTGCCTAGTTTTGTATTCCCGTTGTGCTAGTTTGCTACATTCACTTAATACATGGTTTACAGTCTAATCTCTGTCACCATTCATTCATTGGCAATTCAGTCTCGAAAGACTATGATAAAAGTTTTTGTGTGCTCCTGAGGTTGCAGCGCCTCCTGTGACTATGAAGTCCTATGTTTGGGAAACATTCTCGATCACAGATTTTGCATTTGTAGGTTGTCCCTGTAGATGATGATGTCCCGATGCTTTGTTGCCGTTGCTTTCTTATGGACCTCTTAGCTTCATGATGTTGTATCAGGGTGAATTCTGACGTGTACAGGCCTCTATGGAGATTCTGCCGCCACCGAGGGCGGTCTTGAGCCAAATTTTCCCAGCTGGAAGGGACAATGCCAAAGCACCTGAGATCATTTTTGCAGACATCCTTGAATCGCAGTAGGGGGCGACCAATCTGTCTTTTACCAGATGTTAGCTCTCCATACAGGATGTCTTTCGGGATTCGTCCATCATCCATCCGACGTACATGACCCAACCATCGGAGACGACGTTGTCTCAGTAGAGAGTACAGGCTGGGGAGTTGAGCTCTCTCTAGGACTGCTGTGTTAGTGATCCTGTCCCTCCAGGTGATGCCCAGTACACGTCTAAGGCAGCGAAGGTAGAAGGTATTTAGCCGCCGCTCTTGGTGGGAGTATAAGGTCCATGTTTCACTTCCATACATGAGGGTGCTGATGACACATGCCCTATACACTTGTACCTTTGTACGGATAGTGAGCTTGCTGTTGTCCCACACTCTTGTTGTGAGCTTCCCAAAAGTTGAGGCAGCTTTTCCTATCCGGCAACTGAGTTCAGCATCAAGTGACAGGTTGTCAGTGATGGTGGATCCAAGGTAGGTGAAGGTGTTTACGGCTTCCAGGGTGTAGCTGTTGATGGTGATGGAGGGAGGATTTCCAGTTCCCTGACCCATCGTCTTAGTTTTCTTTATACTAATGGTCAGGCTGAAGTCCTGGCAGGCTTGGGTGAACTGGTCCATGAGTGTTTGCAGCTGCTCCTGAGAGTGTGCTACCACTGCTGCATTATCATCAGCAAATAGCATGTCCCGAATGACAAATTGCTTGACCTTTGTTTTTGCTTTTAGACGGCTGGGATTCAACAGATTTCTATCTGTCCTTGTGTGAAGGTAGACTCCTTCTGTTGATTTACCAAAAGCCTGGCACAGAAGGAGGGAAAAGAAGATCCCAAACAGAGTGGGAGCCAACACGCATCCCTGCTTGACACCACGACGAATGCTGAAAGGGTCTGAGGTGGACCCATCAAACTGGATGGTGCCTTTCATGTCAGTGTGAAAAGACTGAAGAATGCGGAGAAGCTTTGGGGGGGCAGCCTATTCTTTCTATTAACTGGAAGAGACCACTCCTGCTTACAAGGTCGAAAGCTTTTGTGAGGTCAATAAATGCTATGTAGAGTGGTCTTCTCTGTTCTCTACATTTCTCCTGAAGTTGCCTCAGAGAGAAGATCATGTCAGTAGTGGACCTTCCTACTCTGAAACCGGCCTGTGATTCAGGGTAAGCCTTTTCTGCGAGGATCTGAAGTCTATTTAGTGCAACTCTAGCAAAGAGTTTACCTGTAATGCTGAGTAAAGAAATACCACGGTAATTATTGCAATCGCTCCTGTCTCCCTTGTTCTTATACAGTGTTACGATGGTGGCATCCCTCATGTCTTGTGGGATAACCCCTTCACTCCAGCATAGGCAAAGGAGCTTGTGGAGTTTTTCTAGGAGAACAGGCTTCCCACACTTTAGGATTTCAGCTGTAATTCCGTCGCTTCCAGGTGATTTGCCACAGTTTAGTCTGTCAAGGGCAATGCAAAGTTCTTCAGTTGTAGGTTCCTTATCTAGCTCTTCTGCTACTGGTTGTTGCTCTACATGACGTAGAGCTGCATCAGAAACGGTGTTGTCGCTGGCGTAGAGTTCTGAGTAAGGTTCTACCCAGTGATCAAGTTGTTTAGATCGATCTTTTATGATTTCTCCTGAGGCTGATTTCAGAGGAGCGATTTTGCGATGTGATGGTCCAAGCGCCTTTTTTATGCCGTCGTACATGCCTTTGATATTACCAGACTCAGCAGCTGATTGAATGCTGCTGCAAAGCTGTAGCCAGTAACTGTTAGCACAGCGACGTACAGTTTGTTGTAGCTTCTTCCTTGAAGCTCTAAGGGCATGTAAATTCTTGTCATTCGGCACAGATTTGTAATTAATGGAAGCTATATTTTTTTCTTCCAAGATTGGTGTCAATACAGAGTCATTGGCTTCGAACCAATCATTTGACCTACGTACTCTTTTGCCAAAAACCGCCAGGGCTGTGTTATGGATGGTGGTCCGAAGGCCATCCCAATATTGCTGGGCAGAGCAACACTGTGGTAGGTGGTGGAGAGACTCCTCTAGGGCACAGAGGAAGGCAGCAGCTTTGGTTGGGTCAGCTGCTTTGGCACTATCGACACGAGGGCGTCCATTTAATTTGACTCTGTGGAAATTTTTCATTTGCAGTTTCACTCTACAGCAGACGAGGGAGTGGTCCGAGTCACAGTCTGCGCTGTGAAAGGTACGGGTTTGGAGGACACTTTTGAGGTTGGAGCGCCGTGTTATGATCAGGTCCAACTGGTGCCAGTGGCCAGATCGTGGGTGTCTCCAGGAAACTTTGTGACGCGGTTTGGATTGAAAATATGAGTTGGTGATGCATAGATTGTGGTATGTGCAGAACTCAAGGAGACGTTGTCCATTCTCATTACTTCTACCAATGCCATGATAACCCAAGCAAGATGGCCAGGAGTCATGGTCAGCACCAACTCTTGCATTAAAGTCACCAAGAAGATAAAGTTGATCTTGTTTGGGGATGTCTTTTATAATCAACTCAAGCTCATCATAAAATTTGTCCTTTGTTTCTTGAGGGGCGCTAAGTGTTGGGGCGTATACACTAACCAGGTGAACAGGTCCTATCGAAGAGTTCAGGCGGAAGGTCAAAATTCTCTCTGAACCACCTGTAGGTGGTACTATTGCTCCCAGTAAAGTGTTCCTGACTGCAAAGCCAACTCCATGCTCTCTGGTTTCACCAGGAGGTTTCCCTTGCCAGAAAAAGGTGTAGTCTCTTTCTTTCAATGAGCCTGACGAGAGAAGTCGGGTTTCTTGAAGAGTAGAGATGTCAACTTGTCTCTTCAAGAGTTCTTTATTAATGACTGCAGTTTTGCGTGCATCTCTTATATCCATTTTATCATTGTTAGTTTGTCCGGGTGTCATTGTCCTAACATTCCAGCATCCGAGGCGTAATGCAAGAGTCTTAGTTTTGTTCGTTTTGTTTGGTGCATATGTTTGCAACCCGCTTGTTAGGATAAATCCCTTAGCTACATGCACCCAATGGAGCAGGCAGGTTGTGGCGGGACAGCACCTAATTGGCTGAGGGCTGCCCAGCTTGAGGCGGGCGGTAGCTGTCCAGTGAGATGAAGACATCTCTCCCACCGACGGAGGTCGCCCTGGCGCCCAACTCTACGTCAAACGAGAAAGGGCTTATAACCGGTAACTGCTGACCTCCAGTGCTGTGCCCACAGCACAGTGTAGAAGGAGTTTCCCCTCCAGGGCACAAAAAAAAAAGAGCCTGGGCAAGATGTATGGAGGCCCTGGGTTGCCCAAGTGACAGGGCCCCCCTCTCTGCCTTGCTGGCGTGATCCGAAGGAATGGTGAACCACTACATTCGGCGTCAGTTTGGCTGCAGGAGTTGCCAGTTAGTATTTTACACACTGAACTGCCTAACGGAGTCCAAGCCGTGATTTCTGTCAGGGTTTTCTCCCTTAGCCTTTTCCTATCCAGAGGATACCACAAGGCAGTGGGGGTTATTTAGACTATTACGCGCCTGGATACCAGCCCAGGTATTTCTGTGCTCTCGCGTTAATGTGCTAGATGGCCATTGAGCGGGAAGCTTCCTCCGCCCTTTCACAGGTTTTGTTTTTCGTCCTGCTGGGTGTCTAGCCACCCTCCTCACCAGGCATACTGTCACTGCATAATCTACATTTACTGTTTTGTTGCGTCTTATCAGTTTTTGCTTTGATATAATTTGTTCTTATGGCATTATTTTGTGCAGCAATTATTAGTGATTCAGTTTCTCTCTTGAGGTTTCCTCTTCTTAACCATGTCCAAGTCCTTTTATGTGCAACCTCTCCGATTTGTCGTTTGAAGTGTCCATATAATTGTTTTTCTTCCCATCTTTGTTTTCTAGTTTTCGTTGTTTTTCTGTTTGTCCATATATTACCTCTGCTATTGTTGGCTGCCATAAGTAATTTTCTTTGTTCTTTTTTGTGTATTCTTCGGGTCCTTTGATTGTGGCCTCTACACAGTCCTCTGTGTTGGCAAGACCTCTTCCACCGTCTTTTCTTGATACATATAGTCTATCTTTATCATCTCTAGGGTGTAGAGCCTTGTGCATCGTCATTAATTTCCTCGTCCTTTGGTCGATCTGTCTGAGTTCTTCTCTGATTCTAAAGCGCAGGAACCTGGATCTTATTTTAAAGTGATTCATAGAGAATCCAAAAAGGTTCTTTTCAAGATAGACTCCGAAGGTGAAGGTCACTTCTTTTTCTCGCTCTGTAAAAAAGTTACCGGGATCATTTCAAAGCGGTCAAAGTATGTCGCATTCTTTGAAAAGAAAAATATACGTTGAACCTCACCTCGCAGGGTAATAACAAGATAAGATGTTTCATTTTTTTAAAAAGTTGTATACTTTAGTTTAAACAAATTACAAGATATGTCATAAAAGTATCGAGATTGAAGCTGTATTTATCAAGATAGAAATGAACAATGAATGGAACGTTATTTTTTTTCAGAATACAAGGTGTGTCATTAAAGTATCAAGATTGACGCTGTATTTATTAAGATATAAATGAAAATGAATGGAACATTAATTTTTTTCAGAATACAAGGTGTGCCATAAAAGTATCGAGACTGATGCTGTATTTATCAAGATTGAAATTAACAATGAATGGAACGTTAATTTTTTCAGAATTCAAGGTGTGTCATAAAAGTGCAGAGTTTGTAGCTGTATTTAGCAAGATAGAAATGAACAATGAATAGAATGTTATTTTTTTTTCAGAATACAAGGTGTGTCATAAAGGTATTGAGATTGAGCTGTATTTACCAAGATAGAAATGAATAATGAATGGAAAGTTAATTATTTTTTCAGAATACAAGGTGTGTCATAAAAATATCGAGATTGAAGCTGTATTTATCAAGATAGAAATTAACAATGAATGGAACGTTATTTTTTTTCAGAATACAAGGTGTGTCATAAAAATATCGAGATTGAAGCTGTATTTATCAAGATAGAAATGAAAAATGAATGGAACGTTAATTATTTTTTCAGAATACAAGGTGTATCAAAAAGTACAAAAAATCTCAATACTTTTTCGACACACTTTGTATTTCTCGTAAATTATAAATATAATTGAACTTCACGGCTCGGATTTCACCATCATATATATATATATATATATATATATATATATATATATATATATATATACATATTCCGTAGTTAGGGTCTTTCCATGTGTGGTTTAACCAAGCTGATGCAGGTAGACCATAAGGAGAGCTCAATGTGCCTAATATCAGTGAGTAAAAGGACAGAGCAAGAAATTTAGTAAATGAAGAAAAACTCTAAACTTGCTTCATTACAATAATTTATTTCAACCGTATTAATACGGCATCTTCAGGTAATCACAAGAACATGACTCTTACTGAGAATTTCACTTCTTATATTTTATACTTTATATGTTATTTTTCACCTTTAGATCCCATTTGGTAAATTTTAATTTTTAATCTGTAACGTTACTTTATTATTTTATATTTTAACTTTTATATTATTTATTGAGTAATATACCACTACCTCTTACTGTATTCAATTTTGTTCTAGTCTACCCTATATCATTCAAATAGTCCTAAAATTAAATTCTTATCTTATATTAATCTTAAGTTTATTCTTTATCCTTAGTTTATTCTCTAACACTTTACCTTCACAATTTACCTCCCACCTCTTATTTGCTTCTTATTTTAATTTTATTTTTATTAGATTTGTATTTTTTATTTTTATTTTATTTTATTTTATTTTATTTTATTAATTTTAACTATTATGTTTTATTCCTTTACTTTATTGTTATTATTATTATTTTTATTTTTATTTCTTTACTTTTATTTCTATATTATTTTGTTATCTTTATTTTTCTCTTTCTTTTTCTTCTTTTTCTTATTTTTAGCCTTTAAATTCTGCTCATTTTGTATATACACTCTTACAACTATTTCCCCAAGGAATCTGCCCCAAGCTAAGCCACACCTCATCCAAAACATAGACCTCCCCGCTTCATCCAAAGAAACTAACCCTACCCATTCCAAAATAAGACACCAACCCTCCCTCCCCTAAATTGATAGATATAAAATAGATGTTACTTTGGGAAATTCTCAGTAAGAGTCATGTTCTTGTGATTACCTGAAGATGCCGTATTAATACGGTTGAAACAAATTATTGTAATGAAGCAAGTTTAGAGTTTTTCTTCATTTACTATATATATATATATATATATATATATATATATATATATATATATATATATGAAGAAAAAAGCGTTATTATGCGCGTACACTACTTAAATAGACTGTGCCATGCATTTGACTGGTTGTTAGCATCAGCCAATCAGACGTCTGTTAGCGTCTCAAGGTAGTAGGTGTATTAGAGTTTGATCATCTCTGATAGGGTCAGCCTGGCAAGGGGAGTATGATGTTGAGAGTCCCGAAACTTCCCGGTGACCCACATCACTGATTACACCTACCAGCGCCCCAAATGTATGACCGTATATTAAAGGTATATATATGTTTATGAAAAGGGGGTAATTTAACGGAGAAGGCAAAAATTCGAGCGAGTCCCAATTTTGACTGTCGAAAAAAATAATCAACCGAAAAAATCGTATATAAAAGTGCTCGATACATTTGTAGAGCTAATTTAGAAAACCGATATAATCAGAGTAAGCCTATTCGTTAGAGTGGCGGAGACTTGAAGTCAACGGCATTTAGTAATATCGGAAATCCGATAGTGAATTATCTCTCCCTGCCGCTAGGGGGCGAATCGCCAACATGCGATGTTGGCGCCAGAATCAAAACTGTTACTTATCAGAGAGCAGTTATCGAGGAGACACGCAAAAATAAGCGCTCTCACCACCTTGTCCATAAATAGGGCTCACTTGTCTGTAGATTGTCAACCCGAGGAGACACGCAAAAATAAGCGCTCTCACCACCTTGCCCCCGAGAAAGGGCTGAACTTGTCTGTAGGCTGTCGACCTGAACAGAGGCGTTTTAACAGCATATTTTCTGAAGGCCGTTTCGACAGCATACTTATCAGAAGGCTGAGGACCTAAATAGTCTACTTGAAAAGGGCCCCATCCACTGTCATTTAAAAGAACAGTTACCCAGGCGAGAAGCTTCTAAAATAGCATCCCCTACTTTACTTATCGGACGAGAACCGACAAAACGGACGTGTCTCCACAGAACTCTACAACCAACGACCAGAATACTCTTGTTAGTGCCACTTCTCCATCGAACAGTATTTCACCTCACATATAAGTCTGGTAGCAGATGCCAATAAGATTTGCAACAAATTATTGTATTATTTGTCAATACATGTATTAAATTTCCATTGTGTGTTTGTCTTCTTTCGTCCGAACAATTTGCCTACAACTGGGAGATTTAAGAGCCCACCCCTTTAAACCCGTAATTCCTCTTAGTAACTGACACTTTCTCGTCTATGTTTTGAAATTGCCTACATGATATTGAGCACTCTTTACTTATATAGATATAGTAAACTACATTGTTGTTTTGAGTATATATTTTTTAAGTTGTTTTAAAGTTGTATTGAGATTCCACGAAAAAGTTGTTTTCTTTTTAAATAAAAACACTGAAAAGAAAAGAAAAGAAAAGAAAATATTTGGACATATTTGCGACATCTGATAAAAACACATTACAAAACGACAACGAAAAAAGGAAGGAAACAAATAAACTTTTAATCTTCATTTAAAACGGAACCACATGTAAAAATGGGCATAAAAACTCAATGCAAATTCCATCTTAAAAGGCCGAGTTTTTCTTGTCAAACGGGAAAAATTTTTGATTTTCTATTTTACTTAATAACTAAATTTTACTATAATATATCTTATTATAATGGAGATTGTGGGTTTGTCTGTCTGTAACCGAAACTATATTACTATACAAGTCACAATTCCTTTAGTTATTTACATCATATTCTCTATGATTTTATTTTTATTTAAACCTCAAATATTAATAAAATTGTTTTACATTACTTACACTGTTGACCATATCGACATACTAATAACATGCAATTGTATTTATATATACAACAAAATAGAGGTTTACAGTATGAATGGGAAGGCTAATTTGCATATTGATCTTAAAAAATTGATTTTAATAAATATATGCTTAGTATTATTGATTTCTAATTGTTTGGTTTTATCTTATTGAATATGAGCAAAAATCTCTTCAATAAATCTTAAAAGAAATCTCTTAACAAGAAGAAATAACTGTGATATTATTCTTTACTTCTATTTTAACTAAACAGTTTAATTAGGAAAATTTACCAATGAAAGACGGGAGTAACGGAAAATGATGGAAGAGTTAGTTTCAAAGTTGTTCTATTTTTCAATCATACCCCTTCTGTTCAAAATCATTTTATCTACATTCTTATTCAGTTTCATTAGCCTTTCTAATTTAATATCATATTTTATTATAAAATTTAATTAAAATACTTGCACCCGGAGGGTGCATATATTTGCTAGTATAAATAATATCATTAATTAAGGAATTTGCATTAATTTTTTAATTAAAACAATTAACAACAAAGTAAATATATGACCATATTAAATATCACCAGGGCTTGGTTTTTTAGCAAAAATAATAGTGATTTGATTTATATTCGTGAAGATAATTAAAAAATAAAATTTAAATGATAACAGCATGGGTTTTTTTTCATATAATATTTTAAATAGTAGACATTAAGATTTCTTTTCAGAGTAGCTGGATCAATGCAAGGTCTATTTTTTAAATTTTTTTACATAGGGATTTAAATGGGGCATCCGACGAGGATTCAACTCACGATTCAGTAATAATGGATCTGCGGGACTAACTTTAAAAAAATCCCCCTCTACCCAGGCGACGCCAGGTAGCCGCTGCCAGTATTATAATATATAAATTCAATTTATAAATTCATAATGGATGTTATTGTTATTGGCATTTCAGTCTCGGAAGACTATAATAAAGTTTTTGTGCCCCTGAAATTACAGCGCCTCCTGTGACTGTGAAGTCCGATGTTTGAAAAACATTCTTGACCGTAGATGTCGTATTTGAAGGTTGTCCCTGAAGATGTTGGTGTGCCGGTGCTTTGTTGCCGCTGCTTTCTACTGGATATATTATATATATTAATATGTAGAAAGTTTTGTAGAAAAAACAACAAGATGTTAAAAGTTTTGCTGACAGAAATCTGTTTCGACATTATGAATATGTCTTTATCAAAGCAACATTGTAAGCGGAAAAACGAAATAAATATATCATTAATTACGAGGCACAGAACGCTCTCGATCTGTACCGGAATTTGTACTCGTAATTAATGATATATTTATTTCATTTTTCCGCTTACAATGTTGCTTTGATAAAGACATCTTATTATAATGGAGATTGTGTGTTTTTCTTTCTGTAACCGAAACTATATTACTACTCAAGTCATAATTCCCTTCGTTATTTACATCACATTCTCCATGATTTTATTTTTATTTAAACCTTAATTATTAATAAAATTGCTTCACCTTTTTATTAGTGTTGTCCATATCTGCATACAAATAATATGCAATTGTATTTATATATACAAAAAATAGCGGTTTACAGTGTGAATGGGAAGGCTAATTTGCATATTGATATTAAAAATGTGATTTTATTAAATATGTGCTTAGTATTATTGATTTCTAATTGTTTGGTTTTATTTTAATTAATATAAGCAAAAATCTCTTCAATGGATCTTAAATGAAATCTATTAACAAGAAAAAATAACTGTCATTTTATTCTTTATTTCCTAATTTAACTAAATAGTTAAATTAGGAAAATTTACCAATGAAAGACGGGAGTAACGGAAAATGGTGGAAGAGTTGTTTCAAAGTTGTTCTATTTTTCAATCATACCCCCTCTGTTCCAAATCTTTTTATCTGCATTCTTATTCAGTTTCATTAGCCTTTCTAATTTAATATGATATTTTATTATATTAAAACTTAAATACTTGCACCCGGAGGGTGCATATATTTGCTAGTATTCATAATGTCAAAACAGATTTCTGTCAGCAAAACTTTTAACATCGTGTTGTTTTTTCTACAAAACTTTCTACATATTGTCGGATTCAATATCCATTTTTACCTTTCATATATTAATGTATCTTTGCTTCATATTATTTAAGTATTTCAAATTGGGAATATGCATTAAACTCAATGCAAATTCCATTTTAAAAGGCCGAGTTTTTCTTGTCAAACGGAAAAAATTGTTGATTTTCTATTTTATTTAATTACGAAATATTCAACTATCAACAATTATAAAATTATAATGAATGATATTATTCATACTAGCAAGAATATGCACCCTCCGTACGTAAGTATTTAAGTTTTTAAAAAAAGTAAAGTCGACGGAGTGGCCTATTGTCAGTATCAGCCAAACAGCGAGGGAGTCTATTCCCTTTTCACTAGCGCTAGACCAGGGAGATTGTTTTTGTGTCTGAAGTGAGCGCCACACCTACCATCAGCTCGTCACTTTACCGCACAGATCCCTGTGCTAATCATACGCTGAGTTGGAGAGGGTTAAATAAGAACGCATATAAAAAGATTACACTTATTTTAGTTATATTCTAATTGGTTTCCATATAAAATAATTTATTAGATTGATTTCAATACGTTTGAGAATGATACAATAATATTAGAGATCATTAACGGCAAGTAATTATTTATTAAACCTGGTTTTGTTAAAACCAGTATGCAAATTAACCTCACCATATATTATGTAAACCTTTATTTCTTAGTGATATATAAGATGCATGGCAGGATTTTAAACGCACTATAAACAGGGATATGGGCCGGGTTAGCTCAGTCGGTAGAGCGTTCGGCTAGAAACCACAAGGTTCCTAGTTCGATACCGGTCCTCGCCAACTCAGCGTATGAGTAGCACAGGGATCTGTGTGGTAAAGTAAGGAGCTGACGGTAGGTGTGGTGCTCCACCTCAGACGCTAAAAATAACCTCCTTGGTCTAGCGCAAGTGAAAAGGGGATAGACTCCCTCGCTAATTGGCTGATACCGACTTTAGGCCACCCCGACGACTTTTTACTTATAAACAGGGTCTGTTTTGCGACAAGTCTCAGATTTTCATGGAGACATCATTAATAAGTAAGATATATTCTATGTATTAATGAGTTTGACAATAAATTAAATACTCATTGATAAACTTACACAATTCCTGGGGGTATTGTGACGTAAACAGTTGCTTAGTTTCGATTACAGATATACACTGAATCTCTAATAAGATATTATATATATATATATATATATATATATATATATATATATATATATCCACAGACACGTGTTTCGACTTATCAAGTCTCTCCAGTGTGGTTAGACATTTGTAAGCTGCCTACAGACGGGATTGAAATCCGATCGGTTCAGCATCAGTCAGACACCTTAACCGCTAGAAATGCGAAGGGGATTATAATTGTTTTTAATACACACATCCCTATGTATATAAAGGCCGCCGTATAGTGCTCCATCCCCTTATATAGGAGAGCGTTGCGTTTACGCTTTAGTTGGCGGTCGTCAGCGAAATCCCCCCCCCAAAGTGCCCAACCCCAGGTAGATGGGGAGCATATATATATATATATGGTGATTGCCACTTCTTCACAGAATAAGGCCATTTCTACAAGTATTTCAGTTGTGAGTAGTTGTGAGTAGTTGTGAGCATGCAGATGGCCCACGGATCCAGCTTGTTTTTATGTACCCTGTCAGACATATGGAACCCTCGACATACAGGCCCTGCCACATAGGTCAGACTTCAATGTGGGAAATGTTTCCATGGTGTGTCATGTGTTGCTTCAGGATGGAGGGCTCAAGTCACCTTGCCTTAAACTTCTTACAGCTACCATATCAGGATGCTCCCCTGTCACGATACCAGTACATAGTTTGGTGTTTCCCAATCTCTCACGATCGGGAAGTGTCCAGACATTCCTGGTGGCTATTCTTTGCCTTGTTTTGTTTTGTAATATTTTCTTGTTTTCAGCCCAGCTAATGTGGTTTCTGGCCTGCTTGATAGGTGAACAGGCATTTGTTTAGGTCACCTTTTCTAGACACTTCCCAAATGGCTGGGTGAGCAGTATTAACCAAGGGGCTGTTCATTTACCCACAACCTCGCAGAGCCACGTCGCTGTTCAATCAGCAAGGTGGTGACGTTAAGTAGGTCACGAATCACGCCGTATGTAGATTCACATTTGCATGCTTCCGGTACGTCAGGCCTGCACAACTCACCATTCCTCCCTCACTCTGGGACTTGTAGAAATATCTGCACATGTTTTTTGTTTTACATGTTGTGCGCTTGTGTGACACGCACCACATGCTCTCCTTCCACAGTCAAGTATCAGTGACAAGCCGAGGCAAGATGACTAAGAGACTTTGGGGAAAGCAGGTAGATGATCTGACGAGATCTACGGGTCCACCACACCGTGGAAAAAATATTCTAAGTTTTAACTTAGTATAAGTCCATAGGTTCCGTTTTCTATTAAATAGGTGAATTTTTTTATGCGTTCCTGTAAAACGAAATGGATTAGGGCAAAAATTTAAACGCATTTGGCCATAGTGTTAATACAATATTTACTATTTGAAATAAAAATAAGTTACTTATCTTTGAGAGCCGACTTCAGTAAATGGTCTCTGACCGTCTTCATTTTTTATATTGACAAAATTACTCTTTCCTATTTCTACGTGAGTAGGCCAGTCCGGTGGGGTGGGGGGTATAAGTTCTAATAAGTCAGGTTAAATGACGAGACGAGATAAGTAAAAATGAATGTACATTTTTTTATATATTAAAAAAAAATTCAAATACTTTAAACAAAAAAAAAAAAAAAACCCACCTCAAACAAGATCAACTTCGAATCTAGCCAACATATTCTCAAATTCTTTCCCATCAATTCTCCCACCCGCCATTACCCATAAATTTCTTATAAACTTTTGAGTTCCTCCCCCTACTTATTCCTACGGCTACTCTGTTTCAAAAGAACCATGGAAACATCTCACCATTTCACACCTGATGATGGCACTAAGTAGTGCAGAAAGCACTAGTGTAAGAATCTTTGGTAGATTCATTTACCAATTCCACCCCGATATAAAAAAAAAATAGCCAGGCAATTGGAAAGGATAGAAAAGAAACTCGTCAGACAGGAAATATCTCTCAAATTCAACAGAACATGCGCGCATATATATATATATATATATATATATATATATATATATATATATCATAGACATATATAAATACATATATATCAACTAAGAAGCATACGTGGACCCCACAACATATATATATATATATATATATATATATATATATATATATATATATATATATATATATATATTATATATAAGGATATGAAAACACACAATGCTGTTAAAATGAAAATATTTTATATCATATTCATAGCTAATATTGAACAATATTTCGATTTATAAAAATCCTCTTCAGAGCTTGGTATTTTATTCTGGACTCATCGAGAGAGAAGCTGAAAATAATTTGGGAAAGAAAGCTTCTCGCCAGGAATCCCTAGACCTGACAATACCAAAATTACTACTCACAGTCGAAGACCCTACAAACTTTTATTTTTTACTAAAAATTTTTGCTCTACTGCCTAAGGCAGTGTTCTCTTTTACATAATAACACAAAGGCAAAATAAGTATTCCAAACAATCTCAAAAATGCATTTACACATATTTTAGGGTTTTTTAAAACCCAAGAACTATTTCTTTTAAGGGAACCATTTTTTACCAGTGGGAATGACCAGGTCACATGGTACCTTATTCAGGGTAAGGGGAGGAAAGTGGGAGGGGAAGCATAAACCAGACTTGATGACCTTGACAAGACAAAAAATTACAATTACTACTAATCTGCCTAGAACAGCGGCAGCAGTCAATGGAATATGGTAGAGTTTATCTATTATGAATTATCGAAAATAAGACAATCACTCGAACGGAATATCGTTATTGTCAAAAACAAGTCAGGAGTGAAGAAATATTCTGATTTATTCAATTCAAAGTGTGCCATTCTCTCTCGCATATATACAGGGTGTTTGGGAGAAATTTGACATATCTATATTTATTTGGTTATTTTTCTCTGTAGGTTGGAGGTATTGACGCACACTACACATTATTTAAATGCTTGGACACTTCTTCATTCATATACGTGATGACAAATAGAATGGATGACTGGAACCCACCTGAATCACGGAAGAGAATAACTTGTATCATGATGATCTGCGCCGGCCATCAAAATAAGGAGATGATGGCGGTTATTTTGAGTGAAACTTGTTGACAATAGTAATTTCCGTGCCTGCTTAATTTCTTTACAATCCATTAAATTTTGTAGTGTCAACTTTTATCTCCTAAAGGCTGTTTTACTGTTTAGTTTAATGATGCGAAAATTATATTAAATTATTCCTTACTTTTAGGATTGATTTATGTTTGAAAAAAATTCCATTTTAATTGGTTCTAATTAGTTGTAATTTGTCAAAAACTGACCAATCTATTACTTTATATTCTGCCTATCACTTTCTTCCTCTCTATGTATATCTTGATTACCTCTATATATGTGAGTTTCTCTGGGAGTGTAGAGAGAGAGAGAGATGGGAGAATTTGAAATGTATTGGTACATTAAATTTCATAAGCAGCAACCCGTAGCTTAAATTAGGTCAAACCAATCTCTTACTTTACATTCTGCCTATCACTTTCTTCCTCTCTATGTATATCTTGATTACCTCATTATATATATTAATTTCTCTGGGAAAGTAGAGAGAGAGAGAGAGAGAGAGAGAGAGAGAGAGAGAGAGAGAGAGAGAGAGAGAGAGAGAGAGAGAGAGAGAAATGGGAAAATCTGACAAAATGTGAAAAATATAAATAGAAAAGTAGATAAACTAACACAAACAAATTATTCAATTAGGATTTCATTTTTATCAAAAGACTTCATAAGAATTAATAGAAAGAAATATATATATATATATATATATATATATATATACAGAGAGAGAGAGAGAGAGAGAAGAGAGAGAGAGAGAGAGAGAGAGAGAGAGAGAGAGAGAGAGAGATACTGGATTTATCGAAGCATGAAAAAAATAAATATAGCAAATATTTAAAATTCCAAAGTTTATATATATATATATATATATATATATATATATATATATATATATATATATATAGCAAATAGTTTGTACACATATAATCAAATTTTTCCTATTCATTAATAAAGTTTAAAAATAATTTTTGTATTCAAATCTAAATTAATTTTAAATATTTTTCTAACGGCTACAGATTCACTAGTTATTCTAAACAGAAAGTTAACATATACCTTTTGCTACATTTAGGAGATTTTGATTTGCTATTATTTCAGCATTTTTCTTTTTTAATCTAAATTTGTTTTCTATTCTAAACTTTTATGCTTAAGTTAATAAACCCAGTATATTTATTTTTCTATATCTTATTATAATGGAGATTGTGTGTTTTTCTGTCTGTAACCGAAACTATATTCCTACTCAAGTCACAATTCTCTTAGTTAATAAACCCAGTATATTTATTTTTCTATATCTTATTATAATGGAGATTGTGTGTTTTTCTGTCTGTAACCGAAACTATATTCCTACTCAAGTCACAATTCTCTTAGTTATTGACATCACATCCTCCATGATTTTATTTTTATTTTACCTCAATTATTAATAAAATTGTCTTACATTATTAATACTGTTAACTATGTCTACATAATAACAACATGCAATTATATTTATATATACAACAAATAGCGGTTTACAGTGTAAACGGGAAGGCTAATTTGCATATTAATATTAAAAAATCGAATTTAATAAATATATACTTAGTATTATTGATTTCTAACTGTTTGGTTTTATTTTAATGAATATAAGCAAAAATCTCTTCAATGAATCTTAAATGAAATCCATTAACAAGATAAAATAACTGTCATTTTATTCTTTACTTCCTCTTATAACTAAATACTTAAATTAGAAAAAATAACAATGAAAGACGAGAGTGATGGAAGAGTAAGTTTCAGTTGTTCCATTTTTTATTATACTCCCTCTGTTTCAAATCTTTTATTATACTCCCTCTGTTTCAAATCTTTTTATCTGTATTCTTATTTAGTTTCATTAGCCTTTCTAATTTAATACAATATTTTATTACATTAAAACTTAAATACTTGCACCCGGAGGGTGCATATATTTGCTAGTCTCTATAATTTATCTATCTATCTATCTATCTCTATATTTATTTATTTATTCTTTATAGTGTACAATACAATGAAAGAATAAAAAAAATTGTTAATGTCGTTTTAACAATGTTCACTTTCTTAAAATTTTTTGAATTTTTTTGAAGCATTAGCTGATGGTCTGGGATAAGAGTCTGAGTGACAGCAAGTCTCCTCAAGTCTCCAGGCCTCTTCTGAGTATTCTGGCAGATTGCAGCAGTGCAGTGTTCTGAATGGTTTCAATCGTTCCTCTGATTTCCAAACTTTCCAAACCCTTTTCCAATCCTTTTGGGATCGTTCCAAGTGCTCCAACTACAATTGGTATCACTCTGACTTTCATATTCCATAACTTTTTCAGTTCTCTGGCAAGGTCCATTTTTATGTCATCCATGTACATAAGGTGGTTTATCTTTTCTTGTGAGTTAGTGAATTTGTATCCCCCTGTACATTTTTAAGTATATGATTGAGCGGCATCATTGCTATAATAAATAGTAGTGGTGATAACGAGTCTCCTTGGAAGATACCTCTTTGGATTTTTACTTCTGCCAGGGATCGTTTTCCAGCTTTTAATTGAACTCGCCAGTTTTCCATGGCTTTTTTAATGAAGTTTATAATGTTGGAAATTTTGTACGTTGTTAGACATTCTAAAATCCAGGTATGTGGGACCATGTCATAGGCTTTTCTGTAATCGATCCAGGCCATTGCAATATTTTCCCGTCTATTTTTTACTTCTTTAAGAATGTATTGGTCTATATAAAGTAAATCGTGGGTTCCTCTTTTTCCCTTGCGGCACCCTTTCTGTTCTTCTGGGATAAGTTTCCGCAAATTGAGTGAAAAGTATATTTCTTCTTTTATAACAGCAGTCAGATTTTCCACATCATGGGTAGACAAGTTATTGGTCTATAATTGCTGGGGACGTTTCCTTTTTGTGGGTCTTTCTGGATTATTATATTATTATTATTATTATTATTATTATTATTATTATAGTTTCCCCACACCAGCGTTAGCTGATGGCATTTCACTGGAGTGTGAGTGGCAACAAGTCTCCTCAGGTCTCCAGGGCTCTCCTGAGTATTCTAGCCGATTGCAGCAATGCAGTAGTTCTGATGGTCTCAATTCTTCCTCTGATTTCCAGATTCTCCAGTCTTTTTTCCAAGCTTTTTGGAACTGTTTCAAGTGCACCAACTACAATTGGTATCACTTTGACCTTCATATTCCATAGCTTTTTAAATTCTCTGGCAAGGTCCAAGTATTTGTCCATCCTTTCGTTTTCCTTTATCTTCAGCCTGTGGTCTGCTGGGACCGCAAAGTCCACCAGTGGACAAGTTCTATTATTATTATTCACTATAAAGTAAGTAAAATAAAGTCGTCGGGGCGGCCTAAAGTCGGTATCAGCCAGTCAGCGAGGGAGTCTATCCCCTTTTCAATAGCGCTAGACCAAGGAGATTGTTTTGATGTCTGGGGTGGAGTGCCACGCCTACCATCAGCTACTTACTTTACCGCACATATCCTTGTGCTACTCATACGCTGAGTTGGCGAGGGCTGGTATCGAACCCGGAATTCCTAGGTGTACGCTCTATCGACTGATATATATATATATATATATATATATATATATGTATATATATATATATATACAAAAAGCAACGTTCACAAGAACAAAGAACGCTGAGTTAGCGAGGACCGGTATCCAACAAGGAACCTTGTGGTTTCTAGCCCAACGCTCTACCGACTGAGCTAACCCGGTACTTTTTATTCAATATAATATTATCATATTTTGTGATTTGACACATACATTGCAGGACTTTAGGATTGTATATTTCCTGTAATTGCACATAACTGGACTCTGGCGGAAATGACCCTAATCAGCTCATCGACAAACAGAAGTTTAGATCGTCTTACTCTCAAGATAACGGCAATCCTAGTAGCTTTGCCTTTTATCCACATCGAATACTTTAGTATATGAGTATACATATTTTTGTAGAGAATGAAAGCAAAGAACCGCCCTGTCGGCTGGGGCGTTAGAATTTCACCGACTGCACCTCTGCATATCTATGCATATCTTCTTATTATAATGGAGATTGTGTGTTTGTCTGTCTGTAACTGAAACTAAATCACTATTCAAGTCATGATTTCCTTAGTTATTGACGTCACATTTACCATGAATTTATTTTTATTCAAACCTCAATTATTGATAAAATTGTTATACCTTATTAATACTGTTGACCATATCTACCTGATATGATATTTTCCACGTACCCCACTTGTACGGATCAGGCACAAGGCCCTATTAACGTGGGACCACCCACAAACCGAAGCTCATGGAGTGGCGGGTGAAAAAATTGCGTCGATCCTGTCGGCATTCCCCCTCAAGGGGGGCGCCTCAGGCACTGGGCAATAAACCCAGCCCTGTCCCTTTAAATCGAGGGGGCAGGTGTTGCCTGGGGGGGATAGCACACTGGGATCGACGCCGTTAATTATAGCAATGGTCCAGAGGCCGAAGCCACTGTTGACCATATCTACCTACTAATAGCATGTAATTGTATTTATATATACAACAAAATAGCGGTTTACAGTGTGAATGAGAAAGCTAATTTGCATATTGATATTTAAAATTTGATTTTAATAAATATATGCTTAGTATTATTGATTTCTAATTGTTTGGTTTTCTCTTAACGGATCTGAGCAAAGATCTCTGGGATAAATCTTAAAAGAAATCCATAAACAAGACGAAAGAACTGTAATTTTATTAAATAATTCATAATCTAACTAAATAGATAAATTAGGAAAAATGAAAGACGGGAGTGAAAGAAAATGATGGAAGAGTTAAATCTAAAGCTGTTCTATTTTTCGATTATATCCCCTCAGTTTATCATTTTCTAAATAGTTTATAATTTGATACAATATTTTATAACATCAAAACCTAAATACTTGCACCCTACGGAGGGTGCATATATTTGCTAGTATATATAAAGGACAGTTGGAGACGCTTGGCATAATGGTTACAGTCGTACGAAATGGAATCGTCGACCCGAGTTCAAATCCTAGACGAAACTGTTTGCATTTCACATATCACTAATACCCTTGGGAAAGGTATGAATCATACTCTCCCTCCAGCTATGGATAAATAGTAGGGCATACTGGGCTCTTTAACCTTGGTTAGGCAACCGATCTAGGAGAAGGGAAACTCTGAATTCAAACCTGTTAAACTCCACTTAAAAAATTGACCTTGTGTCGCATCCTGCTCGTGTGGAGGGGTTGGTAAATATATATATAAAGGACAGTTGTATGTATGTATGTATGTGAAGAAAATGTTTTCAAAAATATAATAAACAGAGGATGTTACGATCAAAGGAAAATTTTTTATATGCCTATATTTAAGTATTTTGGTTTATGATAAACCATCATCAGGACAACGCAAAGAAATTTTGTAAGGGAGAAACATGTAAAATGTTAAGTGTATGGTGAATGTGTGAATATAATGTTATTTACCGTTATTTTTTATATGTGCGTTTATATACGAAAGCTGATGACGTGATCATTACATGTGAAAAAACGGAAAATGAAGATCATGTATGTATGTATGTATTCATGCAAATTTCAGGAACAAACAATGTGTCTAGTACAATCTGTAACAAAGTCTGTAAATCAGCTTCTGGTCTTAAGAGACATATGGTAGAGCATAAATATCAAATTTTATCATCTGATTCATCTGATTCAACGGGAAGGGCGTACTTCTTATGTCATATTTGCATCAAACTTTGTGGATCTGCAGCGGGTTTGGTGAGTAATTTGAGGGCTCATGAGAGGAAAGGTTCTGGTGGTGGAGTTATAGGATTGTGAGGGACGGCAATGATCTGTAAAGATTATGCTATTGTTATGTATGTATGTCCGGAGGAAATTACAAAAATAAAACAGTTAACGACAAAGTATATATATATATATATATATTAATGTGGAGGCTGGAAGGAGAAGAACTGGTGAGAAAGGTGTTATAGGCATTTTAGAATGTGTGTAATGTTTGGGTGGAATTGATGGATAACTCCACCAAAGTTCAGTTCCCGAGTACTTTCAGCACTTCGAAGTGCCATCATCAGGGGTGATGTATTCCAGTTTTTAAAAAAATTATATTAATGTGGAGGCTGGAAGGAGAAGAATTGGTGAGAAAGGTGTTATAGGCATTTTAGAATGTGTGTAAAATGCCTATAACACCTTTCTCACCAATATATATATATATATATATATATATATATATATATATATATATATATATACCTACTGTGACACTGATTACTTGATGGTCAGGGCTAAACTAATGATTTCCATTCACCATAGGAGCCGTTTCAGGGGAGTCAAGGTGCCTAGGCGGATTGATGTCTCAAAATTGAAAGATCCATTCGTCAGAAACTCTCTCAAATCTGCTTTTGATCGAGTGGATTTTTCAGGTTGTGATTGGGAGAGAGTAAAAGACATCATATATAAAAAGGGAGTTGAGATTCTTGGACTGAGAGTTCCCAGACATCGAGATTGGTTTGCTGATAACTCCAGTTTAAATCAATCCTCTAATTGAGGAAAAGAGGAAAGCCTATTTGAGACTCCTTAACTCTTCGTCTGCTAACAGGTCAACTTTTACTACTCACTTCTCATTTGTGAAAAGTAAGGTTCAGTGACGCGTGCGCCAAATAAAAAACAAATGGTGGTCTGATCTCTCGAAAGTGATACAGACAGCTTATGATAAGTAGGACATCAAGGTGTTTTATGCTCTGCTTCGTCAGGCATATGGTCCAAAAATATCTACAACTACACCACTCCTGGCAAAGGATGGGACCACCTTATTGAAAACTTTAAATGGAATTATGTACGGTGGCATGAACATTTTCGAGATCTCTTTCATAATCCTTCCAATGTGGATGTTGCTGCAATAGATAATATCCGTTAGAGGACTCTTCAACTAGAACTTGACATCAAACCGACTCTTGTAGAAACGATTGCTTGTATAAAACAGATCAACTCAAACAAAGCTCCAGGACTAGATGGCATTCCTGTTGAGCCTTTGAAATGGGATGGTATGAATGTTCATTGGGCGGGGCCACTCTTTGGTGATGTCTATATGGAGGGGTGACCAGGTTTCTCAAGACTGGATAGATGCCATTTTGATTATTTTATACAAAGTAAAGGGTAAGAAGTCAGACTGTGGTAATTACCGTGGTATCTCACTACTGGAAGCTTTTGGAAAAGTTTTTGCATTTAGATTCTCACACGGCTAATTTGTCTCATGATATATATCTATATGTCTGTGTTGTCTGGTGTGTCTTGTATCCTTTCCTGTGAGCGTCCAAGGGTGGTCATGTCCATGGGCTTAGCTTCACGCTATTAGGCATGGCCACCCTTCAATAGTAGTTTAACAAAAATAAAGTTTTTCTTTTACTTATTCTTTATAACTTGTACCTACTATTGATAAATAAGTTTCTTCTTCTTTGCGCGACTCTTGCTTAACTCATTGGGGAAGTATATATATCGTGATGTCCTTCCTGAATCCCAATCTGGCTTCAAAGGTGGAAGAGGGACTGTAGACATGATTTTCTCTGCTAGACAGCTTTTAGAAAAATGTATTGAACAGCGTATGCCACTTTGTCAAGTTTTTGTTAACTTAACTAAAGCCTTTGATTCAGTGAATCGTGAGGCTCTCTGGAAGGTACTCGGAAAATTTGGCTATACACTTGCTTTTTTTGAAAGGTTCAAGCAGCTACATCGTTGTGTTAATTTCAATGGTCAGCTGTCTGATGAACTTCCCATTGATAATGTAGTGAAGCAGGGCGATATACCAGCACCAACATTGTTCTCACTTTACTTGACGACTGTACTATGGTATGCCTTCAATGACTGTGATACGGGTGTCTATATTAGATTCCGAACAACTGGGAAAGTTTTGAACTTGATAAGACCCTTGTTAGAAATGGATTTGTCAGGGAACTTTTATATGCCGATGATGCTGACTTGATTGCACATTTTCCGGAAGAAATGCAGTTGGTCATAAGTAGTGTGGTAATCGGGAACCTTCTTGTCGTAATCGGGAGCCATCACGGAACTTTGAAACCTAACCTTTATTCGATTACGACAAGAAGGTTCCCGATTACAAGAAGGTTCCCAAGTTCGAAAAGAAGGTTCCCTAGTTCGAAAAGAAGGCTCCCGAGAAGGTTCGCGAGTCCGACAAGAAATACCTGAAGAAGGCCGGAGGGCACATCGGTCGAAACGTTGTACAGATAACAATGAAGATGAGGACAATAGTCCGAATAACGCAGATAATACTAATCCTCAAGCCTCTTCTCAAACATTCAGAGAAATAATTTTAATGCTATTTTAATTTTTAGATATCTATATAAATATAAATGGGAGTAAATATGGAAATAAATCCGACAATATTAAGAAATTTGAAAAAACAAGTGTTCCAAAAATAAGATGAATTTATTTATCGACACTTAAACGTTTCGGTTTCTTTAAACCTTCATCAGGATATATTATGGGGTGAAGAAATTGATGGATGTTTTATAGATGACAGGAGATAGAAAAATCTTTATAAAGATTTTTTTTGTGTAACTAAATAAATAAATATAAATTAAATCTTTATCATTTTTACACAAAAAGCTAGACTCAGTGACAGTGAATGTGTATATATATTTACTTTGTCTTGCCTAAACTAGATCGGTCGGTCGGTCGGTCGTAGAGGCCCCTCCGATCAATCGGCTGGTCACGTCAAACCCTAGCACCTATATGATTGTCCCAACCCTATTGCCCGTATAGTAACCTTTTTACCATGTATATGCTAGAAGTTTTCCTTCCCCTAAATGATTATCTAGCCAAGGTTTAAGAACCCAGTCCGCCCTTCTATTTACCCATAGCCCGGGGGGGGTAGTTGGATGCATACCTTTGCCAAGGGTATGAGAGCTATGTGAAATGCAAACAACCTCGTCCAGGATTTGAACTCGGGTCGACGAGTCCATGTGTATGTACGTGGATCCCTTAGTAATGTTATTGGAGCCCAGGGTCCATGTGGATCCCCTGTTGAGCACCACTGGTTTAATGTCTGCCTCTTGGCAACTGTGATATTTCCTGCTAACTGCAAAGTCTTAAAATGGGCTACAAACATTATATTTGTTGCCCATTTCTTAAGTGTTACTGGACTTAGCTGTTGCCAGGAAAGATCATTGTAATAACAAAAAAAAAAAAAAAAAAAAATTGTATTGTTGTAAGCGACCTTTATTCGCACTGGTCTATATGATTTAATTTGTTTGCATTTCGCATACAAGCAACACGGATATGTATCCACACACTGTGTGAGTTTTCACACATGCGCATATAAAAGCGCACATAAAGAGTAAGACTAACAAAGGAAACGCGTGTGAAAGTCCATTTTACACGAATCGTGTGAATATCTTACCTGTGTGCACACTCTGTTGTAAACTGTTTCATCTAGTGAAAAGCTACGCGCGTTGGCAACACACACACACACACACACACACACACAGCTAGACAGACAGACAGACATAGAGACATACACACACACACACACACACACACACATACAGACATACACAGAGATATATACATACACAGACATACACACACAGACATACATACACACAAACACACATGAACGTTATTAAGCTTACTGGCGCGAATAGTGAAAATTTACTTCCTATTTCTTTTTTTTACAAATGTATGTGGGTTGTTTGTTGGTTGGTTGGTTGGTTTTGTGGTATGTCAACCCATGTTGGGTTATTTTATGCCAAAGACTTTTTGTTTTATTTCATCTTGTTGACATTTTTTCAACATATTCTTAAAACTCATTTTTGATCAATTTAAACCATAGATCGCCCTGTCGGTGAGGCGTTAGAATGCACCGACTGCATCTCTGCAGAGGGGTAACACTCCCCCAAATGGGGCCACCTGTTGGCCGTGAGTGGCGACCCATGATGCTTAAGGATAGAGTCCAGGTGGTTGAACAGTCCATGACTTGCAATACTCCACTTTGGCCCTTACTTAGGCTGGACGGGCAGCCGGAGAGGCCCTCTCCGATAAATCGGCTGGTCACTTCCAGCTCTAGCACCTATATGATTGCCCCAACGTTATTGCTCTTATGGTAAGCCCCAACCCTTTTTATCATATGCTAGAAGGCGGTGGCTGAGGGTATACATGTCCTGGGAATGACGTTAAACTCTATCTGATGGTGAGGTTCCAGTTTTAGAGTTTTGGGGAATGTGGAGCACCCCTTCATCACCATTGCTCCCTGATTCACTCTGACCCGGAGTGGTAGTACCTGTTAGGGTCCCATCTATGTGTTAAATAGAAAAACATGAGTTTGTAAACAAAATTGATTATCCATTAAGAATGAATTTATTTCAAAACTTTGTCGGCATTAAATGACCCACCGATGTTGATATGCCGTAAAACAAAACCGACCAAACCAAACCAAACCAAACAATAGAATAGTTGGTTGGTTTGTTTTACGGCA
>CM042157.1:67719459-67741959 GCA_023376005.1 Doryteuthis pealeii
GCCTACTATTTAAAATATTAAACGCAAAAAAAAAAATACATAAGTTATCATTTAAATTTTATTTTTTAATTATCTTCATGAATATAAATCAAATCTCTATTATTTTTGCTCAAAAACCAAGCCCTGGTGATATTTAATGTGTATATATACTTATTTTGTCGTTAATTGTTTTATTTTCGAAGTTTCCTCCGGACATACATATACACACAACTACCCTTTATATAAGTATAGATTTACATATTTTCTATATTATCAAAAATTTCATTAGGTTTTGTAGAGAAAATTCTTTTTTTTTTTTGTCTTTTGTCTGGAATGGTATTCCTATGCAATAATACTATATAACTAGCAGGACCTGTGGATATAGCACAGTATGATAATTTAATTATTACAGTGTACGTTTACTTAAGAGCTATTGCGAATGTTCAATATGTGAAAATTATAATTTTGATTTAACTCTCTCTCACTCTTTCTTTCTTTCTTTCTTTCTTTCTTTCTTTTCATTATATTTGATTGAAACATTAGCATTATCGCTTCTGCACACTCACCCCCTCTCTCTATCTTTCTTATTATATTTTTTTTGTATAGCATGTTTCCTCGGCACATACATATACACACAACTGTCCTTTATATATGTATAGATTATCTACAAATAAAACATTATATGATGGTTTTAACTAGGGACTGGCAGAAAAAATCGGATACTACGAGTTTTAAAAGCGAATTAAGAATTAATTAAATCTATTATTTAAGGTTAAACTTTGTCTAAATCGATAAGTAGTAGCATAATAACAAACATTAAAAAAAGAAAAATATAATTACATATGCAGTTTATTTTAAAAAGATTTAAAACTATTTGTTTTGGTCAATTTCGACGATATCCGCCATTCAGCCTCTTTTTCGATGGTTTTAAGTGCTTGTTTACAATTTTACTGTAACATTCGCGATTGCAAAAAAATTTACCAAAAATCAGGTAATTATTCGATTTTAATGAAATTTTCAGTATTGATTTAACAATTAATGGATTTTATAATGCATTAGTTATTTTATTTTAAAACTTTAATTTAGTATTTTTGCTATGAAAAATTAATATATAAAATTCATTTAAAATATGAAAAACCTGATATTAATTCTAAAATGTTATATTTTCAGATTCTAAAAATAAATATCTACTTAATGCAAACCTTATTTTAGGCGCCAAAAGTAATAAGTTTTGAAGAAAAACTCGATTGAAAATGTACCTCCTCCCCCTTTTAAGCAGAAAAAACATCGATGTATATTTTTTTCTTTTATAAAATAATAGCCAATTGAATAATTATCGAAATCAGTAAAAAAGAAATCTCCAAAAAATTAATTATTTATTATTTTTTTACATTTTATTTTTCGATTTTCGGTACTTATTTTCTCATAGAAAAGCCACCGTAAAATTTTTTTTTTGTTTCTATTCATAAGTTTGGTCTTTTATCTCATTATTTATACTGTAATTAGTATCGAAAATGATCAATTTGCAAAACATTTTACGCCCCCAACATAAGGGGAGTCAAAATTAAGCGACCTGAAAAAAATTACAAAGTTTTGAAATAAAATAAATAATGCATTATAAAGATCATTCATTGATACATAAACACTGAAAATTTCATTAAAATCCGATAATTTCGTGAATTTTGGTAAATTAATTTCTGTAGGGGGGCTAAAGTCATTTTGTCAGAAACGCATTTTTGGCTCCGTTTGCCAGTCGTAACGGTATGTCTACCCGTTTAGGGATATCTTATACCTAGAGGTTAGGGAATAATGTTCATTGTATAAGGTGAAGTGAATATTCCTTCTATAGAAGCACACACAAGAGCTCTAAGCTTTAAATATATATTATCTACAAATAAACCATTGTATGATTGTTTAGCTCGGTCGGTAGAGCGTCCGACTAGGAATCCCAAGGTTCCTGGTTCGATAACGGCCCCCGCCAAGTCAGCGTATGAGTAGCACAGAGATCTGTGCAGTAAAGTGAGAAGCTGATGGTAAGTGTAGACGAAAAAACAATCTTCTTGGGCTAGCGCTTGTGAAAAGGGGGTAGACTCTATCGCTGTTTGGCTGATACCGACTTTAGGCTACCCTGACGACTTATACCTAGAGGTTAGGGAATAATATTCATTGTACAAGGTGAATCAAATATTTCTTCTATAGAAACACCCAAAAGAGCTTTAAGGTTTAAAGAAGTATTACAAACAAATAAGCCATTATATAATTTTGTTAACGGCATATCAACCCGTCCAGTGTTATTTTAAGCCAAGAGGTTAGGGAATGATGTTCATTGTATAAGGTGAAGCGAATATTTCTTCTATAGAAACACACACAAGTGCAATAAGATTTAAACAGATATTACTTACTAATAAGACATTACATGATTGTTTTAACGGCATGTCAATCTGTATAAGGATATCTTATACCTAGAAGTTAGGGAATAATGTTCATTGCACAAAGGGAATTAAATATTCCTTCTATAGAAACACGCACAAGTGCTCTAAGGTTTAAAGAGATATTATCTACCAATAAGATATTATATGATTGTTTAAACGGCACGCCAATCCGTTTAGGGATATCTTATACCCGGAGGTTAGGGAATAATGTTCATTGTACAAGGTTAATCAAATATTCCTTCTATAGAAACACGCGGAAGAGCTCTAAGGTTTAAGGAGATATTGCTTACTAATAAGACATGATATGATTGTTTTAATCGCATCTCAACCCGTCTTCATTGACGCTAGACCAGGGAGATTGTTTTTGTGTCTGAGGTGAAGCGCCATACCAACCATAATCTTCCCATTTTACCACAGAGACCCAAGTTATGCGACTCATGCACTGAGTTGCCGATGGTCGGTATCGAACCCGGAATCCTTTGGTTCACTAAGCGGATGCTCTACCGACTGAGCTAAACCGGCGAACTTTATTCCCTCGAATTATATTAATAATATCGCCCTGTCGTCTGGGGCATTAGAATGCACCGACTGCACCTCTGCAGAGGGGTAAGACTCCCCCAATGGGACCACCTGTTGACCGTGGGTGGCGACTCGTGATGCTTAAAGATATAGCCCAGGTGATGAGCAGTTCATGACTTGCAACACTCCAATTTGGCCCTATCTTGGGCTAGAAGGGCGGTCGGAGAGGCCCCTCCGATCAATCGGCTGGTCACGTCAAGCCCTAGCACCTATATGATTGCCCCAACCCTATTGCCCTTATGGCAAGCCCCAACCCCTTTTTATCATATGGGTGTTAGAAGGCGGTGACTAAGGGTCTACATGTCCCGGGAATGACGTTAAACTCTATCTGATGGTGAGATTCCAGTTTTGGAGGTTTGGAGAATGTGGAGCACCCCTTCATCACCATTGCTCCCTGGTCCACACTGACCCAGAGTGGTAGTACCTGTTAGGGTCCCATCTCTGGGTTAAATAGAAAAACATGTGTTGATAAACAAAATTGTATTATCCATTAAGAATTGATTTATTTCAAAATTTAATCGGCATTAAATAACCCACTGAGGTTGATATGCCGTAAAACAAAACAAACCAAATCAAACCTATAGTAATAATAGTTTTGATTAAAATAGTTTCAGTGCAGACTACCCTGTGACAATGACGGCAAGGTTTCGATTCTACGATTGTACAAGGAAATCTTTGTACAAATACTGTAGCGTAACGATAGCCATCGTACAAGAACGGTGTTTGTCGCATAGGCCAACACAAGTTGTAGTCGTTAGTAGGGGTCATTAGTTCAGAAACAACATACACACAAGTTGTACAGTCACAAGGGGCTTTCTATTTATTTCCGGCTTTCCAGGGCTCTTTTTCAGAGAGAAGGAAAGACAGAGAGAAAGAGAGGGAGTATCGTCAAATTATTCTTCATTGTATCATGCTCTGTACCGCTGTCCCACAGCCACACGAGGGACCGGGACCAACGTTGACTCCTACCAGGGCCAAAAGGAAAAGAGGGCGATTTCCTTCTTCTTCCGTTTCTCGCCCCTGCGTCACATCCGTTTCCGGTTAAAACCCGGAACTTCCGTTTTTATTTTTAAATCTATTTCCGGGGTCTTTGGTCAAATTACTGGCACCTCGCTGTGTGTTTACTCTTCCAATTTTTAACCTTTGTTTGTTCTTATTTCTTCGTCTCCTCTTTCTCTAGAAATCCGAATACAGTTTTATTTTTAATCCCAAATTCCCGGTAGACCCTAATAATTACGCAACAATGCTTTAGAAAGTTCAAAGTTTCTACCCTAACCTCTAGGCATACAATAACCCTGGACGTGTTGACGTGCCATTAAAATCAGTCAATCAATCACAGTTCCCACACATAATCATCACAAAAATGAAACTGCAGAATACTTGATGTGAAATATAAATAAATAGATAAACGCGAGTAGGATATGACACAAGATCGCAAGTATGGGGCATCCTGCGAGGATCGGAATTGCTTTTTACTACTAATGGATCTGCGAGACTACCTTACTAACCATTACACAACGATAGGAAGCCCTAACACAGATATTCAATATGTATTTATCCAAACCGTTCGCCACGGGTAGGATGTGACACAAGGTCGCAAGTATGGGGCATCCACCAAGGATCGAACTTGGTATTCAGTAGTAATTTATCTGCACGAATAGCTTGCTAACCATTATATCCACGATGGGATGCCCAGGTATTTGCCCACCCCGTTCGCCATCGATATAATGTGACACAAGGTCGCCAGTAGGGAGCATCCAGCAAAGATCGAACTCGCTATTCAGTAGTAATATATCTGCGAAACCTAGCTTGCTAACCATTACATCACGATGAGACGCCTGTTTTACCCTATGGGCTGCCTTTGTATTTACCTAACCCGTTCACCATAGATAGAATGTGACACAAGGTCATGTTGGAGCATCCAGCGAGGATCGAACTCGCTATTCAGTAGTAATATATCTGCGAAAAGAGTTTGCTAACCATTATATCACGATGAGACGCCTATTTTACCTTATGGGATGCCTTTGTATTTACCTAACCTGTTCATGTTGGAGCATCCAGCGAGGATCGAACTCGCTATTCAGTAGTAATATATCTGCGAAAAGAGTTTGCTAACCATTATATCACGATGAGACGCTGTCTTTTACCCGACCCATTTGCATTGAACGCCCTATTTACCCAACCCGGATATGCAGTATTAAAAAAAAAAGGTTTCTCAATCCAGCATTGAATATTTAACAACTAAATATATCGCCTGATGCTATGGTGTGTGTGTGGGGGGATCTGTAAAACGAACCGAGACGGACCATTAAACTAGAATCAATTATTACTTCTACCAATAAACCTACGAAGCAGAATAAAGTGTCTTTCTTATCTGTAGCGGGGAAAGCTAAAAAGTCGTTTTCAAACAATTTCATCATTTTCTAATGTTTTCTTTCTTCTTCGGTTATGGCATTCCAAAGAAAAACAAAACTTGTTTTACCAGTTTTATGACTGGAATCAGATGGATGAAAATAGGTATCTCTATTTTTAATCATTTGGAATCTTGGTTAAAAATGCGCTCATAGAATAAATGAATGAATCATTGGAAATAAAAATAAGACAGAAAATCAGAAAGGAACGCCAGACAAATAACAAAGAATCGAAAAAAAAACAAAAAACAATGAAGAAAGGAAAATGGCCGAACAAAAGAAAACATCAGAGAAAAAGAAACAAATAGATATTGTGGATAAAAAAAATGAAGAAAGAAAAAAAAAACATTGAAAATTATGACAAGAATTCTACAGAGAATGAGGACTTGGCTTGACTTGGATTTTTTTACGGCATATCAACCTCGATGGGTCATTTAATGCCGGCAAAGTTTTGAAATAAATTCATTATTAATGGATAATCATTTTTTTTAATTAAAACATTTTTTTTATTAAACCCATAGATGAGACCCTAACAGGTACTACCATTCCGGGTCATAGTGGACCTGGAAGCAATGGTGATGAAGGGGTGCTCCACATTACCCCAACCTCCAGAACTGGAACCTCACCATTTCGGGCAAAAAACAGGGTGTGGATTTTATTGAACTTTGGTCTTTGGTGGTCTCTGTATAAGTAGAATAGAATGATATGCTCCTGTGTCTAGGCTGAACAGAGTGATCTGCCCTTGGTCAGACAGAGAGTATAAATAAAAGGACTGAAGTGGCCATTTGCAATTCGCCTCTTGAAGTCTGAACACCACTGACCTAGTCTTTCGTACTTTATACTGGTAAGTGATAGAAAAATGAAATATAGAAATATCAAGAGGGAGGGATAAAAGTTAGGTACCAGACATGTATGCCGAAAGGGGGGGGTAGCCTTTAGGAAAAATTGTGATATTATAAAAAGTATCTGGGGCAAAACTTGCAAATCGGTTGGAAAATTAGGGCGACCCAGAACCCACAAATTTTGTAATAAAACTGTTAATTTTAACTAGGGTTAGGGTTTAGGGTTAGGGTTGGGGTTTAGGGTTAGTTTAATGGGAAAATAAATAAATAATTTGGGTTCTGTTTTTTCTGGGTCACCGTAATTTTCCGACCGATTTGCAAGTTTAGCCGTATCCGGTACCTCTAAAATGAGGTAACCAAGCGAGTACCCGATACTATTAGTATTTTCGTAATTTAACCATTGTAGTTCTTTTAGACCAGGGGTCGGCAACCTTTTGGAGAAAGGGGCCAATTGGCTATGTTGTGTCTCGATGAAGGGCCATCATATTAAATATAATGCAAATAAATTTTCTCGGACTCAAACCGCCCTGTCCTATAAGCTGTCTTTTTATTTTAAGGTTGAAATAAAAACAAAATCTTTGCCTCTGGCCTTTAATGGGTTAATCTGAATCAAACTACTGTATTTCTATTCGATACTAATTAGATAGTCAGAGTCCAGCTGTTAAGTTAGCGGGCCGGGCGAAAACCACTCGAGGGCCGGATGTGGCCCACAGGCCGGGGGTCGCTGACCCCTGTTTGAGACAATAACAAAATAAATTAATTATTCTGATTCCATTGCAATCTATTAGATTTCCATATACCACAGTTGAATGAGCTCTTTTTATTAAATTCTAGTATGACTTGATTAGTTAAGCTAAAAGTTAAATTTAATAGAAGAAAAATGACATGATGACTCGGTTTAACCCAGTCGGTAGAGCGTCCGCATAGGAATCACAAGGTTCCGGGTTCGATACCGGACCTCGTCAACTCAGTGTATGATTAGCACAGGGATATGTGCGGTAAAGTGAGGAGCTCGTGGCAGGCGTGGCACTCCACCTCACACGCTGAAATAATATTCTTGATCTAGCACTAGTAAAAAGGGGATAGTCCGAGACCTACGTATACATCTTAGAGGGTCTTGGATAGACTCCCTCACTGTTTGGTGGATACAAACATTAGGCCACCCCTCCGACTTTAATTTTTACATTTTTAATATAAATATGCTCATTTATTATCAAGATATACAAATGAATTATTTATACTAGCAAAATATGCGCCCCCTGGGCACAAGTATCTAAGTTTTAGTGTTATAAAATATTATATTAAATTACAAAGACTAACGAAAATAAATAAGAACGAATATAAAAATATTACATTTATTTTGATGTTATCTTAATTGATTTCTATATAAAATTATATGTGCATACCTGTTCAAATGTAAGGCTAAACAATATAAGATTGCTTTTAATACGTTTGAGAATAACATGATAGTATTAGAAATAAGTAACAGTAAATAATTATTTATTAAACCCAGTTTTGTTAAAATCATTATACAAATTATTCTCACCATATGCTGTGTAAATCTTTATTTCTTAGAGATATATAACACATTTTTCAGGATTTTTAAATGTATCAATAATATGGGCAGTTTTGAGGCAAATCTAACTCAGCTAGACTTTAATAGAGACATCGTTAATACTTAAGATTCTAATTAAGATTGAATAATGACTATTTTGTAGTCGTTGAGAATATAACTTAAATAACGAAGGAAATTGTGACGTCAGAGGTGATGTAGTTTCGGTTTACAGACAGACAGTTACATAATCTCCATTATATTAAGGTTATATCTACATCTAGATGATAAGTGTTATGCTTAAGTAATAGGTACCGGGTGCTTATTACAATATCACGAATTTTCCTTAGTCTTCCCCATTTTCGGCATACATGTCTGGTACCTAACCTTTGACCCCTCTAAAGGTAATATTCGCGGAGTTCCGTCCCAGCACCCTGCCTCAAAAACCGCTAGCCGGTGGCTGCTGAACAAAAAAAAAAACCCGGCTACGATTGAAGTCCGTAGCCGAAGCGGTGTCAATTGAAAAAAAAAAAAAAAAAAAAAACAAAAAGCAACCAACTTAGGGCGTTTTTCCTGAAAACCCAACCCCAACCCTAACCCTTCACCCCCTAGCTAAAATTAACAGTTTTATTACCAAATTTGTGGGTTTTGTTTTTTCTGGGTCACCCTGTATACAGGGTGACCCAGAAAAAAACAGCCCAAATTATATATATATTTTTCCATTAAACTAACCCTAAACCCCAACCCTAACCCCAACCCTTACCCTAACCCTAACCCTATTTTTTTTTCAAGTGACACTGCTTCGGCTACGGACTTCAATCGTAGCTGGTGTTTTTGTTTTTTTCAGCAGCCACCGGCTAGCGGTTTTTGAGGCAGGAGACCGGGACGGAATTCCGCGAATATACCCCTTTTAAACTTAAAAAAATTCTTAATGACCAATTTCAAATGATCCTTCAAAATCTATATATTAATACGCGTGTTCCTAAATCTTCCGTCCGTTATCATCCAGCAACACTCTCTCGTTAAAAATGAGACCGTCCAAATTGTTCAAGGTGCAATGTAAAAATCTAAATCCAGATTATCTAGTGTCACTTAATCGCAGATTTCTTATTTGTCCCATTTTATTTCACCCAGTTTTAAAAATGAAACATTCCAAATGGTACTGCGTCGCTTACATGCCCAACGGAAAGTTAAAATAAATTTTAAAAAAAGAAAAAAGAAGTTAAATGTTTGTATGATTTATTAATATTGAAATTGTGAATTACAAAATATCTTTTGATAATTTTTATCTCATGTTGTCCCGACCTCCGGTCTTAATTTACGCTATGTTTTAGCAAGACAGCGTCAGGCGATTTTCCGAACCAACTTAGATATTTTCCGTTTTTATTACTTTTTTGTCGACAAATTAATGTAGATATTTTGAACACCTCCCCTACAGATTTTTATCGGCAAATCAATGTAAATATTTTATTTTATTTTTAACGGTTGGTTGGCATCCATCAGTCTATTAAAGACGATGGCGTAGTGTCCACTTTTTGGATTTTTTTCTTATTTTTTCTTCCTTTATTTGCAACTGCGTGAGTGGCTGTGCAGCACAATTTTTCAATGGCGATCTCTGGTGCAGGGACTGCGAACACTTCGGCTGGCCAGGTCGGATGCCTTCGTTAGGTCTATCAATGCGGTGTAGAGTGGCATCTGCTCCCCCGGTACTTTTCCTGCAGCTGACATAGTGAGAAGATCATGTCCACGGTTGCTCGGAATCCACACTGTGATTCTGGATGGGTGCTGCAAGATACAAAATCAGCAGACGCGCTAGTGTAACACGCGCAAGACTTCTCAAACTATGCTGAAGCCACTCCGAAAATCAAGATCATTATACTTTTCTCATATTGAACTATCCTGCAAAAGCTCTTAAGTAAACATATCAAAAGTTGTAATAATTAAATTATCATACTGTGCTATATCCACTGATACTGCTGGTATCTATAAATAATGGAGATTCACTTCCGGGTTTTGTCTGTAACAAAAATTACGCCACTGCTTACGTCACATTACCCAAAATCGTCATAACAGAATAAATACACTCAAAATTTGAACATGCAACATTAGACAGTCCTCATTGTTTTTTAAAACAAGTTTTAATAAATACATGACTGGTATTATATATCTATATATAGTTTGTTTTATTTTAATACATATTTAAAGTTTACATTTCAAATTGTTTTATTTTTTAATCCTTTAATGAATTTGATGATTTTACTTACTTAGGGTACAAACTCGCTGACATTGATTTTTTTTTACTCCCACCCCTCAGGCAATCTGTTTCAGAAATCTATTTTTTACATCGCCCTTTGAACTATAAATATTAAGCTTAATTTATTTACTAAAAACGATAAAGCCTGGATGATGGCTTAATATAAAAAAGAATATTTCTAGGACATGAGAAATAAACTAAGCCCAAATCTGAGACAATAAATATTCTATCTACAGTCTATGACACAACTGAGGTCTATTTTGTGTTTTACTCAGTAATTTTGTTACTGCAAGTATGGTTGGCAACCTTCCGTCTATTTTAGACGATGGCGTAGTTTTTGTTTTTTTTTGTTTTTTTTTCTCTCTCTCTCTCTCTCACTTACAGCTAAGTGAGTGGCTGAACAGACCGATCCTCGAATGGCAGTCTCTGGTGCAATAGCTGCAAACAAAAGGTGATGCTTTCTGTAGGTGTTGGGGTGCTGCTGTTTCTCCTTTCTTTTAGCTCTCTTTTCTGTGGCAGCTTTTTTCCTCTCTTCTTCACTTCTTTTTCTTCCTTGTTTGACGAGGAGGCGCCAGGTTGCACGGTCTTCTGCACAAGCCTCCCACGTGTCTATGTCGATGCGGCATGTCTTCAGGTCTCTCTTGCAGACATATTTGAAGCGTGGTGCCCTCCACTACTGGTATAAACCTATTATTTCACTGCTAGTATAAACCTATTATTTCATTAAATAGACCTCGTTGTATTCTTAAAATATATTTTCTCGCATAGAATCTCCTAATAACATTAACGCATTCTGTTTAAAAACCTAATAGATATCCTTGCATAAATCAATCTCTTTCTTTTTCACTTTCTCCCTCACATACATTTGAGTGTGTATGCTCCCAACTTTCATGGTAGAGCACTGTAGGAGAGACATTAGCTGACCTTTCGCCGTTTATTTTGTACTAGTTTATTTTAATGAACACAAAGTCAAATCGAAACTTATTTTTTCAGGTCCTGCTAGTAACTTGATAAAGTTGTAGTGGGGGCGAGCTATGGTTTTGACCAAATAAGGTTGTCTTCGTATGTTTGTCGGTTTTGATAACCATTTTTAGTTGTAACTGAACAAACATTGTTGCTTAGTCAGTTTTACCCTTGTGTGGATATATATGCAAAACAATTCGCGGAGAACAATATTCACTGAGCAAATAAAGAAACACGGACAAAAGTTTTTAAAAATTTCCATTCACGCTTTTTTGATTTTTCCCATGATAAATAAAATATACGCGAAAGAAGTTTTCAGAATTACGTTCTTTGAAGTTTCGTGTTCAGGTGAGTCAATTTGAAAATTCAGCACGCAGAATGTTCAAGCGGTTTCTGTCTGTATGATGAAAAGCCTGTATTTCTGAGGGTTTTTTTTTTATAAAGGTCTGTGTTCAAACCTTTTCTTCTATATTTGGAATTTAAGTATTACCGGTTATTAGTCAGCACATTTGTTTATATCACCAAGTAAAGATCTTATAAACAGATACATCTTATTATAATAGATTGTGTGTCCGTCCGTAACCGAAACTATATAAATATCCAAGTTACAATTTCCTTAAGTTATTTACGTCACATTCTCCATATATTTTTCTAAATCTCAATTATTGATAACATTTTCTTGCATTATTAATACTGTTGGCCTTAGGTACATACTAATGACATGCAAGTGTATTTATATGTACAACAAAATAGCGGTTTATAGTGTTAACGGGAATGCTAATTTACATATTGTTCTTAAAAATTTGGTTTTAATAAATATGTTCTTGGTATTATTGATTTCTAATAGTTTAGCTTTATTTTAATGAATATGAGCAAAAAAATCTCTTCAATAAATCTTAAAAGAAATCCATTAACAAGTAGAAATAACTGTAATTTTATTCTTTATTCCTTTTTTTTTTAAAATAGTTAAATTAGAAAAAAATACCAATGAAATACGGGAGTATATATAAGCAAAAAAACTCAGAGAGAAATCCAATAACAAGAAAAAATAACTGTAATTTCATTGTTTACTGTCTAATTTAGTTAAATTAGGAAAATTTAACAATGAAAGACAGGAGTGGGGGAAATGATGGGAGAATTAGTTTCAAAGTTGTTCTATTTTTCGATTATACCCCACTCTGTTTCAAATCATTTTATCTGCATTCTTATTTAGTTTCATTAGTCTTTCTAATTTGATATATTTCATTAGATTAAAACTTAAATAATTATTGGGGATCAGGTTGTATGGCATTGATTAGTCTATATTATATGGTATAATTTTATTTTCCCTCAAAAAGAGAGAATATCCACCATGTTGACATTTTCAAACAGATCTTTCATATTGTTTGCTTTAAAATAACGGTTTCTGTTGTGAGCAAAAAACCTACATTCCATGAATAAGTGTTTAACTGTCAAATGTGTTTGACATGTTCCACATTGTGGTTGTTGTTCTTATTTGAGTATATAGGAGTGCGTTAGTCTTGTATGACCAATGTTGATGACGACAAACATATTGAAGAATGTACACACGCCCATAGAACACAAAGACTTTCTTTCTTTTCCATTTTGAACCTTGTTGGTTTGTTGGACAATAACATTCTTCTATTGTCAAAAAGAGCTTCTTTCAGAAATATCTTCTGTGGGAGAAGATTTTTAATAATGATTTGAACTAGCAAAAAAACAAAAAAACAAACCCACAGTCCAGCATGTTAGCCACTACGTCACAGGGACCGCAACACTATCAGAAAAATGATAGTGAATTATCTCCTCCTGCCACCAGAGGGCGGATCGCCAACATACGATGCTGGCCGCAAATGTCACAAATTTGCAGCAATCTTTTTGTACCCTTTTGTTTAATATATGTGTTTGATTTCTGTTGTATCCCGAGATGTAGGATATACAGAAATGATAATAAAACAGAGAACATGTTAACAATAACAATATTTGTTCTATTTATTTTTCACTGGCAGGGAATACAGTGGATGGGTTTGGATTAGAGTTCTGACTTGATGTAGGATACGCGTGTGTCACGTACTTGGTTCTGATCTGCTGTGCAGTCTTTTCCCCCCTCCTCTTCAGAGAGTCCGGTTCGAATCGTTAGGGGGAGATAACTCTCCCAAACAATTTCCATCTGTGTTTGTCTTCTTTCATCCGAAATTATTTGCCTACCACCGGAAGATTTAAGAGCTCCCTACTACCCCGTAATTCCTCTTACCATTCGGGGAAATTCTTCAGCTCATTTTTATCAAACCAATTACAGATGAGGCGGGTTTTTTTTCTTGTTGTAAATTAAAGAGTTATTTCCCTTTGAATGACCTTAACCTTTGATTAACCTTAACCTTAACCTTGACTCCTAATTATCTCCCCTGTCCGTTAGGATTCAAACAGATATATAGAAACACGGACATTTTGTACAACGATCATAACTAGTGTAATTCTTTGATATTAAAACCTACCCAAAGAATTTATCAGTCTCGTCATTCTATTCTTTTCAATTCTATATCGTTATACTCTTTACTTTTCACATCACAGGGATACACTTATATTTACATAAATGAGTATATATATAACACAGGATTGTTCTTTATTCTATATATTAATGATTTTGACTATAAATCAAATACCTATTGATAAACTTACGCAATTCCTGAAGGTCTTTTGACCTAAGCAGTAACGTGGTTTCGGTTACAGACCGATAGACACCGAATCTCCTTTATAATAAGATAGTTGAGATCTGAGAATTAATGAGGCTAAAATGACAGATGAAATGCAAAAAACATAAATCCTGTTTATCTTGTTGCTGCTTATCCACCGAATTATTATTTCTTATGAGTGTCGTCACCGTAGGTAAATAATGGACCATTACGTTCTTATTATAAAGAAAGAAAGAGAGGAAAAAGGACATACTACACAGAAAAATATAATACGAAAGAAAGAGAGTAGGGGAAAGGTAGAGAGAGAAGGGTGAGCTCACGCAAGCGGTAACGCTAATTTGTTTCAATCGAACTTAAGTAAAAGATGAAAAGAAGAGAGAGAGAGAGAGAGAGAGAGAGAGAGAGAGAGAGAGAGAGAGAGAGAGAGAGAGTGAGAGAGAGGGGGGAGAGGGATTGGAGAGTTAAATCAATAGTATTATACTTTTTAAATCTTGAACTATTTCGCAATAGCTCTTAAATAAACATTTCAAACGTTGTAATAATTAAATTATCATACAGTGGTATATCCACAAGTCCTACGAATCTTATCCTATATCAATCTAAAACACAGTTGTGCCCCTTGTTTTTGGAGTTCTCCAGTTCTTGAATTTGATTAAAAAGACTTGGACTGTGAACATGTGTGTTGTCTCTACATTGTTATATTTGAAACTAACACGTGTTAACATTAAAAAAAATTATTCTAAGGAAAAAGAATGAAGATCGATACAGGAATAGGCGTTCGTGGGAGTATAAGAATAAGAAGGACATTTGATATCTGCTGGTTTTGGTTTGGTTTGGTTTGTTGGATTTTAAGGCATTTCAATCACTATTGGGCATCTATCTATCTATCTATCTATCTATCTATCTTATCGATGTCAGTCGCTTCCAATCTATCTCTCCATCTCAGTCTGTTGGTATTAACGTCTATCTATCTATCTATCTATCTATCTATCTATCAATCTCTCTCTCTCTCTCTCTCTCTCTCTCTCTATATATATATATATATATATATATATATATATATATATATAATATATATATATATATCAATCTACTAATATCTATGCCAGTCTTTTCCTATCTATCTATCTATCTATCTATCTATCTCAGTTTGCTAATATCTATGCAAGTCATTTCCTATCTATCTATCTATCTATCTATCTATCTATCTATCTATCCATGTTTTTATCTATGCCAGTCTTTTCCTATCTATCTATCTATCTATCTAATCTATGTCAGTCTGTTCCTATCTATCTATCTATCTATCTATCTATCTATCTCAGTTTGCTAATATCTATGCAAGTCTTTTCCTATCTATCTATTTATCTATCTATCTATATATCTATTTATCTATCTATCTAACTATCCATGTTTCTATCTATGTCAGTCTGTTCCTATCTATCTATCTATCTATCTATCTATATCTAAGCAAGTCTTTTCCTATCTATCTATCTATCTATCTATCTATTTTTTATCTATGTCAGTCTGTTCCTATCTATCTATCTATCTATCTATCTATCTATCTATCTATCTATCTATCTATCCAGTCTGCTAATATCTATGTTAGTATTTTCCTCTATCTCTATTTCCACTAGATCACCGAATTTAAGCAGCAATAATCCTATTCAATACTTAACTGGATGGCTGCTTAAGCAATAGCAGGTACTGCAAGCAAGCCGTCTCCTTTGTCTATAAAAATAACTTGATTCAGCAATAGATGTTTACCTGATCGGAAGGGACATATCTATCATGTTATTATGTTATTATATGATGTGTGTATTAAACATTTATATTATTCATTCAAGTTAATTGTTTGTCTTTCCTTACCGAATGTTCAGTGTTAGTGTAACCATGGATGCAATAATGCATTATAAGGACTTAGTGTGCTTGAACAAGTCGTGGAAACAGCAACCCACAAGGAAGCAGCTGTATGGTCACCTGCACCCCCCCATCTCACAGACCATCTGAGTGAGACGGACAAGGCATGTTGGACACTGCTGGAGAAGCAAGGACGAGCTCATAAGCGACGTTCTCCTGTGGAAGCCAACACATGGACGTGCTAGTGTGGACCGCCCACCAAGGACTTACATTAACCAACTCTGCAAGGATACTGGATGCTGCACGGAGGACCTCCCCGGGACAATGAATGATAGATCGGAAGGGACATATATATCATGTAATTTTGTTATAACATGATGTATATATTAAACGTTTATATGCGCATTGTTCGTGCGAGTTTATTGCTTGTCTTTTCTTGTTCAGCGTTAGTGTAATGGGGGGGGGGGTATTTGTCTCATACCCCACTTGTATGGACTGAACACAAGGCCTCGTTTTAACGTGGGCCCACCCACAAGCCGAAGCTCATGGGTGAGAAAGAACAAGAATTGCGTCGATCCCTTCGGCATTACCCCTCAAGGGGGGCGCCTCGGGCGCTGGGCAATAAACCCAGCCCTGCCTCCAAGGGGGGCAGGTATCGCCTGGGGGAAAGCCCCACTGGGATCGACGCTATTATTTGTACTTTAACCCGGTCCAGTGGTCGAAGCACACTGGACCCCCCGAGGGGATTAGGTAAGAATCAAAGCATAGTAACTGGAACAGATACTACACTCTAATCCCCGCCTACAACGGGTAAGGGTATTTGCCTGCTCATCCCACTTATGAGGGCTGGACACAAGGTCTCGTTTTTACGTGGGCACATAAAAATTGCAATGATTAGGGGGGCATGGCCCCCTTGGATCGATGCTATTAATTGTACCTCACCGGTCCAGAGGCCGAAGCACACCGGACCCCCAGTCGAAACCGGGTATAGAAGGTAAGGGTATTTGCCTGCTCATCCCACTTATGAGGGCTGGACACAAGGTCTCGTTTTTACGTGGGCACATAAAAATTGCGTCGATCCAGGAGGATGGTCCCCCTGGATCGACGCTATTAATTGTACTTTACCGGTCCAGAGGCCGAAGCACACTGGACCCCCAGCCGAGGCCGGGTATAGAAGGTAAGGGTCAAAGCATAGAATCTGGAACAGATACTACACTCTGATCCCCGCCTACAACGGGTAAGTTCAGGATATTTGCCTGCTCATCCCACTTATGAGGGCTGGACACAAGGTCTCGTTTTTACGTGGGCGCATAAAAATTACAACGGGTAAGTTCAGTGTTAGTGTAATCATGGATGCAATAATGAGTTATAAGGACTTAGTGTTGGTTATAATGGCTCTTATCGCCACATTTACATCGATTGCATTTCAAGCAGCTTATCCAGTGTTAAAGTTGACGTTTTCATGTTATTTTATGCGTTTTCAACAACGTTTTGGATCGATAAATGCATCAGGTTGCCCGGTATCAGATTTCACCGGCTAAGAGTAGAGCAAACATTTTTTCCTGACAACTTTAGATTCAGCACTGGAAATTGTAGCCAATAAAACAATTGGACCATATGACCTTTAGGCACCCCTTTTGCGATCTCGTTTCATAAGGACATTTTTTTCATTTACACCGTCAAACTCCGTTGTTTGTTAACAGACGATTTTTAGAGTTTTTTTAAATTATAAAACTAACCCCTAATCCCTAACCCTAACCCCTAACAAACAACCGGATTTTGACGGTGTAAATGAAAAAATGTCCTTATTAAACGAGATCGCAAAAGGGGTGCCTAAAGGTCATATGGTCCAAACAATTACTACAAGGATCAGGGTGTTTAGGTTTTTAAAAATATCTAACTTTCACTTAATAGTTTGTTGCCCTTGTGGCAACCACCCAACCATTTTTATCATATATCTGTACTAGAATCGGCTACCCGGCGTCACCTGAGTAGAAGAGGGGGGGCGAGTAAAAAGTCTCGCAGATCCATTATTACTGAATCGAGAGTTGAATCCTCGCAGGATGCCCCATTAAAATCCCTACGTGAAAAATAACTTTCTTTGATCCGGCCTGGTGGCGTCAGAAAAGAAAGTGCACAAATACTCTGAAAAGAAAAATCAGTGTCTTCTATTTAAAATATTAAATGCAAAATAAATTCATGCTGTTACTATTTAAATTTTATTTTTTAATAATCTTCATGAATATAAATCCACTCTGCGAACTTTTTTTTACGTTGTTTAATGGCATATCAACATTCATGGGTTATGGTTAAATCCACCCTTGCAGAAGAACAGTAGTGACACTATTTAAAGTAAAGTCGTGGTCGTACAGCGAAGGATTCTATCCCCTTTTCACTAGTGCTATACCAGGGAGATTGTTTTTTGTATCTGACTTACTTGAAGTGCTGACCGATAGGGACAGGTGGCGATAAAGAATCATGCGAATCCGTGCTGTCAGCACAACTTAATGATGATGATGACCCCCCTTCCCCAAAAAGGGCAGAACAAGAAAAGATTAATTACAACAACTAATATTTTTCCTGTGATGTAATCAATAGATAAACGAACAATCAGGAAATCCAAAATAACGAAAAATAAAAATAACGAAACAAATGACTAGACCAGGGGTCACTAAACTACGGCCTGCGGACCGGATCTGGCCCACAAAGGCATTTTATCAGGCCCACCGACACAGTACTTGAATTTGTTTGTTGAAGCGTACGGAACGCGAGACGTTCTGATACCATTTAAATTTAAATATCATGTTAAGCTTACTAAAACGTCATGGACTTGACTACAGAATAAACCCATCGAACGAAATTGACTGATAAACATTTGAAAGCAATTCTCTTGATTGGATGTAGCAATTCCAAACCAAACATTGACGATATCTTGAAAGGCAAACTTCAGTTTCACAAATCTCACTAAACCTTTCTGCTAATGTTGCGTTCTTTGATAATGTTTTGAAAATAAATATGTTGGTTAAATTTGTTTGTGTGCATCTTACGCCACTCATCCATGAATATAACATGGAAAGATAAAAAATTTTTTACATCTTTTTCTCAGAGCTTTCGTTCTGGCTAGCAAGTATAGAACACAATAATAATGTGGCCCGCGCTTGCTTGATATTTTTTTTCAATTACCCGGCCCACCGTGAAAAAGGTTTGGTGATTCCTGAACTAGATAAACATTTCAGAAAAAAATTGAACGATTTACTTTACGGTGTAGATACAGTTGCTAAGAAACCGAATCGTTGTTAATGATAACACAGAAATACTCTTAAAAAATCAGTTATTTACTTTAAGGTTGGTTTGGTTTCTTTGTTTAATGGCACATCAACCTTCGTTTGTCATTTAAAGAGAAAGAGGAACAGACAAATTTCGGTTGATCAAAACCTCGATAAAAGGAAGAATCTGAGCTGTGCGGGGAGCTGTCTTGCAGAACGGTCATAGAATTAACGAGTGAACTGGTGAGCGAGAAATTCACGATCGGACCTGGTTTTTACTAAGTTTACCAAGACAATGACGAGGCAGGTTTGAAGCGACAGAACTTTGAATTACTTTCTCTAGATATATCATTCTGCTATCAGAACTGAGAATGTGAACTGTTTGCATTTCACATAGAGCTAATACCCTTTGGAAACGTTTGAATTCAACTATTCTCCCACCAGCTATGGTTAAATAGTGGGGCAGACCGGGCTCTTTAACCAGTGTAGAAGGAAAAATCTGAATTCAAATCTGTTAAACTCCGGAGCGGTTGGTATATATATATATATATATATATATATATATATATATATATATATATGATTTTATTAATTCAATTGTTCAATAGAGAGTTCTGTGGAGGTGAAGAAGGCTTTTCCATTAAGGACCTCTCTTAATTTTTTTTCTTTTAAGAGAGGTCCTTTGGAAAAAAATCTTTTTCGTTTATTCCATTCATTTTTTATTCTATTCATTAATTCATTTTTACATTAATTCTTAACTATATATATATATATATATATATATATATATATATATATATATCATTATTTTACATTTGTATTTATTGTCAAGAGGAATTATAGAAATTCCACATTGACAAATTCAATGCCACTTTTCCTTTCGTAGCTCATCAATTGCATTCCCTATTTTTAAAATCATCTACTGTATTTAAGACTCTGGATGCTGCACAGAGGACCTCCCAGGGGCCATGAGTAATAGGGAAGGTTGGCGAAAGATTGTCATGGATATCCGTGCTGCGCGCGCGACATGATGATGATATATATATATAACTTGTTTTTATAGAGGCGCACAGTGTAATGATCATCGTCATTTAATGGACTTGGCAACATGCGATCAAAGTGAACATAATCGCTCGACTGGAGTTCGAACTCGCTTACCACGATGTCGCAGTCCAGCACGTTCGCCACTACGACACAGATACTCTCCCTCCTTAGTTTAAGCATATGAAATTCACAATCTAAAAATTGTATCAAAATTCAGGTTAACAGAGATATGACAGTGTTATGACTTTTAAAATGTCAATATGCATCGGTTTTCTTGTTAGTTATTACTGTAATCCTCAAAATATATCAAAAACTTGCAAAATATCAATCAATTTTTATTTTCCTTGAGCTTGGACGGTTATTTCTTCTCAACAAACCTTTTGAATTCATCACATATTTTTTTTATTGACAGAAGTATGAATTAATTTTAACTATTTCTATGTGGGTTCTATCTAAACAACACAGACCTTGTCGGTCGGGGCAGTAGAATACACCGATTGTACCTTCGCAGAGGGGTAACATCCTCTTGGCCGTGGGTGGCGATTCATGATGCTTAAGGACGGAATCCTGGTCTCTCAATAGTTCATGATATGCAACATTTCACTTTGGCCCTTACTTAATCTAAAAATTGTATCAAAATTCAGGTTAACTGAGATATGACAGTATTATGACTTTTAAATATCAATATGCATCGGTTTTCTTGCTAGTTATTATTGTAATCCTCAAAATATATGAAAAACTTGCCAAATGTTGTGGGGTTTTAAGGGGTCAAATAAGAACAAAACGACGGGTAACAAATGTAGGAAAATGTATTAACAAAAGAGTAGACAATTACAGTAAAGAGAAGTGGGAATTACGTCCGACAAATAGAGTTATGAGCTGACTCGCATTGGCTTACTCTCCAAGCCATAATTGTCCCTGTTACTTATAGTAACCGTTGGCGCATTCCATTAGTCTATAGGGTATATCACCTATAACACCAAATTTCAATCAATTTTTTTCTTGAGCTTGGACTGTTATTTCCTATAAGTTTAACATGATCAAAGGAAAACCACTCTTGAGTGATAAATTATTTATCTATTTTTCCATTAAACTAACCCTAAACCCTAACCATAAACTCTAACCCTAATCCTAACCCTAATCTCGTCTTCTTTTTTCCTAGTAGATTAATAAATAGATAAATAATTTATCAGTCAAGAGTGGTTCCCCTTTGATCATGTTAGACTTATAGGAAATAACCGCTTGGACAATTGTTTAGATGCAAGCTCGCCCACATGGTGTTATGATTACCAAACTAGTCTTGCAGATTCATTACAACTGAAAAGTGAGTTCAATCCTTGTTGGATAACCCATACTTGCTACCTTGTGTCACATCCTACACGTGTCGAAAGCTTGTGTTATATACCGTTGTTGGATTGTCTTCCCTTGGATCTGGAAGAGTTATCTTCCCTCTCGTTTCTTATTCTCGCCATTAGGCGTTTTTCTGTATTTAAGCAGGAAGCGCCAGATTCAAGATCTCTCTTTTCTCTCTCTTCTAGGACTGGACAACATGGGTTTGACATTTGTGTCTACACCCCATCCTCGTGGGGGCCTCTATCCCCCACGTACGGACTAAGTCAGTAAGTGACTTTAACTTTATGGACTATCCATAACTCTATCTATATCTTTATATGTACATGTAGGTAACTATTGTTTATGTTCTTATTGTACCTTGTGCCTTACACGTATTTCTTGTATATGTTATAAATGTCTCCATGTGCTTTTATTAAAGTCCATTATTTTATGTTCAAGACTCGTGTCGGAGTTGTTTGTTTCAACCAGTTATGATATATATATATATATATATATATATATAACTTTGAACCTTACACCGTCACTGGACCCGACAAAAAACACAGAACACATGTATATATAAAAATATAAAGTTATATTTTTGTTTTTCGATTGTGTGTAGACAGACAGTCGTCGGTAGAGAAGTGAACATACACAGGAACCTTCGGAAGTTCTGACTATGTGAGCGATCTGGATCTGGATCTGTTCAACCCAGATTTGTAAGGGTTTTCTTTTTTTATAATTCTTTAACGCAACAGGATCACGCCTATTTGATCGTGACACCTACACAGTTTTCCTGTAGATACACCTTCTCGCCCACACGGCCTGTTTTTATTGGTTATGGGCTACACCTACACATTTTCTGTGCTTACGCAATGTTAATTTACACCTGTCTTTTCCGGGTGTCAAAGGTCAGTTCAATGCGTTCAAGACAATACCTTGTTTTTGTTTTCAGGCCCATGTTTAACACATACGCATTTCCTGTACCCACGCGCGAATCATCTGCACCTGGTCTCTGGGTAAATACCTCTGTAGTTATTCAAGCTGTGCATTGATTTTTATTTTATTTTATTTTTTCACAACGAAAATTTTGTTGTGAGTTTTTGAACATCTGAAGGGAAAAGAAAGAAAGAAAAACATGTTTATAAAAAAGACGAAAAATGTTTACTCTGTGAAGTGAGACACTGATATTTTAGTTTATATATATATATATATATATATATATATATATATATATATATATATATATTCACACCATCTGGTGGCTGACATTTGAATAGGAACATATTTTTCATT
>CM042157.1:67744459-67794459 GCA_023376005.1 Doryteuthis pealeii
TCGCAGTTTGAGAGTCACAGAGCAAATATATAAGTAAAGAAATAACAAAAGACAGAGATTTAGCATTATAGTCTATTTCAAGGAGCTTAGACAAAGTGTCTAACTCTCCCGACTCATCAGATGCGAACGAGTCTTTTGTTATTTCTTTACTATATATATATATATATATATATATATATATATATATATATATATATATATATATATATCGACAAACCGTTCATCGCACAAATCAAAGCATACAAGAAATGTATACGAGTTGTATAAACGTGTGAATTTCCAATCTTCGAATTTCGTCGATCGTTTTTCTTTTTCTGTGATCGGAAAACTACGGCCTACTGATTTGAATTGCATAGTTTTTATCGGCAGGTACACAACCTGATCGGTGAATTTTGTGTCGAGTTAAGGGAACGAGGGATCGAAACCACCGCGCTAGACAAACACAACTCCCCTATGGGAGGGAAGATTGGTCGGTTTTGCTCAGTCGGTAGAGCGTTCGCCTATGAATCCTAAGTTTCCGGCTTCGATACTGGCTCTCGCCAACTCAGCGTATGAGTAGCACAGGGATCTGTGTGGTAAAGTGAACAGCTGATGGTAGGTTGGTTCAATGCGTTCCTCAAACGCCAAACGCCAAAACAATCTCCTTGGTCTAGCGTTAGTAAAAAGGAGATAGACTCCCTCGCTGTCTAGCTGATACCGACATTAGGTCGCCCAGCCGACTTTACTTTATTTTTTTATTACCTTGAATATTTCATTGTATAATTCTTTCTTTGTATTTTATGAGAGTTTTTTTATGGGTTTTATGCAGGCGTATAAGGAAGATGGTTGGTTGAATATCGTTTTTGCTCGAACAGATTAAATGTGAGAACAATTGATGACGAATAATAAACAAGAATATTTTATTATGCCCGAACAAACTTTACAAAATAGAATAGAATCATGACATGAGATACAAGGAAGGGCTTATACATAGTTGTATGAGCGAAATGGCTTAATATGAAAAGGAGTCTTTAGTAGAGAAAGTTTTGATTCCTGCTGGTAGAAAATGAAACTCAACAGAAGAGAATACAAACATGAGAAATGAGATACAAGAAAGGGCATATGAGGACTAAAATAAAATTAGAATTTAAAAAATAACAAACTCTCATGAGCCTTCACCGGAAAAACCCTCTGCGCATGTGCGGAAAAAAGGACCCACTTTCGATCCCCAAGAGAATCTCTCGGCCATTCGAGTTTAGACCTTAACTGTGTCTAGTCGCTACAACTGGCCAGGGAGATATTTCCTTGACAGGTGGTGGCTATAACTGGTGAATAAAGCCTAAATCATAAAACCATCTTCTCTCTTTGTCTCTTTCTCTTCTTACCTTGAATTCCTTCCTTTTCAGCGCGGCCACCAAATAAGATGGGGTTAAAAAGCAAACCCTAAGAACACGCACCAAGAATAAACGCACCCACCTTTAAAACTTAAAACACAAAACCTCTTGCTACCCCATAGCCATCCCACTAGTGCAGGTCAGACACAGGGCCCTATTAATGTAGGGCCACCCACGAACCGAAACTCACATAAAAATATTAAAAAACAAAAAACAAAAACAACAAAAAAATGTCTTATTTTTATTTGATAAATTTTGGAGTATACTCGCATGAATGAGTCCCCCCCCAAAAAAAAAAAACGCTAATGCCTGCTCAAAATACGACCCGTGCTATTAATTTGTTTGTTTAATGTCTTAATTGTTTTTGTGATATTTGCTTTGAATTAAAATAAAATAAAAATATCTAAATATTTTAATTTTTTATTTTTATTTGCTTAATGATGTATTGATTGTTGGCAAAACTTGCAAATCGTCGTCAAAATTAAAACGGAAAATTCTGACGACGAATTGCAACACATGAAAGTAAATTTTGAAATTAAAATTGATTTTAAAAATCCGATTCAAAATACCTGACGTTTTTGGTAAGTCAGGTTAGTAATTGTTTTATTTCATTTATTTAACGAATCTTGAAATATTTTCTAAACTAAAATACTTATGTGCAGTTTAGAAAATATATCAAGATTCGTTAAATAAATTAAATAAAACAATTACTAAACTGACTTACCAAAACAAAAAAAAAGTCAAGTAGGAAAAAAATAAAATAAAATAAAGTAAATAAATAAATAAATAAAAGAGAAAGATTTTTTTTAATTTAAAAAGAAAAGTTCGTGAGATCTTTTTTTTTTTTTACCATTTTTGAATCGGATTTTTTAAATGAATTTTAATTTCAAAATTTAGTTTGATGTGTTGCAAATCGTCGTCAAAATTTTCCGTTTTAATTTTGACGACAATTTGCAAGTTTATTGATTTTTTTTATTTTCGAAACTCGGTCGTATTTATTTAAAAATACGTGACAGTTTTTTAACATTTTTAAAAATTAAAATAAAATGAAAATACCGAGAAAAAAAAAGCCAATCGAATAACAAACTTCGGCATTGAATTTGTGAGATTTTGCGGGTTTTTTTTTTTTCGTTGCATATTCTCTTTTGGGCGTTGATTTTGTCTCCTTCTTAACCCGGAAACTTATGTCAATCGAAATATTTTCTATATGAATAGAAATATAAAACAAAATTCATATAATTATAGAATCGTAGAGTTTCATGACTGTATAAGAATAGTGGGTGTTACTTTATGACAAACACCAGATCCTTATAATGAATTAGTACATCCATGGATACACTAACACTAAACACTCGATAAGGAAAGACATATAACTAACTCGCACAAACAATGCGCATATGAATATTTAATATACACAACATGAAACCACAAAATAACATACGTCCCAAATAGGTCAATTGTACATCATATTCGATGATTGGTTGGTTGGATTTTATGGGATGTCAACTCTTGTTGGGTTATTTTATGCCGAAAATGTTTTGTTTTATTTCTTCTTGATGGGTATTGAACATGTTTTTAAACTCAATTTTTTAAACACATTTTTTAAAACTTATTTTTTTTTACATTTAATCCATAGATGGGACACTAACAGGTACTGCCACTCCAGGTCAAAGTGGACCTGGGAGTAATGGCGATGAAGGGGTACTCCACACTTTCCAGAGTTCAAGAACTGGAACCTCCCAATTAGATGCAGTTTAACATCATACACAAGACACTATGTTCGATGAACAAAGTGTAATGAAGTGGTATCAGAAAATGGTTTGGTTTGGTCTTGTTTTACGGCATATCAACCTCGGTGGGTCATTTAATGCCGATAAAGTTTTGAAATAAATCAATTCTTAATGGATAATACAATTTTGTTCATAAACCCATGTTTTTCTATTTAACCCATAGATGGGACCCTAACAGGTACTACCACTCCGTGTCAGAGTGGACCAGAGAGCAATGGTGATGAAGGGGTGCCTCACATTCTCCAAACCTCCAAAACTGGAACCTCACCATCAGATAGAGTTTAATGTCATTCCCAGGACATGAAGACCCGCAGCCACCGCCTTCTAGCACCCATATGATAAAAAGGGTTGGGCTTGCCATAAGAGCAATGGGCTGGGAAAATCATATAGGTGCTAGGGCTTGAAGTGACCAGCCGATTGAAAAGAAGACTTACTGTGACTTCAAAACGGGAAGAAGCTGTTTGAATTTCACATAAACCTAATACCATTGAGAAAGGTATGTGTTGTACCGGCCGTTCCTACAGTGGAGAATATACACCGGTTCTCACTATAAATAGTGAGACACCGAGTGAAAAGGTTGTACTGTTACCGTATAGCGGCAAGCTAGCCGTTCTTGTACCTTATTGTAAATACACTTGTCTCATTTTACCCTACCTCGACTTGACTTCTTTTTTTACTGTTGAATTGACATCACAACAGTATGAATCCAACTACTCTCGCTCCAGCTATGGATAAATAGTAGGACAGACTGGGCTCTTTAACCTTGGTTAGGCAACCAGTCTAGGAGAAGGAAAACTCTATATTCAAACTTATTAAACTCCGCTGAAGAAATTGACCTTGTGTCACATCCTGCTCGTGCGGAGGGGTTGGTAAATATATATTCGAGTTCAGTTCCTGGACGAAGCTGTTTACATTTTTACATTGCTCTAATACCCTTGGGAAAGGTATAAATCCAATTCTGCCTCCAGCTATGGGTAGTTGAGATAGAACAAACCTATTTTGTAGCGTAAACCTGTGTTTAGTAAGTATTTACTGACATTCCACAATGTTAGTCGGACACAAGGGTCATTATTGTGAGGAACCACGCACAAACCGAAGCTCATACGTAGCTAGTGTTTAAAAATTGCGTGAATTCCATCAGCATATTATTTTGAAATATTTAGAAAATTATTTACATAGGAGGATTACTAAGGGATTTAATATTTCAACTAAAAGTAAATTGGATAATTCTTAAATTGGAGTGTATCGTAGGTAAATTGATTTTTTTTTGTATATAGGGTATAGAAGGGGGTTAGGTATTGGTGTTTGATTTATTTTCGAAATAATTTTCTAAATACTTTTAACATATTTTTACTAGTTAAAGCGGCAATTCTTTCAGGCCATAGTGGTATCAGTGCTACTGTATGGCTGTACCACTTGGAACTTGATGAGGCGCCTGGAAAATAGGCTAGATGGGAGCTGCACGAGAATTGCTACATGCAGCCTTGAATAAATTTGTGAAAGCAATATCCCACAAGAAAACAGCTATATGGTCACCTGCCCCCAATCACACAAACCATCCGAGTAAGACGAACAAGACATGCCGGACACTGCTGGAGAAGTAAGGATGAACTCATAAGTGACATCCTTCTATAGAAACCAGCACATGGACATGCTAGTGTGGGTTGTCCAGCAAAGATCTACATAGACCAGCTTTGTACGGATACTGCATGCTGTGTGGAGGACCTTCCTGGGTCAATGAAAATCCATTGACTACAAAAAATAAAAAATAAAAATACATCTGCCTTAACCGGCAGTATAACAATTACTATAAATCTCCCTAGTTCAATATCACAATACCAATTCTAATACGACGGACTGTTTTACTTATTTTTCAAGATAACGGTAATTTTTCCCCAATCGGATAAGTTGATATTTGGATTAACTGTTTTTCTTTGTAAGAACTCTTTATGTTCGTTATTTCTTTTTTTTGCGAGGTTTGAAAAAAAAAGTTCAAAAATATTTACGTTTCTGCCTTCATTGTTTCCTAAACTGATCACGTGACCTATTTTGGTGGTACCTACTGTTTACCCATAGGCTGGAAAGAGAATAGTTGGACTCGTGTCTTTCCTAGGGATGTGAGCATAACGTGAAATGCAAACATCCTCGTACAAGATTTGAACTCGCGTAGCGGCGTCTACTTCCTACGGCGCTAACGAATACACGACAAGAGTCTTTATAATTATAGATAATAATAACGTGTTATTAAAAAAAAAGGGTAGAAATCTGGGTAAGCAAAATGACACAGAAGGAAACGTGAACTTTACTGAGTGAAGGAAACAGCTTTTTTTTTTAGGATACAGTGGAAATTCCAAAGGTCAAACAGTATGGTTGATGTTTACGTACAAATACTCATTCCCGTCTTTGGTCATTAAATTTTCAGGTAGTCTCCCCCACCTACCGACTTTATTCTCAGATTTGTAATAGGAAAAAGAAGTCAGTTAATTCTAAAAATGGGTATACGCATGCGTGCACATACAGTATACATTCACACAGCCCTGATCCCCACCTCTTTTAGACATGGGGTGGTACCCGAAAGAGGTGACTCGGTTTACATGTTGGGATTTACCCAATATCAAAAAAAAAATATTAAAAAAAAAAGCGAAAAGAATTATTAAAAGACAGGAAATTCAACTTGAATCAGGATAGAACAACTTTTTATTAACAACCAAAAATAGAGTCAATGATTTTACAAGTCGAAAAATATTAAAACTGCGCAAAATATTACTTTGAACGCCCATAAAAGATTTAAAAAAAAAAAGGTAAGGTATATAAAGCAAAATATTACCTGGACATGTAGAAACAAAATAAATAAAAGCAAAGAATTTTATGTAAGTTGAATTTCAATTTTGGTAGGGTAGATGATTGTATTTGCTCCTCGAATACTATTTTCTTCCTTCTCCCCCACTTGGGTAAGTGTAACAGAAGAGAATTATATATATATATATATATATATATATATATATATATATATATATATATATATGTAATAAATAATAGAGGTAAAAATGTGGATAAGTGAACAAAACTCAGACAAGTATATGTAGGAGATATATTTCGCCGTGGATTGAGTTAGGCTTCATCAGTCGTTTATAAATAAACTTTGTCCATATTTTCCCCTCTATTCTTTACTACATTCTGTCGGGTTTACTCCTATCCCCCTATCCTCATATATATATATATATATATATATATATATATATATATATGTGTGTGTGTGTGTGTGTGTGTGTGTGTGTGTGTGGAGAAAGGTAGGCAAACACGGGATGTTATGGAAACTGGATGTTTATTGTCAATAAACATCCAGTTTCCATAACATCCTGTGTTTGTCTACCTTTCTCCACACACACACACACACATATATATATGTATATATATATATTAACATGGCTGCAGAAGGCGACGTCTTCGTCGTCACGAACCACCAAATGCAGATGGAGATTTCCCTTCCAATGTGTGTGACCGCATCTGCAAGTTCAGGAGCATATAAGCCACCAGGGGGTCCACAACTGATGAACGACATGAAGTAACGTCATCGTCAACTGAGATGGACTTCTAAAAGAAAGAATATATATATATATATATATATATATATATATATATATATATATATATGAAAAATAGATGGAAATTAATCCGACAGTATGAAATTAAACATTTTGAAAAAACATATGATGTTTGTTATGTAATTGCTGACAGTACTGTTTCGACCAAATCGATAAGTTGGTCTTCATCAAAGAGCAACATAGATGGGAAGAAAGAATATCCGTTAAAAAGACTGTTTACAGAAACGAACGCTGAGTATATATATATATGGTATGAATAATTTTCATTAATTTCATTTGGTTTGGTTTGGTTTGGATTTGTTTGTTTAATGGTATAATAACCCTGTGGGTTATTTAAAGCCAAAAACTATTAGAGTCTGAGATAAATGTTGGTACTCAAGTTTCCTTTACAGGTTTATTTTTGTAGATGTATTTCGTGGATGTATTTTTATATTTGATTCATGATATATATTTTTATTTCTCTCAAGAAGGATAAAATGCCATCCATGTTAGTATTTTTCAAATGGATCACTCATATTATTTCTCTCTACTTGGAACGAAAACTCCACACTCCATGAGGAAATGGTTGACTGTGTATGGTGTTTGGCATGTCCTACACCGTGGTTGATACTGCTGCTTGAGCATAAAAGAGTGTGTAAGTCTTGTATGGCCAATGCGCAGTCGAGCCAGTATTACTTCTTCCTCTCGGGATTTTCTATATCCCGGCTTCCATTCTCCTGATGTTGGCTAAATTGATAATAATTTGTTCTGTGTATTACTATTCCAATGTTGTTCGCATTTTTGCTTGATAAATCATTTTATTTGGTTATTTAGATCTATATATGGGATCTTGAAGTTTTCATCAATTTCTTTATTTATGACATACTAGCAGTGTTACATAATCTATGCGGTTGCATAAGATTATTGTCAATCCCCAGTATTTCTGAAGGAATGGCCCTTTTCATATTACGGGCGGGACTTTCCATGGAATATTACAGAAAGCCCGCGAAATACGTGAAGTCACGTGGGACCTGGTTGGGTCTTCAGTTTTGGCTTGGACGTCAGGCAGATATGTCTGCTTAGCTTGGACTCACCTGCATACGCGCGCTATGTTTAGTTACATGAAATGTTTAGTTAAGTAAATAAAAGCTTACGAAAATAACATGGTTTTGTGGTTGATGAATGTCTTGGTAACAAGACTGACCTAGAAGACCAGACACGAAGTCCCCAAGACTAGGTCCAGACGCTGGAAGAAGAACGTAAGATACCAAAGATGAACAGAAGAAAAATAGAAGTAAGAAAAGAAAGGGTATACAACAGCAGGACCTGTGGATATTCCACAGTATGATCATTTATTTATTACAACGTTCAATATGTTTATTTAAGAGTTATTGCAAAATAGTTCAATATGTAAAAAGTATAATAATCTTGATTCAACTCTCTCTCACACTCTTTTTTCTTTCTTTCCCTATATTCATTTTTTCATTATATTCGGTAGAAACAGATTGGTGTTATCGCTTCCGCGTGCTCACCTCTTTGCCTATCTTTCCCCATTTCTCTTTATTTCTTATATTCTGTGTAGCATGTCCTTTCTTTATAATTTAAAACGGAATGGTCCATTATTTAGCTGAGGTGACTACACTCATGAGAAATAAGAATTCGGCGGATAGGCGACACTAGATAATCAGGATTTACATTTTTGCATTTCATCTTGGACAGTTTCGACGGTCTCATTTTTAACCGGAGGGTGTTACAAGATTATAACGGTTGGAAGATTAAGGAACATCAGTATTAATATATATATATATATATATATATATATATATATATATAAAAGTCTGACACAAAACCTCTGCTGCCTTCAAGGAAAGGCTAGGGGAGTAAACCCCGAAAACAAATCAGGAACCGGAGTCCCTAAAGTGGCGTGATGCTGAAACCCAGTGCTACCCATCAACTCCTGCGACACTGCCGTTGCCAAAATTGCATTGGTACCTTACCTTTCATTTGGATCACAGCGGCAGTGTGGAGAGGGGGGATTTGCTGCATGGGCAACAGCTTATCCTCCATATGAACCCGCCCAGGCTATGTAGTTCAAATATTTAAAAAATTACACTACTCCATCGTCTCTCGTAGACGGAAGGCTGCCAACCAACCAACCAACCATATATATATATATATATATATATATATATATATATATATATATATATATATATATATATATATAAGCTTCCTGTCATTTCTCTTTTACCGCGTGTTTTTAAGTACTTACTTATAATCAGAACTCCATCTCTAACTAATAGTACACGCATCAACCTAGTTTAGTCATGGGGGTGCAACTCTAGGACCGAGCCCATCCCTCTCCAGGTCTGGTTTTGAATTTAGGGTTTTCCTTCTTCTAAACTAGTTGCCATACCATGGTTAAAGAGACTAGTTTGCCATACTATTTACCCAACAAGAGTATTAATGTGTAGATTTTGCAGTTGAATCGGTTTTGTCATTTCCCGTTATACCAACATGACTTGGGATCCAACACATCACACGCCTTTTGTATAAAGTTATTTTCAAGCAATTTCGTATACTTTCTGGGTTAAGACGACACACAGACATTTTATACAAATTTAATATTGTAATTCTTTACTCGGTACTTTGGGTTTTTTTTTTTTCAAATTTAAAATAGGACAGAATGCAGCTGGTATTTAAGTATCTTTTCCTTTTTAAGGACGTCTGCTTACACACACACACACACAAACACGCATGCGCTCTCAGACAAATACACGCATAGACACGCACAAACACAATAATTTAAGTGGGTTTTATAACTCATTTTACAAACATTTTCTTTGTGGGTTGAAGAGGAGCGTATCAAATATACCACGAATATCTCATGAAATTTGACAAAAGGCTTTTACCCAACCCGTTTGTCTCGGGTAGGATGTGACACAAAGTCGCATGTATGGGACATCCAGCGAGTATCGAGTTCGCTATTTAGTAATTACAGGTCTGCCAGATATTGTCAATTAACTAATACAATCTAGACTGAGCAGTTCAACGTCACCAAAAAAAAAAACAAAAAACAAAAAAAAACGGAGCAAAGATATTGTCAATTAACTACCACAATTTAGTTGTATAAATGACAAAATATATAAGAAAAATAAGGCAAAAAGGGCCGGTAGGGACGGGCAGACAAAAAGGAACAGAAGGAGGGCAACAGGGTAGCATTAGGGGCAGTTAATAAATAACTTGTTTTGACAAAATCTGGTTATTTCCTATAAGTCTAACATAAACAAAGGGAACCACCCTTGGCTGATAAATTATTTATTTATTTTCCCATTAAACTAACCCTAAACCCTAACCCTAACCCCGTATTCTTTTTTCCTAGTAGATTAATAAATAAATAAATAAATAATTTATCAGTCAAGATTGGTTCTTCAAAATCTAAATGAAAAAAATATGTCATAAATACTAAGGTAAAGGAATATATATATATATATATATATATATATATATATATATATATATATATATATATATATATATATATATATATGCAGTTTAAACAGAATAAAACTGACATAAAAATTATAAACGAATTATAAAAAAATGAGTTTATCAACCAGACACCGAGGGAGTCTATCCCATTTCAACTAGCGCTAGACCAAGGAGATTGTTTTTGCATCTGAGGCTTGAAATACCTCCCATCAGTGGGTGGAAAGATCTGGGGGAGCTGTGATTAAAGCTCACCTTAGATTTGTAGTCACTCCAGGTTAATTTCAATCTTGTAGGCCCCCCCCCCCCAAAAAAAAAAAAAAAACTTCCGTTTAAAATTCATTTTGATTCCGTTTGCACTTTTGGTAAATTCCGTTTTTTTTTTGTGTTTTGAGAAATTCTGTATTTATTGGTAATGTTAATTCGAATTCACTTATAACGATGTCGCAGTCCAGCACGTTTGCTACTACGCCACAGGGACACGTCCAGGCAAAAATGTTTGGTAAATATACTACATCCGCATATGTGTTTGACTTACTGGTAGTGAAGGTTTCAACGAAACCAAGGTTTTAGACTTTTTCTTCTCTCAATTATTATTGGTTACAAAATACAGTTTTTTTTTCATTATGTAACTGTTCACTACTACATCCGCGTATGCGTTTAATCTGTAGCAGATTCAGCGGCACACCATCAGTGATATTTTTAGAAATGTCTGATATATATTTTTTTTTCTACTGGCGATGGGAAAGTTTTAAAATAATTTGTCCAGAAAATTTTTCGTGCGTCCCGACATTCTTTCTTTCTTTCTTTCTTTCTTTCTAGTTGTATTCTTTCTTTCTTTCTAGTATTTTTTCTTTCTTTCTTTCTTTCTTTGGTTTGTTGGCAGTCAAAACATGTTTATCTTCATCATCTTGATTATGTTGATTATTTATTTATTTATTAAAATTAATTTCTGGGGCGATGTGTGTACATTATTCCTTCTATCATTAAGTAGTAAGTAGACGATGGAGTGGCCTATTATCGGTATCAGCCGAGCAGCGAGGGAGTCTATCCTCTTTTCACTAGTGCAATTTTGATTTATTTTTTTGGACAGTACGCCATCGTCCTTAGTAGACAAAAAGTGTTAAAAAAAAGACCGGGGAGATTGTTTTTGCTAGGGTAGAGCGCCACACCTACCGTCAGCTTCCAGTGATGCGTTACAACACAGATCAGATTACCCATTCTGTGCTACTCATGCGCTGTGTTGGCGCGGATCGATATAGTCAATTTAATTAATTTTAATTGTTTTTTAAATGAATGGCAGACGACATTTTGGCAGACCCTACTCTTTTCCCTAAACCCAATTATCTAGCTAGAGCTTAATGGATGACACAATGGGTCACGTTTTGTCTAATATATATATATATATATATATATATATATATATATATATATATATAAATCCGACTGTATGATGAAAAGAAATAGAAAAACAAATATTAAATATTTGGCCAACAGATATCTGTTTCAGCCTGTGGGGTTTATAAAGTATTGTGACACTATGGTTGAGTGGAAACATGGTCAAAAAAAAAAAAGTAATAATAGAATGTGTGGGCCCGGGCGTGGTTGTGTGGGTGGGGTGTCCTTTACGGACACAAAAGATTGGGCAGTAAAGTTTAAGTGAATTGAACGGCCACCATGAAGTTAAACCACTTAGAGATAATATCTTTATGCATTTATGTGTTAAGAGGAAAATGCTGTTTTTAGTACCGAGCATCTGGGTGGTAGGTCCGTGGGGATGTGTGGGGTGGAATTTTACATATATTCAGCCAGCTCCAGCCCTTAGTGAGTTTGGAGCCCGGCAGTTGGCGTGATAGTATCATGAGTAGTAGCAGAGATAGAAATAGCCAGGAACCCACATCAATGAATCCAGTAATCTACTTACAATAACTTTCTTGCCAGCTGATATAGACCACCACAAACTGCACAAATGTCACAACTTCCTCTTCCACCAGCGTCTTGTTATCAGACTTTGTGTTTTTGTTGGATTTTTAAAAAATCCTTGTGAACCTGTCTCTGACTCGTGCCCTTCGAATCGGCCAGCACAGAATATCACAACGTTGGGGTCTAGACATTGTGCAACGAAGGTGCAGGAGTTCAAACCGGATATTCTCATAGTATGATTCAATTGAAATCATTTTAAAATTAAAATGAAGACAATTGTAAAAGACACTTTATAAAACTGGTCTTCATCAGAGCACATTGAATGAAAAAAGGGGGAAAATTTAACCGTTTGAAACGAGATGTTCAAAAGACTATCTATATGTTATAGCATTTTACCTTATACAACTTTTTTTCTATCTGCTGTTATTTCTTTATTTCTTCTATCAAGTTTGCTCAATCAATATATATTGATCTTGTTAATTCGTTTGTTTTGTTTGTTTGTTTTGTTTTGTTTTGTTTTACGGCATATCAACCTCAGTGGGTCATTTAATGCCGATAAAGTTTTGAAATAAATCAATTCTTAATGGATAATACAATTTTTTTATAAATACATTTTTCTATTTAACCCATAGATGGGACCCTAACAGGTACTACCACTCCGGGTCAGAGTGGACCAGGGAGCAATGGTGATGAAGAGGTGCTCCACATTCCCCAAACCTCCAAAACTGGAACCTCACCATCAGATAGAGTTTAACGTCATTCCCAGGACATGTATACCCGCAGCCACCGCCTTATAGCACCCATATGATAAAAAGGGTTGGGGATTGCCATAAGGGCAATAGGGTTGGGAAAATCATATAGGTGCTAGGGCTTGACGTGACCAGCCGATTGATCGGAGGGGGCCTCTCCGACCGCCCGTCTAGCCCAAGATAGGGCCAAAGTGGAGTATTGCATGTTATGGATTGCTCATCCACCTGGGCTCTATCCTTGAGCATCACGGGTCGCCACCCACAGCCAACAGGTGGCCCCATTGGGGGAGTCTTACCCCTCTGCAGAGGTGCAGTCGGTGCATTCTAACGCCCCATCCGACAGGGCGGTTGTTAATTCGTCATAAATTATTTTTTATAGATGTCCACACGAAGATATATCATACTACGCACAACTCTTTGTCTACCAAATTTACCCAACAGCTGTACCAAATTTTCTTGGTATTTTTTACCTGTATGATGGGGTATTTCACAGTTCACTATGTTACACACTGGACCCGTCAAAGAACACAGACACTTGTATTTAGGAAAATGTAAGATGAGATGTTTATTCCCTCGGTTGTGTACAGCTGAGAGTCGTTGGCAGGGTTACACAAACGTGGAGCCTTCGGAAGTTCTTTTCAAGTGATCTCGAACCTGATCGTTGTCTCTAATCGATCTCTACGGGCTTCTTTTATTGTAGTCTGACCCCCGGTGTCACGCCTCTTTGTTCGTGACACCTACGCAGTTTTTCTGTAGGCTGTTTTTATTGGCTATGGGCTACGCCTACAGATTTCTGCACCTAAATCATGTCAAATGTTCACCTGCATTTCCAGGTGCAAAAGATCAGGTCAGGGCCACATCCTGTTTTCGTTTCCAGGCTGCACCTGACCCCCATGCACTTCATATTCAGCCTGGTCCTTGGGTGCACTGATCAGACAATATATTACAACTATCTATTCACCTCAGAACTCATTCTATTTAAATAAAGTCCTATAATTATTGTAATCCGAGTCCTTTTGCTCAACTATAATGAACTAACCATCAGTTTTTGTTCTTTGTTTGAATGTGGCTTACGGTTGGATCGCAATGGCGGGAGAGCTGTTGTAAGCAGCAAAAAATAGGCAAAGATTTGAACAACCAAGTATTCAGGTTTGTTCAATTACAACTAAAATTGTGAGCAACCAGCTGTGGTTTTCTAAACCAACAATCATATGAAAACAACCTTCACACGTCAAAACCATAGTTCACCACCGCTGAAGTGAATTCCTGTTGCCTAAGGCAATAATTGAATAAATAAGTGACACAAATGCACAATAGCGTGCAAGAGATAATATCATTAGAAAAAAACATTTTACGTATGAATAACATTAGATGTCGGAAACTCCCGAAGTAGCCTAACCATAAGACAAACACTAACACTTACCTTAACTCTAACTTTAACGTCTCTAAAGTTCCGGGTATTTCCGTGAAATGTAATGCTTTTTATACGTAATCTAATGATATCTCTTGTGCCCTATTCTGCATTAGTACCATTTGAATGTAATAAAATATAAAGCTTTTTATACGTAATCTAATGATATCATCTCTTGCCTACTATTATGCATTAGTACCATTAGAATGTAATAAAATAAATTGCTTTTTATACGTAATCTAATGATATTATCTCTTGCGCTATTCTGCATTAGTACCATTAGAATTTAATGAAATATAATGCTTTTTATACGTAATCTAATGATATCTCTTGCGCGCTATTCTGCATTAGTACCATTAGAATTTAATGAAATATAATGCTTTTTATACGTAATCTAATGATACTATGCCTACATTAGATCATCAAAACCTTCTATGATGTACGCATTTAAAGGCCAAATCATCTAACACCGGCCCTGTCTTTTAATTGAATTGTTAAATTGAATAATCGATCACTAATTAGGACGGAGCCTATTTTAGTAGTGACCACCCCAAGCAGAGATTTTTAAGAGGTTTGCATTCAGAGCTTTCCTTCTCCTAGACTGGTTGCCTAACCAAGATTAAAGAGCCCAGTCTGCCCTACTATTTAGCCATAGCTGGAGAGAGAATAGTTGGATTTAGACCTTTCCCAAGGGTATTATCGCTATGTGAACTGTGGCTTCGTCCAGGATTTAAACTCGGGTCGACGAGTCTATTTCTAACGACTCTAACCATTATACCACGTCCTACAATTAAGAAACAATGTAGTAATGAGTTACTGTGCCTACATTAGATCATTAATACCTTCTATGGTGCGCGCATTTAAAGGCTTGCTTGGGGCGCCAAATCATCTTGCACCGACCCTGACTGTCATCCGTATTTAAATCAAGGGAGATTATTCCCCTTCCTTTGGAACTTTTGGGATTACCACCTTTTCGGTTACTGTCAAAGCCATCTGCTGAAGACTAATGCTAATTTGTGTTGATTCGGAAACTTTTTTGTCTTCTTGGAGATTAGAAGCGGGATCTTTTTTGTTATCTTGGACATTACAAGCGGAATTTGGGATCGACAGGGCATCGGTAGGGTTTGTCGTTTCAGAGGAAACAGTTTGAGGCTTTGTTATCAAACTTTCATTTTTCTCATCCTGCTGCCCTCTCCCAGCATCGATCGTAGTTCCTGTTGTTTGGGGTGGATTCTGCGGAGCGATTGGAATTGCGTGTTTTCGAACTAGATCCATTCCGTGGAAATCTCTTTTTGCCGATTGGTTCAGGATTCGGGTCGAAAGAATAAAATCCGGTTGTGGCTTTCCGTGTCGAATCTGATGAGTTGGTTGGGGTTTGCTTCCTGAATTTAAATCGTTTGAAGGTCGGTGTCTCGATCCAGAAACCATCTGAAATATTAACAATGAAGAAATCAATAAAAGGTATTAAAAATTGTCGGGGTGGCCGTTATCGGTCGGTATCAGCCAAACAACGAGGGAGTCTATCCCCTTTTCATTACTTTTCGTTGCCGAAGACGTTTTGTTTTATTCATTCTTGATGAGTATTCAAAATTCATTTTAAAATTTAACTTTTTAAACACGTTTTTAAAACTCATTTTTTTTGTTTAACCCATAGGTGGGACCCTAACAGGTACTACCACTTATGGTTAAAATAGACATGGGAATAATGACAATGAAGATGTACTCCACACTCCCCAGAGCTCCAGAAATTGGAACTTCACCATTAGATGAAGTTTAACGCCATACTCAGGACAATAAGACCATCAGCCAGAGCCTTCTAGCACATATTTGATAAAAAGGATTGATGATTTGCTATAAAGGCAATAGGTTTGGGACAAATGATAGAGCTGACTTAACCAACCGATTGATCAGAGGGGCCGTTCCTTAAGCATTATGGGTCACCACTCACGGACAGCAGGTGGCCCCATTGAAAGAGAATTTTACCCCTCTGCAGGGACGCAGTCGGCGTATTCTTTAGCTCCAGCCGACAGGGCGGCTCGGCGTTAAACTGTGTCGCAAACTGCACTCGAGGGGATGACATTAAATCTTGTTTGAAAGATCAAAATTTTACGACAATATATGTTTGCTTTTGTTCTTTTTTTCTTTTTTTTTTATTTATTTATTTTTTAAAAATTTTAATGATTTTAATAATTTGTTATTAAGACTAGCAAATATATGCACCCTCCGAGTGTAAGAATTTAAATTTTAATGTAATAAAATATATTGAAATGCTAATAAAACTGAATAAGAATGCAGATAAAAAAATTTGAAACAGAGGGGAGTATAATCGAAAAATAGAACAACCGAAATTTACTCTTACATCACTCCCGTCTTTCATTGCTAATTTTTCCTAATTTAACTATTTCGTTAAAATAGGAAGTAAAGAATACAATTACAGTTATTTTCTCTTGTTAATGGATTCCTTTTAAGATTTATCCCGGAAATCTTTGCTCATATTCATTGAGATAAAACCAAACAATTAGAAATTAATAATACTAAGCAGATATTTATTAAAATCAAATTTTTAATATCAATATGCAAATTAGCCTTCCCGTTCACACTGTAAACCGCTATTTTGTTGTATATATAAATACAATTGCATGTTATTAGTATATTGGTAAGGACAACTGTATTAATAATGTAAAACAACTTTATTAATAATTGAGATTTAAGTAAAAAATAAATTCATGGAGAATGTGACGTAAATAACAAAGGGAATTGTGACTTGAGTAGTAATATAGTTTCGGTTACAGACATACAAACACACAATCACCATTATATTAAGGTTTTGAATTTAATCCAGTGATAAGTTTTTGAAAAAATAAATAAATAAAGTGAACTAAATTTTAAAAAATTGGAAGGTTTTCTAGACCATATCACCTTTAGGCACCCCTTCCGCGATCTCGACTCACATGGACACTTTTCTAATTTACACGGTCAAAATCCGGTTGTTTGTTAGGGGTTAGGGGTTAGGGTTAGGGTTAGGGATTAATTTAATAATTTAAAAAAAATCTAAAAATCGTCTGTTAACAATTAACCGGATTTTGACGGTGTAAATGGAAGAAATGTCCCCAAGAATCAAGATCGCAAAAGGGGTGCCTAAAGGTCATATGGTCCGGTTTTCTTACCCTTAAATGCCTGTTGTTATAAATCTTTCCTTTGTCAACTGGAGCCAATATGGCCATCACATTGCTGGTGTCTGCGTTCTTCTGTATCATTCCGATGACATTTAAAACTTGTCTCCACCTGAAATCATCATAATCATCATAATCATTATTGTTGGGACATTTACGAACTTAATTCCACATAAAATGAAACATACCCTTTTTTATCCCTGGTGTAGCGATTGTCTGCCATTGTTTGGTCTGGAAGAGTTGTCTTCCCTTATTTCCAGGGTGTTAGCTATTTAATCAGTGAAGTGCCAGTTTTGAACGCTCTTTGTCTCCGGACTTCAACCAACACACAATGGGTTAGACATTTATGTCTACACCCTTCTTGTGTGGGGGCTTCCCCCCCAACACAACGTTAGTAAGTGACATTACTTTATGAACTCTCCATAATTTCTCTATTGTACATTTATGTATCTCCTGTATACTTCCTTATTGTACCTCTATTCATGTATGTGTTGCCCTACTATTTACCCATAACTGGAGGAAGAATAGTTGGATTCATACCTATTCTAGGGTATTAGCATTATGTGAACTGTGGCTTCGTCCAGGATTTGAACTCGGGTCGACAAGTCCATCTCCTCTCCTGAATACTTACTAAGGTGAATATCAACAATTAGGAGGCATAAAAATATAATTGGTGTATAAGGTGTGTTTCCAAAAAGAATTAACAAATGGATGATGGAAGAGCATCCGCCGAGGGACCAAAAGGTTCCGAGTTCAATACCGACTCTCGCCAACTCAGCTCATGAGTAGTACAGCTTGGAGGTGTGCGGTAAAGTGGAGAACTGATTGTAGTTGTTGCGCTGCATCTCAGACGCAAAACACAACAATCTTTCTAGTCTAGCGCTCGTAAAAAGGGGATAGACCCCATCGATTTCTGGCTGATACCGACAATAGCCCACTCCGTCGACTTTACTATTTACATGTCAAAATGTAATTTACAGGTGAAAAGCGTATTTCTATGGTATAATATTTTAACATTCTGGACTCTGAAGCAACTCTCGGTAGAACTTCCAACCAACTTACGAGAAAAACTCTATTGAAAATGTACCCCCCCACACCTTTTTAAGCAGAAAAAATATCGATGTATAATTTTTTCTTTTATAAGATAATAGCCATTTAAATAATTATCGAAATGAGTAAAAAAGAAATCTCCAAAAAATTAATTATTTATTATTTTTTTACATTTTATTTTTCGATTTTCGGTACTTATTTTTTAATAGAAAAGCTACCGTAAACATTTTTTTTTTGTTTCTATTTATAAGTTCGGTCTTAATAACAGTGTGGATTATTTAATGTGTCAAAAAGTAATGCCATTTTGTTTAGGACAGGTATAATTACCAACACAGGAACATGTATCATACATCAAAATAAGGTTGGTCCTCTGTGGATCACATCTCTACTTTTCCACATAATCACCGTTTCTCTCAATAGCAATCTTCCACCTTCGAATGAGAGCATGTATCCCTGCCCCGTAAAATTCTGTTGACTGTTCTTTGAGCCACTTCGTCACTACAGATTTCACTTCCTCGTCACTGGAATAATGTTTGCCTCTCTTCGGCTCCATGAAAGAAGGTTTGAAAGGAAGTGAAATGTATCGTGAAGAAGTGGCTCAAAGAACAGTCAACAGAATTTTATGGGACAAAGATACATGCTCTCATTTTGATGTATGATATATGTTCCTGTGTTGACAATTATACCTGTCCTAAACAAAATGGCATTACTTTTTGACACTCCCTCGTACCAACCTCCTAACAGGTTAAACATCTATATACTTTAAATAATGGCGGTTTAGATTAGCTTTTTTTGGTATTAACGTCTGACCGTCCTGTCGGCTAGGGCTGTAGAATACACCGACTGCACCTCTATAGAGGGGTAAGACCCCCCTATAATGAGACCACCTGTTGGTCGTGGATGGCGACCATTGATACTTAATAACGGAATCCTGGTGGCTCTGCAGTTCATGACATGCAACACTCCACTTTGACCCTTACTTAGACTATATTTGAGTACCAACTTTTATCTTACAAATAACAGTTTTGACATTAAATAACCCACACTGTTATTAAGACCGAACTTATGAATAGAAACAAAAAAAAATTTACGGTGGCTTTTCTATTAGAAAATAAGTACCGAAAATCGAAAAATAAAATGTAAAAAAATAATAAATAATTAATTTTTTGGAGATTTCTTTTTTACTCATTTCGATAATTATTTAAATGGCTATTATCTTATAAAAGAAAAAATTATACATCGATATTTTTTCTGCTTAAAAAGGTGTGTGGGGGGTACATTTTCAATAGAGTTTTTCTTCAAAACGTATACTTTTTTCGAAAAAAAAAAAAAGGTTTGCATTAAGTAGATATTTATTTCTAGAATCTAAAAATATAACATTTTAAACTTAACAAAAATATAACTTAGCAAAAATACTAAATTAAACAAACCAAACCAACCAAACCAAACCAAACCAAACCAAACCAAATTAAATGAAGTTAATGAAAATTATTCATAGCAATTTGAAGATATTAAGAACATCAAACATAGAAACCTTTATCAAAATGACTTTTTTCGGCATTAAATGACCCGAAAAGGGTTGATATGCCGTTAAACAAACCTAAGATATTTGACACAAATTAATACTGACGAAAAAGATAATGGAAAAATCTTTTGAATAGAGAGCTGTTCATTTATGAGTTTTATACTTTGATTTATCAATTATCTTTAATGTGACTATCAGTTTCACGCCTATGTCATCATCAAATCAGAAACTGACAGTCATCAAGCACTAATGACTCGGTATCTATGATATTCTAACTTACATCTATATATGCTCTATCACCGATATTTAGCACTTTATTCATAAATATAACAAGCTACATTATATGTTACACAGTCTGAAGAAGGGAGAATAAAATCCTGAAAATTTGCTACTACTAAATAAACGAAACTCTACTAAAAAAACAAGCGAGTTTCTGATATTTCTTTCTTTAATGCTTCATACTAATGCTCAAACCTGATATATGAACCTCCCACAAACGGATACATATACAAAAATAATCACACACACACACACACACACACACACACACACACACACACACACACACATATATATATATATATATATATATATATATATATATATATACTTTCAAAAGAAAAAAAACCCTGATCAAACCGTCATTTGTCTCTCTACACTCACTGAGAAACTAACATATATAACGAAGAGGTAATCAAGATATACATAGAGAGAGGGAAGAAATAGGTAGAATTATATAGTAAGAGATGTATCAGTTTTTGACTTAATTGCAAATTACGACTAATTAGAACCAATTAAAATGGATTTTTTTCAAACATCATAAAAGTGCCGAGTGTGAAGCTGTATTTACCAAGTTAAAAATGAACAATGAATAGAAGATCAAATTTTTTCAGAATACCTTATATATATATATATATATATATATATATATATTTATAATTACGTATATGTATATATATAATTATGTAATATATATATATATATTATGTATAATATATATATATATATATATGTATATGTACATATATATATATATATATATATTATAATTATGTGTATATATATATATATATATATATATATATATATATATATATATATATATATATATATATATATATATATATATATATAATTCAAAATTTTAGATAATTAATCATACCTCACCTGATGAGATGTGAATTCTTTGTGTCCGGTAGATTTGAAACTAAAGCGTCGAGCAGTGCTCCATAGATAGGCAAATCAAGATCATTGAGGAAAAATAAAAGCTGCAATTAAAAATAAAGTACTGATTGATTGATTTTACAGCATGTCAAACCGTCTGGAGTTATTTTATGTCTTGAATTGCATACATTGTACATTGGCCAAACTATGTTGAACCAAGGAAAAAATTACAAAAATCTTTTAAAAATAGAAATCTTTTTTGTTCTAATCATGTTTTCCTGTACGATCCCATACCTAAGTGTTTCGTCAAATCTGAAAATAGAAGAAAAAAAACAAAAAAAAAAAACACAACACGTGAGTGATAATTTCTAAAAAAATAACTTTCCTTATCGTGTTAGTATAGCATTTATTCTAAGTGATGCTGATAGCTTTTTTGATTTAGTGCGTCCCAGGACGCACATATTTGCTTTGAAAATATACGGGTCCCAACAAAAGCCGTCTAACTCCTACTTTGTAACCTATCCTGTGTAATTCGTTTCTAAGAAACTACTGAAATGTATTTACAGTTACGTTAAAATGGTGAGCGAAGAAAAAAGAAAAACACTGGGATGCATGGATACGATTTTAATGCGTCCTTTTAGATTTTTGTGTGTCGGGAACGCAGGATGCGTACCTATCAGCATCTCTGTAAGACTAACAGCGACAAATAAATGAATTAAAACTTACTTCAATTCTAAAAGTTTATTCAACAAGAAAATTTAAAAAAAAATCTTACCCCGTATCAACCCTTGTTGAATCCTGGTGGCTGGGCAGTCCATAACTTGCAACGCATCATTTTGGCCCTTACTTAGGCTAGACGGGCGATCGGAGAGGCCCCCCTCCTCCAATCAATCAGCTGGTCACATCAGACCCTAGCAACTATATGATTATCTCGGTCCTACTTTGTTGTACCGGCCGTTCCTACAGTGGAGAATATACACCGGTTCTCACTATAAATAGGGAGACACCGAATGAAAAGGTTGTACTGTTACCGTTAACGGCAAGCTAGCCGTTCCTGTACCATTATTGTAAATACACTTGTCTTATTTTACCCTACTTCGACTTGACTTCTTTTTTACTGTTGGATTAACATCACAACATACTTCTTTCATGGCAAACCCCCAACCATTTTTATCATATATATATTTACCAACCCCTCCACACGAGCAGGATGTGACACAAGGTCAATTTCTTAAGCGGAGTTCAACAGGTTTTAATTCAGAATTTTCCTTCTCCTAGACCGGTTGCCTAACTAAGGTTAAAGAGGCGAGTCTTCCCTACTATTTATCCATAGCTGGAAGGAGAGGAGGATTCATACCTTTCCCAAGGGTATTAGCGCTAAGTGAAATGCAATTACCAAATCCAGGTATTGTCATCGTCATCTGCGACGGACTTCTAAAAAGAAAATGACACTGACCAATAGTGGGAGTAAAAACCACCAACCAACAAACCAACCAAGTTAAAAAAAAAATCACCAATAGCTTGATGAAACAATTTACAACATATGATACGAAATTCTTTCCGCCCTGTCGGTGGGGCGTTAGAATGCACCGACTGCACCTCTGCAGAGGGGTAAGACTCCCCCAATGGGGCCACCTGTTGGCCGTGGGTGGCGACCCGTGATGCTTAATGATAGAGCCCAGGTGGATGAGCAGTTTATGACATGCAATACTCCACTTTGGCCCTATCTTGGGCTAGACGAGCGGTCGGAGAGGCCCCCTCCGATCAATCGGCTGGTCACCTCAAGCCCTAGAACCTATATGATTTTCCGAACCCTATTGCCCTTATGGCAAGCCCCAACCCCTTTTTATCATATGGGTGCTAGAAGGCGGCGGCTGCAGGTCTACATGTCATGGGAATGACGTTAAACTCTATCTGATGGTGAGGTTCCAGTTTTGGAGGTTTGGGGAATGTGGAGCACCCCTTCATCACCATTGTTCCCAGGTCCACTCTGACCCGGAGTGGTAGTACCTGTTGGGGTCCCATCTATGGGTTAAATAGAAAAATGTATTTATAAAAAAATTGTATTATCCATTAAGAATTGATTTATTTCAAAACTTTATTGGCATTAAATGACCCACTGAGGTTGATATGCCGTAAAACAAAACAAACCAAACAAACCAAACAAAAACGAAATTCTTTAATGCAAAATGAAAATACGGCTGTTAAGAGAAGTAACGACCAGTTATTAACATATAACATACACATTGATTAGCATAATCATAGAGAGATTAGGATACACATATATTAATAATTAGCATACATAGATTAGTATACGCATTGAGGACCATGCCACCTTGAAGCACCCCATTTGCGACCGAGATTCAGAAGGACATTTTTTTCATTTACACCTTCAAAATCCCGTTGTTTGTTACCAGACGATTTTTAGACGCATTTTGTTTTTAATTATAAAACTAATTACAAACCCTAACCCCTAACCCCTAACCCTAGCAAAATCTTTTTTTTTTCTATAAATACTTTTTAATATTAACTATTCGTAGAGGCACATAGAAATGTTAATATCAAAAAGTATCTTTTTAAAAACAGATTTTGCATAGATAATCATACACAGGACCATATTATCTTTAGGCACCCCTTTTCGATCTCGATTAAGAAAGGACAAGTTTTTAATTTACACCGTCAAAATCCGGTTGTTTGTTAGGGGTTAGGGTTAGGGGTTAGTTTAATAATTTTTAAAAAAATCTAAAAATCGTATGTTAAAACAACCAGATATTGATATTTTAAATGAAAAACAAGTCCTTTCTTAATCGAAATCAAAAAGGGGTGCCTAAAGGACATATGGTCCCATAGATAGATTAGCATATAGCATACACATAAACAGTTTAATATACACATAAATAGATGTCATGTAGACACCAGAAGAAGATCTGTCTGTTGAAGAGAGCTAACAAGGAAAAAGAGAGAAGTAGACTCAGTGAGAAAGAGGTCATGTTTAAAAACTAGTTCTCCCGGCAGCAATATAAACAGAATTGCAAAGGTCAAGGTTATGACACCTTTTCCTTATATATATATATATATATATATATATATATATATATATATGTATATATATATATATATATATATATATATATTTGACTTTTTGTTTCGTTTTCATTTGTTTTTGTTTTTACTGACGCCTTTAAATACAGAACATTAACTCATGACTTGAGGTGTCTATAAAGAAAGTATTCAATCTTTTGTCTCGACTTAGAAGAAAAACATTTTTTCATTTGCCGCTGGCATCATTATGTTGACAATTAGGTAATTATATATATGTATATATATATATATATATATATATATATATATATATATCACTAAACTTCAACATTCCACCAAATGAATGTGCGTTCGTGCAGGAAACGGTCAAATCACATTCCTTAGAAGACACATTCCAAGCCAAGGCCGAAAGAACCTTTCGTATGAAGAAAGACTTAGGAAGACTGACTTACCAAGTTTGGCGTATCGAGGAACCAGAGAAGATATGATTGAAGTCTATAAATATGTGGGGATTAAAATAAAATTCAAATAAAAAATTTAAAAAACTCCCATGAGCCTTCACTGGAAGAACCCTCCGAGCATACACAGGAAAGGACCCACTTCCGACCCCCAAGAGAATCTCTCGGCCATTCGAGATTAGGCCTTAACTGTGTTTAGTCACTACAACTGGCCAGGGAGATATTTCCTTGAAACATGGTGGCTATGACCTGTGAATAAAGCCTAAATAATAAAACTACCTCTTGTCTTTGTCTCTTTCTTTTCTTTCCTTGAATTCTTCAACGCGACTACCAAATAAGGTGGGGTTAAAAGCAAACCCAAGAATAACAACAGCTACCTTTTAAACCTTAAAACATTAAACCTCTTGCCACCCCATAAATATACCCATGGAGTTTATTCAACAAACTTTAACCTGCTGAATGCTGCTAAAAAAATCAGTACCAGGGTTCATAAACTAAAACTCTCAAAAGAACTTTGCAAAACAAATGTTAGGCAAAATTATTTTAGTAACAGGGTATTAGATTCATGGAATAAACTACCATTATCAGTAGTGAATGTCCCATCTTTTAACTCTTTTAAGGCAAAGTTGGTTGAATTGTGGAAAGAATATAAATATTCAGTGGAAATAAGATGAATGTTTTAAATATAAGGAACAGCTGACAGGTCTCAGGGCTAATATATCGAGCTGAAAAAAAAAAAGATGTAAGAAGGACCTTAAAATGGAGTCTTAGAATGGTTTGTCATCTCTTCTTGGGGCTGGGGCTGGGGCTTTAGAATACACCGATTGTACCTCTGCAGAGGGGTAAGACTCCCCCAATGGAACCACTTGTTGGTCGTGGGGGAGGCGACCCTTGATGCTTAGGAACGGAATCCTGATGGATGAGTAGTCCATCACATACAACACCCCCCACTTCAGCCCTTACTTGAGCTAGACAGGCGGTCGGAGAGGCCCCCTCTGATCAATCGGCTGGTCATGTCAAGTCTTAGAACCTATATGATTGTCCCAACCTAAGCCCCAACTCTTTATCGTATATGTGCTAGAAGGCGGTGGCTGAGGGTATGATGGTGAGGTTCCAGTTTTGGAGGTTTGGAGAATGTGGAGCAACTCCTCATCACCATTTCCTCCAGGTCCACTCTGACCCGGCGTGGTAGTGTGACCTGATTCAGGTTTGGAAGATAGAAAAAGAAAGAAAGAAAAATCGGAAGTTAAAATCTTCCGATTGTTTGGGTCAGAATTACAGGGCCGCGATCGAAATATGACCTGATCTAGGTTTTGAAATTAGAAGAAAGAAAGAATTAATAAACGGAAATATAACTCGCTGGCCGACCTCAGCCGTAGATCCAAAACAGGTCGAGGCGATAGTGGCCGGTAGTAAAATCTCAAGTAGGTCGGAACTCCCAGAAGTGAGGGAAGCCGTTCTTAGACGAGTCTTTGATGTATCCAGACTTTTAGTCGCGGGGAAAAGATAAATCTTGTTTTATAGATTACCGGAACATGAAGAAACCAGGATTAAAGAGAATCTATTGTTTTTATGTTTCCCTATGGCTGGAGAATGTAGATAAACTCTTGTTGGAAATCGACATTAAAAAAAGGGTCGAATGTATTTAAAAAACACATTCAAGTGGCCGGAAGAGATGGTACCCAGATTGGTGAGCGGAAGTAAATTTGATTGGCTCGTTGAACAAGAGGAAGGCGGTTACCCTTCTTGGGTGGGTGGAGCAGAAAAATTCCCAATGTTTTCATGCCGACCGGAAATAAAATTGTTCCGGTCGGAGTATTATTTAAACTGAGACGATCTTGACGAGAGATCAGAATGAAGCCGGGTGTGCTTGAGAACGGTAGCTGAGAAGAGGCCGAATAGGCAGATGAGGCCAAACGGGCAGATGAAGTTGTGATCGCTTGAGAATCGGGCTAGCTGACAAGATTAACGCAATACGGAGAGCCGAGAGTAACTGACTTCAGCTAAGACCATTTTGAAAACTTAGTCAACTTACGAACTGTTTTGCACAATACTTTGCAGAAGACCAGAAGTATTTAATTACGGGCACATCACTCCCACCAACCTTGAGAAGTAATTATTTGTATTCTTATATTTTCGAATATAAATGTTGTTGATTTTTTTAAAAGGAAGAGATTCGTTATTCTTTTTTTTCATATGACCAATCGGCCGCCATTAATCTCGGAAATCAGTTTCTATAGCAGATTTCTAGTCGTTTGAGATCTTAGCACAACGTGGGGCATTCGGCTAGATTTCCAGCAAATATAGATACCCTGCAATCCGTGGTTGATGCAGAAAATCCGATCTTGACGGCCAATTTCGGAGATTCTGTGAGCCCTTTAGCTCGGGAGTGACCGACGGGTTATAGTAGTACCTGTTAGGGTCCCATATGTGGGTTAAATAGAAAAACATGAGTTTATAAAAAAATGTAATTATCCATTAAGAATTAATTTATTTCAAAACTTTATCGGCATTAAATGACCCAGTGAGGTTGATATGCCGTAAAACAAAACAAACTAAACAAACCAAACTAAAAAAAAATGTCAACCGATCCGCAACTTCCAGAAGTTTTAGAAGCACTCATTTATAGTACAAGCAACGTGTACACGCAGGAAAAAGAAACTTAACTCGCTGAAAAGCGAGTACCGCGATATTTTGTTGCCATTAACGTAACATAAGTATGCCACTATCTAAATTACGAATGTCGACCAAGTGAAGTCATTTGTTGATTAGCCTCCCGCCAGTTTAACAGAAAAATCTGTTGGGTTTTTCCATTCAGAAATATTCAAGCAGCTCGTCCAATCACAATCGCTCTTTCTGTAACCATTATGCTACCCGTCTACGTCCACGTTGTCTACTTTACTTACTACTTGTCACTACTTTTTCCCCTCAAGTTAAAATAGTTTATATTCATCCGGTAGCGCCATACATAGTCACTGAAAATAAATACATCAATCATTCACGTACCAACAGCACAGCCATTCATCATCATCATCATCATCAATAATCTTATTATAATGGAGATTGTGTGTTTTTCTGTCTGTAACCGAAACTATATTACTATTCGAGTCACAATTCCCTTCGTTATTTACATAACATTCTCCATGATTTTATTTTTATTTAAACCTCAATTATTAATAAAATTGTTTTACATTATTAATACTGTTGACCATATCTACATAATATTTTCCACGTACCCCACTTGTACGGGTCAGGCACGAAGGCCCTATTAACGTGGGACCACCCACAAGCCGAAGCTCATGGAGTGGCAGGTGAAAAATTGCGTCGATCCCGTCGGCATTCCCCCTCAAGGGGGGCGCCTCAGGCACTGGGCAATAAACCCAGCCCTGCCCCTTTAAATCAAGGGGGCAGGTGTTGCCTGGGGTGATGGCCCCCTGGGATCGACGCTGTTAATTATAGCAATGGTCCAGAGGCCGAAGCCACTGTTGACCATATCTACATAGTATTTACCGCGTACCCCACTTGTACGGGTCAGGCACAAAGTCCCTATTAACGTGGGACCACCCACAAGCCGAAGCTCATGGAGTGGCAGGTGAAAAATTGCGTCGATCCCGTCGGCATTCCCCCTCAAGGGGGGCGCCTCAGGCACTGGGCAATAAACCCAGCCCTGCAATTGTATTTATATATACAAAAAAATAGCGGTTTGCAGTGTGAATGGGAAAGCTAATTTGCATATTGATATTAAAAATTTGATTTTAATAAATATGTGCTTAGTATTATTGATTTCTAACTGTTTGGTTTTATTTTAATAAATATAAGCAAAAATCTCTTCAATGAATCTTAAATGAAATCCATTAACAAGAAAAGATAAGTGTAATTTTATTCTTTACTTCCTCTTTTAACTAAATACTTAAATTAGAAAAAATAACAATGAAAGACGAGTGTGATGGAAGAGTAAGTTTCAGTTGTTCTATTTTTCGATTATACTCCCTCTGTTTCAAATCTTTTTATCTGCATTCTTATTTAGTTTCATTAGCCTTTCTAATTTAATACACTATTTTATTATATTAAAACTTAAATACTTGCGCCCGGAGGGTGCATATATTTGCTAGTAATAATAATAATAATAGAGACTGTAAACCATATACTCTGCGAATGTAGAAAACTAGCACAACGAGAATACAAAACTAGACACGACTGGGTTGGGAAGGTGATCCACTGGGAGTTATGCAAAAATTAAATTTTAACTAAATAACAAAATGGTATATGCATAAACCAGAATCTGTTCTTGAGAACGAAACGCATAAAATTCTCTGGGACTTTGAAATAAAAACGGATCACCTTATCCCAGCAAGAAGACCAGATCTAGTGTTGATAAACAAAAAAGAAAGAACTTGTCAACTGGTGGATTTTGCAGTTCCAGCAGATCACAGGGTGAAGCTAAAGGAAAATGAAAAAATGGACAAATATCTGGATCTTGCCAGAGAACTGAAAAAGTTATGTAACATGAAAGTGAAAGTTATACCAAGTGTAGTTGGTGCACTTGGAACAGTCCCAAAAGGATTAGAAAAGGGTTTGGAAAGTTTGGAAATCTGAGGAAGGATTGAAACCATTCAGAACACTGCACTGCTACAATCTGCCAGAATACTCAGAAGAGTCCTGGAGACCTGAGGAGACTTGCTGTCACTCAGACTCCAGTGAAAGACCATTAGCTAATGCTGATGTGAAAACTCAAAAGGAGTAAAAAATAATAATATAATGGTAACCAAAACTATATTACTACTGTTAATTGTTAACAGACGATTTTTTTAGCCCTAATCCTAACACCTAACCCTAACCCCTAACAAACAACCGGATTTTGGCGGTGTAAATGAGAAAAGTGTCCGTTTGAGTCGAGATCGCGGAAGGGGTGCCTAAAGATCAAAACCTTCTAATTTTTAAAAATTTAGTTCACTTTTTCTTTTTTTTTTTCAAAATCACTGGATTAAATTCAAAATCTTATTATAATGGAGATTGTGTGTTTTTCTGTCTGTAACCGAAACTTTATCACTATTCAAGTCATAATTCCCTTTGTTATTTATGTCACATTCTCCATCATTTTATTTTTATTTAAACCTCAATTATTAATAAAATTGTTTTACATAATACTGTTGGCTTTTTCTGCATATTAATAACTAGCAATTGTATTTATATATACAACAAAATAGTGGTTTACAGTGTGAACGAAAAGGCTAATTTGCATATTGATATTTAAAAACCTGATTTTGATAAATATATGCTTGGTATTATTGATTTCTAATTGTTCGTTCTTATCGAAATAGATATGAGCAAAAATCTTAAAAGAAATCCAAGAAGAAATAACTGTAATTTCATTCTTTACTTCCTAATTTAAGTAAATAGTTAAATTAGGAACATTTAGCAATGAAAGACGGGAATGATGGAAGTGTAAGTTTCAATTGTTCTATTTTTCAATTATACCCTTATCTATTTCAAATTTGTTCATCTGCATTCTTATTTAGTTTCATTAGCCTTTCTAATTTGATATAATATTTTATAACATTTAAACTTAAATACTTGCACCCGGAGTGTGCATATATTTTCTAGTAGTAGTAGTAGTAGTAATAATAATAATAATAATAATAATAATGGAGATTCGCTTCCGGTTTTTGTCTAACAAAAATAACGTCACTGCTTACGTCACATTACCCAAAATCGTCATAACAAAATTTGAACATGCAACATTAGACAGTCCTCATTGTTTTTTAAAACAAGTTTTAATAAAAACATGACTGGTATTATATATCTATATATAGTTTGTTTTATTTTAATATATATTTAAAGTTTACATTTCAAATTGTTTTATTTTTTAATCCTTTAATGAATTTGATGAGTTTACGCTGACATTGAATTTCTTACTCACACCCCTCAGGCAATATGTTTCAAAAATCTATTTTTACATCGCCCGGAGAGTGTTTTTTTTATTTTGTACTAGTAATAATAATAAACCTCTACATTTTTCTTACAGTGCAATCATTAGTTATGTTAATTCTTGTTTTTGCTTAATTTTTTTTCTTTTTTTTTCTTTTTTTTCGAAATTGGCTAATTATCGATTTTTGATTTAAAAAAAATTCGGTAGCTCAGTCGGTAGAGCACCCGCCTGGGTAATCACAAGGTTTCGAGTTCGATACCGACCCTCGCCAACTCAGCGCATGAGTTGCACAGCTTGGTAAAACGGAGAACTGATGGTAGCTTATGCACTCCAACTCAGACGCAAAAACAATATCCCTGGTCTAGCGCTAACGAAAAGAGGATAGACTCCCTCGCTGCCCGGCTGATACCGACAATAGGCTACTCCACCTACTTTTACTTAAAGCAATAAAGAATCAAGTTTCTTGTAAAAAAAATTTTTTCTTAAAATTGTTTTTTTTTCAAAATTAATTAATTATCGGATTTTGATAAAAATTTCCGGTATTTGAGCCAGTAAAAGATCAAGTTTCTTTTATAAGACATTTTTTGTCAAAATTCTGTAGACGCGTGTGGAGGAACGATTGTTCGTTTGATATATTGTTTCTACGTACAGAATGAATGTGAGAACAATTCAGAACGAAATTAATAACGAGAATATATGATGGACTCTCCCGTCGATTTCGACGTATGAAGTTCCGACAACCTCTTTCATTTAACCTTGTGTGTTAATCGCAGGTGACATTTCAGCCCTGCCAATGATTTGCAAAGAAGTCCACAGATGAAACAAGAGTGTGGATTATTAGAATGTATTGCTGGTACACTAGCCAATACTCTAGTCCTTTCTCTAGCTTGACGCAGCTTGGTGACCTCCGATGCTGCAAAATTCTTGATACCATTGTAACACAAAGTCCTCCACGTTTTACGATCGAGTGCTGTGCTCTCAAAATATTCTCAATGAGAATATATATATATATATATATATATATATATATATATATACGTTAATCCACAGACACGTGTTTCGAGGTTTCACCTCTCATCAGTGTGGCTACACTTGAACAGCTACTAGACAAAACGTGATCCGTTGGGTCACTCATTCAGCTCTGGGTAGATAATTGAGATTAGGGAAAAGTGAATTTTCAAAGCGAATTAATTCTTTTAAAAAATAAACACGGCCGGACAAAACATTAAAATCATTTGGTAAGATATCTAAGAAAGGAAATGTTTGACCTAATTTAAGCTACGGGTTGCTACTTATGAAATTTGACATACAAATACATTTAAAATTATCCCCCTCTCTCTCTCTCTCTCTCTCTCTCTCTCTCTCTCTCTCTCTCTCTCTCTCTACTCTCCCAGAGAAACTAATATAACAAGGAGGTAATCTAGAGATACATAGTGAGGGTAAAAGTGACAGGCAGAATGTCAAGTGAGAGACGGGTCAGTTTTTGACTTCATTGCAATTTACGACTAATTAGAACCAACTAAAATGGATTTTTTTCCAAACATAACTCAAGCCTAAAAGTAAGGAATAATCTAGTATAACTTTCGTCTCATTAAACTAAACAGCAAAAATAAAAAGCCTTTAAAAGACAAAATTGATTCCCTCAGCTTTAGTATATGGGGCCGGGTTAGCTCAGTCGGTAGAGCGTTCGGCTAGAAACCACAAGGTTCCTAGTTCGATACCGGTCCACGCCAACTCAGCGTATGAGTAGCACATGGATCTGTGTGGTAAAGTAAGGAGCTGATGGAAGGTGTGGCGCTCCACCTCAGATGCTAAAAACAATCTTCTTGGTCTAGCGCTATTGAAAAGGGGATAGACTCCCTCGCTGACTGGCTGATACCGACTTTAGGCCGCCCCGACGACTTTATATATATATATATATATAATATATATATATATATATAAGGTAATCCAAATGATTGGTAAGTAAGGGACGATTCTATTTGGGATCATCAAAATCTCACTGTACAACCACTATGTATGCTCTTGTAGGTGCAAACATATATACCCCAAAAATGGATTTTTATAAATCCCTTAAGAGAGCTCAATGTATAATAATCAATAAATTAAATCATATACAGAGCAATATTTAACTTTCAAAGAAAGAAAAACTTAAACCATCATCCCGTTATATTTTTTTATTTCGACCAGAAACTAAAAAAAAATGAGTCTAGCCTCATCAGACGGATTTTACAAATTCAGGGAACCTCAAAAAAAAAAAAAATAAAAAAATAAAAAAATAAAAAAATAAATAAACAAAATAATAAATAAATAAATAATAATAATAATAATAATAATAATAATAATAATAATAATACACTAATGGAGAAATTTACACCGGATTTTATTTATCGTTTTTATTTTATTTATTTATTTTTTTTGGGTTATATATATCAAATGTTGAAGTATAAGAAACTGCTTGTATTTATATTATAAATATTAATCGTTCATTATTCTACGTATTGATGATTTTGGTAATTGTGACGTAGTTTCGGTTACAGACAAACAGAGAGTGAATCTCCATTATTAATACTAGCAAATATATGCACCCTCCGGGTGCAAGTATTTAAGTTTTAATATAATAAAATATCATGTTAAATTAGAAAGGCTAATGAAACTGAATAAGAATTCAGATAAAAATATTTGGAACAGAGGGGGTATAATCGGAAAATAGAACAACTTTGAAACTGACTGTTCCACCATTTTCCCTTACTCCCATCTTTCAGTGGTAAATTTCCCTAATTTAACTATTTAGTTAAAATAGGAAGAAAAGAATAAAATTACAGTTATTTCTTTATGTTAATAGATTTCTGTTAAGATTTATCCCCGAGATTTTTGCTCATATTTATTAAGATAAAACCAAACAATTAGAAATCAATAATACTAAGCATATATTTATTAAAATCAAATTTTTAAAGATCAATATGCAAATTAGCCTTCCCATTCACACTGTAAACCGCTATTTCGTTGAATATATAAATATAATTGCATGTTATTAGTGTGTAGATATGATCAACAGTATTAATAATGTAAAACAATTTTTATTAATAACTGAAGGTTTAAAAGAATGAAATCATGGAGAATTTGACGTAAATGATTAAGGGAATTGTGACTTGAGTAGTAATATAGTTTCGGTTACAGACAGAAAAACATACAATCTCCATTATAATAAGATATAACAGATTACGCCCATAATATAATTATTAACGATTACTTAAAAGATATACATCAACAGGAAATATTTGCTAAATTAATTAATAAATAATTAAATTGTCCATAATTTGCACAATTTCTGTTTTCGGCGCAATTTCTGTTTTCGGCGCAATTTCTGTTTTCGGCGCAATTTCTGTTTTCGGCGCAATTTCTGTGTCACCTAGTTTTTTTTTATTGTTTTGATTTTGTTTTTTTTTTTTTTTTTTTTTTGTTTTTTCAACAAATTTTTTAATTTGCCATTCAATCGAAATTTCATAACACATCCAGCTGGAAGTTATCAAAAAAAAAAATTAAATATACACTGGTCTAGGGTATCCGTTTTGTCAATGCGACATGATGATGATCACGTAAAGACCTATCACCTAAATGATTGTACTTACTCTATTGCCCTTATGGCAAGCCCCAACCCTTTTTATCATATGGGTGCTAGAAAGCGGTGGTTGAGGGTCTACATGTCCTGGGAATGACGTTAAACTCTATCTGATGTTGAGGTTCCAATTTTGAAGGTTTGGGGAATGTGGAGCACCCCTTCATCATCATTACTCCCTGGTCCACTCTGACCCGGAGTGGTAGTATCTGTTAGGGTCCCATCTATGGGTTAAATAGAAAAATATATTTATAAAAAAAATGTGTATCCATTAAGAGTTAATTTATTTCAAAACTTAATCGGCATTAAATGACCCACCGAGGTGGATATGCCGTAAAGCAAAACAAACCAAACCAAACATTTCCTATGTCATATAGTGCATAAAATGACAAACATTTCAAGTGTCATACAGTACCTAAAAGGAGACAATGGAATTGTCTGTTTTCTATAAATAGTCAAACCACTGACGAGAAAACCGCCTCACTCCTCTTCGTGCCTTGCTTAACGGACTTCTGAACGCATACCATAGAATATAGACATGAAACTAATCAACACTATACAACATAATCCCCAATAATGCTAACACATTTTTAAAACCAATTACTAAAAAGTATAAATATAAATACACGATATGTATAACTTCCTAACCGTTAGGCATGACATAACCCCAGACGGGTTGATATGCCGTTAAAATCAATTAACAAACAAACAAACTGTCAATTAATGATTACTCGTTTCATTTGTATGTTGCTTGGTAAACCCTTTTCTTTGCTTAAACTACTCGTTTTTTCTTCTTCCTACTTTCTCTGTTAACTCGGATACACGAGTTACAACGAAAAGACTTCAAGTGACGGTCATTTGTACGGATTGCCCGATATAAATCCAAAATGCAGTTGTTCCTTAAAGGAAGACTATTACATTCATCGTTTCGGTTAATGAAGCCACCCAAGACATCAAGAAATTGTTGCATGTACGTGGAGGTTTTGATGTTGCCCAACAAATGCTAACATTTAATGGTTCTCTTCTTGCTGATGGCTTCTGTATCGAGCAATTGGAAAACAACAACAAAAAAAAAACACCCTTCACACTGAAATCCGAATGCTCGGAAGTAAGGTCCATGGTTTTTTGGTTCTTGCTGCCAAAGTAAAGGGACAAACTGTTGAAATATTTTTGTGTGTATACAAGGCATGCTGTAATTCACTACTTAAATTTATAGACTAAGCGAGGTCACGTGGTTTAAACCGCCAGTCAATCAACAGCCCAAATACGTGGTTGGTTAACCATTTAATCACTGATATTGACAGCCGTTCATTTGCACTTTATTCGACATTGACAAACGGACCTGCAACACTAAGGAACGACAAGGAACAACCAAAGGATCATACCCAACATTAAGGAACACCAAGGAGCAACCAAAGGATCACACTCAACATTGAGGAACACCAAGGAACAACCAAAGGATCATACCCAACATTAAGGGATACTAAGGAGCAACCAAAGGATTATACCCATTAAGGGATACCAAGGAGCAACCAAACGTTTCTTCACTAAGGATCGCGTTCTGCTTAACACAAGGGATCTCCGCTGAACAGTGCTCTTGCTTGAAGCCTAAGGATGGCCACAAAAATCGTAACACAAACACATATGGTTGAAAAATAAGAGAAAAAGAAACAGAAGACTGTGGCCGTGCCAAGAGACGAATACAATACAACATAAGATTTGTTAATGTTGTTGCTGGTTTGGAGCCAAAGACGAGGACCTAATGCCAATTCATAGGCTGTTTGTGATAATGAATATTTGAATCAAAATAAAGTAGCACTGTTGGCATCTTTCCGTCCACTACGCCATTTTCCTTGCAATGGCGTAGTGTCCAAAAAAATAAATAAATAGATATATAAATAAATAAATGAATTATCTGCATCTGCGCAAGTGGCTGTGCAGGCCTGAGTGACAGTACACATTTGGACACTACACCCTGAGTGACAGCCTTTGGTGCACTGACTGCACACAAACTGTGATGCTTTCTGGGGCTGCTGTTTTTCTCCCTCTTTCTGGCTCTCTTTGCTGACGAGGCGACTCTCCTCTCCACCTCACTCCTCTTCGTGCCTTGCTTAACGTCATTATTGGTGATGCCCAGTATACGTCTAAGGCAGCGAAGGTAGAAGTTATTATCGGAAATCCGATAGAGAATTAACTTCCCCTGCCGCTAGGGGGCGAATCGCCAACACGAGGTTGGTAGGAGACTCAAAGCCCATCACTTATCTGGAGATTGTCACCGAGGCGAGTCGCTAAAAGGGGTAATTACCCAGGCGTGTAGCTTCTAATAAGCACTCCCTACTTTTTACTTCGCACGAGAACCGGCAAAACGGACGCGTCTCAACAGAACTCTTCAACCACAGCGACCAGAATACTCTTGCTAGTGCCACTTCTCCGTATATTCTCAACATATATATATATATATATATATATATATATATATCTCTACACATCCCCTATACACAAACAGTATTTCACCTCATAGATAAGTCTTGTAGCAAATGCCAACAAAATTTGCAACACATTCTTGTACTATTTGTCAATACATGTGTTAAATTCCATTATGTGTTTGTCTTCTTTCGTCCGAATAATTTGCCTAGCACTGAGAGATAAGAGCTCCCCTAAAGACCGTAATTCCTCTTATTATTTAGCCGCCGCTCTTGGTGGGAGTATAAGGTCCTTGTTTCCCTTCCATACATGAGGTTTCTGATAACACATGCCCTATACACTCGTACCTTTGTACGGATAGTGAGCTTGCTGTTGTCTCACACTCTTGCTGTGTCATGGATCACCACCAAATAAGTTTCCGTTTTAATTTTGACGACGATTTGCAAGTTTAACCCAAAGAGCTTAGTCTTTCCAAGTATTAATATTTACCTATAGTTTGAGGTAGAATAATTGGATGCATACCTTTTCACAGGGATATTAGCGCTATGTGAAATGCAAACAGTCTCGTCCAGAATTTGAACCCCGGTCGCTATGTTCATTTCCAACTACAATAACCATTACACCACGCACCTCTGTACCCGTTGCTATCCCAGGTGAGTAGTTCGATAGAAACCAACAAATTCCAATTTCTGTGTAGAATGTCATGATGATAATTTTTCTAGGAAACTTTAATCATTTTAGGCTATTTGGTTTATGATATATATGTATTTATCCAATCCTTCCGCACAATCAGAATGTGACACAAGGTCAATTTTTTTAAGCAGAAGTGATCAGATTTGGATTCAGCCTTTTCCATCTCCTAGATATTAGTAGTAGGCAATTTATTGAAACTAATTATTTTTCAAATATATTCAATTTCAAGAAATGCAATTCAGTCATAAGCTGTATATAATAATTAAGAATGATAAAAAAATGTTATCCATAATCTACATGAATCAGAGATCTATCTAATTCTAAAATATTCTAAAATTCTGAAATAGGGTTAGGGTTAGGAATTATTTTAACGTTATAATATGCTTTTTATGGTAATCCACATACTATAAGAGAGACATAATCCGTATTGGCAAAGAGGTCAATTATCCACCATACTTACGGGGCGATGTAAAATGAAACTATTGTCCTGCCAATAAAGACTATGGAGTTCATTCATAAAAAGAGGAATGTTATATTATTTAATGTGAGGGGGAAACACTGGCACAATACCCACCCTTGTCCCACTTGATCTCATTATCCGAATAAAAGCCGGTACTCAGGGATCGCTTACCTACCCATAACACACACATACACTCTCTCTCTCTCTCTCTCTCTCTCTCTCTCTCTCTCTCTCTCTCTCTCTTTATTTTCCCATTAAACTAACCCTAAACCCTAACCCATAACCCTAACCCTATCCCCTAGCCCAAACCCTAACTTCGTCTTCGTTTTCCTTGTAGATCAATAAATAAATAAATAATTTATCAGTCAGTCAGAGTGGTTCCCCTTTTTTAGGTTGGAGTTATAGGAAATAACCGCTTTTTGTATAAGAATGGGTTGGTTGGTTAGTTAGTGGGATTTTACAGCATGTCAACCCTTGTTAGATTTGTTTTTTTCCGAAGACGTTTTGTTTTATTCATTCTGAACGGTACTCATTTTTTTAACTCAATTTAAAAAAATCATTTTTTAACTCATTTTTTCTTCTATTCAACCCATAGATAGGATCTTAACAGGTACTACCACTCCGGGTCAGAGTGAACCTGGGAGTAATGGTGATGAAGGGGTAATGAATTGGAACTTTACCATCAGATAGAATTTAACGTAATACCCAAGACATTAAGACCCACTGCCACTGCCTTCTAGCACATATGATAAAAAGGGGTTGGGGCTTATCATAAGGGAAATAGGGTTGGGACAATTATATAGGTGCTAGAGCTTGACTTGTCCATCCGATTGATCCGACCACCTGTCTAGCCTAAGTAAGGACCAAAGTGGAGTGTTTGCAGCCACCAGGGTTTCGTCCTTAAGTAGTACGGATCGCCACCAATGGCCAACAGGTGGCCTTATTGGGAGAGGTACTTACTCCCCTGCAGAGGTGCAGTCGGTGTATTCTAAAGCCACAGTAGACAGGGCAATGTGACATAGGACTTCACTAACTGTTTGATGGTTCGGGATGATCCTACGACCAAATGGCTCTGATCTAGTACATATATAAAGGGCAGTTGTGTGTATATGTATGTCCGGAGGAAACTTTAAAAAATAAAACAATTAACGACAAAGTAAATATATATATACACATTAAATATCTCCAGGGCTTAGTTTTTGAGCAAAAATGATAAAGATTTGATTTATATTCGTGAAGATAATTAAAAAATAAAATTTGACTGATAACAGCATGGATTTTTTTTTATTCATTTAATATTTTAGATAGTAGACTTTAACATTTCTTTTAAGAGTAGCTGGATCAATGCAATGTTTATTTTTTTTACATAGGGATTAAAATGGGGCATCCCACGAGGATTCAACTCACGATTCAGTAATAATGGATCTGCGGGACTAACTTTTAAAAATCCCCCTCTCTACCCAGGCGATGTCGGGTAGCCGCTGCTAGTCTCAATGTAATTCCTTTATTATTTCATGCAGTTAGCATTCGTTATATGTGCATATCAAATGATTTTTTAGAAAATACTTGCCGGACCTGTGGATATACCATATAATGACAATTTAATTATAACAACATTTTATATATTTACTTTAGAGCTATTGCAAATACTTCAATATGTAAAAAGTATAATAATCTTGATTTAACTCTCTCTCACCCTTTTTTCTTTCTTTTGTTCTTTTCATCTTTTCATTATGTTCGATTAAAACAAATTAGCCTTATCGCTTTCGTGCGCTCACCCCCTCTCTCTATCTTTCTCATACTCCCCTTCTTTCTTTCATTCATTCATTCTTTCTTTCTTTCTTTCTTTCTGTGTAACATGTCCTTTTTTCCTTTTCTTTCATTATAATAAAAACGGAATGGTCCATTATTTAGCTGAAGTGACGACACTCATAAGAAATAAGAATTCGACGGATAAGCAACATCAGATAATCAGGATTTACACTTTGCATATCATTTTGGACGATTTGGACGTTCTCATTTTTAACCAGAGGGTGTTGCAAGATGATAACGGTCTTACACTCAAGGAACACGCGTATTAATAGATAGATAGATAGATAGATAGATAGATAGATTAAGATTATATTTTATGCAGCAATTAATCGTTACACGTTTTTATCAAATGAATTATTAGAACTAGCCAGAATATACACCCTCCGGGCGAAAATTAAGTTTTAGTGTAATGAAATAAAGGATGTCCACAAAGTCTATATGCATTTTTATGTTATAAATTATTTAAAGTGCATATGAACTTTATGGACAATCAGTATATCAAATTAGAAAGACTAACGAAATTAAATAAGAACGCATATGAAAAGATTACATTTATTTTAATAATATTCTAATTGGTTTCTATATAAAATCATTCCTAGGATTGATTTTAATACGTTAGAAAATAAAACAATACTATTAGAAATCAATAATACCAAGAAATCATTTATTAAACCCTGTTTTGTTAAAACCAGTATGCAAATTAACCACACCATATATTATGTAAACCTTTATTTCTTAGTGACATATAACACACATTGCAGGATTTTAAATGCACTAATAACATGGGCTGTTTTGAGGCAAATCTAACTCAGATTTTCATAGAGATATCAATAAATAAGATTTATTCTATGTGTTAATGATTTTGACTATAAACCAACTACTCATTGATACACTTGAGCAATTCCTGAGGGTATTATGACATAAGTAGTGACGTAGTTTCAGTTACAGACAGACAGACATCGAATCTCCATTATAATAAGAAGGGTTATTTCCTATAAGTTTAACATAAACAAAGGGGAACCACTCTTACTGATAATTATTTATGCTGCTGATAAATTATTTATTTATTTTCCCATTAAACTAACCCTAACCCTAACCCTAAACTCTAGTCCTAACCCCGTCTTCTTTTTTCCTAGCAGATTGATAAATAGATAAATAATCTATCAGTCAAGAGTGGTTCCCCTTTGCTTATGTTAGACTTATAGGAAATAACCATGAGAAGTATCGTTTTCTTATTTTTATTAATTACCTCCTCTTTTGGTAAAAGACTGATTTTTTCTTGATCTTTTTCAGCAAGGTCTTTCTCGATTTTGTCAAGGTCGATCGTGACGCTGTTTTCGCCTTGCAGTATTTTTCGTAGCCGTTGAATTAAATCTTCGATTTGTTCTTCTTTCGGTCTTTGTTTTCTGGTCATCCGTTTCTTCATCGCAATGACGCTGTCCCGACCTTAGAGAGATAAGGAAAAAAAAGTTAAGTAGTAATTAGCTAGACATTACGATGCCTTACAAGATAATATAAGTTTTAAATGTAGTTTTAACTCCAGTTGCTAAGACTACTTCTTATGATACGATTATATATAATTAGATTATTTCGAATGTATTTTTATAGTAAAAATCATTGGCCAATGCATTTTTATACTAAAAATAATTTGCAATGTATTTTATAGTAGAAATGATTTGCAATGCTTTTTTTTTGTAGTAGTAATAATTTGCATTGCATTCTATAGTAGCAATAATTTGCAATGTATTTTTATAGTAGAAATAATGTGCAATGCATTTTCATACTAAAAATAATTTGCAATGTATTTTATAGTAGAAATAATTTGCAATGCCTTTTTTTTTTTTTATAGCAGCAATAATTTGCATTGCATAGTAGTATAATTTGCATGCGTTTATAGTAAAGAAATAATTTGCAATGCGTTTTATAGTAGAAATAATTTGCAATGCATTTTATTGTAGAAATAATTTGCAATGCTTTCTAAGAAAGCATTTTATAGTAAAAAAGTAATTTCCAATTCCTTTTTATCGTAAAAATCATTTCTGATGCATGTTCATATTAAAAATCACTTCCTATGCATTTTTATAGTAAAGATAATTTCTAATGAATTTCTATAGTAAAAATAATTTCCAATGCATTTTTATAGTAAAAAAAATCCTTTCTAATGCCTTTTCATTGTAAAAATCATTTCCAATGCATTTTTATTGTAAAAATAATTTCTAATGCATTTCTATAGTAAAAACCATTTCCATTGCATTTTTATAGTAAAAATCATTTCCAATACATTTTCATTGTAAAAATCATTTCCGATGAATTTTTATAGTAAAAAAAAAAAATTTCTAATGCATTTTTATGAATAGATAAAAGATTTCTTGTTTTTAAGTAATTATTTTTTTTCTCACGATATTATTGATACAGTGTGAATAATAATGCCTAAGGTTTTTCTCACCAGTTCGAGATTGTGATTCTTGTAAGCATTGGTGGACGGCCTTAAAATTCACCCCTCGGTTATCGCTGTAGTATTCACATAATTCCTTGATCGTTCTCTCTGGTAAATGGATATCATTTTCCTGTAATGAAAATTAACACATTGAAAACTGAACATCAAAGAACAATTATATGTTTACTCCAGTAGTAGTAGGTGTAATACAAGAAGAAAAAAAACAACAGAACCCAGCCACAAATTTTCTAATAAAACTGTTAATTTCATTTTTTTTTTCAGAATATATATACAGTTAACTCGGTGCTTAAAATATTGTAAAAATAATTTCCCCCAATATGTCATGGTCAACCAAGGAAAAAATTTTGCGTGGAGACCAATTTCCCCAAAAAATCATACACTGTAGTGCAAGCCAATGTACAGAGAAAGTTTCAATGTCACCGTGCTCCATCAAAAAGCAGGATTTTTTTTACTGGGTTCAGAAATTCAGAGCGTTTGGAACTGTGCAAAATCTTAATTTCAAAGACACTTATTCTGATTGGAGGGTGAGTGCTAGGACAGAAAGAAACATTGATTCTATACGGATGTAACTGCCGCTAAACCGACCAGTTAATTATATCTTATTTTTATATAAATATCTTTGTTTATAAAAAATTAACTACAACCACAATATTCAATTTAGGGTAGTTTAATGGGTTTAATATAATTTGGTGCCGACCACTAGTTTCTGCGGTCTATGAACCCTAACCGGAAAAGGGTAAAGGGAAGTTAGAGTTAAAGTTTTTCGTCAACTGGTCGGATGAGGCAAAAGTTTCCATTTCTTTGAAGAATTTTCTATTTCGATAACGCTAAATCTTTTTCATCGAACATAAAGAAAAGATGAAAAAGAAGGAAAGAAAAAAAGCGTGATATAATATATATATATATATATATATATATAATATATATATATATATATATATATATATATAGATAGAGAGAGAGAGAGAGAGAGAGTTAAATCAAGATTATTATACATTTAGATAAGGAACTATTTGTAATAACTCTTAAGTAATCATATCAAACATTGTAATAATTGAAATATCAAACAGCGGTATATCCACAGGTCCTGCTAGTAATTATATTATTACACCAGTAGTAGTAGATGTAATAAAAGGTGATTGAAAAGTAACTCCCTAAACTATTTATAACATTTTTTATATGCAGTTACATTTTTGTCAATTCTTTAATGTACGTTCCTTAATATATGACAATTAAATCTGCTTTACATTTTGCTATTGTTGTTTTTGAATGGCTAAATCACATTTTTCCTGGAAGATGGACGGGTAGACGTGGCCGACCAAAAACCCTGATTTAACACCCTGCGACTTTTCTCTATGGGGTTGGTTGAAGGAGCAAGGGCAATTTTCACCTTTAGTTGGCTAAATTCCTAGCAAATTAGGCAATTAGAGTAACCTCCCTTGACTTTCCCTTTGAAATAAGCCGGTAGCTATTTTGAAAGTCTCCGTACGAAATAAACAAATCTTAGAAACTTTTTCGAAAACAATACAACTGGATGCTCTAACACAAAAATATCATAAAATGTGTTCTTAATAACAATTGTTCATTTCAGATAATTTTATGCTAGAATTTACCCAAACTTTCACTGAAACTGTACAACTGCTATCAAAATGTGTTTTTTAATAACAATTAAGTTTATTTCAGATAATGCGCACGCACAATTTTATCCTAGGAATTTAGCGAACTAAAGGTGAACATTACCGGAGCAAGTCTATTCTACGAAACCTACAACGTTTTCGTTGTGTCATCACTAGGCCCCCCCCCGATTTTCTTTCGGGGTTCTGTCATAAGCCAGTTGTAATATTTTCTATTCGTCTTTAGGATATCTACAGATTAACTCTTAAGGCTTACCGAATAACAAAACGTGTAAAACACAAGATGGCAGATCTAATACTAACACTTATACAATACAAAAATACAATAGGTGGTGTTCAGTTCCGCCGGTGTCTTTAGCATAAATTCCTGTATTAAAATTATACCTAGGACACTACAGTCAATAACCTCCGAAAATTTCGAACCGGACCCTTTATTTAATCCATGTCAACAATCAGCTACCTAACCCCCCCTCTCGCTCTCCTCTCTCTCTCTCTCTCTCTCTCTATATATATATATATATATAGTCATCCACAGACACCGTGTTTCGTGTATCACGTCTCCTCAGTGTGGCTAGACTTAAGCAACTACTTCTAGCCGGGACCGAAACCCGACTGATTTTTCATCAGTCCGATTTCTTAACCCTTCGGCCGTCAGCACCTACCTGTAAGGCATAATTTTAACTGATAAATACATACATAGGTATATGTGTTACGGTCATTAAGAGAGCTCATATATATATATATTATATATTCCTTTAACTTTCTCTCTTACCCTCGTCTCGCTCTCTCTCCTCCCTCCCTCTCTCTCTCTCTCTCTCTCTCTTACAACGAGAAACCGTTTTCCCCCACTCGTCTACCGACTCTTTATATCCACCCTTTCCCTCCCCTTCTCCAGCGACGCGACATCAAAACCAAACCCTTTACTACCAGACAGTACACATGACCTGGTTCTATAAGAACTAAAAGTAAAAATAAAAAACACTGTCTTTTTTATTTATTTTTATTTTTTGTAACCAGTATCACGCGATGTCTCGACTACTTTTGTGTGTGAGAAAGATGTGGAAGGTCGCCATCAAGAGGGATACATATTACAGAACAATGGCATAATATATATATATATATATATATATATATATAAGTCATCCACAGACACCGTGTTTCGAAGCTTCACGTCTCATCAGTGTGGCTAGACACAACAACTAATCCGACCAGAAGCGAACCCCGACTGACTTTACGCCCGTCCGATCCGTTAACCCCCAGGCCATCGCTTGCTGCCGTTTAAGGAGCGGTGTTTTAACTGTTTTAAATACATACACCTGTGTATATACTTTACAATCACCAGAGAGACCAAATCTGTAAACAGATTATCATTGCGTTATATATATATATATATATATATATATATATATATATATATATATTACCGTCCCAAAATAAGACCCCCCACTTTGATAGATTTAAGCCATTGTTTCTTGGGAAATGTTTCAGTAATATCCATGACTTTGCTCATACCTGAAGATGCCGCAGTAATTCGTTGAATACCACGGAATATTTCTTCTTAATGGTTGTAACAACCAAGAAATTGTCTGAGTAAATCAGTGAATAATAATTATTGCTCCCTTCATCAACTTTTGACTTTTAGAATTTCAACCCGTTTCACAAGTTGTCCATTAGATTTTATTTCTATTATTTCTACTAGCAAATATATGCACCCTCCGGGTGCAAGTATTTAAGTTTTAATGTAATAAAATATTTATTAAATTATAAAGGCTAATAAAACTAAATAAGAATGCAGATAAAAAGATTTCAAACAGAGGGGGATATAATCGAAAAATAGAACTGAAACTTACTCTTCAATCACTCTCATCTTTCATTGTTATTTTTTCTAATTTAAGTATTTAGTTAAAAGAGGAAGTAAAGAATAAAATGACTTATTTTTTCTTGTTAATGGATTTCATTTAAGATTTATTGAAGAGATTTTTGCTTATATTCATTAAAATAAAACCAAACAATTAGAAATCAATAATACTAAGCACATATTTATTAAAATCAGATTTTTAATATCAATATGCAAATTAGCCTTCCCATTCACACTGTAAACCGCTATTTTGTTGTATATATAAATATAATTGCATGTTGTTAGTATGTTGATATGGTTAACAGTATTAATAATATAAAACAATTTTATTAATAATTGAGGTTTAAATAAAAATAAAATCATTGAAAATGTGATGTCAATAACTAAGGGAATTATGACTTGAGTAGTGATATAGTTTCGGTTACAGACAGAAAAACACACAATCTCCATTATAATAAGACTAGCAAATATATGCACCCTCCGGGCGCACGTATTTAAGTTTTAATGTAATGAAATATGTTAAATTAGAAAGACTAATGAAACTAAAAAAGAATGCAGATAAAATGATTTAAAACAGAGTGGGGGGTATAATCGAAAAGTAGAACAACTTTGAAACTAACATCATTTTCCTAATTTAACTATTTAGTTAAAATAGGAAGTAAAGAATAAAATTACAGTTATATCTTCTTGTTAATGGATTTCTTTTAAGATTTATCCCCGAAATTTTTGCTCATATTCATTAAGATAAAACCAAAGAATTAGAAATCAATAATACTAAGCAAATATTTATTAAAAATCAAATTTTTAATATCAATATGCAAATTAGACTTCCCGTTCACACTCCAAAATGTTATTTTGTTGTATATATAAATACAATTGCATGTTCTTAGTATGCAGATATGACCAATAGTATTAATAATGTAAAACTATTTTATTAATAAATAAGGTTTGAATGAAAATAAAATCATGGAGAATATGACGAAAATAACTAAGGGAATTGTGACTTGAATAGTAATATAGTTTCGGTTACAGACAGAAAAACACACAATCTCCATTATAATAAGATTTATTCTATAGAGAATTATGATGTTCTCTCTGGCCAATAATAATGTACAAAAATTATACTGCTTGAATTATTATTATTATTATTATTATTATTATTATTATTATTATTATTATTATATTAGTAGTAGTAGTAGTAGTAGTAGTAAGAGCAGATGTTATTAATAGTGTCACGCCGCTCGTTAGTGGAACCGACGTGACATTTGACAAGAAGTTGTTGACATTAGAGGCAACAAGTAGAAATGGAAAGGGGTAGGGGATTTAATTATAAATAAAACCAAAATAATTTTTTAAAGATTTTAAAAACACAAAATAATAGAGAGAGAGAGAGAGAGAGAGAGAGAGAGAGAGAGTTAAATCAAGATTATCATACTTTTTACATATTGACATATTACACACATACACAAAATGAAATAGATAAATACAAAAAATAATCTCAATCTCTTACATGACAGGAAGAACAATCTGGATATGCTCGGAAAAGAGGCGCTTCCTGGCGCCTAAAAAGAAAACCCTGGGCAGATCTATCGAGGCCGTTGACTGAAAATACAGCTATTACTGACCCGGGAAGAAAATTCCTCTCCTAGAGATAGCCGTGAACCCGGAATTGTAGTGAGGTAGCCAATGGCGTGTTATCTCATTTACATATGTGCATTACAGCAGGAGATATATAGAGACAGTCGAGAAGACATGGGAGATATTAGCTACGAGAAGCTAACACAGAGCTAAGATACGCTCGGAGAATTACTACAACAACGAATACGAAACTACACATCACAACAGAAATAAAAGTTGAGTTTTAAAAGTATCTCTCGTCTCTTTGTCTCTTTTTCCTTCCTTCGACAAAGAGTTATAACAAATGGACTTTATTGTCTAAGCAAAGTCCAACAGAAAGAGTACAAAAAAAGGACACATAAATGCCCTAAAGAAATGAGTCTTTTGTAAGTAGCCTGAGGAACACGAAGAAAATGTTGTACTTACTGCAACAAAAAGGAGGACAGCACTAAAGAGCCTAGACTGCCCTACTATTTACCCAGGAGAGTGCTCCTGGTGTAATGGCTAGAGCACTGGTTAGCAATATCATAGTAAGCGTTTGCACTCCAATCACATAATTACGTTCACTTTCGGGTGAATACCCTTGGGAAAGGTATGAAACCATGATCCGCCCCAGTGATACTGCTACTACTGTTATTCTACGAGGATGGTTTTGGCATTAAATAACCGACGAAGGTTGATATGCCATTAGACAAAAAAATAAAAAAATAAATAAAAAACTATTTACCCATAGCTGAGGGGCATATGAGTTCATGCATTTCTCAAGGATATTATCGCGAAGGGAAACGTAAACAGCTTCGTCTAGGATTGAACCCGAATTGCCAATTCCATTTCCTAAGACGATAACCGTTATACAGGCACGCCTCAATAGCTGGGATTTAAAAATAATCCACAGGATCCTGGTCAATGTGTTATGGGACCATATGACATTTAGGCACCCCTTTTGCGATCTCGATTCATAAGGACATATTTTTCATTTACACCGTGTTTGTTAGGTGTTAGGGTTAGGGATTTATATTAGGGGTTAGGGTTTGGGTTGGGGGTTAGTTTTTTAATTAAAAAAAACTCTAAAAATCGTCTGTTAACAAACAACCGGATATTGACGGTGTAATTGAAAAACATGTCCTTATGAATCGAGATCGAAAAAGGGGTGCCTAAAGGTCATATGGTCCGTGATACTCTAATGAGTTTCTTTTTTTCTGTGAGTTTATTATTATTTGTCTCAACAACTCTACCCCCCCCCCCGCTAAGCGCAGGCGTTAATAGTCGCTCTGATGTCAAGAAAGCAGGTGTACGGCCACTTGCCACCTATCACGCAGACCACGCCAGTAAGGCGAACAAGACACGCTGGACACTGCCGGAGAAGCAAAGACAAACTCACAAGTGACTTTCTCCCAAAGAAACCAGCACGTGCGGATACAGGATGCCGCGCAGAGAACCTATCGAGACCGACGATTGATAGGGATGGTTGGCGAGAGATTGTCATGGTTGTATCCGTGATACTGGCGAAATATAATGATAATGATATAGATTAAGAAATAGATTCTACGGGATCTTTCATCTTGAAACAAGAAGAAGAAGAAGAAGAAGAAGAAGAAGAAGAGAGAGAGAGAGAGAGAGAGGAGAGAGAGAGAGAGAGAGAGAGAGAGAGAGAGAGAGAGAACCCTGTAATGCTATCTGCATATTTTTCGACGTTCTTCTGTATGTGTTGTTAATGTACGACATGCTATTTTTGTTACATTAGTATACAAACAAAATGTGGATATAACATAGAATAAACATAGAAATATAATCTTAAAACAAGAAGAAGAAGAAGAAGAAGAAGAAGAAGAAGAAGAAGAAGAAGAAGAAGAAGAAGAAGAAGAAGAAGAGAATACTTGCAAAGCATAAATATAGAAATACATTCTACGTAATCTTCAATCTTAAAAGAAGAAAAGGAATAGATAGAGATAGATAGATGATAGAGAGAGAGAGAGGAGAGAGAGAGAGAGAGAGAGAGAGAGAGAGAGAGAGAGAGAGAGAGAGAACATACCTGTAATGCTAACTGAATATAGAAATACATTCTACGTAATCTTCAATCTTAAAAGAAAAAAGAAGATATATATATATATATTTATATATATATATATATATATAAAAGAGAGAGAGAGAGAGAGAGAGAGAGAGAGAGAGAGAATACCTGCAATGCTTACTGCATATAGAAATACATTATACGTAATCTTCAATTTTAAAAGAAGAAAAAGAAGAGAGAGAGAGAGAGAGAGAGATAGATAGATAGATAGATAGAGATAGATAGATAGATAGATAGAGAGAGAGAGAGAGAGAGAGAGAGAGAGAGAAGAGAATACCTGCAATGCTTACTGCATATAGAAATAATTCTACGTAATCTTCAAAGAAGAGATAGAGAAAGATAGATAGATAGATAGATAGATAGTTATATATAATATATATATATATAATAATATATAATATATAATAAGAGAGAGAGAGAGAGAGAGAGAGAGAGAGAGAGAGAGAGAGAATACCTGTAATGCTATCTGCATATAGAAATACATTCTACGCAATCTTCAATCTTAAAAGGAGAAAAAGAAGAGATAGAGAGAGATAGATATAGATATATAGATAGAGATAGATAGATAGATGATAGATAGAGAGAGAGAGAGAGAGAGAGAGAGAGAGAGAGAGAGAAACCTGCAATGCTTACTGCATATAGAATAACATTATACGTAATCTTCAATTTTAAAAGAAGAAAGAGGAGAGAGAGA
>CM042157.1:67799459-67841959 GCA_023376005.1 Doryteuthis pealeii
GAAAGAAAGAATACAACTAGAAGAAAGAAAGAAAGAAAGAATACAACTAGAAAGAAAGAAGAAAGAAAGAAAGAATGCAACTAGAAAGAAAGGAAAGAAAGAATAACTAGAAAGAAAGAAAGAAAGAAAGAAAGAAGAAAGAAAGAAAGAAAGAAAGAAAGAGAAAGAAAGAAGAAAGAAAGAAGAAAGAATACAACTAGAAAGAAAGAAAGAAAGAAAGAAAGAAAGAATACAACTAGAAAAGAAGAAAGAAGAAAAAAGAAAGAAAGAATACAACTAGAAAGAAAGAAAGAAAGAAAGAAAGAAAGAAAGAATGCAACTAGAAAGAAAGAAAGAAAGAAAGAAGAAAGAAGAAAGAAAGAAAGAATACAACTAGAAAGAAAGAAAGAAAGAAAGAAGAAAGAAAGAAAGAATACAACTAGAAAGAAAGAAAGAAAGAAAGAAAGAAAAGAATGCAACTAGAAAGAAAGAAAGAAAGAAGAATACAACTAGAAAGAAAGAAAGAAAGAAAGAAAGAATGCAACTAGAAAAAAGAAAGAAAGAAAGAAAGAAGCAACTAGAAAAAGAAAGAAAGAAAGAAAGAACAACTAGAAAGAAAGAAAGAAAGAAAGAAAGAATACAACTAGAAAGAAAGGAAAGAAAGAAAGAAAGAAAAAGAAAGAAAGAAAGAAAGAAAGAAAGAAAGAATACAACTAGAAAGAAAGAAAGAAAGAAAGAAAGAAAGAAAGAATACAACTAGAAAGAAAGAAAGAAAGAAAGAAAGAATACAAAAGAAAGAAAGAAGAAAGAAAGAAAGAAAGAATACAACTAGAAAGAAAGAAAGAAAGAAAGAAAGAAAGAATACAACAAGAAAGAAAGATAGAATGCAACTAGAAAGAAAAAAGAAAGAAAGAAAGCAAGATATATTTTAAAGTCACCTTAACAAAACAAAAAAGAAAAAAAAAAAAAAAGAAAAGAAAAGAAAAAAAAAGAAGAAAAGAATTGCTTAAGGCGTCTATTTCAGGCCATGATTATTTTATGACAGAAAAATGACACTACGGAAGTGGAAACAATGATTGCTTCAAATTGAGTGCTTCACTCTCAAAATGTCTGTCGGGGTGACTATGGTGTGCATGAAGGAATCCTCAACCTAAATACCGTGTAGTCGACAGAAATATCACGTGATCTTTTTTTCTCAACAAATTAGACCTTCTTGTGTTACATTCCAAGTTATGGTAGTCCGAGCTAAACACTTGAAACACTAGTCATTATTTTTTCTATAAGAACAGCATTTTCGCATAAACCTACGCAAAACATTACAAGACGAAAGTAATAATCTATACATATATAAAAAGTAGTTGGTGTGTATGTATGTCCGGATGAAACTACGAACATAAAACGATTAACGACAAGGTAAATATACATACACATTAAATATCACCAGTTCTTGCTTTTTGAGCAAAGATTATGAAGATTTGATTTATATTCGAAGATATTCAAAAATCATGATATACATAGAAATAGCATTGAAATTCTACTTAAAAATGTCCAACATTTGTTAATCTCAAAGGTAAATATAGAATAATCAAGCTAAGTTCCAATTACCATTGAATTGGTAAGACACGGCAACAAGCAGTCGTAACTTAAATACGAACCTGTCTTGCTGCAACCCTACTACAGAATGACAGGGTATTTATGAAACTCCACAACATCATAGAAACCAAGCAGCCAATCAGAACTCAAGGAATGGAATCACCCAAATACATAAATGGACTATTCTTGATTTCCATAAATACCAACTGTCTTAGACACTGCTTCAGTTGTGCTTAGCCAGTTGCTGTTGTTCAAACCAACAGTAGACTGACTGACCCAATAGTAAACAAATCAATGCCCCTCGGATTTTTTGACCCCGCCTCTACCCAGTTGACGCTGTGTAACCGCTTCTAGTAAAAAATAAAGAGAACTTACGTTACTTCTTAATAAAACCTTGTCCTTCTTGTTATATGTTATATAGTCAACAGAAATACTACGTGATTTTTTCTCAACAAATTAGATAGTCCTCTAGTCTGAACTAAACACTTGAAACACTATTTATTATTTTTTCTTTAAGAACAGCATTTTCGCAAAATATTACCCGGGAAAAGAATTTAAAAATAAAAGAAGAAAGAAAAATCACATTATTTCTTAATAAAACTGTATCCCTCGTGTAATATAGTTATTTACTAAGCTTAGCTTAGATGTGGCACAAGGCCAGAAGCATGGGGTGCCCAATGAGAATTAAACTCATTAAGAATGGTCTACGAATCTAGCTTGCTAACCATTACACCACATGAGGTGCCAAAGTAATTTACTAAGCTTAGCTTAGATGTGGTACAAGGCCAGAAGAATGAGAATTGAACTCATTAACAATGCTCTGCGAATTGAGCTTGCTAACCATTACACCACATGAGGTGCCCAGGTCATTTACTAAGCTTAGCTTAGATGTGGTACAAGGCCAGAAGAATGAGAATTGAACTCATTAATTGCTAACCATTAGTTTCACCACTTGAGGCTATGTGTTATATAGTATATTTTACTATAAGAACAGCATTTTCGCATAAACCTACTCAAAATATTACTAGACGAAAATAATAAAAAAGGAAGAAAACTTATATCTTAATAAAACTTTGTCCTTCGTGATATATAGTCTACAGAAATATCACGTAATTTTTTTCTCAACAAATTAGGGTAGTCCTTAACTATTTCCTCGTAAATTTCTACCATAAAATGAACTGAACCCTCACTTTATGTCCGTGTTTAAAACTAACCGCTTTAAAACTAACCATTCTCACAAAATAAAAACTTTTAGAATACACACATTCAAGTGAATATTAAAATAAATAAATAAAATATATTCAGTATTGTAAAATAACGGGTGCAAGAAAAATGAAACATTTATTGCAAAAACACGGACATAAAATGAGGGTTCAGTTTATTTTATGGTAGGAATTTATGAGGAAATAGTTAAAACCTTTTTGTGTTACATTCCATGTCCGACCTAAACACTTGGAACACTAGTCATTATTTTTCTATTAGAACAGCATTTTCGCATAAACCTACTCAAAATATTACTAGACGAAAATAATAAAAAGGGAAGAAAGCTTACATCTTAATAAAACTTTGTCCTTCGTAATATATAGTCTACAGAAATATCACGTAATTTTTTTTCTCAACAAATTAGACCTTTTTGCGTTACATTCCAAGTTAAGATAGTCCTCTAGTCCGAACTAAACACTTGAAACAATAGCTATTATTTTTTCTATTAGAACAGCATTCTCGCATAAATCTACGCAAAATATTACTAGATGAAAATAATGATAAAAGGAAGACAACTTACTTTACTTCTTAATAAAACTGTATCCTCCGTGTTGTCACATATGCTATAGTATATATCAGGGAAAATTAACGTAACCTTTTTTAAAGTCTGTAGGTTTGTCAGCATCTCGGATGAAAGTGGATCTATAGTGATTGATTGCAATTTGTGCGGAAACATTTTCTTTACTTACAATTCAACGTGCGGCTGTTAGCATCGATCATTATAGGCCAAGCAACAGAACTCTAATTTAGACTTCTCGTCTGTTCACCTTAAGGTCCGATCAATAAGTAATGGTTGAAAACCTAATGTCACTCTATATCAAATGTTAATTGTTACTAATGGATGAATTGGCTAGAGCAATAAACGGGCAATCAATGGCGAAAAAAAGGGGGAAAAGGCAAACAATCCCCGTCTTTCATATATATATATATATATATATATATATATATATATAATATATATGAAAATATATGGAAATTAATCCGACAGTATGTTGAAAATGTTTTTTCAAAATGTTATATTTCATATATATATATATATATATATATATATATATATATATATATATATATATATATATATATGTATATATATGAGGAAAAATGAGTAAAGAAAAGAACTGTAGATGGATAAAATTAATTTAATCGATATCACTTACACATGTGTTTCGGTCAGTTTATCAAAATGTATACGGATTACGCTATTATTATTATTGAAATAATCAGATGAAATTGAAATATCACTTACATGTGTAAGTGATATCGATTAAAGGGATATCGATTAAATTCATTTTATTCATCTACAGTTCTTTTCTTTACTCAATTCCCTTTCCATTCTTACATATATATATATGTGTGTGTGTGTGTGTGTGTGTAAAAATGGAAATTGGAAATGAATCCGACAATAATAAATAATAATAAAAGAAGAATTTAATCAATATCACTATTAAGTGATATTGATTAAATCCTTCTTTTATTATCCATTCTATTCTTTCTTTTCTTTATTCATTCTTCCTTATATATATATATATATATATATATATATATATATATATATATATATGTATATATATATATATATAAAGAAGGATAGTAGTTGTTCTTGTAACAGTAAGGACGTGTCTCGTATCTGGCTATGATGCAGTCTAATTGAAATCCATCTCGGTCTCTTTTGTTTCGGTTCTTTTAACAGTATGGATTTGGCCATGATGCAGATATCCAGTTGTTTTAACAGATGATTTTTAGATTTTTAAATCATGAAGCTAACCCCTAACCCTAACCCTAACCCCAACTCCTAACAAACAACCGGATATTGACAGTGTAAATGAAAAACATGTCGTTTTTTAATCAAGATCACAAAGGGGTGCCTAAAGGTAATATGGTTTTTTTTAATCAATATCACTATTAAGTGATATTGATTAAATCCTTCTTTTATTATCCATTCTATTCTTTCTTTTCTTTATTCATTCTTCCTATATATATATATATATATATATATATATATATATATATAAAGAAGGATAGTAGTTGTTTGCGTTTTTCTTTTTCTTTTTTTATTCAAATCGATTGAAGATGGAAAGTTTCCAAAAGGAAATCCATCTCGGGCTCTTTTGTCTCTGTTCTTGTAACAGTAAGGACGTGTCTCGTATCTGGCTATGATGCAGTCTAATTGAAATCCATCTCGGTCTCTTTTGTTTCGGTTCTTTTAACAGTATAGATTTGGCCATGATGCAGATATCCAGTTGTTTTAACAGACGATTTTTAGTTTTTTTTTTAATTATAAAACTAACCCCTAACTCCTAACAAACAACTGGATATTGACAGTGTAAATGAAAAACATGTCGTTTCTTAATCGAGATCAAAAAGGGGTGCCTAAAGGTAATATGGTCCGACCATGACATGCAATGGAGTGAGAATAGTTGAATTCATACATTTGAATTCATACAAGGGTATCAGTGATATCAGAAATGCAAACAGCCTCGTCCATCTATATAATAAGGGGTCAGTCTGCCCTACTATCTTATCCATAGTTGACTTGGGGAGAAGAGATAAATCCACGCCTTTCCCAAGGAAAGCAAAGACATAAGAAAAGGCCTTGAATTCAGGTCACTGAGTCCATTTGACAATAACCGTTACACCGAGTGCCCATCCTCTAAACTGGTGGGAGTGGTTTTGGTGACATTTTAGAGAAGCGGGTGACATTTTTTAAAGTCGGTTTTATATGAATGCTTCAATAAGCTCCAGTGAGTCTTCACTGGTGCATTTTATGCGTTTGCTGTCAAATCTTGTTTTCTGTCATTTAAATTTTCAAGAGTAAAAAAAAAAGACATCATCATCATCATCATCATCACCACCACCATCATCGTCATCATCAGCAGCAGCATCAGGTGACAACACGGATACCCATAACTCTCTCTCCCCCCCTCTCTCTCTCTCTCTCTCTCTCTCTCTCTCTTTATCTATCTATCTATCTATATATATATATATATATATATATATATATATCTGTGTCAGTAAGACTTTCGTCTATCTATCTATCTATCTATTTATTGCTGTTTTTGCCTTTCTGTTCCCGGTTAACACTTTACCTTCCTTCCATCTCTCTCTCTCTCTCTCTCTCTCTCTCTCTCTCTCTCTCTCTCTCTCTCACACACACACACACACACACACACACACACACACACACACGATATCTATCTATCTTTTTCTGTTTTTGCCTTTCTGTTCCCTCTTAACATTCCTCCTTCTCTCTCTCTCTCTCTCTCTCTCTCTCTCTCTCTCTCTCTCTCTCTCTCTCTCTCTCAGCACGGGCATCGCTCCTGACTAGACCTCCTCACGACATACAGTATCCATGTAGAGCTGATCAATGTAAGTTTTTGCTGATTAGCCTACACTGGTGAGTCAATGTGTAGGTCTCCACAAGTTCGTCTTTAGGAGGTAAGTCGTACATGCATAGACAAATATGAAAATAAATGGAAGTTAATCCGACAGTATGAGTTTAATATTTTTTTGAAAAAACAAATGATGTTATATTTTGCTGACAGAAATCTGTTTCGACCGTTTTAATAGATCGGTCTTCATCAAGAGCAACATATGAAAGAAAGACGGGATAAATAACCGTTAGAAGGAGGGGTACAAACAAACGCTAGTATTCAATGCTGGAATTTTAAAACATGTGTATCCTGTGTTAAAAATAAAATAAATTTTATTTAAAAAAAAACAAAGAAATAAACAGAAGCATTATAATCCATAATAAAACTCAAAAGAGTTTGAATACAAGCGTTTGTTTTTTTAAACAGAAAAAAACCCCAACAAAACAGAAAAAACCCAACAAAACAACAAAACAAAAACCAACAAAACAACAAAACAAAAAAACAAATAAACAAATAAACAAAAAACTACACCATCGTCTAAAATAGATGGAAGGTTGCCAACAATATATATATATATATATATATATATATATATATATATATATATATATATATTAGAGTCACAAAGTAAAATTATATTATTAAAAAATAACAGAAGATTTAGATTTTTAGCTTTATAACCTATTTCAGTTTATGTTGGGGTTTTTGGGGGGTTTTTTTGTTTTTGTTTTTTCACTCACTTACAGCCCCGTGAGTGGCTGAACAGACCGATCCTCGAATGGCAGTTTCTGGTGCAATATATATATATATATACATATATATACTAGACAAAACGTGACCCATTGGCTCACCCATTCAGCTCTTGGTAGATAAGTGAGATTAGGGAAAAGGGAGTTAGAAAAATGAATAATTTTTTTTTAAATACATAAATACGGCCGGACGAAACCTTAAAATCATTTTGTTAGCTTTCTAAGAAAGGAAATGTGTGACCTCATTTAGGCTAAGGGTTGCTGGTTGTGAAATTTAACATAGAAATACATTTTAAATTCTCCCATCTCCCCTCCCTCTCTCTCTCTCTCTACTCCCCAGAGAAACTAACATTATATAACGAGGAGGTAGTCAAGAGATACATAGATGGGAAGAAAGAGATAGACACAGAGTAAAGTAAGAGATTGGTCGGTTTTTGACTTATATGAAAATTACGATTAATTAGAACCAATCAAAACAGATTTTTTTATTCAAACATAATTCAATCCTTAAAGTAAGGAATAATTTAGTATAATTTTTGTGTCATTAAACTAAACAGTAAAAAAGCCTTTAGGGAGCAAAAGTTGATTAACTCAGCTTTAGTATAATAATATGGAATATGAAAGTGAAAGTGATACCAATTGTAGTTGGTGCACTTGGAACAGTCCCAAAAGGATTAGAAAAGGGCTTGGAAAATTTGGATATCAGAGGAAGGGTTGAAACCATTCAGAACACTGCACTGCTGCAATCTGCCAGAATGCTCAGAAGAGTCCTGGAGAACTGAGGAGACTTGTTGTCACTCAGACTCCAGTGAAAGACCATCAGCTAACACTGATGAGAAAACTCAAAAGGAGTAAATAATAATAATAATAATAATAATAATAATAATATATATATATATATATATATATATATCAGGTGTTGTAGTACCTGTTAAGGTCCAATCAATGTGTTAAAAAATAAAAATGAGTTAAAAATGTATTTAAAAATTGAGTTTTAAAAAAATTGAATACCCACCAAGAATTGATTAGATAAAACGTATTCGGCATTAAATAGCCCAACAAGGGTTGACATGCTGTAAAATCCAATCAACAAACTAACAAACCAAATTACTCGCTATCGTTATAAACTGTTTGGCTTCGTAAGTATTTTCAATATACACCAACAAACAAGCAAGATTACCAATAAACCAATGAAAACAAATAAATACACAAGCCAATAAACTGAAACAACTGTGTACAGCAGGGAAGGTCGATTTTGGAACTGTAACATCTCCCATGTGGCGAAAGTTAAGAATTAACAAAGAATTATCACATAAAATATCATTTGCCTTCGTTTGAGTAAATAGATGTTAATCTTGTGAGTCAAATGTGTTGGAAATTCCATAGTGAATTATCTTCCCCTGCCGCTAGAGGGCGAATCGCCAACATCGTATGTTGTCACCAAAACCAAATTTCTTCACTTATCGCATAGCAGTTACTGGAGGAGAGACGTAAAAATATACGCTCTCATCACTTAGCCCCAAAACAGGGCTCACTTATCTACTGACCGTCGACTTGGACGGAGGCATTTTTTCACAGCACACTTTCGAAGGCATCGTGTCCGCATACTACAAGGCCCCCGCCCACCGTCATTTTAAGGAACTGTTACCCGGGCGAGAAGCTTCTAAAATAGCATCCCCCACCATTACTTATCACCGAACCGGTTACCGAGGAAGAACGAGAAACGTCCGAAGAAGCGTCCTATCAACATTCAAACTTCTACAACGAACTGCTTAACTCAGATAAGTATTGTAGCAAATACCAATAAAATTTGCAACAAGTTCTTGTATTATTTGTCAATACATGTATTAAATTTCCATTGTGTGTTTGTCTTCTTTGTCCGACAATTTGCCTACAACTACGGAGAAATAAGAGCTCCTTCGAACCCCATAAATACTCTTAACTGAACTCAGGGATTCAGTCCGCTCGTCCTCTTTAGAATCTTCCCCTTCTATTCTTCACCACGGGACGCGTTCAAATCTTACACCGCTTTTAACTTTCCGAAACTGCAACTCGCTCCTCTTCACCTCCTCTCGTAATACCGTCATCCTAAGACTTCCCCACGCTAGCTCAAATCGCTGCTTTTATCGTCCCGGGATTCGCGCGTTTTCTCCCATCTTCTCGCAGACAACGAGAAGCAAACGATTTAAAGCAGCACTTCTCTTAACTCCCGGGTTTCGATCGTCAACAGAGGGTGAGTGCACGCTTTTCTTTATATCACAAATCTTTTAAAATGTTATCACTGTTACAGCTTAAGTATTAGATAAAAAACAGCATATAAGAAGTGTTGGCGGTAATGGGGGACATAATTTCAATTTGAATTCTAGTTATATAAACTACAGTCCCAGGGGCGAAAGTGCTTTACTTTTTAAAATTCGTCGGATATAAAAGATGGCTCAATAATTTTTACGCAATAATTAAAATAAAATCACAAAAAGCGTATACTAAAAAAATGTTAGTTTTCGTCTGCTTGTTTCGTAACCGCAGTTCTGATTGGCTGATTATAAAATGGCAGATAAAATCACTAATCTCATTGGCTAATTTTTATTTCGGAGTTAAGTAGGTTTTTTTACGTATTTTACTCATTTAAAACTTAATTAATTAATTATGAAACGAATAAACCTATGTGCGAAAAGTAAGTCTACTCTTTTTGTGATTTTATCTTAATCATTACGTAAAAATTATTGAGCCATCTTTTAAATCCGACTGTTACATAATCTATGCGGTGGCATAAGATTATTGTCAATCCCCTGTAATTCTGAGGGGATGACCCCTTTCATACCATGGCCGGGTCCTTCTATGGAAAATTACAGAAGCCCGCCAAATATGTGAAGTCACGTGGGACCTCTTTCAGATTCCCCAGTTTTCAGTTAGACGTCAGGCAGAGAAGTCGACCATTTTAGGTCCTGCCTAAAACTGGAACTCACGCGCGCTATGTTAGTCAGATATTTAGTTACATGAAATGTATAGTTAAGGAAATAGAAGTTTTATTTTCCCAGTACCCCACTCGTACCGGGTCAGGCACGAAGGCCCTATTTATGTGGGACCACCCACAAGCCGAGACTCATGGGTGGCAGGTGGAAAAATTGCGTCGATCCCGTCGGCATTCCCCCTCAAGGGGGCGCCTCAGGCGCTGGGCAATAAACCCAGCCCTGCCCCTTTAAGTCAAGGGGGCAGGTATTGCCTGGAGGGATGGCCCTCTGAGATCGACGCTATTAATTTACCATCTCACCGGTCCAGTGGCCGAAGCACACTGGACCCTCGTCCCGAAGGACGGGTTGTAGGTGTAAGGAAAAAGAAGTTTGTATAAGTAATATGTTCTTGTGGTTGATGAATGTCTTGGTAACAAGACTAAGAAATAAATCCAGGACGACCAGCCAGCAGGAAGATAGCAATAGAAAACCAGACCTTAGGAGATCCGAGACGCTAGACCAGACCAAGTCAAGATGTTAGAAGAAATACCAAAGACGATCAGAATAGCAGCCGGCCAGAATAGAAAATACGACAAGAGGTAAGTGAAGAAGAAGGGTATGCAACACGACGGAACCAAACTAAAATCTCTTTGGGGCTGTGGCCTAATATTTTATTCGTTTCATTTAAAGTGGCAACCTTCTCTGTTTTAAATACTGAAATTGCTAAATTTTCTAATTGATTTCTATGCTAAATGTTGCAAAAACGAGGATTTTTGGTGCAGTTTAGTAGACGACATTTTATGCTATTTCCTCAAACAATGGTGCAAGTAAGAGATCTAGATTTTTGGTATCAGCATTCATTATACCAACACACAACTTTTGTTGTTTGAGAGAATTTGAATTTTTTTAAAGTGAAAAATCAACCTACGCTAGTATACAGTTTGAATGGCTTCAAAGGTACGACAGGCAGCCATCCAGACAGCAATTTTGTCCTTTAAAGGCTGAACTTTGTCTTGGTCGGCAGGAATGTAGATATCCACACCCGTTTTAGAGACAAAACAAAAATGTCGGATTGACTGGCCGAACTGGTTAAAAAGAATTTTTTTTTTTACAATTTTTCTTACTCGTGACAGAAATAATCTGTCTATGAAATTAAATTTTATACAAGTTTGGAGATGCTTTAGATTTCCAACGCAAAAAAAAAAATAAGGCTAACGATTTGAATTTTCATGACATCACGTACTATCTCTTGTAGGGTTAAATCGAACTTAATGGACCTAAATTCCACCTTCGTAAGTCACCCCGCCGAAAGAAAAAAAATCAGGGAATTAACCGAATTTAATGAAATTTTCAGTGTAGATTTATAAATGAATATAAAGATATAATGCTCCAGTTATTTTATTTAAAAACATTTACACTTTTTCAGGTGAGTTAACTTTGAACCACGTATCTTTGAGAATCTGTGTTACGCATCAAAGATACGTGGTTCAAAGTTAACTGACCTGAAAAAATGTAAAAGTTACTGCTTTTACAGACTAAAACACAACTCCACCGTCTGTTGAGACAGGCCTAAAATAATGACATTAATATCCGACATCCGGGTCAATCGCACAGTCTAGTGATTGTTACATACCCATATCCACTTGCTCACGTTGCGGGTATATACACAAATGTTCTTTTACTAGAGAGGGGAGAGACAGATAGGGTATAAGAGAGATGAAATGCATATTTGCATTACTTACTTCTTTCCTCTCTCTGGCCATTCGTGTGATCGTCTAGTCACCATGTTGAGTTCTATCTGTTCTTCTTGATTCATTTTCTTTCTTCTTCTTCTTCTTGGCCGATCTTCTAACTAATGTATTCATCAACCAACAACGCCATACTGTTCTTTTAAAAAACCTTTTATTTATTTAACTAAGTTTCTTTCCAATCCAACATAGCATGCGCGCAGGTGATGAGTCCTGCTAAGCAAGAACATCCTTCTTGCCTGACGTCCTAGCTGGTACTGACGGGTTAACCAGTCCCACGTGACTTCACGTGATTCGCGGGTTTTCCGCCTGTGGGGTCAAAAGGTCCCCCAACGGTTTGTATCTTTCCATTTTCGCGACACGGTGTTGTCAACAATCTATGCTACCATAGATTATGCAACATGATTTACATGCGTGCAAACGAGGTAGTCCGGCGTCAAGCCACGACTCACGATCAGAAGGATGTGAGTTCAATCTTCCCAATCGCCCGTTACACTCCCCCCTGATCTTATTTTACACGCCAGACATAGTCGTATACGCTTTGGACCACTACATGCGTGATTTCTCTCGCCACACAAGCCCCATGAGATTTCATTGTTTCTCCCTTCTGAGGTTTTGACAGATATTATTTATAAGAATGACAGACGATTCCATTCTCAATATTTAGGTACTATATGGCATTCTTCTTCTTCTTATTATTATTATTATTATCATCATCATCATCATTATTATTATTATTATTATTATTATTATTATTATTATTTACTCCTTTTGAGTTTTCACTGGAGTCTGAGTGACAGCAAGTCTCCTCAGGTCTCCAGGACTCTTCTGAGTCTTCTGGCAGATTGCAGCAGTGCAGTGTTCTGAATGGTTTCAATCCTTCCTCTGATTTCCAAACTTTCCAATCCTTTTGGGACCGTTCCAAGTGTACCAACTACAATTGTTATCACTTTGACTTTCATGTTCCATAACTTTTTCAGTTCTCTGGCAAGGTCCAGATATCTGTTGGAACTGCAAAATCCACCAGTTGACAAGTTCTTTCTTTTTTGTTTATCAACACTAGATCTGGTCTTCTTGCTGGGATAAGGTGATCCGTTTTTATTTGAAAGTCCCAGAGATTATTATTATTATTATTATTATCATTATTATTATTTTACTCCTGGTGAATTTTTCACACCAGTCAATCCTGATGGTCTTTCACGGGAGTTTTAATGACAACATGTCACAAGGTTCCTGGTTCGATATCACAATATTTCTGGTTCGATACCGCCCCTCACCAACTCGCGCATGAGTAGCACAGGGATCTCTGCGGTGAAGTGAGGAGCTGATGGTAGATGTGGCGCTCCACCTCATATGCTAAAAAGCAATCACCTTGGTCTAGCGCTAGTGAAAAGGGGATAGACCCCTTCGCTGTCTGGCTAATACCGATTCTAGACCACCACGACGACTTTTGTTTTATTATTGTTTCAATGCGTTACAAACAAGATGGAGACATCTTTATATTTGATGGCAAGCCTCTGAAATTACTAGACCATTTTACGTACCTAGGTAGTAATATCTCATCTAAAGAAAGCGATGTCAATATACGCATAAGAAAGGAAAGGTATGGACTGCTAGAGACGGATTATCGATTATATGGAAAACTGATTTATCTGATAGGATAAAGCGACAATTATTTGAAGCTATAGCTGTATCACTACTACTATATGGCTATACCACTTGGACCTGTTGTAAGTTGTGCATTATATATATTTTATATATAGGTTGTACACATCTTACTAACTTTAAACATGACTCAACACAATGGAAAAATAACGAAGTCGTATCAAAATAAACAACCTGTATTAAATAAAGTTACAGAAATGTAGAACAGCATACCGGGCAAAGTCCTTTCTTTTATATGTTCTTGTTTTAACAGTTCATATTTTATCTTCTTTCATTTTCCAATAATGGAGCTGACTTGTTTGCGTGACGACTACTTGCTTGTCATCCTCAAAAACTTCTGAATTCCCACTTCTTCTTTTTGGCGCTCGATTTTTGAATTCAGCGTCTGTCGGTTCCGTTACTGCGTTTTTGGAATTCTTACTTCCCCCTTTTTTAAAACAATCGGCAACCGCCATTTTATTAATCATTACAGACCCTAGCAAAATGCTTGGAGAAAAGGCTAGATGGGAACTTTACAAGGATGTATGGGGTTACAAGAGGTTTTGTGTTTTAAGATTTAAAATGTGGCTTGTTGTTCTTGGTGTGTGTTTTTAGGGTTTGCTTTTAACCCCATCATATTCGGTGGTTGCCCTGAAAAGGAAGGAACGATAAGGAACGAAAAAGAAAGAGACAAAGATAGAATGTGGTTTTATGATTAAGCTTTATTCACCGGTCATAGCCACCACGTGGCAAGGGAATTTCTCCCTGGCCAGTAGTGGTGTCTTGTCCCAGACAAGGCCTAAGTCTGAATGACTGAGAGATTCTCTTGGGGGTTTGAGAGTGGGTCCTTTTTCTCGCACATGCGCGGAGGGTTCTTCCGGTGTGGGCTCATGGGAGTTTGTTATCTTTTTTATTTTTATTTTTTATTTTAATCCTCACAGATGTGTGCTGTATTGAACAAATCCTAGAAGCTGCTTCCCACATACGAACCATCCTGGTAAGACGAACAAGACATGCTGGGGAAACCTACGGTAGGTGTAGCGCTCCATCTCAGCAAAAATCAAACTCCATGGTCTAACACTAGCGAAAAGGGGATAGACTATCCGGCTGATACCGACAATAGGTTACTCCGTTGATTTTACTATATGAATCAAAACTTTCCGTGTTCGACACTGGCCCTCGCCAACAAGACATGTTGGGGAAACCTACGGTAGGTGTGGCGCCCCATCTCAGCAAAAATCAAACTCCATGGTCTAACACTAGTGAAAAGGGGATAGACTATCCGGCTGATACCGACAATAGGTTACTCCGTTGATTTTACTATATGAATCAAAACTTTCCGTGTTCGACACTGGCCCTCGCCAACAAGACATGTTGGAGAAACTTACGGTAGGTGTGGCGCTCCATCTCAGCAAAAATCAAACTCCATGGTCTAACACTAGTGAAAAGGGGATAGACTATCCGGCTGATACCGACAATAGGTTACTCCGTTGATTTTACTATAGGAATCAAAACTTTCCGTGTTCGACACTGGCCCTCGCCAACAAGACATGTTGGGAAACTTACGGTAGGTGTGGCGCTCCATCTCAGCAAAAATCAAACTCCACGGTCTAACACTAGCGAAAAGGGATAGACTATCCGGCTGATACCGACAATAGGTTACTCCGTTGATTTTACTATATGAATCAAAACTTTCCGTGTTCGACACTGGCCCTCGCCAACAAGACATGTTGGGGAAACTTACGGTAGGTGTGGCGCTCCATCTCAGCAAAAATCAAACTCCATGGTCTAACACTAGTGAAAAGGGGATAGACTATCCGGCTGATACCGACAATAGGTTACTCTGTTGATTATACTACATGAATCAAAACTTTCCGTGTTCGATACTGGCCCTCGCCAACTGAGCACATGAGTAGCACAGGAACCTGTGCGGTAAAGGGAGGAGCTGAAGGTAGGTGTGGTGCTCCACTTCTAATTCTAAAAAAAAACAATCTCTTTGGTCTAGCGGTAGTCAGAAGGTGGCGCGTTCAGATCACGTCGGGGTCACCTTTATGGAGGTGGCAAGAGGTTTAACGTTTTAGTTTTAAAAGGTGGCTGTAGTTATTCTTGGTGCCTGTTCCTTTTAACCATGTGGAGAGCCGGAAGTTAACGCTTTGAAAGCAGAAATGGAATGACGAAAATAAATGCTTTGCACATGAGGATCGGCACAGCCAGAAAGAGAAAAATAGAAATATTAAAAATGATAATTTTCAACCAATCAGATGCGTTTGCGCCTAAAAAGAAGTTAAAAAAAACAAACGATTTGGAGCCTACCAAAATCCTATATAAATGAAGGTTTTCAAAGAACAGTAGAGACAGAACTAACATGCCTGAATACTCCACACTTCTCGTTTTAAGAAACATTTCCCTACTGCTGAAGGTATTATAATCTCTCTCTCTCTCTCTCTCTCTCTCTCTCTTCTCTCTCTCTCTCTCTCTCTCTCTCTAATTGACTTGACTGCTGGTTTGATTATTGAACATTACCCTTTCTTTCTCAATTGGAGTCAATTCAACATCTTCTCAATATCTTATTACATGAACATTTAAAAAAGTATATTCTGCAGGACTTTGATCAGTATTCTTGATTATTGTAATCTTTTATTTCAATACACATATTACTTGTTGAATTTATGAGTTCTTTGTTTTTCTATCTAATATATGTGACCTTATGGTGTGTTTATTGTAATTACCAATATAAACCTATAAGTTCCATCAACCCAAACACCATAACACCATCTAAAAGGCGGCTGTGATTATTCTTGTTGCGTGTTCCTAGGGTTTTGCTTTTAACCCCATCTTATTTGGTGGTCCGGCTGAAAAAGGAATTCAAAGAAACAAGGAAGAGGCGAAGACAAAAAGTAGTTTTATTGTTTAGGCTTTATTCACGAGTCATAACCACCACGTGGCAAGAGAATTTCTCCCTGGTCAGTAGTGGTGCCTTGCTCGAGTCAAGGCCTAAGTCAGAATGGCCGAGAGATTCTATTGGGGGTCGGAAGTCGGTCCTTTTTCCTGTACATGCTCGGAGGGTTCTTCCGCTGAAAGCTCATAGGTTTTTTTTTGCTTTTTTTAAATTTTTAATTTTAATCTTGTTGAGGTTTGGTAAGTAGCAGAGGAGTGCATAGTGAAAATAATGCGTGAAATAATAATAGAATTTACAATAGGTAAAAGTATAAAGTGAGGAGCTGGTCATACAAGGTACGGATAAAGATAAGGCAGCAGCGGTTAACACCACGAGGTGAATTCAACAAGGGTTTATTACGGACTGCTTCAATTTCTTACAAGGGTTAAAAAGGCGGGAACAAACATTTTTTGGGCGGAAGTGGGCGGGGTCCACTCCTGCTGGTATTGCATCAAATATATTTATAGAAATGTAAGCTTATAAAAAGCTTAACAAATCTTATTCTAATCCGAACAGGGGATAGGCTCCCTCGCCGTCTGGCTGATACTGACATTTGGCCGCCCCGCTGACTTTACTTTTTTTTATTTAACCCTCTGGTAGGTGGGGCCTTTATAAATCCGGCCCTAGGGTACAATACTCTCAGCTGACAGGATTTATGACCCTTCCCACTATTAAATACCTGATGTCCCTAGAAACGAGTGTACACACCTTATATATCTGTTACAAGTCTTATTAATCTAATGTTATTTACATTAGTGGCTCTTACGAGGCCTACGTAAAATACACAAAGCCTCGGTTCTTATCAAAATTAATATTGACATTAACTGATTACACACTGCGATAGCTGTATGCATTTTCTCTTTATTATCGTATAGTCTATTGGTTGCCTCTACTTTATGAATTTAGCTTTTGATTTTTTAAATACGTTTGGAGAGAGAGAGAGAGAGAGAGAGAGAGAGAGAGAGAGAGAGAGGAGAGAGAGGGGGGGGACGCTTTGAAAAACGCGGGAGACTGTAAGGTTTATATATAGTAACAAGTGTCACATAAAAGAGAGAAAAGAAACATGTCAGGTGAGAAGCAGATGTTCGAGTTCGGGGTGTGGTGGGGGGTTAGGGTAGGGTAGGGTAGGGCGGTGTTGAGAGAACAGGAAGTGAATGAGGAAAAAACAAAACAAGAATGAAACTAAGGAGACAAAAAAAAAAGAGAGAGAGAAAAAAATAAAACAGAAGATTCAGAGAATGAATAAAATCGGTGATTGAATAAAATCGAGAAGAAGAAGAAGAAGAAGAAGAAGAGAAGAAGAAGAAGAAGAAGAAGAAGAAGAAAGATTGGGAATTAAAATCGAGAAGAAGAAGAAAGAAAAAAGAGTGGGAATTAAAATAAAGAAGAAGAAGAAGAAGAAGAAGAAGAAGAAGAAGAAGAAGAAGAAGAAGAAGAAGAAGAAGAAGAAGAAGAGAAGAAAAGAAAGAGTGGGAAAATAGAAGAAGAGAAGAAGAAGAAAGAAGAAGAAGAAGAAAGAAAAAAGAGTGGGAATTAAAATAAAGAAGAAGAAGAAGAAGAAGAAGAAGAAGAAGAAGAAGAAGAAGAAGAAGAAGAAGAAGAAGAAGAAGAAGAAAGAAGAAGAAGAAGAAAGAGTGGGAATTAAAAGAAGAAGAAGAAGAAGAAGAAAGAAAGAAGAAAGAAAGAAGGAAAGAGTGGGAACTAAAATGATGAAGAAGAAAGAAAGAAGAAGGTAAGAGTGGGAACTAAAATGAAGAAGAAAGAAAGAAAGAAAGAGTGGGAATTAAAATAAAGAAGAAGAAGAAGAAAAAGAAGGAAAGAAAGAGTGGGAACAAAAAAGAAGAAGAAGAAGAAGAAGAAGAAGAAGAAGAAATAAAAGAGGATGGTGACGACGAATAATAATAATAAGAAGAATTTACAAAAATTTGGAGAAATGTGAGATGACTAAAACTTCTTTTAAAGGTGAAAAGGTTTGCGTATTAGTTTGCATTTAGAATGGATGTCGTTAGAATGGGTGTGTTATCAAAATGAATGCCGTTAGAATGAGTGTGCTATGTAGATTGAGTGCCATTAGAATTTGTGCTCTTAAAATTAGTGTGTTCTAAGAAGAAGTTCCATTGCAACGAGTGCCGCAAAAACGAGTGTACTGAGTAGAATTGCAGCTAAAATAAGAGGTTAAACTTGCAAATCGTCGTCAAAATTAAAACAGAAACTTATTTGGTGGTGATCCATGACAGTTTAACTACAGTGTATGAATGAACTTTTTTGCGAATTGGGTTATGGTTTAGGGGTTTGGGGATTAAGGTTGTTTTTAATTACGTATTGCTTTAGAACCCCCCCCAAATTACTATACATTTAATTAACCATTGAAATTAATTATTGAATCCAACGGTAGACACATTAGTCTTAGTTGTTTGTGTTAGTATTGTAATGTATAATTTCAATCAAACATGGTTTTAAAAAAATTTTTCAACATTAAATGTATAGTAATTTTTTTGTTGTTGTTTTTTTTAAAGCAATACGTAATTAAAAACAACCTTAATCCCCAAACCCCTAAACCGTAACCCAATTCGCAAAAAAGTTAATTCATACACTGTAGTTAAACTGTGATGGATCACCACCAAATAAGTTTCCGTTTTAATTTTGACGACGATTTGCAAGTTTAACCAAATAAGAGACGTTAGTATGAGTAACACTGCATTGGGAGCCGTTAAAATACGTGTGTTATGCAATAAGTGTGTGGCTAGAAGGAGTGCTATTAGAATTAGTGTGCTCTTAGAAGCAGTGGCATCACTTTTATTTTAACGGCAATCGTTACCAAGGTACTCATTCTAATGGAACTCTTTCTAAGAGCACACTAATTCCAATGGCAAAAATTCTAACACATTCTAGAAGGCGGTGGCCGAGGGTTTTAGTGTCCTGGGTATGATGTTAAACTGTATTTAATAGTGAAGTTTCAATTCTGGAGCTCTGGGGACTGTGGAGTATCTCTTCATTTCCATTGCTCCCAGGTCCACTTTGACCTGGAGTGGTAGCACATGTTGGGGTATAATCTATGGGTTGAATAGATTAAAATTGAGTTTAAAAAATGTGTTAAAAAATTGAGTTTGAAAAAAAATTTGAATACCATCATTGGCACATCGGCCGAAACTTTGTGAATATAACAGATGAGGACAACAGTCCGAAAACCCTGAATAATACAGATTATCAAGCCTCAGTTTAAAAATTCTGACAAAGAGTTCAAATAGCCTAAGGGTAAAAAAAGATTGTGAGAATATCTCGTTCCTGAGTCACAATCACACGCCAACTAGTGCAATGAACTGAAGAAAACGAGAAAACACTTGAATAAACCGCCAAAATTCGACAACGTGGTGCCAGGTGGTAAAAGGAGTGTCTCTTTGTTGCTAGGTGGGTTTTGATCTATGAGTTAAGGCCTGTGTACTTGACGGACAGGGATGGGTCTAAACCCGTGGTCCTCAATCGGGATCCATATGGACCATAAAGCTTTTTTTTCAGGCAAGCAAAAATATTTCATTATAAGTTTAAGTTCAAGCACTTTTTATGACAAGGTGATATGTGTCCATAAAATGCCCGACATTTTAGCATGTTAATTTTGTCATAATAATCTTGTTTTTTTGTTTTTTTGTTTTTGTTTTTTTGTTTTTAAAACTAGCAGAGCTAACCAGCTTTGCCCAAATTTAAAGAGTTGAAAATAAACCTCTGATCTATATTTATATATACATATATACCACCCCTTCTACTCGTGTAGGATGTGACACAGGATCAATTTCTTAAGTTGATCTAAGTCTGCTCTATTCCATTTACCCGTAGCGGGAGAAAGAATAGTTGGATTCATACCTTTTCCAACGGTATTAGCCCCATGTGAAATGCAAACAACCTCATCCAGGATTTGAACTTGTCACATTGTGTCCATTATATATATATATATATATATATATATATATATATATATATATATATTCTAGACAAAATGTGACCCATTAGGTCACCCATTAAGCTTTCGGTAGATAATTGGGATCAAGGAAAAGAGAGTTTGCAAAGTGAATCAAATTTAAAAAAACATACGAAGAGTTTTCTTTAAAAAATATTAAAATCATTTTGTAAGATTTCTAAGAAAGGGAACGTTTAATCTAATTTAAATCGAAATGGATCATGAAACTTTATTAAGCTATGGACTTAGCATACAAATAAATGGAGTAGTTAAATCTCTCTCTCTCTCTCTCTCTCTCTCTCTCTCTCTCTCTCTCTCTCTCTCTCTTACTTACACAGAAAAACTAACATATATAACGAGGAGGTAATCAAGATATACAAAGAGAGGGGGAAAGTGATAGGCAGAATGTGAAATGTTGACTTAATTGCAAATTACGACTAATCAAAGTGGATTAAAAAAAAACATAACTCAATCCGAAAAGTAAGGAATATTTTATTATGAATTTTGTGTCATTAAACTAAACCAGAAAAAAGTCTTTAGGAGACAAACATTGATTCGATCAGCTTTAGGATAATAATAATAATAATAATAATAATAATAATAATAATAATAATAATAATAATGTGTGTGTGCGTGCGTGTGTGTGTGTGAGGAGAAAGTGAAAGTGAATCCGACAGTATGTAATATAGTGAAAAATTGAAAAAACACAAGTTCATAAAACGAGTGATGTTTTTTTCGCCAACACTGCAGTGTTTCGACCTGTTTCAATAGATCTTCATCAGGGCTTTTGTTAATTTGAGGAAACAAGTCATTTTGATAAAATTTTCTGTTTCAAGATCTTAATATCTTCAAATTAATATAAATAATGTCCAATAACTTAATTTGGTTTGGTTTGGATTGGTTCGTTTTGTTTAATGGTATAATAACCCTGTGGGTTATTTAATGCCAAAAACTGTTAGAGTGTGAGATAAAAGTTGGTACTCAAGTTTCCTTTACTGGTGTAATTTTTGTAGATGTATTTTGTGGATGTATTTTATATCAGAATCATAATTTTTAATAAATATTTAGGTTATTTCCTATAACTCCAACATAAACAAAGGGGAAATACTCTTGACTGATAAATTATTTGTTGATTGATTGATCTACTAGGAAAAAAGAAGACGGGGTTAGGGTTAGGGTTTAGGGTTAGGTTTAGGTTTAGTTTAATGGGAAAATAAATAAATAATTTATCAGTCAAGAGTGGTTCCCCTTTGTTTATGTTGGAGTTATAGGAAATAACCAATTTTTATTTCTCTCAAGAAGGATAAAATGTCATCCATGTTAGCATTACTGAAGTTTGAACTCATTTACTATGATATCGCAGTCCAGCGTGTCAGCCATTACACCATGGGTAGTCCCCAGTAATTTTGTTTGTCATTTCTTCTTTTTTTATTTCTTTTTTCTTCCATTCTTTTGTTACATAATTGTTAGTACCCTAACAATTGTGTAAGGTTAGTGTAGAAATCAAGATGGCTGTTAGAAATTACAGCTAGCAGTTTTTTGAGTTGGAGTATGTGCCGATATCATGGAATATTGATTGGCACATGTTAACCTTGTGTTAATCCCTTTTCCGTGAGAATTAGTAGAGAAATTAGAAACAAAGTCTTCTTCCTGTTTTGATTTGAAAGAGTTAGATCAGTACTGGGCAAGCCATGGAGGTAGCAAGTCGCGTTAAGCGTACTCCCGTACTCACTCTGCGCAGTTAGTCTGGATGGAGATTTCTAAATAAAGCATGATATAAAGAGAATCTAAGTCTTGGGTTATTTATCCAAAAACTACTAATGACCCTGGGCTTCTGGTAGATGAGAAATCCCTAATGAAAGACCAGACACAAAATCCCCAAATGAAAGTTCTAGACCCTAGAAGAAGAACTCCCAGCTACATAAGATACCAAAGATGAAGAGAAGAAAATATACGACTAGCTGAGAAGCTGAGATGCAACAACAGGCATCTTAGCAGTTAAAGATGACTATGATTATGCACCTTAGTAATAGAAGAATATATATATTTACCAACTCCTCCGCACGAGCAGGATACGACACAGGGTCAATTTCTTAAGCGGAGTTCAACAGGTTTGAATTCAGAGTTTTCCTTCTCCTAGACTGGTTACCTAGCCATGGTTAAAGAACCCAGTCTGCCCTGCTATTTGCCCATAGCTGAGGGAGAGTAGGATTCATACCTTTCCCAAGGGTAATAGAAGAATATAACAGTTTTGGATTTAGCTTTTAGCTTTTTTTTACTTATTATCTTTTACTATTATTTATTATCTTTTATCTTTTATTATTTTTTTATTATTTTTTTTGTTGCTTTTTTTAATGTTTTTTCATCTCTCATGAAAAAGTTTTCCTTCTCTTAGTCTGGCTGCTATACTAAGATTAAAGAGCCCAGTCTGCCCTACTATTTACTCATTGCTTATTCTAACCCTTTTTTTTATAAATTAGTTATTATTTTCTTCTCTTATTTTTATGTATTTCTAACTTTATTATTTTTCATTTATTTTTTTTTTCTTTCTTTCTTTTTTGGTTTAGTTCGGGTGAGAACGAAAAAAAAAAGAAAAAAAGAAAAAAAAAAAAGGTAAAAAGGAAGAAAAGATAAAAGAGAAATCTTTTATTGTTTCTTCTTTTTTTTAACTTTTCTTTGTTTTTACTTTCTTTTGCGTTTTTTTTTCTTCATTTTTTTTTTTTTTTTTTTTTTTCAGCTCTCACCCAATTTCTCAAAATATTCCTCACAATTCAAGTTTTCCTAGTTCTTCGCAATTTCATTAAAAAATCATTCGAGTAGATGAACAACATGGAAAAAAAAAACAATGAAAACCATTGGACGTTAACGTTAGTAAAAAAAAAAATCAAATCCTATCCTTCATGAGAACCTGTTTATGAAATCAGTTGCCAAACGATTCATTTTCTTTTCTTTATAAAAGAAAAGAAATAAAAAATATACGTAAACATTTTCGGTTGGAGGAAAACAATTACTAAGAGAAAATTCTTATCAAAATATTTTTCTTTTAAAAATAATTTTCTAAAGCTAAAAGAAATAATAGCTTAAGGGCTGGAATGCAGGATGGCAACTTAGAAATTTATAGCAGACACTCTATAATTAGACAAAAACTCTATCAATCTAACACTTCTCACAAATACACCAGCACAAGCCGAACCACTGCTACATAGCCTAGAAAAGACAGCAAGAGGCATTGTGTTGGATACTGCTTCTTATTATTATTATCTCTCTCTCTCTCTCTCTCTCTCTCTCTCTCTCTCTCTCTCTCTCCTCTCTCTCTCTCTCTCTCTCTATAAATGAAAAACATTATATCTGGAATTTTACACCTTGAAGACTTTCATATATAAATCTACGGACTTCAACACCACTAGTAAATTTTGAAAACCTAACATCTTTCTTCAAATTACCATGTGGACTTGTATATTGTTAACAGCTGAAATATATATACTATACTATTTTGATACCCACTTTACATTTTTTATATTTTTACAATTTTTACAATAAACTCTTTTGAGTTTTGCCTTGAACTGTGATGCTTCTGATTTTTAATTAAAAAAAAAAAAATAAATAAAATAAATAAAATTTATTTTATTTTTATTTTTAAAACAGAACATGCATTTTCAAAAAAATTTCAGCGGTTGATACCAGCGTTCGTTTGTAAACAGTCTTTTTAACGGATATTTTCTTCTCGTCTATGTCGCTCTTTGATGAAGACCAACTTATCGTTTTGGTCGAAACAAGCTTGTCAGCAATCACATAACAAACATCATATGTTTTTTTCAAAATGTTATATTTCATATATATATATATATATATATATATATATATATATATATATATACACATAGAAATGAACAATGAATGGAACGTTTAGTTTTTTCAGAATACAAGGTGTGTCGTAAAAGTGCAGAGTTTGACGCTGTATTTACCAAGATAGAAATGAACAATGAATGGAACGTTAAGTTTTTTCAGAATATAAGGTGTATCATAAAAGTGCCGATTTTGACGCTGTATTTACCAAGATAGAAATGAACAATGAATGGAATGTTCATTTTTTCAGAATACAAGGTGTGTCATAAAAGTGCCGAGTTTGATGCTATATTTACCAAGATAGAAATGAAAAATGAATGGAACGTTAAGTTTTTTCAGAATACAAGGTGTGTCGTAAAAGTGCCAAGTTTGAAGCTGTATTTACCAAGATAGAAATGAACAATGAATGGAACGTTAAGTTTTTTCAGAATACAAGGTCTGTCGTAAGAGTGCCAAGTTTGAAGCTATATTTACCAAGATAGAAATGAACAATGAATGGAACTTTATTTTTTCAGAATACAAGGTGTGTCATAAAAGTGCCAAGTTTGAAGCATATTTACCAAGATAGAAATGAACATGAATGGAACGTTCATTTTTTTCAGAATACAAGGTCTGTCGTAAGAGTGCCAAGTTTGAAGCTATATTTACCAAGATAGAAATGAACAATGAATGGAACGTTAAGTTTTTTCAGAATACAAGGTGTGTAATAAAAGTGCAGAGTTTGAAGCTATATTTACCAAGATAGAAATGAAAAATGAATGGAATGTTCATTTTTTTCAGAATACAAGGTGTGTCATAAAAGTGCCAAGTTTAAAGCTATATTTACCAAGATAGAAATGAACAATGAATGGAATGTTCATTTTTTTCAGAAAACAAGGTGTGTAATAAAAGTGCCGAGTTTAAAGCTATATTTACCAAGATAGAAATGAACAATGAATGGAATGTTAAGTTTTTTCAGAATACAAGGTGTGTCATAAAAGTGCCAAGTTTAAAGCTATATTTACCAAGATAGAAATGAACAATGAATGGAACGTTAAGTTTTTTCAGAATACAAGGTGTGTCATAAAAGTGCCAAGTTTGAAGCTGTATTTACCAAGATAGAAATGAACAATGAATGGAACGTTAAGTTTTTTCAGAAAACAAGGTGTGTAATAAAAGTGCCGAGTTTAAAGCTATATTTACCAAGATAGAAATGAACAATGAATGGAATGTTCATTTTTTCAGAATACAAAGTGTGTCATAAAAGTGCCAAGTTTGAAGCTATATTTACCAAGATAGAAATGAACAATGAATGGAATGTTCATTTTTTCAGAATACAAAGTGTGTCATAAAAGTGCCGAGTTTGAAGCTATATTTACCAAGATAGAAATGAACAATGAATGGAATGTTCATTTTTTCAGAATACAAAGTGTGTCATAAAAGTGCCAAGTTTGAAGCTATATTTACCAAGATAGAAATGAACAATGAATGGAATGTTCATTTTTTCAGAATACAAAGTGTGTCATAAAAGTGCCAAGTTTGAAGCTGTATTTACCAAGATAGAAATGAACAATGAATGAAACGTTAAGTTTTTTCAGAATACAAGGTGTGTCATAAAAGTGCCAAGTTTGAAGCTGTATTTACCAAGATAGAAATGAACAATGAATGAAACGTTAAGTTTTTTCAGAATACAAGGTCTGTCATAAAAGTGCCGAGTTTAAAGCTATATTTACCAAGATAGAAATGAACAATGAATGGAACGTTAATTTTTTTTCAGAATACAAGGTCTGTCATAAAAGTGCCAAGTTTGAAGCTATATTTACCAAGATAGAAATGAACAATGAATGGAACGTTAATTTTTTTCAAAATACAAGGTGTGTCATAAAAGTATTGAGATTGAAGCTGTATTTACCAAGATAGAAATGAACAATGAATGGGACGCTAATTTTTTTTCAGAATACAAGGTATGTCATAAAGTACAAAAAATCTCAATACTTTTTTGACACACCTTCTATATATTTACCAAACCTTCTGCACGAGCCGGATGCAACACAAGGTCAATTTCTTAAGCAGGTTTAACAGGTTTGCGTTCAGAGTTTTCCTTCTCCTAGACTAGTTACCTAGCCAAGTTTAAAGAGTCTAGTCTCCCCTATTATTTACCCATAGTTAGAGGGAAAATAGTTGAATGTATACCTTTCCCAAGGGTATTACCACTATGTGAAATGCAAACAGCCTCGTCCAGGATTTGAACTCGGGTTGACGAGTCCATTTCCTATTACTCTAACCATTACACCACACACCTCACCTTATTTATATATTAATACACTTGCACAAGTATCACTGATACATAGGCAAGAGAAGGCAGCAAAAAAGCATTATGTTGGATACTACTACTTCTTTTCTATATATTAATACTCATGCTCCTTACCTTCCAAATCATCCAAGATGAAATGCAAAAATGTAAATCCTGATTATCTGGTGTCGCTTATCCTCCGAATTCTTATTTCTTATGAGTGTATATATTATGTAAACCTTTATTTCTTAGTGATATATAATGTTACATAATTATTAATTACCTAATATTTATGGCAATAGTGTAGAAATCAAAATGGCCGTTATAAGCTACAGCCCACGGCCTTGAAGGATGAGTGACAAGGTTTGACCTCACTCTCACCTTGCCTTCCGGGGATAAATCGTGAGAACCGGAAGACATAGTAGACCCTGTCTTCCGGTTTAAGGATAGCAAGTAAGTCAGTCAGTTAGAAGGTAGGAGCCGAGCTCGTAGGATGTAAGTCTCACCTGCGCAGATGTCTGGGTTGGGGATTGAAAATAAAGTAACATCAAAGTAAATCGAAGTCTTGTGTTTATTACCTAAAATCTAACAATGACACAGGGCTTCTGATAAGGAGAAATCCCTAACAGAAACCAGACCCGAAGTCCCCAAGAAAGTCCAGACCTTAGAAGAGACCAGACCAAGATAGATGAAGAAATAGCAAAGCCGACCAGAAGAAAATACGACCAGAAGTAAGAAGTAAGAAAGGGTATACAACAATAAGACACATTGCAGGATTTTAAACGTACTCATAACATTGGCTGTTTTGAAGCAAATCTAACTCGGATTTTCATAGAGACATCATTAATAAATAAGATTTATTCTATGTATTAATGATTTTGACTATAATCTTGTAAAACATCGCCAGTGGCGGCAGATTCTTCGTAGAGGATTGCTCATGTCAGAAGTCACCCTGGCGCAACACCATGAAGCTAAGAGGTCCAGAAAAAAAGCAGCGGCAACAAAGCACCGGCACATCAACATCTTCAGGGACAGCCTTCACATGCGTAATCTGTGGTCGAAAATGTTTTTCAAACGTCAGACTTCACAGTCACAGGAGGTGCTGTAACTGTTGTATACCCTTTCTTTACTTACTTCTATTCTTCTTCTGGCGTCTTTGATATCTTAAGTTCTTCTAACGTCTCTTCTAACATCTCTTCTAGCGTCTGGACTTCTTCTTGGTGGTCGGTCGCACTTAACTCATTTCTTCTTCTCGATCAGTCTTGTTACCAAGACATTCATTAATCACAAAACCGCGTTATTTTCTTAAGCTTTTATTTACTTAACTAAACATTTCATGTAACTAAACATCTGACTAACATAGCGCGCGTATGCAGTGAGTTCCAGTTAAGGCAGAAACATCTTCTCTGCCTGACGTCTAAACTGAAACTCAGGACCCAACCAGGTCCCACGTGACTTCACGTACTTCGCGGGCTTTCTGTACTATTCCATGGAAAGTCCCGCCCGTGATATGAAAAGGACCATCCCTTTAGAAATACAGGGGATTGACAATAATCTTATGCAACCGCATAGATTATGTAACATAACTTCAGGGGCACAAAAACTTTATTATAGTCTTCCGAGACTGAAATGCTATAATGTCAGAAGGGTATATATATGGTATATAACAGGCCATTTGCAATTGAAAAAGCAAACCGCTTTGTCGGGCAATTCATTTCACTGTCATCAACCTGGAAGGACTCTTAAACACAACATCTACCAACGAGTTGAATAAATGAATGACACTGGAAAAGAAGACTCGAAGAAGCATCTTTGATTAACACTCAAACCATTAATAATTTCCCATATTGGGTCATTACTATGCTCAGATACACAGGGAACATCTGAGGAAGACCAGTGGATAGAGTGGTCGAAACATTGTGTTTACATATACCACAATAAATATGTGTCGTGTAAAACATCGCCGAGATGCATCAAAGGAGGACAATTGGTGATGTTACACCAGTATACTTACAGATTTCGGGTTTCACAACATTAAATCTATTCCAGACCTGGCATATTATTAGGCCGCCTCCTTTCCAGATTCGCTCGGTGTACTTTGCGAATAGATCATTAATTCTTTAATATTGGCTCGGGGATACACAACAGCCGCACAGAGACTTGCTCGGTACTTGTATACAATAGGAGACCTGGAATTACCTAACTAAAAGTTAGTCATTGAATATGTATTCACTTTATTACGTTTTAAAGGGCGTCATCAGTGATGTAATAACACCAAATGTTTCTGTAGCCATAAATTAAATGCTCATTGATAAATTTACACAATTCCTGAGGGTATTGTGATGTAAGCAGTGACATAGTTTGATAGACATCAAATCTCCAGTATAATAAGATTTCACTCTTGAGAGTTTTTCACACACCGGGGTCTGAGTGAACACAAGACTTCTCAGCTCTCCAGGACTCTCATGGGTATTCTAGCTGATCTCAGCAGTGCTGTTGTTTGAATGGTGTCAATTTTTCCTCTGATTTCCAATTCATCAAACTCTTTTCCAAACCCTTAGGACCATTCCAAGGGAACCAATTACAAGTGTTACCATCTTTCAACATCCTCTGCTTAAAAGTTAGACCGTCCAAATCGTCCAAGATGAAATGCAAAAATGTAAATCCAGATAATCTGGCGTTGCTTATCCGCCGAATTCTTATTTCTTGTGAGTTACGTCACCTCTGCTAAATTATGGCCCATTCCGTTTTTAATATGAAGAAAAAGAGGAAAAGGACAGGCTACACAGAAAATATGAGTATAGTAGTCCGTAATGTTTAAGAATAATAATAGCAATGCCTCTTCTCAGAAAAATAGATGTTACTGGACACCGTCGTTAGTGAGCCCTGTTTCTAACAGGGCACCTCATATTCCTTTCCTTGTGCCACAACTAAACCAAGCTTGGTTAATAACTATCTTCATCTTTATAATAGTCCACCATCTCTTTCTTTTACTTTTTCCTTCCAACCAATTTTTGCTACTACATTATTATTCACTGCCATGACATATCTAAGTGTCTCTTTCTACACTCTTATTTATAACTAAATCAACGACAGACACGAATGATAGATAGGTATGTACATCCTTCATTACAGGTGGGAGTATTAACATATGAATACTGGCGATTTGTGTTTCTGATAGAGCGCCACTCATGGCCTTGTGCCTCAACTAAGTTAAACTTGATAAATAACTATATTCTTCTCCGCTTTAGTCGTCCATCTCTTTCTTCACTTTCATGATCTACAGTTTTCTCAGTTCTCTGGCAAGGTCCAAGCATTTGTCTATCTTTTTGCTTTTTTTTACTTTCACTCGCTGGACGGCAAAATCCGTGGAATGACAAGTTCTCTTCTTGTTAATCAATATTAAGTCTGGTCTCCTGTCCAGATTAGGTGATCTGTCTCTTCCTAATCAAACCCACTTTGGGAGGCTGCAGACCAACTTTAAGGAAGTCTAGAAAGGAACAAGTCATTGTGTCCCGATTATGCATTGGTCATACAAAACTAACGCACTCTTATATACTCAAACAAGAACAACAACCACAATGTGAAACATGTCAAACACCACTGACAGTTAAACACTTATTGATGGAATGCAGATTTTTTGCTCACATCAGAAAACGTTATTTTAAAGCAAACAATATGAAAGATCTGTTTGAAAATGTTAACATAGAGGATATGCTCTCCTTCTTGAGGAAAATAAAATTATACCATAGAATATAGACATGAAACAAATCAATGCCATACAATATGATCCCCAATAATGCTAACACATTGTTAAAACCAATTACTAAAAGTATATATATGAATACACAATATGTATTACACCCAAACCGTTAGGCATGATATAACCCCGGACGGGTTGATATGCCGTTAAAATAAATAAACCAACCAACCAACCATGTATCTCAAAGTCCCAGAGAATCTTATGCATCTCATTCTCCAGGACAGATTTAGGTTTGTACATATACCATTTAGTTGTATGGCAATAAATTGAATTTCTTGCACAATTCCCAGTGGATCACCTTTCCCACCCAGTCGTGCCTAGTCTTGTATTCTCTTTGTGCTAGTTTGCTGCATTCGCTTATTACATGGTTAACCGTTTCGTCACTTTCTCCAGACATTTTACACTTGCAATTTGCTGTGTCTTATCTATTTTTGCTATTATATAGTTTTATGGCATTGTCTTGTGCTGCGATTATAATAGATTCAGTTTCTCTTTTGAGGTTTCCTTTTCTTAGCCATGTCCATGTCTTCTGATGTGATATTTCTTCAAGATAAATTTAAATGAAAAAAAATTATATGCTTTTGAAATAGATTTTGTAATAATCTGTAAATTATTTTCGTTTTGTTGAAATAAATTTATATACATTTATATGCCTTATACATACTTATCTATTTTTGCCTTTATATAATTTTGTTGTATATTCTTCTTTTTACTTCTTACTTCTATTTTTCTTCTGTTCATCTTTGGTATCTTAAGTTCTTCTAGCGTCTCTTCTAATGTCTCTTCTGGTTGGTCGTCCTTAATTCATTGCATCCTTCTAGATCAGTCTTGTTGCCAAGACATTCATTAACCACAAAACCATATTACTTATGTAAGCTTTTATTTACTTAACTAAACATTTCATGTAACTAACATAACGAGCGTATGCAGTGAGCTCCAGTTAAGGCAGTACATCTTCTCTGCCTGACGTCCACACTGAAACTGAAGACCCAACCAGGTCCCAAGTGACTTCATGTATTTCGCGGGCTTTCTGTAATATTCAACGGAAAGTCCCGCCCGTGATATGAAAAGGGCCATCCCTTCAGAAATACAGGGGATTGAGAATAATCTTATGCAACCGCATAGATTATGTAACAATTTGTTCTTATGGCATTATCTTATCCTGCGATTAAAAGAGATTCAGTTTCTCTTTTGAGGTTTCCTTTTCTTAGCCATGTCCATGTCTTCTGATGTGATATCTCTTCAATTTGTCACTAGAAGTACTCATGTAGTTGTTTTTCTTCCCATTTTTTTTTTTTTAAAATTTTTGATGTATTTCTGCTTGTCAATATGTTGCAATTATTATTAGTGTAAGATTCAAAGTTAATTAATGAACATACAATTCCGACACGTTGTGAGACAAAACATTTAATATATATATAACAGCACATGGAAACGATAAGATACATAATGTACAGGAGAATAGAACATGTAAATACATATACAATATTTAGGTATAAACAAGATACCCAAATGTACCTAACATATAAATGTTACAGACATGGAACTAAAGGATAGTCCATGCTGTATAAAGGACTTACAGTAATGTTAGGGGGGGTCAAAAGCCCCACCGAGAAGGGGGGTAGATAGACTCTAGCCCATAGCAGTTCAGCTAAAAGAGGAAGACAAGTTCCAATGAACGCGCTTAAATACCAGAGGTCCCCTAGTGGGAACAAACAGCAACGCAGCGAGAAGATAACTCTTCCGGCAAAGGGAAGATAATCCCCTACATTAGTTTTAGTTTTTCATACCAGTGTTAGCTGGTGGTCTTTCACTGATGTTTGAGTGACAACAAGTCTCCTCAGGTCTCCAGACTCTCCTGAGTATTCCAGCTGATTTCAACAATGCAGTTGTCTGGATGGTCTCAATTCTTCCTTTGATTTCTAGTTCCTCAAGTCTTTTTACTAAGCTTTTGGGGACCGTTCCTTGTGCCCTAACTACTATTGGTATCACTTTCACCCTCATAGTCTACAGCTTTTTCAATTCTCTGGCAAGGTCTAGGTATTTGTCTGTCTTTTTGTTTTCCTTCATCTTCACCCTGTGATCTGCTGGAACTGCAAAATCTACCAGTTGACAAGTTCTCTAGGCTGGGATAAGGTGATTTGTCTTAATCTCAAAGTTCCAGAGAATTTTATGCATTTCATTCTCAAGAACAGATTCTGGTTTATGCATATACCATTTTGTTGTATGGTCAAAATTTAGGGTTTTTTGCATAATTTCCAGTGGATCACCTTTCCAACCCTGTCATGTCTTGCTTTGTATTTTTATATTGCTAGTTTTCTACATTCGCTTAATACATGGTTAATGGTCTCGTCTCTGTCACCATACACTCTACATTTGCTGTTTAATATTATCATCATCATTATTATCATTATCATTATTATCATCAACACCATCATTATTATCATCATCATCATCATTATTATTATCGTCATCATTATTATCATCATCACCATCATTATTATTGTCATCATTATTATCATCATCATCACTATTATTATTATCATCATCATTATCATTATGATCATAATTATTATCATTATTATCATCATCATTATCATTATTATTGTTATTATTATTATCACTATTATCATCATCATTATTATTATCATTATTATCATCATCACCATCATTATTATTATCGTCATCATTATCATCATCATCATCATCATTATTATTATTATTATCATCATCATTATCATTATCATCATCATTATTATTATTATTATTTTCATCATTATCATTATTATTGTTATTATTATTATTACTATTAGCATCATCATTATTATTATGATTATTATCATTATCATCATCATCATCATTATCATTATTATTGTTACTAGCAACAAAAAACACCCTCTGAGCGGCAGTGTAAAAATAATTTTTGAAAGATATTGCCTGATGGGGTGGGAGTTAAAAATTCAACGTCATAAGTAAGCAAAATCCTCATTTATTAAAGAAGTATAAAAAAAAAAAAAACAATTTGAAATGGAAACTTAGCTCTGCTCCCCCCCCCCCCCCCCCATAAAATGTTGCATGCATTAATCCTTATCAAACAATTATTTTGAATATTTTCCACATAAAGTTTCCACAAAATCGTAGGAATATTTTGTTTTTTTGTTAACATTTTAGTTAACTTCTTGTTACTGAAAAAAAAAAAAAAAAAAAGGACGAGAATAAAAAACAATTTTTTAAATTGCTAACTCAAATTTTGTGCGTATATAATACAAGAATATTGTGATGTAGCTGTGACGTAGTTCTTGTTACAGACAGAAATACACACAATCTCATTATTAATAGATTATCATTATTATTACTATCATCATCATCATCATCATCATGTTATTATTATCATCATTATCATCATCATCATCATTACTATTATTATTATTATCATCATTATCATCATCATCATCATTACTATTATTATTATTATCATTATTATTATTAGTATTTTATTATTATTATTATTGTTATTGTTATTTCTATTTTAAATATCAAGCACTCTTAATAACAAAGTCAAATTGATTAAACATAAATAATATTGACCCTGATTGATTACAGGTAGATGGGCATTTACCTGAACAAACACCAATAAAACCTGTTAGATTCACAAATAGCTTACACCAACTGGACACTATTTAAGTCTCACTGTCTGGCACAGTTATTGGTCACTCCTCATTCATAGATATTAACCTCATTTAAATGTGAGACCCTAAAACCAAGAAAGACTTCATTTGGTTTAATTGTAAAAATGCTGAGACATCGATTTTATTTCACAAAAAAAAAAAAGTTAAGAGAAAAGAGAAAAATAAAACAAGAAATATGATATAAATTTAAACGTGAGAAAAATGTAGAAAAATACAAAAAAACAAAAAACAAAACAAAAACAAACCACATCGTGAATCTCGAAATAGTATCAATTGTTTAAATGAATAAGTTTTATTATTAAATTTGGACTAATTTTCTTGAGATTGTTTAAGAAAGGTTTTTTTTTTATTTAGCAAAGAATGGAATAGTCTAAATTTAAATGATGTTAATCGTACATCAAAAGGAGTGAACAAAACGGGATATTTATAATTATGATAAAGAATACTTATTTAACAAGAAGAAGCCGCAACCCGGCGCTGCCTGGGTTGGGGGGGGGGGATGCAAAAAAGGTTAGTCCCACAGATCCATTATTGTTGAACGGCGAGTTGGATCCTGGTAGTATGCCCCATTAAAATCCCTATGTAAAAAAGACGTTGCGTTGATCCAGCCACTCTGAAAAGAAAAATAAATGTCTACTATTTAAAATATTAAATAAAAAAAAAATCTAGTCTGTTATCATCTAAATTTAATTTTTTAAAATTATCTTCACGAATATAAATCAAACCTTCATTATTTTTGTTCAAAAACCAAGCAGTGGCTACCCGGCGTCGCCTGGGTAGAGGGGCTGTTTTTAAAATTAGATCCATTATTACTGAATCGTGAGTTGAATCCTCGTGGGATGCCCCATATAAATCCCGATATGAAAAATAGACCTTGCATTGATCCAGCTACTCTGAAAAGAAATGATAATGTCTACCATCTAAAATATTAAATGAAAAAAAATTCCGTGCTGTTATCATTTAAATTTTATTTTTTAAATATCTTCACGAACATAAATCAAATCTCTATTATTTTTGCTCAAAAATCAAGCCCTGGTGATATTTAATGTGTGTGTGTATATATATATATATATATATATATATATATATATATCAAATCAGCCCTGTTTGGTTGATTTATGCCAAAGACATTTTGTTTTATCCAATTGGCTGGGGCGTTACAATACAACAACTGCAATTCTGCAGAGGGGTAAGACCCCACCCCTAATAGAGCCACCTGTTGGCCATGAGTGGTGACCCATGATGTCTAAGGATGGAACCCAGGTGACCAAGCAGTCTGTGACATACAACACTCCACTTTGACATTTACTTGTCATGGATTACTCTGTTACCAGGGTTCCATCCTTAAGCATCATGGGTCACCATCACAGCCAACAGTTGGGGGTTGTTGTTAATTACGACTTCACAAATCTGCAACAATATTTTGCAAAGTGTTGTTAATTATGAAAACAGATAAAGATAAATGAACACAACTCAAGACTTTATACAAAACGATGCGTTTATCAAACAACTTGCATATACAACATACAATATACAATATGTAACTTGTGAGATACAAAATGTGTATGAGGTTTACAAATGTGTTATAATTGTACAATTGAATAGTGTAGGGTGTAAGGTTGTAGGGGATATGGTTGCAAAATAATGCTTTGCGAAACTTAACTGTCTCTGGTAAGAAGTGTCTCTTGCTAGCTTGCTTTGTTTGACTATACGCGTCACCGGCTCCAACGGGTAGGCTGGCTTCATAAAGCATGTTGTTCTTTGATGACTAATTGCAACGAAAAGAGCAAGACTGATGGTATCAATTTTCAAAGTTGGTGGCCAAACTAAGCCTAGTAATGTGTGCTCTGATTGGTCTTTATTCTTTATGTTGAATAAGTATGAACAAATATAGACTCATATTTTGTTGGTAATTATGAAGACAGATAAAGATAAAGTCAACAGGTAATGAACACAACAAGACTTTATACAATGAATTGCATTTATCAAACAACTTGCATATACAACATACAATATACAATATGTAACTTGTGACATACAAAATGTGTATGAGGTTTACAAATGTGTTATAATTGTACAATTGAATAGTGTAGGGTGTAAGGTTGTAGGGGATATGGTTACAAAATAATGCTTTGCGAAACTTAACTGTCTCTGGTAAGAAGTGTCTCTTGCAAGACAAGCGTACAAGAATGAGGAGGGTCAAATGTCTGTAGTCAAATACAGTGATTTCGTCCGAATATATTTTTCACAACTTTATCACTGTTACGTTGACTCTTATAAGGCTATGAGCCAGTCCATCTTGTAGGGGTGTTAACTCCTCTACAACAATAGGGCTATGAGCCAGTCCATCTTGTAGGGGTGGTAACTCCTCTACAACAATAAATAGGAACAAACTCATTTTTTAGAGAAGAAACTTTTTCAGTACTATTGGATCTGTGAGACTAGCTTGCTAATCATTACACCATGATAGAATGCGTTTTTTACCCAACCCATTAACCAAAGGGTAGGCTGTAATACAAGGTCACAAGAATGGGGCATCCAGTGAAGATCAAACCCGTTATTCTTACAATAATAGATCTGCAAGAATAGCAGAATTACACCAGGATAGGATGCCTTTTATGTTGAATATTTATGAACGAATATAGACTCATATTTTGTTGGTAATTATGAAGACAGATAAAGATAAAGTCAACAGGTAATGAACACAACAAGACTTTATACAATGAATTGCATTTATCAAACAACTTGCATATACAACATACAATATACAATATGTAACTTGTGACATACAAAATGTGTGTGAGGTTTACAAATGTGTTACAATTGAAGGCGTAAGGTTGCAAAATAATGCTTTGCTAAACTTAATTGTCTCTGGTAGGAAGTGTCTCTTGCTAGTTTGAATAGTTTGACTTGTACGACATCATCGGCTCTGTGGGTAGGCTGGCTTCATGAAGCACATCGTTCTTTGACAGCTAGTTGCAGTGAAAAGAGAAAGACTGATGGTATCAATCTTTAAAGTTGGCGGCCAAACTAAGCCTAGTAACGTGTGCTCTGATTGGTCGCTGACAAAGGCCCTTAGCCAATCGGACAAGGTCTCTTAACAGGCAATGGTGAAAGACCCATGGTCTCTGTGTTTGGCAATGGTGAAAGGGAGGTAACTGTGTAAGGTAATATTATTTCTTATAGGGTGGGGTCATACCCCTCTGCTGGGGTGCAGTCGGTGTATTCTTCTGTGACAGAGAACACAAGGTGAGTGGCAAACGTGAAGACCTGCCCTATTCTTGAAGGAAGCAGGCTAGGCTTTGTCTGGCATGTAGGACTGTAGAATTGAACCCGTGTCCTTCAGAATGCGAACAGGCGACACATTGGCATGGGCACCGAAGTCGAGATGCTACAGTCCCATATGTAAGCGCCAGGTGCCCAGATGATAGTTGCGAGGATTCCGGCGGCCGGGATTGGCTCAACAGTCTCGTGTGTGGAGTGCAAACGCCCGGATGTTATGGGGAAACAGCAGTATAAGTAGAAGTGGGGTGACGGCAGGAGGCGAGTTGCGATTTTCAGCTGCTAAAACTTTTGACGACGATGACAGATTTTCAGCTGCTAAAACTTTTGACGACGACAACGGATTTTCAGCTGCTAAAAATGTTGACGACGACAACGGATTTTCAGCTGCTAAAAATTTTGACGACAACGACATTGTTGTAGACAAAATTGTTGAAAAGGTGTTTGACTCGCTTTTTTTGCAACCCCCCCTCAACAAGGACTTGTGAGTCAAATATTTATTTTCCCCCCTCTATTTTTTTTCCTTCTAGATCTTCTGTCCCAGCCAACAGGGCTGAAAGATAAATTTTCCATTTACCAGCAGTCTATTACTAGTTTATAGCAATTAAGTAATATATGCTGCCCATTTACACACATCTTATTCTTTAATAACTTAAGCAAAGCATTTAATTATATCTTCATGTGTTCCAGGACTTTTCCATACATCCCAATTGAATATAACCAAGAAATTGATCATAAAAAAAGTCTTTAATGAACTCCCTCAATGTGTTACATAATTATTGGATCCCTAATGCTTTTATAAGGTATTGTAGAAATCATAATGGTGATTAGTGCAGCTGATGGCCTTGAGGGTGAGTGACGGCGCTTGACCCCAATCTCACCTTGCCTTGCGGGGATGGATCGTGAGAACCGGAATCCCCATAGAAGACCCTGTTCCGGTTTAAGGATACTAAGTAACTCACGCAGTTAGAAGTTAGAAGCCGAGCTAGCAAGATGTAAGGATCTGCGCAGACATCTGGTTTGGGGATTTATAAATAAAGTGACATCAACGTAAATCAAAGTCTTGTGTTTATTACCTAAAAACTAACAATAACACAGGGCTTCTGATAACGAGAAATCCCAACAGAAACCAGACCCAAAGTCCTCAATAGAAGACCAGACCTTAGAAGATATACCAGACCAAGATAGATGATAGACGATCAGAAGCAAAGCCGGCCAGAAGAATAGATGGCCAAGATATAGAAGAAGTAAAGAAGTAAAGAAAGGTATATAACATTATATAGATTTGGTACTGTGAAAACCCCAGTATATAACAAATGAGTTTTATGTCCTTGATTAGTCTTGGACTCCAAACCACATTGGCAAATTCTAAATGAGGTCTTACCAATGCAATGAATAAATCTTTCAGCATTTCTTTATCCATATATTGTATTCATATGACCTCCGTATTAATCCTAATATGTGTTTGGAAAATTTTAATTCAGGGTCCACATTCACACCAAGGCCTTTTTCTAACTCTGTATCTTTTAGTATTTCTCTTTCAATAGAGAAGTTTTTTCTCATAGAGTATACATGTTTTGAATTATTTCTTCCTACGTGAAGTACCTTACATTTAAATGTATGTGCATTGGCATCCTTCCGTCTATTAAAGACAATGGCGTAGTGTCCATTTTTTTAATGTGCAACTCCGTGAGTGGCTGAACAGACCAATTTTTGAATGGTAATCTCTGGTGCAGTGACTGCAAACAAACAGTGATGCTTGCTGGAGTTGCTGTTGTCTCTCCTTCCCTTTGGCTCTCTTTTCTGTAGTAGCTACTTTCCTCTCTTTTCGTTCCTTGTTTTATGAGGAGACACCAGGTTGTATGGTCTTCTGTATAGGAATTGATCATAAAAAAAGTCTTTAATGAACAGTCAAATTTATTCCAAGTAATATTTAAAAGAATCGAAATTTGGTAGAAATCAAATTGACATGCCGTAAAATCCAACCAACCAACCAACCAACCAACCAACCATCAAACAAAATATTTGCATCCGTCTGTCTGCAACTGCGTGAGTGACTAAACAGACCAATTTTTGAATGGCAATCTATGATGCAGTGATTGCAAACAAACAGTGATGCTTGCTGGAGTTGCTGTTGTCTCTCCTTCCTTTTGTCTCTCTTTTCTGTGGTGGCTACTTTCCTCTCTTTTTCACTCCTTTTCATTCCTTGTTTGACGAGGAGGTGCCAGGTCACATGGTTTTTTTCACAAGCCTCCCATGTGTTGGTGTTAATCATGTCCCTCTTGCAGACATCTTTAAAGTGCAGGCATGTTCTCCCTACCAGTCAAGTGCCCTCTACCAATTCATCATATAGTAGGTCTTTGGGGTTGCGGCCTCTGTCCATCCTCCTGACGTGACCAAGCCAACGCAGGCATCTCTCGCAGATAATGGCGGGCATCCTGTTCTTGTTTGCTTGTTTCAGATCTGTGTTGGGCACTTTGTCCTGCCAGTGTATGCATAGAATGTTGCGTAGGCATCTGAGGTGGAAATTGTCCAGTTTCCTTGTTGTGTCGTTGAGGTGAAATGATACACAGAAGAAATTGTGTGTTTGATATATTCATTGCGTACAAGTATCCAGTACTAATGGATACATACAAAACATAGAACAATAAGTTACAAAACAATTAATAAGACAACTTACAAGAAATAGAGGAGGGTCAAATGCGGTATAGCCAAACGCAGTAAGATCATTGTTGACTATTTAATGCTATGAGCCAGACCATCTGTTTGAGTGCTGAAGTGGGGCTAGCTACTCTACAACAGATATTGACTTTGTGTCACATCCTACTCACTTTATTGAGCATGTATCTCAAAGGTAATTTATGAGCTCAGGTAATGAATAACTTTTCATTTACCTATTACTAATGTAAGTAAAAGCCAGACCATCTGTTTGAGTGCTGAAGGGGGCTAGCTACTCTACAACAGATATTGACTTTGTGTCACATCCTACTCACTTTATTGAGCATGTATCTTAAAGGTAATTTATGAGCTCAGGTAATGAATAACTTTTCATTTACCTATTACTAATGTAAGTAAAAGCCAGACCATCTGTTTGAGTGCTGAAGGGGGGCTAGCTACTCTACAACAGATATTGACTTTGTGTCACATCCTACTCACTTTATTGAGCATGTATCTCAAAGGTAATTTATGAGCTCAGGTAATGAATAACTTTTCATTTACCTGTTACTAATGTAAGTAAAAGCCAGACCATCTGTTTGAGTGCTGAAGTGGGGCTAGCTACTCTACAACAGATATTGACTTTGTGTCACATCCTACTCACTTTATTGAGCATGTATCTCAAAGGTAATTTATGAGCTCAGGTAATGAATAACTTTTCATTTACCTGTTACTAATGTAAGTAAAAGCAAATAAATGTAAATAAAAGTAATCCAATTAGACTTAGTTCAAAAGAGTTCTTTGATGCGATCATAGAAAATAAATAAGTTTTGCAAAGGAATCAATATTTCGGTCCATACTCTTTCATTCTAAAAAATACATTAATTTTGATGCCTTTCTCCCTTCTCTTTCTCACCCTCTCTCTTGATTGTTGACAGGTAAGTGATACAAGTTCTAAGTGCAAACCATTAGTAACCTTGGTGATAGATAAGCAAGGAACAGGTGTGTTTTAAGATATTATTTTCTAAGATAAAAGATAAAGATTGATAAATGTAGAATACTGATAATTGTCATTCTGTGTTACTTTCACCCTTAGCCAGGATTGAACCTGCAGTCTGGAAATGACTGTTACAGATTATTAACTATTGGACAGTAGGACAGTCAAACACCTCCTCAGCTTAATGGACTCTTCCTGGCAGAAGTGGCAGGAATTATTTAAGCTGTTATAGTGGGCTCATTAAGGAAATAGTAACTTCATGTTAGGCTTGGTCAGTCAAACCAATTGTTGACTGTCTAACTGACTGACTTCAATAATAAAGATCTTGAATAATTTTACACAATTTTTTTTCATGTTATTTGCTATTTGTTTATAATATATAAGTATAGATAAAAGGATATGAAAACACACAATGCTGTTAAAATGAAAATATTTTATATCATATTCATAGCTAATATTGAACAATATTTCAATTTATAAAAATCATCATCAGAGCTTGTTTTTAATCCGGACTCATCGAAAGAGAAATTTAAATTCAAAACGAAAACATTGATGTTCCAAAAAGCGTGCAAGTCATGCTATAGTTTCGTCATTAGCACATCCGCTACGTGTTTCTCCGCCAAATACATGATTGTATATCTTTGGTGTAACAGTTTTTGAAAGAAGAAGACATATTTCAAATTCAAAAATAGACAAATACTCTTTTTCAAACAGGAAGAGTTTTAACCCGTTCATGGTCAGCCTGCAACGGATTTATATAAGGTGTGTCAAAAAAGTATCAAGATTTTTTGTACTTTTTGACACACCAGGTATTCTGAAAAAAATAACGTTCCATTCATTCTTCATTTCTATCTTGGTAAATACAGCTTTACACTTGGTATTTTTTGACACACCTTGTATTCTGAAAAAAAAAAATTAATGAATGGAACGTCATTTTTTTTTTCAGAATACAAGGTGTGTCAAAAAGTACAAAAAATCTCAATACTTTTTTGACACACTTTGTATATCTGTTCTCCATCCTCATAAACACTGAAGGAGGTTGAATGCAAATTTCTATGTAGAAAAAAATTCAAATGTGTCAAAAATATCATATAATATTAAGAAATTTTTAATAAAACTAGTTTTTAACCTGTTAGGGTCCCATCTATGGGTTAAATAGAAAAATGTATTTATAAAAAAATGTATTATCCATTAAGAATTGATTTATTTCAAAACTTTATCGGCATTAAATAACCCATTGAGGTTGATATGCCATAAAACAAAACAAAACAAACAAACAAAACTAGTTTTTAGTGGGGGGCAATAATTTATATAGATTTATATCATTTAGATTTTTCTGGAGTTAAGTTTAGATTTTTGGATCATATAACCTTTAGGCACCCCTTCCGCAATCTTGACTCACAAGGACACTTTTCTCATTTACACCATCAAAGAGTGGTTCCCCAATGTTTATGTTGGACTTATAGGAAATAACCCATTTATTTGTCTGAATTTTTTAGATGAGGCTTGATATCTTGTGATGCATCCTTATTTCAGACATTCACACAGAATCTTTATAGCCACTTTGAAAAATAAACATGCTTAGTAATATTGTGTGTGGCTTGTGTTTTTGGGTACCTTTATCTATTTCGTGTTATCTTTCTGACTGTATTTATTACCAAGGCTTGATTTTTGAGTAAAAATAATGAAGATTTGATTAAAAATATAATAGAAAACAGCATAGAATTTTTATAGCATTTTTTAGCATTTTTAGCATTTTTTAAGCATTTTCTAGCATTTTTAAGCATTTTTAGCATTTTCTAGCATTT
>CM042157.1:67846959-67871959 GCA_023376005.1 Doryteuthis pealeii
TTTTTCACCCGCCACCCCATGAGCTTCGGTTTGTGGGTGGTCCCACGTTAATAGGGACTTTGTGCCTGACCCGTACAAGTGGGGTACGCGGTAAATACTGTGTAAGTAATGTAAAACAATTTTATTAATAATTGAGGTTTAAATAAAAATAAAATCATGGAGAATATGATGTAAATAACTAAAGGAATTGTGACTTGTATAGTAATATAGTTTCGGTTACAGACAGACAAACCCACAATCTCCATTATTATAAGATATATATATAATACTATTAATATTATTGTTAGATGGAAAATAAAAGGTCTACCATGGTTTCAATCAAAAAATGATCTCCTCAGGGCTTCACTCTACATTAACCAAATTGATGTAATTCCTCTGTTAAAATTGAATATATTTTGTAAACAAGGTTTGTTTTGAATGGCTTTTTGCAAAACAAACCTTGTTTACAACTTATCATATCGTCGTGTCATAAAAGTCACTAGAAGTGGAATGTTAACCTACTCTAAACAAATCATAAAAATCTAAGAAGTTCGTTTAGTGTTGAGGTTATGGGATCGGCCTGTCAGCTTGGCAGTCCGGTTTCAAATCACGCACAGGGCGGTCTTCCGATCTATAGCTCTGCTGATGAGGCCTAATAGGCCGAAATGTACATACAGAGATTGATTTTTCTCGATTTGTTTAGCCATACATTTAATAGGTATTCCCGCCTAATTCATTATTAATTAATTAATTTCTAAATTAGGTACGACTCCAACTAAGCACTTATTGAATATATTTATCGGATAATAACGGTTGAACGCTACGTTATTTTTCTCTCAATCTTTGCGCGCGGCCTGCATGTGAAAACTGAGAAAAAAAATATCAATAGTATTATTACTGCTCTATATTTTTAATATATTGAGCACTTTTGGATTATTTGTTGATGCCACTGCGACAAAAAAGTTAAAGCAGCAATCAGATACTATATACATACACATATATATATATATATATATATATTTGAAACATCTTTACCTGATGATTGCATCGCATGAAACCAATATGGTTGTGATTGTTCCTTTGTCACCTAATAAATAGATATGTAAAACCTTTATATATTTATCTTATTATATATATATATATATATATATATATATATATAGAGAGAGAGAGAGAGAGAGAGAGGGGGGAGAGAGATAGGGGGAGAGAGAGAGAGAATGTTTATTTTTAGTGCTTTTAAACCAGTATATGACAGTAGTTAGTACAGACACACATACACACTGAATCTACACACATGATCTGTATCATTACAGTTGAACCACACATAGAATGATTCTCACCACCAAATATATATATATATATATATATATATATATATATATATATGTGTATAGGTGGATGATATCAAGTGTTTCCTTGATAGGATTCAACTAAAATTTAGAACTCAAACGTACTTATAAAGATTTGCATATATATTTTAACATATATGGAGTATTATAGATAAATGAATAAATGGATCTGTACCAAGGTATCCATTCATATATATATATATATATATATATAATATATATAATATATATATGTGTGTGTGTCTGTGTGTGTGTGTAGAAAGTTTGTAGAAAAAACAACAAGATGTTAAAAGTTTTGCTGACAGAAATCTGTTTCGACCATATGAAGAGGTCTTTATCAAAGCAAACTCTTTTGAGTTTTTTAATGATAAAAATGATTATAATTTTTAAAAATAAAATTTATTTTATCTTTAACATAAAATACGCATTTTAAACAAATTTTTGAAAATTCCGGTACTGATTGAGAGCATTCTGTGCCTCGTGATTAATGATATATTCATTTCATCTTTCCGTTTACAATGTTGCTTTGATAATGACCTCTTCATATGGTCGAAACAGATTTCTGTCAGCAAAACTTTATCATCTTGTTTTTTCTACAAACTTTCTACACATATTGTCGGATTCATATCCATTTTACATTTCATATATATATATATATAAGTTGGCGAAATAGCTAATTGTTGGTATCAGCTGGACAGCAAGGGAGTCTATCCCCTTTTCACTAGTGTTAGATCAGGGAGATTGTTTTTTGCTGAGGTGGAGAGCCACACCTACCGTCAGCTCCCCATTTTATCTCACAGATCAGATTAACAATTCTGTGCCACTCATGCCCTGAATTGGCAGGTACTGATATCAAATATTGAACCTGGAACATTGCAATTCCTAGACAGGTGCTCTACCGACTGATCTAAACCAATAGGATGTGATGGGTTATGCTTGGTCAAATACCCCTGTTGCAGGTTTTTTTGCATATAAGGCATGCTGGAATCCACCACTTAAACTTATAGACTCGGCATGGTCACATGGATTAAACCTCAGCCAATCAACAGTTTGAATATATGGTTAGTTAACTATTTAATTGCCAATATGGACAGCCATTCAAGGAACAACCAAAGGATCATACCCAACACTGAAGGACACCAAGGAACAACCAAAGTATCATACCCAACACTGAGGACACCAAGGAATAACCAAAGGATCATACCAAAGGATCATAACCAACACTAAAGGGGCACCAAGGGAAACCAAAGGATCATACCCAACACTGAGGGACACCAAGTAACAACCAAAGGATCATACCCAACACTGAGGGACACCAAGGATCAACCAAAGGATCATAACCAACACTCAGGGGCACCAAGGGAAACCAAAGGATCATACCCAACATTAAGGAACACCAAGAAACAACCAAAGGATCATACCCAACATTAAGTGATAATAAGGAGCAACCAAAGGATCATACCCAATACTGAGGAACACCAAGGAGCAACCAAAGGTTTCTTCACTAAGGATTGCACTCTGCTTAACAAAAGGGATCTTCGCTTGAGAGTGCTCTTGCTTGAAGCTTAAGGATGGCCACAAAAATCATAACAACCTCATCTAATAATTCTTTTTTTGTTCTTCTAAATCTGTCATCAATTTCATTTACAGAGTTATACTGTATGTTGTTAATATTATATTTACCAATAATAAATAGGAAAATACTGGTGTTCTTAAATCTTTCATCCGTTATCATCCTGCAACACCCTCTGGTTAAAAATGAGAGCGTCTAAATTATTCAAGATGCAATGCAAAAAATATAAATCTAGGTTATCTGGTGTCGCTTAATCACAGATTTCTTGCTTAGGCTAGATGGGCGGTTGGAGAGGTCCCCTCCAATCAATCCACTCATCACATCAAGTCCTAGCACTTATATGATTGCCCCAACCCTATTGCCCGTATGACAAGCCCCAACCCTATTGCCTGTATGGCAAACCCCAACCCTTTTTATCATATGGGTGTTAGAAATAGGTGGCTGAGGGTCTTTATGTTCTGGGAACGACATTAAACTCAATCTGATGGTGAGGTTCCACTTCTGGATAGTTGGGGAATGTGGAGCAACCCTTCATCACCATTACTCCCAGGTCCACTCTGACTTGGAATGGTAGTACCTGCTAGGGTACCATCTATGGGTTAAATAGAAAAACACGAGTTTATAAAAAAATTGAGTATCCATTAAGAATTAATTTATTTTAAAACTTTGTTGGCATTAAATGACCCACTGAGGTTGATATGCCATAAAACAAACCAAACCAAAGATTTCTTATTTGTCCCATTTTATTTCACCTAATTTTAAAAGGGAAATATTCCAAATGGTCTTGTATTACTTAAATGCCCAACGTAAAATAAAAAGTAACTGGAAAAAAAAAGAAGTTACATGTTTGTTTTATTTGTAATATTGAAATTGTTAATTACAGAATATATTTTGGTAATTTTGATCTTATGTCATCCCAGCCTCCTGTCTTAATTTACACTATGTTTTAGGGAGCTAGCATCAGGCGATTTTCAGGCCCAACTAAGACATTTTCCAAGTCATGTTTTGCCATTTTTTTGTTGAAAAATTAATGTAGATATTTTAGATGCCTTCCCCCCAGATCTTTATCGGCAAATCAATGTAAATATTTTACAACCTCCCTGTAATAATAAATGAACACACACGTCTGGGCTTGAGAAAGCTTTATTCTACATAGAATACAGTTGTAGTTTCTTGGGAGTTCGTATACTTTCAGAATGTTAAAGATTTACACAAAGGGTAGGTAATAATAAAACAGGGAAAGTAACTCTCAATTACTTATTACACTCCCTTTTAAAAAAGAGTGAGAGAGAGTTAAATCAAGATTATTATACATTTTACATATCGAACTATTTTGCAATTGCTCTTAAGTAAACATATCAAACGTTGTAATGATTAAATTATCATACTGTTGTATATTCATAGGTCCTGCTTGTAAATATGAATGTTTAATTTCCAGGAGAAAATTTAAAAAAACAAACAAAACAGGGTAGGACAAATTATCGAGAAATGTATAAACATCAGAGACCCTCCTTCCATAAATGCATTAAACAACCCCCCCCCCCAGCTGTTTTTTTTATTCATTGATCCATTAAGGATACTCCTACTAGTGCACATTTGTGTCCTGGGCATGATGTTAAACTGCATCTATGGTGAAGTTCCAATTTTGGAGCTCTTGGGAGTTTGGAGTACCCCTTTATTACCATTACTCCCAGGTCCACTGACCCAGAGTGGTAGTACCTGTTAGGGTCCCATCTATGGGTTAAATAGAAAAAAAATGAGTGAAAAAAAATTGAGTTTAAAAAAAACTTGAATACTCATCAAGAATCAATAAAACAAAATGTCTTTGGCATTAAATAACCCAACAAGGGTTGACATGCCATAAAATCCAACCAACTAACCAACTAGTGCACATTTAAAGATTCAATTATATAAATACTATGTGAAAGATTAAAAAATCATCCACATTCTTGTTTTATAGGAATACAAATGATTTTGGCTGGAATTTGAATTCAGAGTTGTCCTTCTCCTAGACTGGTTGCCCTCAAAGGCTAAATATCTCAGTCTGACCTACTATTCTAACCGTAGCCAAGGAGAGAAATTATCAATTCATACTGTTCCCAGATGTATTAGTAAAAAGTGAATGCAATCATTTTTAGCTGGAATTTGAATTCAGTGCTGTCTTTCTCCTAGACTGGTTGCCTTCAAAGGCTACATTATGCAGTCTGACCTAACATGAAAGATGAGATCGGTTCATGCTTTTCTCAAAGGCAATAGTACAATGTAAAAGCAAACAACTTAGGCTGGAACTGGAATTCAGTGCTGTCCTTCTTCTAGACTGGCTGCCCTCAAAGGCTATATAACCCAGTCTGCCCTACTATGAAAGATGAGATCAATTCGTGCTTTTTCTAAAGGCATTAGTACAAAGTGAATACAAAGGACTTCGACTGGAATTTAGTGCTGTTCTTCTCCTAGACTGGTTGCCTTCAAAGACCAAATCTGACCTACTATTCAAACCATAGCCACAGAGAGAAGAGATCTTTTCATACCTTTCTCAAATTCATTAGTGCAAAATGAACAAATTACTTTGGCTGGAATTTGAATTCAGTGCTGTCTTTTTCCTAGACTGGTTACCTTCAAAAACAACATAACTCAGTCTGACATGCTATTCTAACTTTAACAATAGAAAGAGGAAGAAAAAGAAGATGTTGATTTATGCTTTTCTCAAAGGCAATAGTGCAATGTGAACGCAGATGACGTTGGCTGGAATTGGAATCCAGTGATGTCCTTCTCATAGACTGGATGCCGTCAAAAGCTACATAACCTTGATATACTTGTCTAACTGTAGCCATGGAGAGAAAAGATCAATTCCTACCTTTCTCAAATGCATTAGTCCAAAATGAATGCAAGGGACTTTAACCGGAATTTGAATTCAGAATTGTCCTTCTCCTAGACTGGTTGCCTTCAAAGGCTACACAACCAAGTCTGACCTACTATTCTAACCATAGCAATAGACAGAAACGATCAATTCATACCTTTCTCTAATGCATTAGTCCAAAATGAATGCAAGGGACTTTAACCGGAATTTGAATTCAGAATTGTCCTTCTCCTAGACTGGTTGCCTTCAAAGGCTACACAACCAAGTCTGACCTACTATTCTAACCATAGCAATAGACAGAAACGATCAATTCATACCTTTCTCTAATGCATTAGTCCAAAATGAATGCAAGGGACTTTAACCGGAATTTGAATTCAGAATTGTCCTTCTCCTAGACTGGTTGCCTTCAAAGGCTACACAACCAAGTCTGACCTACTATTCTAACCATAGCAATAGACAGAAACGATCAATTCATACCTTTCTCTAATGCATTAGTCCAAAATGAATGCAAGGGACTTTAACCGGAATTTGAATTCAGAATTGTCCTTCTCCTAGACTGGTTGCCTTCAAAGGCTACACAACCAAGTCTGACCTACTATTCTAACCTATAGCAATAGAGAGAAAAGATCAATTCCTACCTTTCTCAAATGCATTAGTCCAAAATGAATGCAAGGGACTTTAACCGGAATTTGAATTCAGAATTGTCCTTCTCCTAGACTGGTTGCCTTCAAAGGCTACACAACCAAGTCTGACCTACTATTCTAACCATAGCAATAGACAGAAAAGATCAATTCATACCTTTCTCTAATGCATTAGTCCAAAATGAATGCAAGGGACTTTAACCGGAATTTGAATTCAGAATTGTCCTTCTCCTAGACTGGTTGCCTTCAAAGGCTACACAACCAAGTCTGACCTACTATTCTAACCTATAGCAATAGAGAGAAAAGATCAATTCCTACCTTTCTCAAATGCATTAGTCCAAAATGAATGCAAGGGACTTTGACTGGAATTTGAATTCAGAATTGTCCTTCTCCTAGACTGGTTGCCTTCAAAGGCTACACAACCAAGTCTGACCTACTATTCTAACCTATAGCAATAGAGAGAAAAGATCAATTCCTACCTTTCTCAAATGCATTAGTCCAAAATGAATGCAAGGGACTTTAACCAGAATTTGAATTCAGAATTGTCCTTCTCCTAGACTGGTTGCCTTCAAAGGCTACACAACCAAGTCTGACCTACTATTCTAACCTATAGCAATAGAGAGAAAAGATCAATTCCTACCTTTCTCAAATGCATTAGTCCAAAGTGAACGCAAGGGACTTTGACTGGAATTTGAATTCCGAATTGTCCTTCTCCTAGACTGGTTGCCTTCAAAGGTTACACAACCAAGTCTGACCTACTATTCTAACCTATAGCAATAGAGAGAAAAGATCAATTCCTACCTTTCTCTAATGCATTAGTCCAAAGTGAACGCAAGGGACTTTGACTGGAATTTGAATTCCGAATTGTCCTTCTCCTAGACTGGTTGCCTTCAAAGGTTACACAACCAAGTCTGACCTACTATTCTAACCTATAGCAATAGAGAGAAAAGATCAATTCCTACCTTTCTCAAATGCATTAGTCAAAGTGAACGCAAGGGACTTTGACTGGAATTTGAATTCACTTCAATGATTCCATTTTCCACACCAATAACCGTTAATCCAACACCTCCTCTTTTGTTTCCTTTGATCAAGACGCCATTAGCCATTGTGCTCTGTGCTATTCTTTTCATCTTCTTGTGTTTTGAACTAATAAATGTGTTACTCCACGTATGAATTATTGGCTGTGTGTATTGTGTTCATTGTTTAATATTTACACTTTATAGTTTACACAAACGAGACTCAACAAAGCAGAACATTGTGTTCTGAGATCAATACGATAAATCGCATTAAAGCAAGAATCACTGTTGGTTACAGGATCTGAACAATACTAAGTGATATATAGTGTAGATGTTTACTTATAGGGTTGGTTGGTTGGTTGGTTGGTTGTTTTTTATGGCATGTCAACCCTTGTTGGGTTATTTTATGCTGAAGACGTTATGTTTTATTCATTCCACAGTTAGCTACAGGATCTGATCAATGCTAAGTGATATATATTGTAGATGTTTGCCTTTAGGGTTGGTAGGCTGGTTTGTTGGTTAGATAGATTTTATGGCATGTCAACCCTTGTTGGGTTATTTTATGCCGAAGACATTTTGTTTTATTCATTCTTCGTGGGTATCAAATCGCATTGACTGGCGAATCTCATTAGATAGTTGAAAAAAAAAACAATTTTGGAATATAAAGATAACAATTGTTTTTAGAATCGTACAAGCAACTTAGATTAGAGTACAAGTCAGTGGTGGGGTAAAGTCAACACTAGATAAGAACAATTTACCCGAATAATTTTGAACAAAAGAAATTCTAATGGCAGAAATAGGTTGATATAACACAAATGACTGATATAAAACAAATGTTTCCATATACATATATATTGTCATTCCTGTGGAGACTGCACAAGATAAGAAAATTTACTCAACTCAGATTAAAGATTAAAAATGTTGATTTATATAGGAATAACAATTTGCGAGTAATCTGTGACCAATTTCTGGGAATTATCATAGCAACTGACAGATAAGTCTGGCACAAGACCATTTGTACAATAACAAAAATATTATCAGGTGCCTCACCAATCAGGAAACTGGGGCGGAGACTTGTTGCCCCCCTCCGAGATGTGTAACCCAAGGCCATAATTTTGATTGGCCGTCCAATCAAATGCGACCGTGTGGGTGGGGTTTCGTACACCTCCTGATGTTTACATTGTAGGGCCATTGGTCCGGCGTTTCTATTGGCTGGCCAATCAGAGCCTTAGATTCAGGGGTTTGGAACCCATAAAAGAGGTCCCAAAAGGGTTCCAGGCAGATCGGAGAGCTGGTTCTTGACCAGATTGGAGAGCTGGTTCTGACCAGATTGGATAGCTGGTACTTGACCAGATTGGAGAGCTGGTTCTTGACCAGATCGGACAGCTGATTCTCGACCAGATCGGACAGCTGGTTCTTGACCAGATTGATAGCTCCGTCTCACAGTCTTTGCTTTGTCATCTTGTTACTCAAAGTCCTGAATTTAAATCAGAACTCAACATATATCGCCAGTTAGTCCACAAAATTCCGACTCAACCTCAACTTTGACACCCCTTTGTGGTTGTACATGATTTTTATCACTGTATAATTAATAAAGGTCGTTTTATTGTTAAAAACGCGTTCGTATTAATTGTGGAACAACATTGGTGAATTTGGTCACTTTCAGGTACAGCCCGGAACAAGCACTTCAACTTTCCTGTGGGTCAAATAACACCCATCGTGTTAGATTCGGCGCCGCGACAGCATAGTGTTACATTTGGTCCCGTGACCAGATCATAGTATTACATTTGGCACCCCGACCACCATCGTATTACAACGTTTTGTTTTTGTATAGTAATGGTTCAACCTGGGAAATCATTTTTAATAGTTTGACAGTTGATCAAACAGATGTTGAAGAACTTTTTTTAGATCTTATTCAAAAGATGATATCAATGTTTTTTGCACACCTATCATTCCAACATGTCTCATGAAAAAAAATCAGTCTTTTTCGATATTCTTGTACCAATAAATCTATCTTAATTACCTCCCCTTGAATATCTGAGTCTGTATAAAAGTAACCCTCTGACTACGTCAGGCAGATTATAGTCAGAGTAAAGTGAAATAAAGCTTTTAAAAAGTCTAAAGCACTCGTTCTGTTTTTACTACAATTCTTATTTTGAAAGTTATTTACTTTAAAAACTATTTGATTTGGCCTTTTTAATGATTGGTTCCCATATAGCATTCATCTCTATACATGGTCTACTCAATAGGTCACTACAGCCCAACATATGAGCTGCTTTTTTGAGACATCTTCTTTTCCCTACAACATCAGTTTTTTCGATATTCTTGTACCAATAAATCCACCTTAATTACCTCCCCTTGGATATCTGAGTCTGTATAAAAGTAACCCCATGACTACATCGATTAGATCGTAGTCAGAGTAAAGTGAAATAAAGCTTTTCAAAAGTCTAAAACACTCGTTCTGTTTTTACTATATCTTGCTCATCTTACTTGGATAGTTTTTGTGATAAGAGGCAAATGATCGTACAGCTGCTTTTTTGTGGGGTGCTGCATCCGGGATTTGTTCAAGTGAGCACGCTTTATCCTTTTGTAGATCCTATATGGCTTTTTTCTCTAGGTGCTTTGTAAGTCCAAGTGGTACAGCCGTACAGTAGCACTGATACGGCTTGGAAGAATTCTCGCTTTATCTTATCAGAGAGATCAGATTTCTCTCTCTCTCTCTCTCTCTCTCTCTCTCTCTCTCTATATATATATATATATATATATATATATATATATATATATATATATATATATATATATATATATATATCTTGTTTTTTTAGCAGTGTCCAGCATGTCTTATATACTAATAAATCCACCTTAATTACCTCCCCTTGGATATCTGAGCCTGTATAAAAGTAGCACTCTGACTACATTATTTTGAAAGTTATTTACTTTAAAAACTATTTGATTTGGCCTTTTTAATGATTGGTTCTCATATAGCATTCATCTCTATACATGGTCTACTCAATAGGTCACTACAGCCAAACATATGAGCTGCTTTTTTGAGACATCTTCTTTTCTAATGTCCTTCCCTATATATCATTTTAACTTTATCCCAGGAGGCTAGATGGTATTCCCTTTTCATTCCATATATGGTCAGTCAGACAAAAATACAGATAAATAATTCTTGATAGGTATTCAAAATGTTTTTTTTTAAACTCATTTTTTTAAACACCTTTTTTTAAAACTCAGCTTTTCCTATTTAACTCATAGATGAGACCTAACAGATGATATGACTCTTGGTTAGAGTGGAACTGGGAGTAATGGTGATGAAGAAGTACTCCACGCTCCCAAGAGCTTCACAATTGGAACCTCATCATTAGGTGCCTATAGGGAAAGTAGAAAGTAGTTAAAATGATAGATAGGAAAGGACATTGGAAAAGAAGATGTCTCAAAAAAGCAGCTCATATGTTGGGCTGTAGTGACCTATTGAGTAGACCATGTATAGAGATGAATGCTATATGGGAACCAATCATTAAAAAGGCCAAATCAAATAGTTTTTAAAGTAAATAATTTTAATAATAAGAATTGTAGTAAAAACAGAACGAGTGCTTTAGACTTTTGAAAAGCTTTATTTCACTTTACTCTGACTACGATCTGACTGACGTAGTCAGAGGGTTACTTTTATACAGACTCAGATATCCAAGGGGAGGTAATTAAGGTGGATTTATTGGTACAAGAATATCAAAAAGACTGATGTTGTAGGGAAAAGATGTCTAAAAAAAAGCAGCTCATATGTTGGGCTGTAGTGACCTATTGAGTAAACCATGTATAGAGATGAATGCTATATGGGAACCAATCATTAAAAAGGCCAAATCAAATAGTTTTTAAAGTAAATAACTTTCAAAATAATGTAGTCAAAGTGCTACTTATATACAGGCTCAGATATCCAAGGGGAGGTAATTAAGGTGGATTTATTAGTAAAGTCAAAAGGAAATGGACTCGTCTCCCCGAGTTCAAATCCTGGATCTGGTAATTGCATTTCACTTAGCGCTAATACCCTTGGGAAAGGTATGAATCCTACTCTCCCTCCAGCTATGGATAAATAGTAGGGCAGACTGGGCTCTTTAACCTTGGTTAGGCAACCAGTCTAGGAGAAGGAAAACTCTGAATTCAAACCTGTTGAACTCCGCTTAAGAAATTGACCTTGTGTCACATCCTGCTCGTGCGGAGGAGTTGGTAAATATATATAGGGAAAGTAGATTAAGGATTGTAATATGTATGTGTAAGTGAGGATGCGTGTGAATATATGTATATATATATATATATATATATATATATATACTTATAGATAAAAGGGTATGAAAAACACACAATGTTGTTAAAATGAATATATTTTTATATCCTTTTTCATTGCTAATATTGACAATATTTCGATTTATAAAAAATCATCATCAGAGCATAATGGTAATTAGGTCCGTTTTTAGATGTAAATGTTTTTAATCCAGACTCACCAAGAGAGAAGCAGAAAATAATCTAAATTCAAACTGGAAGCATTGTTTTTCCCAAAAAGTGTGTAACCCGTGCAATCACTTCGTCTTGTTCATTCGCTGCATCTCGCTGTTTCGCTAATGTCATGTACTTTCACTAGATCGTGTTCCTTCAGTGTAACAGTTTTTAAAAGAAAAAGAAATGCTTCAAATTCAAAAATAGAAAAATTCTCTTTTTCAAAAAAGAAGAGTTTTAACCCGTTCATGGTCAATTAGTAACGGATTTTATGTGATAAGATATCTGTAAAGTTTAGTTTAATATATAATAACATGAAAAGAGTGCAAAATAGAAGGGAAAATTGTATTGTGCTGTAGGGATTATCTTCCCGTTGAGTTGTCTGCCCGTTTAGTTTGCTGGTGCCCGCTAGGGGGCTATAGTATTTAAGCGCTGGGTTCAAACCCTTCTGTTTTTTTTCCTGTTCCTGCAACCACGAGACACATGGGGTAGACATGGTCTACCCCTTCTCGTTGGGGCTTTTGGCCCCCACTTACATTACTGTAAGTTATTAACACAGCATGGACTATCCCTAGTCTCATGTCTGTGGCTTTTATGTATATTCTTGTACCATTCATGAATGTGTGTTTATCTTTCTACATGTAACTTTGTTATACCTATGTATTATGTATCTTGTTATATCCATGTGCTGTACCATATTAAATGTTTTGTCTATCAACCCTTGTCGGAGTCTTGTATTCAAGTATGTATAACTTTGAACCTTTCTTACAGTACTATTTTTCAAACAGGGAGGGCAAGATTGGATTTGTAATAAGCCAAAGGGCAATTGCCCCACCCACCCCCTGCCACAGGGCACCCAGACTTCCTTTATTATAACTAAGAAAAATAAAATCAAGCATTTTCTTCAGAACCTAACTTAGATTTTTTTCTTTTAATAAATTAATTTTATATCAATTTATTTTTTGTTTTCCATGTACTTAATTTAATTTCTTTGTTCAGGCAACATAACCAGCCCCTAAACAGAAGTGCCCTGGGCCCTCGATTCATTTATTTATTCATTTATTTATTTATCAATTAATTAAGTAGGAGGCCGTGGTGTAATGGTTAGAGTTGTAGGAAATGGACTCGTCGACCCGAGTTCAAATCCTGGATGAAGCTACAATTCACATAGAACTAATACCCTTGGGAAAGGTATGAATACAACTACTCTCCCTCCAGCTATGGGTAAATAGTAGGACAGACTGGGCTCTTTAACCTTGGTTAGGCAACCAGTTTAGGAAAAGAAAAACTGTTAAACTCCACTTGGGGTGGTTACCACTAGAATAGGCTCAGTTAGTGATCTATTTCACTACTAATTTATTCATTTACATTTTTGTATGACTCCTAGGGCATCTTCACACATCTTGGATTTCAATAAAAATCAAAAATGGACCAATAATGACCATCATACCATGGGCACTAGGGTAGGATAATTTTGGAATTGTAACTTCTCCCATAATGGCAAAAATTGCAAATTAACAAAGAATTACCACACAAAATATTTTTCTTCAATACTTTGCCTTCATTTGAGGATATAGATTTCAATCTTTTAAAATATTATCACTGTTACAGCTTACTTATTAGGTAAAAAGCAGCGTATCAGGTGTTGGTAGTGATGGGGGCATATTTTCAATTTGAATTCTAGTTATAATATTTCATTCATTTCGTTTAAAATGACAAACCTTCTCTGTTTTGAATATTGAAATTGCTAAATTTTCTAACCAATTTCTAGGTTAAATGTTGCAAAAATGAGGATTTTTTATGCATTTTAGTAGATGATCTTTGATGCTATTTCCTCAAACAATCGTGCAAGTAAGAGATCTAGTTTTTTGTATCAATATTCATCATACCAACACACAACTTTTGCTGTTTTAGAGAATTTGAAATTTTTTTTAAAGTGAAAAATCAACCTACCCTAATGGGCACCTCCTGTTATTGTACCTGCGGGGATTAAAAATATACAAAAATAAAAATAAAATAAAAAGAACAGACTCCCATGGGGCCTTGACCAGAAATACCATCAGCGCATGTCCGACAAAAAGGCCGGACTCCCTTCCCCCAAAAGAATCCCTCTGCCATTCTAACTGAGGCCGTAATTGGGTATAGTTGGTCCTTCTTAACCAGGGAGATTTTTCCCTCGCTACAGGTCACTATGACCCCCTTCAATAAAGCCTGAGTCGTAAAGCCACCTTCTGCCTCTGTCTCTCTCCTTTCTCGTTCTTTGAATGCCTTCCATTTCAGCTCACCAGCCCAGAACCAAAGAACCAAAGCTTTTAAATGGGCCTAAAATACCAGCACCCAAAAAACCTTTAAATTAGCCCCACACACCATTCTCCAATATTCTAGTCAAAATTGGAAAAAAATCAAGCAAAAACAAATGAAGAATATTCTTCTTTAAAACATTCAAGAACATTAATTGAGTAATTATGTTTTTAAGTCATTTTAATGCCAAATGAATTTAAACTCTTTTCTGATTATCCTGAGTTCTGGAATGTGGGTATTTTGTTCTTTTTAATGCTTTTTAGCTGACAAGGGAGGTAACTACTCTTGTACGAGGGTTAGAAATCTTGTCTTACTGACCATTTGCTAGTATAGTGAGATTGATCCTAACCGAGTGCCCCATTTTGAAGCCTTGTGTCAGACTATGCTATTGTTTCAGTTAGACTAATTTTCTCATCTTTGTTTCACTTCTTTCTTTTCTTTTTTTTCTTATTTGATCATGATATTTTAACTATCATGTTCTGAAAAACCCTTAGGTAGTCATTTAACCTAAACGGATAGGCATTCTGAACATTTTTTGGACCATATGACCTTTAGGCACCCCTTTTGCTTTGCTGATTCATAAGTATATTTTTTTCATTTAAGCCGTCAACATCCGGTTGTTTGTTAGGGGTTAGGGTTAGGGTTAGGTTAGGGTTTGTGGTTAGTTTTATAATTAAAAAAAAACTCTAAAAATCATCTGTTAACAAACAACCGGATGTTGACAGTGTAAATGAAAAAATGTACTTATAAATCAGCAATGCAAAAGGGGTGCCTAAAGGTCATATAGTCCCATTTTTTCATAATCCCGAGTATTTGCATTCTATCACTGAAACTAAATTTACAAGCGCGAGACTCTTTGTTCGCTGATAATTTCCCATTTTCTATGAGTCTCGAGTCATTTTTTTTTTTTAGCAATTGTGGTTCATTTTAGTAAGAATTTTCAAAATATAAAAGAATGCTTTTCACTAGTTTATTTCTGTATTTCTGTAACGGTAGAGCGTTCGGCTAGAAACCACAAGGTTCCTAGTTTGATACCGGTCCTCGCCAACTCAGCGTAGGAGTAGCACAGGGATCTGTGCGGTAAAGTAAGGGGCTGATGGTAGGTGTGGTGCTCCACCTCATATGCTAAAACAATCTCCTTGGTCTAGTGCTATTGAAAAAGGGATAGACTCCCTCGCTGATTGGCTGATACCGACTTTACTTTTTACTTTTATTTCTGTATTTTTTACTTTTATTTCTGTATTGTGTTAAAAATTCCAAATTGAAACGAATACTGAGAAAAAGATAATGTTTTTTTTCTAATAAATATAAATGATTTCATTTGAAAGTAAAATTTCACTTTACAAAACTAATTCTGTGAGAAATGGAAATGAAACAGTTTTTGGCATAATTACAAATAAAACAAATAAACTTAGATTTTTATTTTATTTTTCCCTTCAGTCCTGTATACATACATACATAATCTTTATGCCATTCACCATTGTTGTGGGGTTTTAAGGGGTCAAATAAGAACAAAACGACGTGTAACAAATGTAGGATAATGTATTAACAAAAGAGTAGACAATTACAGTACAGAGAAGTGGGAATTACGTCCGACAATTGAGTTATGAGCTGACTCGCATTGGCTTACTCTTCAAGCCATAATTGGTCCTTTTACTTATAGTAACCATCGGCGCATTCCATTAGTCTATAGGGTATATCACCTATAACAACCATATATACATGAATCCCTACATCTTCAAACCCAGTATAAGACCCACTCACTCCCAAACACCTGTGGCATCATTATCAGAACCCCATTGCCACACACCCTATCTGAGAGAAAATAGAAAATCTCTTACTACCAACCTCTTCTAACACCAACAACTGACCACCCCTCCCCTTATTCACAATCTCCTGATTTCCCCAGAATGAAAATATTCACCATTGAAGCAAGAATTCTATCCAAAGTCCTGAAGAAGGTCTAACAGACCGAAATGTTACAATGCCGACATCACTACCTACTATAAACATCCATTTTCTACAACATCCCATGTTTGTCTACCTTTCTCAACATACATACATATGTGTGTGTGCGTGTGTGTGTGTGTGTAATGCCTATACCGAGAATACTCAGGATAATAATAACAGGATAAATTTCAAAGCCATATAACTTCAAAAATATTGATAATTTTCTAAGAAATATTCTCAAATTCATTTTATCAAACATAAAAGGGATAATTAAGCAAATAAAAAAAAACTGCTTTGTTTTGTAATTAAAAGAAGAAAGTGAAAGCAAAGAGGTTAATTATCTCACTAACATCCTGGAATTTATTAATTACTATGAAAGAAAAAATCCTTCAAAGAAAATATCTGAATATAATTGCAGGGGGGGGTTTGTCATTTGTTATTATTTGTCTCTCGATCATTGTTTTGTTTTTGTTGCTAAAGTGACACTAAATAACACTAGTGGTTTATTTTGTAAGATTTAAATTATGATTTTTAAATATATCTAACATGCTAGGCAAACAGGATTTAGAATAAAAATTGTTCTATTTATTTAAATCGGACCATATGTCCTTTAGGCACCCCTTTTGCAATCTCGTTTCATTAGGACATTTTTTTCATTTACCGCCAAAATCCGGTTGTTTGTTAGGGATTAGGGTTAGGGTTAGGGTTAGGGTTAAGGGTTAGTTTTATAATTTAAAAAAACCCTCTAAAAATCATCTGTTAACAAACAACTGGATTTTGACATTTTTTTTATTTACACTGTCAGCATTTGTTTGTTAACAGACGATTTTTAGAGTTTTTTTTAAAATTATAAAACTAATCCCTAACCCTAACCCTAACCCCAACCCTAACCCCAACCCCTAACAAACAACCGGATTTTGGCGGTGTAAATGAAAAAAATGTCCTTATGAAACGAGATCGCAAAAGGGGCCTAAAGGTCATATGGTCCATTTAAATCATTTTAGAATATTATCGCCAGTTTCATAATTGATTCTGTTAATATTGTATTGTGTAAATTTTCTGTTTAAAGTTTCAATAATTTACATACATATATATATACATATATATATTTTTTGGAGATTATGTGCTTAATTAAAGTCATACCTAATTAATTAATTATAATTAAATGAATTAGGCGTGCATATTGGTTTAAATGTAAGGCGTAAACAAATCGAGAAAAAGTCAATCTCTGTATGTACATTTCAGCCAATTAGGCCTCATCAGCAGAGTTATAGACAGGACAGTGCTTTGTGCATGATGATGAGGCCTAATAGGCTGAAATGTACATACAGAGATTGACTATTTCTCGATTTGTTTATGCCTTTTTTTTTCAAAACATTCCTTGTATTCTTGATTGAAGGTGCAGTCATAAGCTGGGTTGGATTAGCAGGATTTGAGTTTTGTGTAGTATTGCAAGGCTAGTTTTTTGCATCTTAGCTGTAGGGGTGCTTCATAAGCCTCTACATATAGGCTGTCAGCTGGAGAAATTCTGAAGGCCCCTATGACTTGCCTTAAGCCTTCATGGTGTACTGAGTTGAGCTCTTTGAGGTAAGACATCCTAGCAGATCTATATATAAAGAAGGCATAATCAAGTTGGGAGCGGGCCAGTGATCTGTATAGTTTAAGTAGTGTTTGTTGATCCGCTCCCCATTCAGTATGGGCAACTACTCGTAATAGTTGTTGGGCTCTAGTACATTTATTTTTTAAGTATTTTATGTGTGGGATGAAAGTTAGTTTTTTTATCAAATATAACTCCCAGGAATTTGTACTGGTCAACAACAGGTATTTCACTTCCCTCAAGTTTGTTGGTAGGGTCATTGTGCATTTTTCTTAAGGAACAGAAATGCACACATTGGGTTTTGGTCTTCGAGAATTTAAAACCATTGTCTGTTGCCCATTTGTTTATTTTGTTGAGGCTTATCTGTAATTGTTGTTCTATTTCTATTGGTATTTCTTGTCAGACTGTGGAACCTTCTTTTTGAACTCAGGAACCTTCTTGTCATAATCAGGAGCCATCACGGAACTTTGGACCCAACCCTTTATTCAATCCACGGGGTATCCTGTTCTCATTCTGCTAAACATAGCTGGGGTAAAGGTGTTAAGCTGTGTTAATTATTATTCTATGTTACTGTCGCCCTTGATCAGGATTGAACCTGCAGCCTAGAGATAACTGTCACTTAGAATTATCTTAATATATATATTTATATGTTGTAATGGATAAAGGCATTAGCTCCTGATTATGACAAAAAGGTTCCTGAGATTCGAGAAGGCTCCCAAGTTTGACAAAAAATACCTGAAGAAGGACGGAGGGAACATTGGCTGTAAAGTTGTATAGATAACAATATAGATGAGGACAATAGTCCGAATAATCCAAATAATACTAATTATCAAGCCTCATCTCAAAAATTCAGAGAAATAGAGTAGATAACAATAAAGATGAGGACAATAGTCTGAATAATCCAAATAATACTAATTATCAAGCCTCATCTAAAAAAAATTCAGAGAAATAGTGTAGATAACAATAAAGATGAGTACAATAGTCTGAATAATCCAAATAATACTAATTATCAAGCCTCATCTCAAAAAAATTCAGAGAAATAGTGTAGATAACAATAAAGATGAGGACAATAGCCTGAATAATCCAAATAATACTAATTATCAAGCCTCATCTAAAAAAGTCAGAGAAATAGTATAGATAACAATAAAGATGAGTACAATAGTCTGAATAATCCAAATAATACTAATTATCAAGCCTTATTTCAAAAATTCAGAGAAATAGTGTAGATAACAATAAAGATGAGGACAATAGTCTGAATAATCCAAATAATACTAATTCTCAAGCCTCATCTCAAAAATTCAGAGAAATAGTGCAGATAACAATAAAGATGAGGACAATAGTCTGAATAATCCAAATAATACTAATTATCAAGCCTTATTTAAAAAATTCAGAGAAATAGTGTAGATAACAATAAAGATGAGGACAATAGTCCGAATAATCCAAATAATACTAATCATCAAGCCTCATCTCAAAATTTCCGAGAAATGCAGAGATTTAACTTTTATTAGACAACTTTTTTTTTCAATGGAAACAATATGAAGGACTTATTAAAAAATATCAAAGTAGACATGCTTTCTTGAAAGAAATAAAATTATACAAAAAATTATAAACATAAACCTAAAAAATACAAAATAATTATAAGAAAATAGTCCCAGAGATTTTTAACATATCATTAAAACGAAATTTAAAAAAAAAAGTTTTAAGAAACAACATCACAAGAAACATAGATATAAATGTGAACGTACAATGAATGCAATTCCTTAACCCCTATAATCATGGATGATATTATTTTCGTGAAAAGCCTTTTTGCAAATTACTTGCTGGGTAGTAATTCTTTTGCACTAGAGCAAAGTCTACACTCTCTGAAAGTATATGTTTCATAAGGTCATTAATCATCTTAACAACAGCAACCTTGAGCACCTTTTTGATCTCCATCTTTCCAACACACGTGGGCATGCCTACAAAGTCTGAAAACAGCACTGCTCACGTGACTTTCGGAAACATTTTTTCACACTCAGAATTGCGGAGACATGGAATCAACTGCCCGCATCTGTTGTAGGCTGCCGAAGCACTGAATCTTTCAAAGCCTCCATGCTTCCTGTAGTCCACCGACACTATACCTGATGCCACTCTCCACATACATATGCACACACGCGCACACATACATGCATATTACTACTGTAAACTGTTCATGTTCCTGACACTAATACATTATTCTGTGTACTTGACATGAGACTTTGATGAGTTATGGTGCACCTTAGCACTGTACACAACAGATTTCATTATTATCATTATTATTATTATTGTAAATCTCTCTTGGCATGTAGTGCATATTGGAGATTCTGTGCCCTCTAGTAAATGATGATGGGTGATGAAGGTGTGGCCTATGTGAAAGCAGGTCAGCACAACCTGTTCTCTTCTATATTTTAAGTTCCTTTTTCCAATGGTAAGTTTAATGTTTTGAGTTTGTCACTAATAAGTGCATTCCAATGATTTTGCCATTTTTTAATGATAATTTTTTTCACAACTGTGAAAAAGAAGTGGGATTGTTCTCAAAAATATGAGTAATTGAACAATAGTTAAAATCTATACATAGACATTTTTTTCTACCAAAATACCGCTATGAATCCAAAACTTAGTTGGCATTAAATGACCCACCAAGATTGATATGCCATAAAACAAAACAAAACAAACCAAATCCCTAACCATATAAAATAACCACAGACTGGTTGCTTGGCTTGTAGTTTTGTTGGTTATTTCCTATAACTCCAACCTAGAAAAAGGGGAACCACTCTGATTGACTGATTATTTATTTATCTATTGATCTACTAGGAAAAAAGAAGACGGGGTTAGGGTTAGGGTTAGGGTTAGGGGTTAGGGGTTAAGGTTAGTTTAATGGGAAAATAATGGGTAGATTATTTGACACATAAAATTCATTCAGAGTGGTTCCTCTTTTTTAGGTTGGAGTTATAGGAAATAACCGTTTTTGGTTTAACAGCATATCAGTCCTTTTTGGGTCATTTAATGCTGAAGTTAGTTATTTTGATAAATGAAGGACAGTCACCAAATGGATTGGCATGCCGTTAAAATCAATCAATCAATTAATAAGATATATTTGAATTTTTACAATTTTTCAAGGTCCCAAATTTATTTGATTTTAATTCATTTCTCTTATAACGAATCAATTAGTTGAAAAAAAAAAAAAAAATCAAAAACGAGTGATTTGTTGAAAAACGAATAATTTTGATTTTTCGAACTTTTGTTCTCATCTTTATTGTGGCATGTATAAATTTGTGGAAATGGTACAGCTAAATATTTTGTAGTCAAAGAACAAATCTTTTAAATAATTACTAGTTTGAATAATTTTGATATTTCGGACTGTTGTCCTCATCTTTATTATTGTCGTATTTATAAACTAAACACAAATTTAAATAATTACTAGTTTGAATAATTTTGATATTTCGGACTGTTGTCCTCATCTTTATTATTGTCGTATTTATAAACTAAACACCATGTTCAAGCCACTGTAACAGCGAGCCTTGTTTAGTTGTTTGTTTGTTGTTGTTTTTAATTTAAAAAAAAAAAACCCACACACACATACCTAAATAAGACTCGAGGTTACAGTGGACTGAACATTGTGTTTATACCACAATAAAGATGAAGACAACAGTTCGAAAAATCAAAATTATTCACATCAAACCTCATCGAAAAAATACAAATAATATAACTATTATTTGTATTTTTAAAAAGCCGTTTAACTTTTGGTCAAAGGGAAGCAACTCTACAAATTATGTAGAGACAATAACGAAAATTGAAACGTATGTCATATTTAGATTTAGTCATTCAGGGGAGAAAACTCTTAATTACTCTGATCAGCGCATGCGCAAAGTAAACATTGTCTGCTAGTACCACGATCAAGATGGCTGCAGAGAACAGCAGAAACGACGTTTTCTGTTGTTATATTTGCTTGGAAGACTTCAAGGAACCCAAGGCGTTAATCCCATGCCTTCATACATTTTGTTGTCGCTGTCTGCAAAACCATATCAATAGTCGGGAGGATGAAATCAACAGCCGGGGCACTTTCTCTTGTCCCTCTTGTCGTGGTCGAGTGATTCCTCCGAGCTCCTCAGTACAACTCAGTGGATGGGCAAAAACCTTCCCTACCAATTTCTTCGTCGGCAGCGGGATGTCCCCTCGCAAAAATCAGTGGAGCGAGTTCGAAACCTGCAAATCGTGTCGCCGTCGCGGCCAGGGTAACCGCAAAGCGACCTCCTGGTGTAAAAGCTGCAGCGAGAGTCTCTGCCCAGCGTGTAACCTGGAGCATAAAATCTTCCCCCGACCGTCCGACTCGAAACACGAGACGGTCAGTCTGTCTCAAGCGGTGGTCTGGCAGGCCTCGACCGCCTCATCAACCTGCCCGATCCACACGGGCGAAGATCTGAATATTTTCTGTGCCAGCTGCAGTAAGATGGTCTGCTGTGGATGTTTTGTTGATACCCACAGTTCTTGTAAACTTGTGCTCACCGATCGGGCCCGTCGACAACTGAACGTTTCCTTGCAAAACCGCAAATCAGAAATGGACGAACTATCGGTCATGGTACAAACACAACTAGAGAAGCTGACCCAGCATAAGGACGCCACGTTGAACGAGGTGCGTATGTCTACGGACGAGATGATCAAGATCTTGCTGGAGAAAGCGGCCACGGCAGTTAGCGAGGCTGAACACGAGTTCAAAGAACAGCAAGATCATTTAAACAATTTGCTGGTTCAGACGCGTCAAATATCGTCTTATCTCGGCGATCGGATTGTCCAAATAAAAAAGTCGACTGAGACGACCACTGATCCGGACGTGTGTACCTTGTCCGGCGAGATCTTCACCGCCACGGAACTTAAAACCCCGTCTTTAAAGTGCATGCGTCTAATACCGCGGATTCACCCGAACCCTTCGTTTCTGCGCGGCTTTAAGGAAATGTCAAAATACGAAATCTGCAGGACGATAATGGAAGAAGAGAACGTACCTTATAAAGAAAATCAGATGAAACACTATCGGACGGTTACGTGGACCAACGACAGCATCCCAAACAAAATATCAACTTTCGAATGTCGGAGTATTGTTAAACGAAAAGATGGGTCACGGTTAGATAACCTGGTGGTCATCCCAAAAAAGTTTATAGTAGTCAGCGATCGGCATGAGGGTGCTTTAAAAAAACTCGGGTTCGATGGTCAGGTTTTAGAAGAGTTTGAGCTGCATTCACCCCCTCATGGAATGTGCCTGTGGGCCAATTACGAAGTGGTAGTCACTTTCCCCGAGAGTAAACAGATCTGTTTTATAAAATGCAATAGTTGTATAGAAATTCGTAAAACCTTGAAAACAGTCAAGCCTTACGAGAGTGTCGCCAGTCCTGATTATTGTCGCTTAGTCTGTTCAATTAATTACTACACGCTTTGTGTTGACATTTTAGTCTTCAAGGATGATGGTGAAATACAGAACGTGCAGACAGTTGACCTAGACTTAGAAACGGGTATTCTCGAGGGTGGCCTTTGGTATATGACAGTCACCCAACAAATGAATATCCTAATTGTGGGCAACCGGCTTAAGTGTTTATACTGTTTTGATAAAGAAGGCCAGATGAAGTTTACGTACCGTGGCTCCGGGGAACAAGCCCTGGAGCATCCCGAAGATGTCACTACGGACAATAGTTTTATTTATGTGACTGACAGTGACAGGAACCGCGTTTTCCGATTCACCATGGATGGGGACTTTGAATCGATTTTATTAACAGCAAAAGATGGGATTGTAAATCCTGGTGGGATCCATATTAGTCCCCTGGGCGAAGTTGTTGTTTCCGAATTGAAGCCCTCTATGAAACTTCATGTTTTTCAGCTTTGACAATATACTTTTTATTATTTATACTGTTACTATGAACTGGATGCCCCATACTTTTGCAACGTTGTGTCATATCCTTACCCGTGACCAACGGGTTGGGTAAAAAAAAAAAAATACCTACTGTAAATATATCTCCTATGAATTGGACAAAGGATGTTTTTAAACATTCAATGAAATGGAAATTGTGACTTGATTATTTCAATATTTTTAATTTTTACAATCGAATGGACTTTCCAGGACTTCACTCATCATTCACTGTCCACATCTTTTTTATTTATTTATTTGTTGTTGTTTTTTTGTTTTGTTTTGTTTTGTTCGTAAATTGCAAATTATCATGTTTGTTCTTAAAAGAAAGAGTACAGGGTGTTCCGAAAGTCTTGTCACCCCTGCATATTAAAAAAAAAAAAAATTAAAGGTAAAGTAATTAACGTGGTATAATGATTACACCACGTAAATTATTTTATCTATATTTTTTTTTTTTTTTAAATATGCAGGGGGTGACAAATTATACACAATTTTTCGTCTGTTTTTCATTTTAAAAACGAATTAAAATTAATCAAATCGATTATTTAAGGTCAAATTTTTGTCTAAGTCAAAAAGTAGTAACATAATGAGCATCAGTAAAAAAAAAAATCAAAATTAATATTACACAGGTAATTTATTTTTAATACATTTAAAACAATTTTTTTCGGTAAATTTTCCTCAAATATGACCGTAAAAGTTATCTAAAGATGGCGTAAAATCTGTGTTTACAAAATAAATTTAACCCTCCCGATTGAAAAAAAAATTTACCAAAAATCAGTGAATTATCCGATTTTAATGAAATTTTCACTGTAATGTCTAGCAAGCTAGACTAGCAAACTATTACTAGTAAGTTCCTTTCTGAGTGGATCACCCATACATCTGGCCTTGTGCCACAACTAAGCAAAGCTTAGTAAATAACTATATTATATTATTTAAAAAAACAATAATGAAAGTTAAAACAATATGTAGGGGTGACAAAACTTTCGGACCACCCTGTAGACTAATGTACAGTGTGGTCCGAAAGTCTTGTCACCCCTACATATTTTTTAAGTTAGAGCTTAAATAATTACATAATACGACACAAAATACTAGAAAATTATTTACTTTTTAAAGTTTTTTTTTAGGTAAATGATTATATAATTTATATATTATATTATTAAAAAAATAATAAAAGTTAAAACAATATGTAGGGGGTGACAAAACTTTCGGACCACCCTGTAGACTAATATACAGTGTGGTCCGAAAGTCTTGTCACCCTTACATATTTTTTAAGTTAGAGCTTAAATAATTACATAATACGACACAAAAATACTAGAAAATTATTTACTTTTTAAA
>CM042157.1:67876959-67879459 GCA_023376005.1 Doryteuthis pealeii
AACTGAAATATTGGCTACACCTAGTAGATATTTTCAAAATATAGAAAATGAGAAAAATGTTATTAATTTTTTCGGGTCATATGACCTTTAGGCACCCCTGTTGCGATCTCGTTTCATAAGACATTTTTTTCATTTGCACCGTCAAAATCCGGTTGTTTGTTAGGGGTTAGGGTTAGGGGTTAGTTTTATAATTAAAAAAAAAACCTCAAAAAATCGTCTGTTAACAAACAACCTGATTTTTGGTAAATGAAAAAAATGTCCTTATGAAACTGTTACATAATTATTAGATTCTTAATATTTATGTAGAGTAGTGTAGAAATCAAAATGGCTGTCATAAGCTGCAGCCCACGGCCTTGAAGATTTGAATGACAAGGCTTGACCTCATCCTGATCCTTTCCAGTGGATACCATGAGAATCGGTGGAGAAGACCCTCTTCCGGTTTAGATTAGAAATAGATTTTTAGTCAGTCGGCGAGTAACCACGAAGTGGTGAGTCGTGTTATACACGCTCCGACTCGATCTACGCAGGTAGTCTGGTGGGGATTTCGAAATAAAATGTGATCTAAGTAAATCGAAGTCTTGTGTTATTATCTAAAAACTACCAATGACACAGGGCTTCTGATAAAGAGAAATCCCCAATGAAAGACCAGACACGAAGTCCCCAAGAGAAGTCCAGACGCTAGAAGAGACGTAAGATAGAAGAACAGAAGAAGAATAATAGAAGTAAGAAGTAAGTAAAGAGGTATACAACAAAACGAGATCGCAAAAGGGGTGCCTAAAGGTTATATGGTCCATTTTTCTATTCAGTTGTGTTGTGCAATAAATCGACTATTGGCTGTCATTTTTACATCAAATTAAATGTCAAAAATGCTAAGAAAATATTATGAAATAAGCAAATTGTTATGATATTCCAAGTAGGAATTTCAGTTGTTTACTGTTAATGTTCTATTCTATTTAGCCCACCCGCTGTTCTGCTCCATTGAAATGTGCTGTAATAGAATATTCCACACACTCTCTCTCACCCATGTGGTCTGACTATATACATAGTGAGCACAGCATTATGCTGGTCTGGCTTCGAGGATTAGTAGCGTGCCTCACTATTCTTTGTCTGTCTTATTGTATCTCTCTGCAATAAAACCCTCTATATTAAATCTATGAATGTGTTGACTGGTCCATCCATTCGACTACAACCTTGTCTGTTTGTATCCCTTTTAAAGACCCAACAAAATGTAACCCCTCACCCCCAAGTCCATATAATAATAATGAAATTTATTGTGTACAGTGCTCGGTGCACCACAACTCATCAAAGTTCATGTCAAGTACACAGAACAATGTATTAGTGTCAGGAACATGAACAGTTTACAGTAGTAATATGTATGTATGTGTGCGCGTGTGTGCATATGTATGTGGAGAGTGGCATCAGGTATAGTGTCGGCTGACTACAGGTAGCATGGAGGCTTTGAAAGATTCAGTGCTTCGGCAGCCTATAACAGACGTGGGCAGTTTATTCCATGTCTCCGCAACTCTGAGCTTGAAAAAATGTTTCCGAAAGTCACGTGAGCAGTGCTGTTTTCTGACTTTGTAGGCATGTCCACGTGTGTTAGAAAGATGGAGATCAAAAAGGTGCTCAAGGTTGCTGTTGTTAAGATGATTAATGACCTTATGAGCGTTTACCAGGTCAGTTGGCTGTCAAGACTATGAACTCTAACTCATAGGTCGAAACACCATACCCACGAACACAAGATAATCCTAAAAACTACTAATTCAAAATCAATTACATCATCAGATTTTGGTGCTTAAATTTTGATTCTTCTTCAGTTCCTTCTGAGTCTACTACTTGATCTAGATGCATCTACATGGTTCTCTAAAGAGACATTCCACATTCCTTTAATCTCTTTTTACCTGAGGTTGGTTGAAAGACATTGAACTTTTCTTACACTTTTCTGTTATTTCTTCTTCTTAAATGTATGTATTTGTTAATAATACCTTACCTTCATGTTATATTTAGTGTCTCCAGTTTTGTCTTTTATTATTTTTATTTCATTGTTTTATGTTTGGTTAAGCTGCTACCCGAATCCTTCTCACAAGAGAAAGGGCAGAATAATTAGTCTTTGTTCTATTGTCAATTACTGTTCTCCGCTACTTTATATAGTGAGCCTGTTATATATATATATATATATATATATATATATTTTTTTTTTTTTTTATTTTTAATTTTTTTTTTTTAATTTTTTACTTTTACAATCTACCTCCCACCTCTTATTTGCTTGTTATTTTTTATTTTTCATTATTCTTTTATTTTTTATTATCTTTATTTTCTAATTTTTCTATTTTGATTTTATTTTGATTTTTTATTATTTTGTTATTTTGTTATTTTTATTGTTCTTTTATTGTTTCTCTCCTTATTTCTAGTCTCTTAATTCTGCTCATTTTGTATGCACACTTTTACAACTATTTCCCCAAGGAATCGGTCCCCCAATCTAAGCCACACCTCATCCAAA
>CM042157.1:67881959-67906959 GCA_023376005.1 Doryteuthis pealeii
ACAGATCTGAAAGGATACACAAGAAAGAAAGAAAGAAAGAGAGAAAGAAAGAACATAAGGGATAAAAGAAAGAAAGGAAAAATGAAATGAACAATGTGTGAATATAGAGCAATAAAAAAGAAAAAAAAGAAAGGCTGTCAGGGAAAATGATTAAATAAAAAGTAAGAAATAAAGAATTAAAAAATAATAAACAATGAAGTAAAAAAAAAATTTTTTTTAAAAAAGAGAGAGAGAGAGAGAGGCATATCGTTAAAATCACTGATGATGATGAAGAGGATATATATATATATATATATATATATATATATATATATATATATGTATATATATATATATATGTATATATGTATATATGTATACCAGTGCAAGATGATGATGATGATGATGATGATGATGATGATGATATACAGTACTTAGGTTCACTACAGCTCATCAAGTAATGTGTATACAGATAAAGGAATATAAAAGAAACATATATATATATATATATATATATATATATATATATATATATATATATTTCTGTATTAGCATATACTTACAATATATCTACAATAAAAAGTGATGTAATAAATACTAATTTTTAACATTTATTTGTATTTTATTGAAAAATTATTATTATTATGGAGAGATTAGATTCTGATGCATTGAAGGATTCTGTGAACTAGTGTATTTTATGCAGGTAATGAATACTTGATTAGGAGTAATAATTGAGTAATATGACTACTCTCTATGCCTCCTGGTCACATATTAGGTCTGTGGGGTCTGAATCATTGCTGGTTGGTAGGGGGTGAAATATTTAATAAAAAACAAATAAATGCTCAAAAATAAATATAATGTGATTTTCTAGAATTTTTTATATTCTATCTCTCACTTTCAAGATGAACCTACCCTGAAAATTATAGACTGTTTAGACCAAGACACCATTAAGCACCCCCATTTGCGACCTAGATTCAAAAGGACATGTTTTGCTTTTCAAAATCCGGTTGTTTGTTAATGGATGATTTTTTGATGCATTTTTTTTTAATTATAAAATTATAAACAAAAGACACGTTTTTTTTACTTATTTCATGTTGTTGTTGTTAATTCAATAGCAATTATTTTTTAATTATAAAACTTTTAACGTTAGACACATTTAACACGGAATGATTAAAGCTATAATAAGTATATTATAAGGTTATAATAATAACTGCTAACCCTAACCCTAACCCTAACCTATAACCTAACCCTAACCCTAGCAAAATCTTTTTTTAAATAAATACTTTTTAATATTAACTATCCGTAGAGGCACATGGAAAATAAATAAACATGTCTTTCGTTTTAAGTTTTATTTTTTTAAATAACAATATTAGTTTATCTTTAGTGCAAAATTAATTTTTTCACATATGCTAACAACAACAACATGAAATAACTAATTTTTAAAAATTAAAATCAAAAACTATTTTAGTATAAAAATGTTACTGGTTTTTATCAGCCAGCTGTTTTGTTTATTAACAACCAGTGAAAAGCAAAATTCAGTTCCTTTTTGGGGCTGAGGTGCCCAATGGTATCAAGGTCCGACTGTTCCTATTTTTGTAAGGTGGCCAACTCAGAAAATCAACTGGGGTGAAATACTTATTTTCCCCACTGTTACAGTGGGAGAATAAGTATTGCAAATACAAGGACAATCTTTAAGCAGAATATTCAGCGGATCAAAGTTTTCCTTCTCTTAGACTGGTTGCTGTTGGCTCGTTAAATTTTACAGCATGTCAATCCTTGTTGGATTATTTTATGCCAAAGACGTTTTGTTTTATTCATTCTTGATGGGTATCCAATTTCTTTAAAAACTCAATGTTCTTTGTATTATTTGGATTTTTGGGACTATTGTCCTCTTCTTTATTGTCATATACACAACATTTCAGTCAATTTCTTTTTAACTCATTTTTTTAACTCATTTTTTAAATATTTAACCCATAGATGGGAACAGGTACTACCACTGCTGGTCAGAGTGGACCTGAGAGTAATGACTGGTTGCTGTGCTAAGGCTAAAGAACCCAGTTTTCTCTATGTACCCATAGCTGGGGAGAGGGTGGATGGATTCATGCCTTTCCCAAGGACATTAACATAATAGGAAAATAAAAACAGCCTCATCCAGGATTTGTAATGTAATGTGGTTTTGTGTAGAAACATTTGGAATGTTTTGTTATATTTTTCATGTGCAATAAATACAACATTTTTCAGACAAATTTCTTTTTAAAGTGTTGTTTTCATTTTCTAGAAAGAAAATTTATTATTAAAAAAAAAAAATCGGTGCATATCACATAAATGTGTCCTGGCCTCCTGCCATAAAAAATACTAAGTGGTGCCTGCTGAAAAACTGGCCTCTGTAACTTATGAACTCCCTAGCTGTTTGAAGGCATTCTTCCCACCCTAAAATGATGCAATATGAATTAAAATAAAATGAAAATACAAAAAAAAAAAAGAGAGATTTTTTAAAATTAAAAATGACATGACATGTTTTAATTAAAAGGAAAAAGAATATCTAAATATTTTTATTTGTATTTTTTAATAATGTATTGATTGTTTTTATTTTCGAAAACTCGGTTGTATTTATTTAAAAATTTGAGACAGTTGTTTTAAATTGAAATAAAATGAAAATACAAAAAAAAAAGAAAGATATTTTGAAGAGAGGGGTAAAATATTTGCATTTACTTGCTGATAAAAAAAACCTTGGGTGGCATACTTTTAATGCCTTCAAACCACTAAAAAAAGGTATTTGTCAGTAAAAACGCTTTCAAACCATGAAAAAATATATTCTAAAGAGTGGGGGGTTTAAAATATTTAAATTTACTTGTCGAGAAAAGACTGGGGAGGATATCACTTTCATATCACATGAACTTTTTGGGGAAAATGCCTTCAAACGACTAGGGAGTTCATAAGTAGCAGGGGTAGGTTTTTCAGCAGGCAGGAGGCGTTTTTTAGGGCAGGAGGCCAGGACGCATTTATGTGATATGCACCAAAAAATCTATGTAATGTGAGTTTTGTGTATGAACATTTGGTATGTACAGTTGAGGCTCATACAAAGGTAAGAGGGGTTATTTCCTATAAGTCTAACATAAACAAAGGGGAACCACTCTTGACTGATAAATTATTTATTTATTTTACCATTAAAATAACTCTAAACCCTAACCCTAACCCTAACCCTAGACCCTAACCTTGTCTTCTTTTTTCCTAGTAGATCAATAAATAAGTAAATAATTTATCAGTCAAGAGTGGTTCCCCTTTATGTTAGACTTATAGGAAATAACCGTAAGAGGTATGTGACAAATCTAAAAATTTGTTGATTTCCACAGGAGAACATCACTTATTAGTTTGTCCTTGCTTCTACAGCAGCGCCCAGCCTGTCTTGTTCATATCACTCAGATGGTCTGTGTGATAGAGGGCAGGTGGCCATACAGTGGCTTTCTTTAGGATTCTATGTCCACAATTTGTTTAATATCATGCATAGCATCTCCCATCTAGCTTATTTTCCAGGTGTCTCGTTAAGGTCCATGTGGTGCAGCCATACAATAGCACTGATACTATCTATGCTTTAACTTGTCAGTGAGACCAGACTTCCATATGACTGACAATCAATTTATGGCAGACCATGCCTTCCCTATATGTGAAAACATTGCTTTCTGTGGAAGAGATATTACTACCTAGGCATGTGAATTGTTCCACTGAGTTTAGAGGCTTACCGTCAAGTGTGGAGATGCCTCCTTCATTTTTAAAACACATGAACTCAGTTTTATTGGAGTTCACATAGAGGCCTTCCCTGCTGCCTTCTCCAAGGATTCAGCTTGTGCAGGTATATTTTCAAGAAGTGCCAGATCATCTGCATGTTATATATACTTGTTCAACATTGGGTATATAAACGAGGAGAGAGAGACAGAAAGTGAGAGATAGAATATAAAAAATTCTAGAAAATCACATTATATCGATTTTTGAGCATTTATTTGTTTTTTATTGAAAAAATAAATATTTCACCCCCTACCAACCAGCAATGATTCAGACCCCACAGACCTAATATGTGACCAGGAGGCATAGAGAGTAGTCATATTACTCAATTATTACTCCTAATCAAGTATTCATTACCTGTATAAAATATACTAGTTCACAGAATCCTTCAATCAATCAGAATCTAATCTCTCGACAATAATTATTTTGGACCATATGACCTTTAGGTAGCCTTTTTGATCTCGATTAAGAAAGGACATGATTTTCATTTACACTGTTAATAACCAGTTGTTTTAACAGACTATTTAAAAAAAATTTTTTAAATTATAAAACTAACCCCTAACCCTAACCCCTAACCCTAACCCCTAACCAACAACTGGATATTGATGATATAAATGAAAAACATATCCTTTCTTAATCGAGATCAAAAAGGTGTGCCTAAAGGTAATATGGTCCCTTATTTTTTCAATAGAATACAAATAAATGTTAAAAAATTAATATAACTAGCAAATATATGCACCTTCCGGGTGCTTATATTAGAAAGATAGAGTAGATGACAGATGATGATGGTGTTACTTTTTATACTTCTGCTTCTGGTTCTTCGTCTAACTTGTCTGCCATTTTTTCTGGGCTTCTGTTAAGGGTTGGTTTTCTTCTTCCTGCTGGGCTGGTCATTATTTTTAATATTCAATTAACAAACAAAACTTGGTTGTTTTCTTGATCAAGTTTTATTTCGAAACCTGCACATTTGATTCAGATGCAGGGGTAGATCTGCTCAGAGCAACAACCTACACATCCGTTTGCTCTGAGATCTCTGCCAAATCTTAACTAAACTATCGCACGTGTCCAATTACGCGCTTTCAATGAAAAGGTTAGTTCCCGTCAACAACTGTCGGGTAACTTTCCATGGACCCCGTCATTCTAAATCTAACTGACCTTATATAAAATTCTACAGGTACGTTCATAATTCATATGCTGCTTATAAATTATGTAACATGCGTAGTCTGCATCCATGATAGTCTCGACACGATATTACCTGCTTCTTGCTTTTTTAGTGTGAGAGTGTTTGAAAATTTTCAAACTTTTGATTTTTAGTGAGGTGTTCAATTGATAAGGGTGACCTTAAAAGTTAATATGATCCTTTTTCGAAAGTACGTTTTACGGCAAGTAATAAAATATTTGTTGTTACATAAAACAAGGTTCACGAACCTCTCATAATATACAGGGTGAATAGGGTAACTCCCTATTTTAAACTATTTATAATTTTTTTTATATGCAGTTACATTTTTCTCAATTCTTTAATATATGTTCCTTAATGTATGATCAGTCATCACTACTTTGGGGAATATTGAAGACTTGATTTTTATGCAAGATGGTACTCTTTCACATTTTGATATTGTTGTTCGTGAATAGCAAATGGGATCTAAGCATTGCAACTCTGATTAAAGAAGTGTCAGTAATTATTTCAGGTTTATTTTAATTTTAATTTTAGTTACCTGTCAAAGGGAAATAACTCAGAACCTTGGATTTTTCCCCTTGTTGATAAACGTAAAAAATCTAATCTAATCAAATCAAGTTTTTTAAAAACTGTCGACGCTCGGAGTTGTGTCAAAAAAAAAAAAAAAAAAAGAAGGCAAGCAGAGAACAAAAACAAAAACAAAAAAAACATCAAAGATGAAAAAAAAAGAAGAGAAAAATATGTTCAACTTGCAAATCGTCGTCAAAATTAAAACGGAAACTTATTTGGTGGTGATCCATGACAGTTTAACTACAGTGTATGAATTAACTTTTTTGCGAATTGGGTTACGGATTAGGGGTTTGGGGATAAAGTTTGTTTTTAATTACGTATTGCTTAAAAAAACTCAAATTACTATTCATTTAATTAACCATTGAAATTAATTATTGAATCCAACGGTAGACACATTAGTCTCAGTTGTTTGTGTTAGTATTGCAATGTATAACTTTAATTAAACTTGGTTTAAATTTGCAAAAAAGTTCATTCATACACTGTAGTTAAACTGTCATGAATCACCACCAAATAAGTTTCTGTTTTAATTTTAACAACGATTTGCAAGTTTAACCAAACAAAGATGAAAGAAAAAAAAAGAAAAATGAACTGTATTGACTTTTTTAACGGTGAAAAAAAAACAAAAAAAAAAAAAACGAATATTAATAAACTGAAATAAACCAAAAAACTAAAGGAAACATGAAAGAATTTAGATAAGAGACACTGATGATGAGAAAAAAAACACCCTCCGGGAGATGTAAAAATTGAATTTTGAAAGATAGAGGGAGTGGGAGTTAAAAATTCAATGCCAGAGAGTTTATACCATAAGTAAAATCATCAAATCTATTAAAAGAGTAAAGAATAAAACAATTTGAAATTGAAACTTAGTTCTGATAACTTTGAATTTATATTAAAAATAAAACAAACTATATATAAATGTATAATATCGGGAATGTATTAATTATAACTTGTTAAAAAAAAACCCAAAAAAAACCAATGAGAACCGTCTAAGGTTGCAGGCTCACATTTTGAGTGCATATAATACAAGATTTTTCTTTATTCTATATATTGACGATTTTGGGTAATGTGACGTAAGCAGTGACGTAGTTTCGGTTACAGACAAATAGACTGAATCTCTATTATTATTATTATTATTATTATTATTATTATTATTTGAGTTTTTCACATCAGCGTTAGCTGATGGTATTTCACTGGAGTCTGAGTGACAGCAAGTCTCCTCAGGTCTCCAGGACTCTTCTGAGTATTCTGGATGGTCTCAATTCTTCTTCTGATTTCCAGTCCCTTTCCCAAGCCGCTTGGAACAGTTCCAAGTGCACCAACTACAATTGGTATCACTCTGACTTTCATATTCCATAGCTTTTTCAGTTCTCTGGCAAGGTCTAGGTATTTGTCCATCTTTTCGTTTTCCTTCATCTTCACCCTGTGATCTGCTGGGACTTGTGGATAACTTTGTGTTTGTAAGTATTATTCTGTTCTGTGATGGCATTCATCCTGGGTCAGTTGAGCAGGCTCCATCCAAAAAACCTGTAGTGAATTCATGGAAGGAGTAACAATGGAAAAGGAAATTCACAAACAGTTCACAAACCCGGCTTGCATATTCCAGTCCTACCTGTTTCATAGATCATTGGCAACTAAACTGGTGACTCCACAGATTTTATCTGCTGAGGAGGGAGGCTAAACACACCGCAGAACAAAAGAAAAAAGAACAGAGGGTAGAGAAAGCTCAATGGCCATCTAGTACATTATTTCTTAAATCCAACCCCTCCTCATCGCAGTAGGGCCGTGTAAACTTGATAGTGTCAGAGCCATTCAGTTGGGAACTTATGTTCATGGTAGGGTCACCCAAGGCGGAAAGGTCTGGCAACCAGTGATATTAGGGCGACAACCTGGCCAAAGGGGCTCTGGTGAAAAACTACCATCATCAATAGTGAATGCCCTATCTCTGAACTCCTTTAAGGCAGTGGAAAGATTATAAATATTCCGTGGAATTAAGATGAATGTTTAAATTATAAGGAACAGCTGACAGGTCTCAGACTTAATATACTGGCTGAAAAATATTATTATTTTCACTCCTTTTGAGTTTTTCACATCAGCGTTAGCTGATGGTATTTCACTGGAGCTGAGTGACAACAAGTCTCCTTGGGTCTCCAGGACTCTTCTGAGAATTCTAGTTGATTGCAACAGTGCAGTAGTGTGGATGGTCTCAATCCTTCCTCTGATTTCTAGATCATCCAGTCTTTTTTCCCAAGTTTATTGGGACCGTTCCAAGTGCATCAATTACAATTGGTATCACTTTCACTCTCATGTTCCACAGACTTTTCAATTCTCTGGCCAGGTATTTATCCATCTTTTCATTTTCCTTCAGCTTCACCCTGTGATCTGCTGGGACCACAAAGTCCACCAGTTGACACGTTCTCTTTTTCTTTTTCTTTTTTTGTTAATCAACACTAGGTCTGGTCTCCTGGCTGGGATAGCATGGCCCGACTTTACCTCAAAGTCCCAGAGAATTTTATGCATTTCATTCTCAAGAACAGATTCTGGTTTATGCATATACCATTTTGTTATATGGTCAAAGTTTAATTTTTTGCATAATTCCCTGTGGATCACCTTCCCAACCCAGTCGTGCATTTTATTATTATTATTATTATTATTATTATTATTATTATTATCAGTAGTAGTAGTAGTAGTAGTAGTAGTAGTAGTAGTATCACTGCATTTGTAGAAAATTTGCAGCAAACATGGGCATCCCTCTCCCTGTTTTTATGTATGGTAATAATCCAAGCAGAGAGAGAGATTAAAAGCGGGAATACAAGAGGAAAAATAATTAATGCAATAGTTAAGACCATTAATAAGAGTTAAGAACCTTTACAGAGAAAATATTCTTAATGTGATGAGTGAAGGAATATAGAATAATTACTCGAAATCAATAATTATTTAAGCTTTTTTTTTTTTGTTAACGATTAAAGGGAAATAACTCACAACCTTGAGTTATTCCCCTTATAGACAGACGCAAAAGAATCTAATCTCATCAATTTTTTTAAACTGACAACATTAGGAGTTGATAAGAACTCAGAGAGAGAAGAGAGAGAGAGAGAGAGAGAGAGAGAGAGAGAGAGAGAGAGAGAGAGAGAGGTCATTGAAATACTCTGTTTCTAATTATAAACAAGGTGACACTTTCCCATCTTATCTAAAAAGTTGGGATTTGACGAAATTCTGAGAGAATGATGACGAACGTATATGCAACTAGAATAAAATTCGGACCATATGACCTTTAGGCACCCCTTTTGCGATCTCGTTTCAAAAGGACATATTTTTCATTTACACCGTTAAAATCCGGTTGTTTGTTAACAGACGATTTTTAGAGTTTTTTTAAAATTATAAAATTAACCCCTAACCCTAACCCCTAACGCTTAACAAACAACGGGATTTTGATGGTGTAAATGAAAAATATGTCCTTATGAAACGAGATCGCAAAAGGGGTGCCTAAAGGTCATATAGTCCTAAAATTCTATCAGAAATGTTGTAAAAGACGAGACTTTTTTTTCTTCGATATATTTCTGATAAAGTGTATATATATATATATATATATAATATATATATTATATATATATATATGTGTGTGTGTGTGTGTGTGTGTGTGTGTTAGGAGAATAAAATACTAATTTATAAAACATTAACTTGGCCATGGTGCCATTTTGTAGTTAATATAGTTACACGGATATGAACTTATTTGAACTTATTCGCAACAACAGAAGCAGCAGCTGTCCAAATGTGAATAGAATATTATGTCCCCTACAACCTCCCATAAAAATAACACGATAATTTTTAATTCAAACATTATTTTCAATATTTCTTTTGTAAAGACCGTTAAATGGAATCTCAATATTTTTAACTATATATTTTTAATACAATATTTTCTTTACTTAGATAAATACATTTTTGCCTTCCATTTTATAAAACGAAAAAAAAAACAAAAAAAAACAACCTAAAAAAAGAAATAAAAAAGTAGACAACTGGAACTTTTAATATAATATTCCTTAGAAAATAATTACTAACGATTTAGAAAAAACAAAACAAATAATTGGATATATATTTTTCTTATTTACGAAACTTAAGTTTCAAATTGTAAGACGTCCTACTACCAAAAAAGTTAGAGTATCGATTTTCTTTTACATATGTTTCGTCATTGAACTTTCCAAAAATGTAAAACTCATTTTCTTCCATAAAAAAATTACGAAGAAATTTGTACGGGGGATCAATGCTCGAAACAAAACTTTAACTTAAACACAAAACAAACCTACTTGGATGCCAAAAAAACACAAAAAGTTTTAACTTAGTAGCATTTGATCTCATGACGCTAAAAACGACAAGCGAACTACCCGAACTAACAGCGTTTGCAGCCGATAAAAATATAGACATCATATGCGTACAAGAACATAGATTTGACCATTGCGAATTAGAATTAAAATACCACGAATCTTGAAATAGCTGGACGTTTGTACCTGCATCTGAATGGAAAAATTCCTCTAATACCACCATAGGAAATGTAGGAATGTTTCTCAGTCTCCGTCCCCTAAAATCACTAAACAGCATAGAAAAAAATTCAACCGAGAATTATGAGTGCTACGTTCAATGGCAATCCCTTCATACTTGTAATCTCAGTCCCACAAATGTCAGCGATGAAACGGACATCGCAACGTTTTATAATGAACTATCCTTCATATGCAGACACATTTCTAAACACAATGTCCTGGTCATTGAGAGGAGATGAATGCGCAGGTAAGGCAGAAACGAAAACAAGAGATTCTACATACACAACATTCCCAATAGGAACGGTGAACTCCTAGAAGAGTGCACTCTCGAGAACAGGCTTGTATGCTTAAACACTTAGTTTTAAAAAACGAAAGGGTAAACTATGGACAAACACCTACCCAAATAACACAAAAGACGACTAGACAACATCCTGATAAATAAAAAGTGGATAAACAGCGCAATGAACTGCGAAGCATACTCCTGTTTCGAAGGAGTATCCTTCGATCATTGAATAGTCGCATCTAAACTACGCCTAAGTCAACGTAAAAACAAAAAGCTAACCAGTAAATATGTACGATACAACCGGTTTGTTTACCTAGAAATATAGGGAGTAGAATATGGAAATGAATCCGACAATATATAGAAATTAGAAAAACAAAGTGTCCCAAAAAAGATAAATCTATTTTGATTTTGATATTGATGTCGACGCTTAAACGTTTTGGTTTATGTTAAACCTTCCCCAGGGCAATATAATAGAAAAGAAAAAGATTTTTTTCAAACGTTGATAGTTGTTTTTAAATGACTTGAGTTGGAAATGAGTATGAATAAAAAGGTTCATAACCTTGACCAGCGTTCAATGTAGATAAACAGAAAAGAATTAAATATTTTATGGAAATATTCCATGTATACGAACTGAGATAGATAAATATTAAGGAGAGCAGGTTAGACCGAAAGAAGTAATAGAGAAAGGTGGATAGATGAAGATATATATATTATATATAATATATATATATATATATATATATATATATATAGGTAGGTAGGTAGGTAGGTAGGTACAGAAACAGAGAGAGAGAGAGAGAGAGAGAGAGAGAGAGAGAGAGAGAGAGAGAGAGAGAGAGAGAGAGATATGCGATCGCTACTCGGTAATGGTAAGGAATAAGTTTGACATCCTCCTGTAGACATCAACAAGGTACACTCCAAATGAGGAATACGAAAACTTTGTCAGTGCCTATCTAGAAGCAGCAGCTGAGTGAATACCGACCAAACTAAGAGCCAAACACTCTGTACTCTGGGAGACAGAAACAGTTAGAAAAAAGAAAAACGATATCAAAAAGGCATCCGAACATCATAAAACTAACCCATCTAATACCAGCATAGAAAATCTTAAGAAAGCCCAGGTAGAACTGACTAAATCATACAAAAAGAACGAATAGAATACACCCAAGAGAAAATGTGACGGAGAACGAGAAAGGAAAGGGAGCAAGACATTGTCTTGCCTGCCGGGATCCGCAATACAATTATCCTGGTGCTGGAGGTGGGCAAGCCGGGTACAGCTACAATGCCTATGGCAGCACCACAACAGCTGATAGTGGTTCCTATCAACCAACAGCTTACAGTCAGCAGGGTTATGGTTAGACATACAGCTATGATCAAGCATCTTACAGTCAGACCACAGCTGCTCCTCAGGCAGCCACCCCAGCAGGCCAGTGGTTATGGACAGCAGAATTCTTATGGGCAGCAGCCACCACAGCAGACCAGGGCAGCAACATAGTCACAGCAGAAGCAGTCGACGACGACGAAGCGCTTTGCGAACGACCCAGTAAAGAGATGGATTTTAGTCCAACAGAAATAAAACTAAATAGGAATTGCGATTTTGAACTGCTAAAGATTATTTCGACTACGACGACGGATTTTCCAGCTGCTAGACGAAGATGAAGAATGTGTTGACCAAAAGAAAGTCTGGTTTGTGAGAAGACGGAGAACTCGCTTGTTTTTGGTCCCCCCTCAGCAGGAACTTCTTGAATCGAATATCTATTTCCCCACATATATTTTCCCCCCTTCTATAGAAAATAAATAAAAATCAGACATTCATTAAAAGACATAGAATCGCAATTAGCAGTGACATAAAGGTTGAGTGAAAATAGGGTCAGAGAAAAAAAAGAGAAGGAAAATAGAATATGTTAGGTCCATGTATATGTATGGGTGTGTGTTCGTAGGAGAACAAATGATCAGAGAGGTTTCAAGAAAGCCATAAAAAGATGTACGACCACCTTGAGGTGGTCACTTAAAGATAATATCTTTAAGTGGCTAGTTTACGAGAAAATGGGTCTTGAAAAAGTTAAATGTTGGAAAACTGGCGTCTAGTAGTCTAGAAATAAATTAATGTGCAATTTTAGGAGAGATTGGAGTCTTGATTCTACCCAGAAAAAGTTTGTACCTATTTTCTGGGTGATCAAATCAAGGGCAGTGTGTGGGGTGGAATTTGCATATATTCAGCCGGCTCAAGCCCCAACAAGCAGATCTATACCATCATTCAGAGGAGAACGTTGTGTCAGTTAATAGATAGCAAATAGGCAGGGACCCACATGTTAGTCAGACTTCTAGCAACTGACTTCTTGCCAGCTGACGATATAAATTTAAGTGCCCTCTGTTCCACCACAAACTGCACAAAGTGTCTCATCTTCATCCTCCATTAGCGCCGTGTGTTCAAATTTTGTGTTGTCGTTTTTTTCTTATCCTTGTGAACCTGTCTCTAGATCAGTGATTCCCAACGTGGGGCCTACACTCCACTGGGGGCAATTAAATAATAAAAATATGGGGGGGGGGGCAATATGAAAAATATAGTGATATCAACATCTTTTTTTATTTTACCCTATATGGGTAAAAATTATAAATTTATAGGGTAAAATTGTAATTACAACCTAGCTGAGCACAACAGCTTGTGCAATCTAGTCAAGTGTTCACCCACTAATGTTATCATGCATCTGACACCAGCTATATGCGTGGCTTCTGACTTGTATAGCTTTGCAGTTCTTCATCTGTTGTCCTCCCCTGCAATTATACACATCATAAAATGGATTTTATTTGATTAAATTTGAAGTTAAACCCTTTAGTTTTATTTGAAAGATACAATTTTTTATGTTATACTTCTTCAAAACTGATATTGTTATATCATACTAAACAATTAACAGGTGGGGGACATGAAGAAATTTGTGATAAAAAGTGGGGCGTGGTACTAAAATGGTTGGGAATCACTGCTCTAGATAGTGCCTGTCGAACCGGCCAGCACGGATTATTACAACGTGGGGTCATCGACATAGTGCTACGAAGGTACACGAGTGCGGAGCGGGTATTTTCATATAACATGGGAAACGGTAAATAGAATTAGTAGTAGGAGAAGTACTTTGACAGCAAAATTAAAGGCAACAAGCCAAAAAGATAGACTCTAGAAGTGGAAAGACCACTTCAAGAAACTGTAAGGAACTCCCCTTAAAATCATAGAAAATAATACCCCAAAATAGTGAATAACCAACTAGACATTAAACTAGGAGACTTTACGATAGAAGATTTTAATAGTCTTAAGAAAACTAAAAAATAGAAAAGCTGCAGGACTCAACGAAATACCCCCGAGGTTTGGAAAATAAGAACATTCGATGACATACTACTTAAACTATACAACGCGGTATATAAACAAAATACGATAGAAAAATAGACATATGGCTGCATCCTCCCATTCTCCACCAAAAGCCAACCTCGATATCGCTAAGAATTAAAGAGGCATAACTCTTACTGCTATAGCTGCTAAGATATATAATCCCTTTCTTCTTAATCGCATCTGACCTGAAAATCCTTAGAAAAACAACAACAAAAAAACTTAAACGGATTTCGCAGAAATCGATCCACAACCTCTCATATCCTGACTACGCCGCTATTTGTAGATTTCTCCAAGGTATTTGACTCAATACACAGAGGGAACATGGAGCGAATACTACTAGAATACGGTCTCCTCGAAGAAACAGTTGCCGTTATAATGATGTTCTATAAAGGCACTAAAACAATGGTACGCTTACCTGATGGCGACACATCTTTGATATTGTCGCTGGAGTCTTAAAAAGAGATACGTTTGCACCATATACAAGGTGTGCCATAAAAGGATCGATATTGAAGCTGTATTTACCAAGATAGAAATGAACAATAAATAGAACGTATTTTTTTCAGAATGCTAGGTGTGTCATAAAAGTATCGAGATTGAAGCTGGATTTACCAAGATAGAAATGAACAATGAATGGAACGTTATTTTTTCAGAATACAAGGTGTGTCATAAAAGTATCAAGATTAAAGCTGTATTTACCAAGATAGAAATGGACAATAAATGGAACGTTATTTTTTCAGAATACAAGGTGTGTCATAAAAGTATCAAGATTGAAGCTGTATTTACCAAGATAGAAATGAACAATAAATGGAACGTTATTTTTTTCAGAATACAAGGTGTGTCATAAAAGTATCGAGATTGAATCTGTATTTACCAAGATAGAAATGAACAATGAATGGAACGTAATTTTTTTTTTCAGAATAAAAGGTGTGTCATAAAAGTATCGAGATTGAAGCTGTGTTTACCGAGATAGAAATGAACAATAAATGAAACGTTATTTTTTTCCAGAATACAAGGTGTGTCAAAAGTACAAAAAATCTTGATATTTTTGACACACCTAGTATAGTTATAATATGCCTTGACTATGTCCTTCCAACATCATTAGATCCCATAAAAGAAAATATTTCACACTAAAAAAGGCAAGAAGCAGGTTATATACCACACAAATTACAGACGCGGACTACGCAGATGATCTGACACTTCTTGAAAATACACCTGCACAAGCCAAATCCTTGCTACATAGCCTGGAGAAGGTAGCATGGAATATTGGCCTCTATATGAATTACGATAAAATTGAATTCATGTTTTAAAAATAAAGGTGGCATCTCCACTCTCGACGGTAAATTCTAAATCAGTGGAAGAATTCACGTACCTTGGTAGTAATATCTTATCCATAGAAAGCGATGTTAATACACATATAGGGAAGACATGACCTGGCATAAACAGATTATCAGCCATATGGAAATCCGATCTCACTGACAAGTTAAAGTAACAATTTTTCCAAGCCATAGTTGTATCAATGCTACTGTATGGCTGCACCACTTGGACCCTAACGAAGTGCATATAGAATAAGCTGGATGGGAGCTGCACAAGAATTCTGCAAGCGATATTAAACAAATCGTAGAAACAACACCCCACAAGAAAGCAGATGAGCTACTAAGCGAAACTGTTAGTAGGTATATCTGACTCATTAGGTTTAACTTATATATATATATATATATATATATATATATATATATATATATATATATATGTAATATATCAAGAAAAATGAAAAAACACAGGTTTAAATGGGTTAAGTGGTGAGTTTATTGGCCGACGCTGCAGTGTTTCGATCTATTAAATAGATCATCTTCAGGGCATAAGATAAGAAATTATATATCACAGACTGATGAGAAAAAGTGAGTGGTAATCCTTCTTATTCAGTCTGTTTAAAAATTTTTCTCACTTTTTCTCATCATTCTGTGATATATAATTTCTTATCTTATGCCCTGAAGATGATCTATTTAATAGATCGAAACACTGCAGCGTCGGCCAATAAACTCACCACTTAACCCATTTAAACCTGTGTTTTTTCATTTTTCTTGATATATTACATACCGTCGGATTTACTTCCTCTCTTTACATATATATATATATATATATATATATATAGGAGAGTAAGTTTTGGTTGTTCAGAAGCATGAAATGAATAAGTTAAATAAATGAATATCTAAGACTTGATGTTGAATATTGTGTTCTAAATTCGATTTATTTACCGATATTTCGAGGAGTGTACGTCCCTCTTTTTCAAAGATCTGTGTGGACTGCTTTATGTGTGGTAGGATGTGTTAAAGTATTTGTAAGAATTTAAATTCCCTAGATCTGAGTTGTGTGTGCGGACGTGTACTATCCACTTTATTTCTTGAACAACTACAAATTAACCATTCGACAAGGGTCTCAATATGTACCTCTAACGGTTGTCTGTCCCTGCTGGGATGGACTTGTGTCCAAAAGGGTTACTTTCCCTTACCGCGGGTATTTCGCCAATAGGTGACACTACTAGCTGGGTATTTAAACAGCAGCCCGGGAATCTCCCCCCTCTCTCTCTCTCTCTCTCTCTCTCCTCTCTCTCTCTCTCTCTCTCTCTCTCTTGGTCTAGCATCCACAAAAGATGGACAAGACGCGTAGTGTCTCTGTCCATTAAGTATCAGTAAGTGACTCTCATGTTCTTTATGAACACTTTCGTACTTCCAAAGGACTTTCGTCCTATCTGTTTTGTATTTTTTTATGTATGCCAATAAAGTCTGTATTTGTTGTTAAATATATCTCTTTGTTCGGATTCATTTATTTATATTTTCACGTTGGAAGGTTACTCTCATTATTATAAGAACCACATACTCAATTATTATACACCTATCGCGACGCACTTCAACAAGCCACAGCACACATTGGAAAAACCTAAAATGCCCGTCCTGTCGGCTAGGGCACTTCTGCAGAGGGATAAGACTTCCCCAATGGGGCCACTTGTTGGCCGTGGGTGGCGACCCGTGATGCTTAATGATAGAACCCAGGAGGATGAGTAGTCCATGACTTGCAATACTCCACTTTGGCCCTTTCTTGAGCTAGACGGGCGGTCGGAGAGGCCCCCTCCGATCAATCGGCTGGTCACGTCAAGCCCTAGCACCTATATTATTGTCCCTTATGGTAAGCCCCAACCCTTTTTATCATATGGGTGCTAGAAGGCGATAACTGAGGGTCTACATGTCCTGGGAATGACGTAAACTATATCTGATGGTGAGGTTCCAGTTTTGGAGGTTTGGGGAATGTGGAGCACCCCTTCATCACCATTGCTCCCTGGTCCACTCTGACCCGGAGTGGTAGTACCTGTAAGGGTCCCATATATGGGTTAAATAGAAAAATGTATATATGAATAAATAAAAATTGTGTATCCATTAAGAATTAATTTATTTCAAAACTTTATCGGAATTAAATGACCCACTGAGGTTGATATGCCGTAAAACAAAACAAAACCAAACCAAACCAATCTACTCAAAAGCGCAAACAAAATGGATAGTAAAAGCACGCACACACGGGCGCACACACACACACACACACACACACATATATATATATATACATATATATACACGCACATACACACACATATACACACACACACACACCCTGTCGGATGGGGCGTTAGAATGCTCGACTGCACCTCTGCAGAGGGGTAAGACTCCCCCAATGGGGCCACCTGTTGGCCATGGGTGGCGACCCGTGATGCTTAAGGATAGAGCCCAGGTGGATGAGCAGTTCATGACTTGCAATACTCCACTTTGGCCCTATCTTGGGCTAGACGGGCGGTCGGAGAGGCCCCCTCCAATCAATCGGCTGGTCCCGTCAAGCCCTAGCACCTATATGATTTTCCCAACACTATTGCCCTTATGGCAAGCCCCAACCCCTTTTTAAAGTTGAAACTCATACCAGCTCGTTGCCATGTCGTTAAGGAAGCATTGAACCTCATCGTCGTTTCAAACTTGGTGACGCTTTTGACATCCATGCACGACTCTCCACACACTTCCGTTAATTGCCGATAGATTTTAATCGGTTCAAAAACCGAATAACTGCGCGAACTTCACACTTGGCAATAGTGTCAATCGGGAGCTCCATCTAAGTCCTTTTCTTTACCAATTATATTGCTCTGTTCAATAATATTGAACATCGAGATCTCAACTTGGACCTAGACAACTCTAGCATTCCGCTTTTAGAAGAAAGGTCAAACTTAGAATCATCCTAATACCAACTTACTTAGTGACCCCTAATATATATATATATATATATGAATAGATATAATGAAAAAACAAAACGATGTTTACAACTGAAATAGGCTCATCAGAAGAGAAAGTGTGCAAACCGTTTCGGGGCCAATTCTCTTGACGGTTTTTAAAAAGCAACACTCGGCCCATCCTCAACTAATATGAGGACCCTATTGCGTTATTATAATATTATATATATATATATATTATATATATATATATTACTTATTATATTACGTTATTATATATACGTTATTATATAATATATATATATATATATATATATATAATATATATTATTATATAGTTATTATATATACGTTATATATATATATTATATATATATATATATATATAATTATACTAGCTGGACCTGTGGATATACCACAGTATAATAATTCAATTATTACAACGTTTGATATGTTTACTTAGGAGTTATTGCAATATTCTTTCTTTCTTTTCTTCTTTTTATCTTTTCGTTATATTCGATTAAAAGAGATAAGCGTTATAGCTTCCATACGCTCACACCTTCCCTCAATCTTTCCCCTACACTCTTTCTTTCTTTCTTTTTCTTTCTTTCTTATTACATTTTTTCTGTGTACCATGTCCTTTTCCCCCTTTCTGTATTTATAATAAAAACAGAATGGTGCATTTTTTAGCCGAGGTAACAACACTCATAAGAAATAAGAATCCAATGGATAAGCAACACCAGATAATCAGGGTTTACATTTTTGCATTTTATCTTGAACGATTTGGAGGGTCTGATTTTTAAATTTTTAACCAGGGGACATTGCAAGATGATAACGGTCGGAAGATTAAGGAACAAGACTATCAATATATATAATATTATATATATATATATATATTATGAACAATGAATGGAACGTTAATTTTTTCAGAATACAAGGTGTGTCGAAAAGTACAAAAAGTCTCGATACTTTTTGACACACCTTGCCATATATATATATATATATATATATATATATATAATATATATTGTTGTGTGTGTGTGTGTGTGTGTGTGTGTGTGTGTGTGGTGTGCAAGGTGTGTCAAAAAGTATAATTACATCGACTTAGTTAACGTTGGGTAGGGTTCTGAAGAAATCATTTCAATTTGATTGAAACCATGGTAGACCCTTTAGCAAAAATGGTTGAGTGCGTTTTGTCACAATGTTTTTAAATGCACCAAATGCACACCCACACCCACACAATCATACAAACACACGCACGTATATATATATATATATTTATATATATATATATATATATATATATATATATATATACATACGTGTCTGTGGATGACTATAATATATATATATATATTATATATCCTATATAATATATATATATATATATATATATATATATAGTCATCCACAGACACGTATATATATATATATATATTATATATAATATATAATAGGATGACTATATATATATATATATATATATATAAATTTAGCCATCCTATATATATATTATATATAAATATATATATATATAGTCATCCACAGACACGTGTTTCGACTTATCAAGTCTCTTCAGTGTGGCTAGACATGTAGCTACCTACAGCCGGGATTGAAATCCGATCGGTTGGGTGTCAGTCAGTCACCCTAACCATCAGGCTGTCACCACCCACAGAATGCGAAGGGGATTTGAACTTTTTTCATACACACATCTGTATGTATGTAAAGGCCGCCATAGAGTGCTCCATCCCTTATATAGGAGAGCGTCGCGTTTATCACTGAACATACATATATTTATACATATACACAAATCTAAAACGTATCTATAAAATCTATGACAATATCCCTATAGTTATTTACTAAGCACAAATCCAAAAGCATGAGGTACCCAGTGAGAATCGAACTCACTAACAATGGTCTGCTAATCTGGGTTGCTACCCATTACCACACATGAGATGCCCTGACAATGTCCTTATAAAGACATAATGTATAATTACATGTCACCATCCATGTGTGTGCATACATACAAGTACTCCTGTCCTCATCCCAGCTTCCCCCACCCTCCCACCTTTTCTTCCTGACTCCCACGCATTCATTGACATTCCATTGTAGCATCTTATTCTTAGAAGTGGCATGCAAATTCCAATATGTTTCACCTCCCCCTATTCATCGATTTGTGCACGGGAGAATGGAAAATATGCAAAGAATGTTCTTTTTTCCCACCACACCCCCACCCAGTCTCTGACCTATCTCCTTTCACCTGGTTCTCTCTCTCTCTCTCTCTCTCTCTCTCTCTCTCTATCTGTCACATTGTCTTTGTCTCTCTGTCTTTCATCTTTTCTGTTCCCCATCTCCCTTCTTCTAATGCTTTTTCTTCTTTCACAATATCTCTCTCTCTTTCTTTTTTCTCTCTCTCTCTCTCTTCCCCCTCTCTCTCTCTCTCTCTCTCTGTCATTCATCTTTTATGTCCCTCATCTTCGTTCTTAAAACGCTTTCTCTTCTTTCACAATCTCTCTCTCTCTCTCTCTCTCTCTCTCTCTCTCTCTCTCTCTCTCTGTCACATTGTCTTTGTCTCTCTGTCTTTCATCTTTTCTGTTCCCCATCTTCCTTCTTCTAATGCTTTCTCTTTTTCCACAATATCTCTCTCTCTTTCTTTTTTTTTCCTCTCTCTCTTTCCTTTCTCTCTTCTCTTCCTTTTCTCTCTCTCCCTCCCTCTCTCTCTCTCTCTCTCTCTCTCTCTCTCTCTCTCTCTGTCTCTCTGTCATTCGTCTTTATGTTCCTCATCTTCGTTCTTAAAACGCTTTCTCTCCTCTTCTTTCCAATCTCTCTCTCTCTCTCCTCTCTCTCTCTCTCTCTCTCTCTCCTCTCTCTCTGTCACATTGTCTTGTCTCTCTGTCTTTCATCTTTTCTGTTCCCCATCTCCCTTCTTCTAATGCTTTCTCTTTTTTCACAATATTCTCTCTCTCTCTTTCTTTTTTCTCTCTCTCTCTTCCTTTCTCTCTCTCTCTCTCCCCTCTCTCTCTCTCTCTCTCTCTCTCTCTCTGTCATTCGTCTTTTATGTTCCTCATCTTCGTTTTACGACGCTTTCTCTTTTTTCACAATCTCTCTCTCTCTCTCTCTCTCACACACACACTCTCTCTCTCTCTCTCTCTCTCCTCTCTCTCTCTCTCTCTCCTCTGTTATTCGTCTTTTATGTTCCATATCTTCTTTCTTACAATGCTTTCTCTCCTTTTCACAATTTTTTTTCTCTCTCTTCTCTCTCTCTCTTTCATTCTTTCTTTCTTTTTCTCTCTCTCTCTCAACTTTTTTCTTTATTCTCTCTCTTTCTTCTCTCTCCTTTATACATATATATATATATATATATATATATATATATATAAATCCTTGTCTCTGTCTCAATCATAATCTCTGCCTCTGTCTTTCATCATTTCTGTTCCTCATCTTTCTCCTAATGCTGTTCTTTTTCACCCCCCCCTCTCTCTCTCTCTCTCTCTCTCTCTCTCTCTCTCTCTCTCTGCTTTCCATCTCTATCTATGTCTCTGTCTCTCTCTTTCATCCTTTGTATTCCTCATCTTCCCTCTTCTAATGCTTTCAGCTTTGTCACAATTTCCCCTTGCTCCCTCCCTCTTTCCTCTTTCTCCTTCTCTCCCCCACTCTCTCTCTGTATATATATATATATATATATATATATATATATATATATATATATATATATATATATATCACGCACGCCCACACACAACACCACACGCCTTTCCTTCCCTCCCAACCACCTCTCAATTTATTTTAAGAAACCCCTCTTCCTTCCCCCCTCTCTCTCCCCTTTCTCTCAACCAACTCTCCCAATTTTTTGATTAAACACCTCCCCAAGCTTTTTTCGTTCTCTCTCTCTCCCCCCTCTCTCTCCTCTCTCTCTCTCTCTCTCTCTCTCTCTCTCTCTCTCTTCTCTCTCTCTCTCTCTCCCTCAAACAACACACACACGCCTTTTCTCGCCTCCCAGCCACCAGATTCCAATTTTTTTTAAAACCCCTCTCCAGTCTCATTTTTACACACACACACACACCACACACACACACACACACACACACATACACCTCTCTCTCTCTCTCTCTCTCTCTCTCTCTCTCTCTCTCTCTCGATCTTTTCCCCACCCACATCCACCAATTTCACTCTTTCTCTTTTCTTGGCATCTTCCCTCCCTCTAGCCATAAGATCATATTTTTTCAGTATATATGTGCTTTTTCTTACCTTTCTTTATAATGAAAATGACGACACTCATAAGAAATAAGAATTCAATTGATAAATGACACCAGATAATCAGGATTTACATTTTCTTTATATTTTATATATCTGTTGTTTACAGACTTGATCTCTCTGGTGATCGTAAAATATATAAACCAATGTATATGTTTAATAGTTTCAACACCACCCATTAATGGCAGCTGAGGAAAAGTCAGTCGGGTTTCGCTCCTGGTCTGAGATAGTTGCTGTGTATAGCCACACTGAAGAGACGAGAAACGTCGAAACAAGGGGTCTGTGGATGGCTTTTATATATATATATATATATATATATATGCCATTTAACTCATTGTTAAAAAGAAAGTCTGAATGGAAATAAGTAAAGCCGTCGAGGTGGCCTAAAGTCAGTATCAGACAGACAGCGAGGGAGTCTATCTCCTTCTCACTTGTGCTAGACCAAGGAGGTTGTTTTTGGCGTTCAAAGCGGGGAGTCACACCGACCATCAGTTCCTCACTTTACCACACAGATCACTGTGCTACTCAAACGCTGAGTTGGCGAGGGACAGTATCGAACCCGGAACCTCGTGATTCCTAGTTGGACGTTCTATCGACTGAGCTAAACTGCTAAAATTGGTCTGAGTGCCTTTTCAAAAATACAAACTTCAGAATTATTAACAACACATTTTGGAGTCTAGATAGGAAATGATTGTCACATGCAAATGCAATTACTTTATAAATTTAACAACAGCTCTTAGAAAACAATTGGATGTGCTTGGTGGACCCTATTTTAAGCCAAAAGAAATTATCATCAAATAATAAAACAAAAAAAAAAAGGTTTATTTTTGCCATTAACAAAATTCCATAAATGCTGCCTGAACAAATTTATATACTTGAAAATAATTATAACCTTTTTATTGGCAACATGGCTAAATTAATATTGAAGCATATGGGGTGGCAAGGGGTTTAATGTTTTAGGTTTAAAAGGTAGCTTGTTATTCCTGGTGCGTGTTCTTAGGGTTTGCATTTAACCCCATCTTATTTGGTGGTCTCGCTAAAAAGGAAGGAATTCAAGGTTTTGGTTTGTTTTGTTTTACGGCATATCAACCTCAGTGGGTTATTTAATGCCGATAAAGTTTTGAAATAAATCAATTCTTAATGGATAATACATTTTTTTTATAAACACATTTTTCTATTTAACCCATAGATGGGACCCTAACAGGTACTACCACTCCGGGTCAGAGTGGACCAGGGAGCAATGGTGATTAAGGGTGCTCCACATTCCCCAAACCTCCAAAACTGGAACCTCACCATCAGATAGAGTTTAACGTCATTCCCAGGATATGTAGACCCGCAGCCACCGCCTTCTAGCACCCATATGATAAAAAGGGTTGGGGCTTGTCATAAGGCAATAGGGTTGGGAAAATCATATAGGTGCTAGGGCTTGACGTGACCAGCCGATTGATTGGAGGGGCCTCTCCGACCGCCCGTCTAGCCCAAGATAGGGCCAAAGTGGAGTATTGCATGTCATGAACTGCTCATCTACCTAGGCTCTATCCTTAAGCATCACGGGTCGGCACCCACGGCCAACAGGTGGTCCCATTGGGGGAGTCTTACCCCTCTGCAGAGGTGCAGTCGGTGCATTCTAACGCCCCAGCCGACAGGGCGGGGAATTCAAGGGAAGAAAAAGGAAGAGACAAAGACAAAATGTAGTTTTATTATTAAGGCTTTATTCACGAGTCATAGCCACCTCGTGACAAGGAATTCTTTCCTGGCCAGTAGTGGTATCTACACACAGTTAAGGTCTAAGTTCGAATGGCCGAGAGATTATCTTGGGGGTCGGAAGTGGGTCCTTTTTCCGCGCATGCTTGGAGGGTGTGAAGGCTCATGGGAGTTTGTTATTTTTTAAAATTTAAATTTTATTTTAATCCCCACAAGCAGCTTGAGGCACAGACTCCAGACACCCCCAAAAGAATAATACTAAAGATATTTCTATAGTTGATGGTCTCTTATTCAAGTGAAGAATAAACGAAAACATAATACAGGGCAGTGTAAAAAGTTTTACCAAGTAATATATGATTGCCATTTTATGCTGAAGTAAAAAATACCATTCATTGGGTTTAGTCAGGTCTGGTTTTTAAGATCTGTTTAAATACTTCACAACATAATAACACTTATTCAAAAGCCTGTGGACCCTACTTGTCACAGCTATAATACTATTCTATACATTTTAAGCTAGAGCTTGTGTCTTAAAAATTGGATCTGATTAGAAAAAATGCGTATGATTTTTGGATTCAGCCTACATAAAAAACTGCCTTAAAATCAGCTATTATACGAGGCTGAGTAAAAAAGTAATGCTATTTTGTTTAGGACAAGTATAATTACCAATACAGGAACATGTATGATACATCAAATGAAAGCTGGTCCTCTATAGATCACATCCCTACTTCTCCACATAGTTTAGTCAAAAATGCCCTTTTATTTAGGACGGGTTAATTACCAATACAGGAACATGTATCATACATCAAAATGAAGCTGGTCCTCTATAGATCACATCCCTACTTCTCCACATAGGGGATTCAAAAAGTAATGCCATTTTGTTTAGGACAGGTATAATTACCAATACAGGAACATGTATCATACATCAAAATGAAGCTGATTCTCTGTGGATCACATCCCTACTTCTCACAAAGTTGCCGTTTCTTTCAATAGCAATGTTCTACCTTCGAATGAGAGCATGTATCCCTGCCCCGTAAAATTCTGTTGACTGTTCTTTGAGCCACTTCTTCACTACTAATTTCAC
>CM042157.1:67908537-67918537 GCA_023376005.1 Doryteuthis pealeii
TGACACACCTTGTATATAAATATATATATACACACACATTATATATATATATATATATATATATATTATATATATATATATATATAACCATGACCTTCTTTCGCTTTTAAGTTATTTTTTCTTTATCCCTTTCACCTCCAATCTACGTGCTTATCTAATCTTTTTCACTGACCTCATTCTTTTAAAGGATTAATTTTGATTTAAACAATCCCGGATTATGTATATATATATATATATATATATATATATATATATATATATATATATATAAAAGTAAGTAAGTAAAAAAGCCTTGCTTTACTAAGTTCAAACACGTGTTTCTTTTCATACCCGTTTTTACTTTTTTTTGCCTATCTCTATTCTCCAACCTTGGATTTAAAATTCTAGAAATCTGAAACAAAGAAATAGCTTCAGCTAGGACTTGAACTCGCACCTGGTGCCTCAGCAGCGTCATATCGTGTGATAATATTTTGCTATTTAGTCTACCAATATCATTGCTAAGGATATTTATTTCCCCCAACCCAACTCCACGAAAGTAGTTCTCTGAATTTTTGAGATGAGGCTTGATAATTTGTATTATTTGTATTATTTGGACTAAACCTGGAATATCTGGCCTCCAGCAGACAGGGTTAGCGAGACGTGTGCCGCACAAGAGCTGAGCGGCTCAATATCAATATTAACAGGGCTGCAGAGTGGCGAAGTCTTCATCATCATGAACCACCAAATGCAGATGGGAATTTCCCTTGCAGTGTGTGTGACCGCGTGTGCAAGTCAAGAATTGGACTAACTAGCCACCAGGGAGTCCACAACTGTTGAAGACATGGAAAAGGATTGTTCGGACTATTGTCCTCATCTTTATTGTTATATGCAGAAAATTTCGGTCGATGTGCCCTCCGGCATTCTTCAGGTGTTTGTTGTCGAACTTGGGAACCTTTTCGAACTCTGTAACCTCCTCTCCAAACTCAGGAACCTACTTGTTGGACTCGGAAGCCTTCGTGTCGTAAACGCGCAAAAAACAATGACGTCATTTTTTGCATAGATCTTGTTGGAATATTTGGTATATAAGGTGTGTTACAATTCCCCACCTGGATTTATAGACTAGCTGTGCTCACGTGGTTTATTCCTTCGCCAATCACTAGCCATACTGCGTGGTTGATACACTACTTAAACACTGATACTGGCCATAGTTCTACTAGCACTCATTGAAGAGGGACTTACAATACTCAGAATAGCGCGCAAGAGATAATATCATTAGATTATGCATATAAAAGAATCACAATTCATGGTACTAATGCAGAATAGCGCGCAAGAGATAATATCATTAGATTACGTATAAAAAGCATTGGTACTAATGCAGAATAGCGCACAAGAGATGATATCATTAAATTACGTATAAAACGCATTGGTACTAATGCAGAATAGCACACAAGAGATAATATCATTAGATTACGTAGAAAACGGGCCGGGTTAGCTCAGTCGGTAGAGCGTTCGGCTAGAAACCACAAGGTTCCTAGTTCGATACAGGTCCTCACCAACTCAGCGTATGAGTAGCACAGGGATATGTGCGGTAAAGTAAGGAGCTGATGGTAGGTGCAGCGCTCCACATCAGACGCCAAAAACAATCTCCTTGGTCTAGCGCTATTGAAAAGGGGATAGACTTCCTCGCTGACTGGCTGATACCGACTTTAGGCCGCCCCGACGACTTTACTTTACTTACGTATATAAACGCATTGGTACTAAAGCAGAATAGAGCGCCAGAGATAATATCATAAGATTGTAACAGATCAAAAAAAAAAAAAAGAAAAAAAAAGAGTTCTTCGATGCCTGTTTCATCTAATTTCAAACTATTAAAAATGATTTCCCAGTTTGTATCATCACTATACTTGGATACACTGGAAACACCTGAGGAAGGCCGGAGGATACAGCGGCCAATTCGCACACACACTGCAATAAAAAGATACATACACTCGCCAACAAAACAAAACATAAGTTGCTGACGCCAAGCGGAAGTATACTCGACGGTAGCCTAAAACGAAGTGACCAAAATAACACGTTTCTACGCATAGGCTCGAGATGAACTTCAGGTTGGAAAACAAGAATTCCTAAACAATAAAGAAATAATTTTGTAAATAAACTCACATTTTTCGTCCAATCGAAAACTCTCCCCCCCCCCCCAAAAAAAAAGGCTTGTGTGATCCGATTTCGGATCACCCAAGCCTATATAAATCGACTTGAAGAACGACAACACAGACACCAGCGGCGACAGCAGCGAGCACTTCACAAGGCGGCCGACCCACATCTTCACTTAACTCTACCCCTACTCTGACCGACCGGCAAGTTAAAGGGGCAAACATTCTACGACAGCAAGAATACGCCAACCTTCGTACGCGAAACTAACCCGCTATCGGCTTCAGAATACCAAAACACAAAATTCTGCTCACATCACCACCCCACTAAAACTGATTCGGCCACCGGACATTTCACTGACTTTATTATTTACGTTACAACTATCACCAAAATCTCCTTTAAATTCATTTCTATCTTTTCCTCGCTTTTCATGTTCCTTTTCCTAATACAATTATTGAAACTTAAAATCTGTGTTTGTTTTTCATCGTCACCATACGCTTCATACTAACCCTGTTTATTGCAAGGTTTTGTGTTTTAATATTTAAAGGTAGTTGTGGTTATTCTTTGGTGCGTGTTCTTAAGGTTTTGCTTTTAACCCCTTCTTATTTGGTGATCGCGATGAAAAAGAAGAAATTCAAGGAACAAAAAGGAAAAGACAAAGACAGAAGGCGGTTTTATGATTTAGGCTTTATTCACCAGTCATAGCCACCACGTGGCAAGGAAATATCTCCCTGGCCAGTAGTAGCGACTAGACACAGGCCTAAACTTGAATGGTCGAGAGATTCTCTTAAGGGTCGGAAGTCAGTCCTTTTCTTCGCACATGCGCGTAGGGTTCTTCTGGTCAAGGCTTATGGGCGCTTGTTATTTTTAATTTTTAAAAATCTTAATCTTATTTTCATCCCCACAAGCCTCATATCAAAAATACAGACAAACAACTTTTTTTTTTTACTTTCCTTAAAACGAAACCCAAGGATTAATCGAGTTTTCAACTACTAATTTCACATCTTCATCATCACGTCACGCTAGTAGCACGGATATCCATGACAATCTCTCACCAATCGTCCCTATCACTCATTGCTCCGAGGATGTCCTCTGTGCAGCATCCAGTATCTGCGCAGAGCTAGTCAATGTACGTCTTTGCTGGACAGCCCACACCGGTGTGCCAATGAGGTGACTTCCACATGGGGAACGTCACTTATTAGTTCGTCATTGCTTCTCCAGCAGTGTCCAGCATGTCTTGTTCGGCTTACTCAGATGGTCTGTGTGATAGGGGGCAAGTGCTCTTACAGCTATTTTCTTGTGGGGTGTTGTTTCTCCGACCTTTTTAAGATTGCATGCAACATTCTTGTGGAGCTCCCATCTAGTTTATTCTCTAGTCGTTTCGTTAGGGTCAAGGTGGTGCAACCATAGAGTAGTACTTGTACAACCACAGCCTGAAAGAATTGTGACTTTATCTTGTCGGTGAGATTGAATTTCCAGTACTAATGCAGAATAGCGCGCAAGAGATATTAGATTACGTATAAAAGGCATTATATTTCATTACATTTCACGGAAATACCCGAAACCTTTGAGACTCTAGGATTAGGGTTAGGGTTAGTTTTAGGGTTAGGGTTAAGGTTAGTTTTAGGGTTAGGGTTAGTTTTAAGGTTAGGGTTAATGTTAGGGTTAGGGTTAGGGTTAGAATCAGTGTTAGGGTTAGGCTACTTCGGAAGTTTCCGTAATCTAATAGTATTTATACGTAAAATGCGATTCTAATGATATTATCTCTTGCGCGCTATTCTGCATTTGTACCAAATTTCCAATGTGACTGATAATCTGTTTATAGCAGACCAAGCCTTTCCTATGCATGCATTAACATTGCTTTCGGTGGATGAGATATTACTACCTAGGTACATGGATACATATATCTACTCTCTCTGTAAATTGTGCAATCTTTAAACCCAGAATTGTTATTTACGGCGAGGTTTATGTAAGAAAGAAGAAATCAAATGTAATTCTTTTGAAGATCAAATGAAGCCATTTGAGTCAGAGAAGCGCATTCAGTTCACAACAAAAGGAGACAAAAATACTTCTTATAACAATAACAGGTCTGTCCATTAAACGGCATTGAACTTCCAATTAACAAAGCCAATGAATGAGAACAGACATCGAATGGGCGTTGAAGGTATGTGCAGATTCATGCCGCGAGTGTTGAACAGACAGGAGTTTAAAAACAGAAAAATATTTTTATGGTTAAGCCTTTATATAAACCAGCTTTATTAAAGGGTAACTGTGAGTTCTTTAAGCGAGAATAAAACAAGTCAACTCTCTCTCTCTCTCTCTCTCTCTCTCTCTCTCTCTCTCTCTCTCTCTCTCTGATAACAGGATAATATGGGTCGGCAAGAGGTTTTGTGTTTATGGTTTAAAGGTGGGGACCATATGACCTTTAGGCACCCCTTTTTGATCTCGATTAAGAAAGGACATGTGTTTTCATTTACACCGTCAATATCCGGTTGTTTAACAGATGATTTTAAGATTTAAAAAAATTATAAAACTAACCCCTAACCCTAACCTCTAACAAGCAACCGGACATTGACGGTGTAAATGAAAAACATGTCCTTTCTTAATCGAGATCAAAAAGGAGTGCCTAAAGGTAATATGGTCCAAAGGTGGCTGTGGTTATTCTTGGTGCGTTTTCTTAGGGTTTGCTTTTAACCCCATATTATTCGGTGGTTGCGCTGAAATGGAAGGAATTCTAGGAACGAAAAAGGAAGAGACAAAGACAAAAGGTGTTTTTATAATTTAGGCTTTATTCACCGGTCATAGCCACCATGTGACAAGGAAATATCTCCCTGGCCCTGTAGTAGTGACTAGACTCAGTTAAATTCTAAACTCAAATGGCCGAGAGATTCTCTTGGGGGTCGGAAGTGGGTCCTTTTCCCCACACATGCTGGGGTTCTTCCTCTGAAGGCTCATGGGCATTTGTTATTTTTTAAATTTTAATTTTAATTTCAATTTTATTTCAATCCCCACAGGTCACAACACACATGTACACAATATGAAATTTCAAATACTTGTATTAATATAAACACAAAAAAGAAATTACGTTTGAAATATATAAAGTCGTCAGGGCGGCCTAAAGTCGGTATCAGCCAATCAGCGAGGGAGTCTATCCCCTTTTCAATAGCGCTAGACCAAGGAGATTCTTTTTTGAAGTCTGAGGTGTAGCGCCACACCTACCATCAGCTCCTTACTTTACCGCACAGATCCCTGTGCTACTCATACGCTGAGTTGGCGGGGGCCGGTATCGAATTAGGAACCTTGTGGTTTCTAGCCGAACGCTCTACTGACAGAGTTTTGTGGGTTATTTCCTATAAGTTTAACATGATCAAAGGGGAACCACTCTTGACTGATAAATTATGTATTTATTTTCCCATTAAACTAACCCTAAACTCTAACCCTAACCCTAAACCCTAACCTTAAACCCTAAACACTAACCCCATCTTCTTTTTTCCTAATAAATAAATAAATAGATTATCAGTCAAGAGTGGTTCCCCTTTGAACATGTTAAACTTATAGGAAATAACCTTCTTGTGAATTGCAAACGAAGGTTTTGTCTGTGGGAATGATGATTATATGAAAATAACAATACAGTTCCACTTATCTGAAGTCCTTGTCAAGGTTGGTAAGTTATTGCACTTATAACAGCTCTCTCTGTCTCTCTCTCTCTCTCTCTCTCTCTCTACTGAATATAGGGAATGCTGTTTTTTTCTCGTCCGACTTCTGGAGATGCTGATACCAAAGAGGAAGAAATCTTATCTTCAATTTGGCCTGTGATTGGTTGATTTGAAGAGAGGCACATAGACCAAGGGAGACAACCTACCTACCTTAGATATATTGTTTACATATAAGGGTTAGGGTTTAGGATTAGGTTTAGGGCTTAGGGCTAGTTTAATGGGAAGATAAATACATAAATTATCAGTCAAGAGTAGTTCCCCTTTGTTTATGTTAGGCTTATAGGAAATAACCAAAAATCTTTCATGGTTTTATTCATTTATTTATTTATTTTATCACACATCCACGAAATGTTTCCAGAATTTGTTAATGTGTGATTTTGGCAGACATCTGTATTGAAAATTACATGAAGTTTCATAACTGGGTTCATGCCAGAAGAAATGTTCAATAAAAAATCCTTTTGATATTTCCGCTCATTGTTTTTATTTGACCTTGATTGATTGAGTGAGTGATTGAGTGAGTCATTGAGTAAGTGGTTAAATAAGTGAGTGAGTGAGTGAGTGAGTGAGTTATTAAGTGAGTAGTTGAGTGAGTCAGTGATTGAGTGATTGGGTGAGTGATTGAGTGAATAATTGAGTGAGGAAATGAGTGAGTCGTTGAGTAAGTGGTTAAATAAGTGATTGAGTGAGTGATTGAGTGAGTGAGTTATTGAGTTGTTGAGTGAATCAATGATTGAGTGATTGGGTGAGTGAGTGTGTAATTGAGTGATTGAGTGAGTGATTGAGTGAATAATTGAGTGAGAGATGAGTGAGTCATTGAGTAAGTGGTTAAATAAGTGATTGAATGATTGAGTGAATGATTGAATGAGTTATTGAGTGAGTGAGTTATTGAGTGAGTTGTTGAGTGAGTGAGTGAGTGAGTGAGGGTATAATTGAGTGATTGAATGAGGATTGATTGATTGAGTGGGTTATTGAGTGAGTGTGTTATTGAGTGAGTGAGTGAGTTTTGTGCGTAATTGAGTGATTGAGTGAATAATTGAGTGAGGGAATGAGTGAGTCATTGAGTAAGTGGTTAAATAAGTAATTGAGTGAGTGATTGAGTGAGTGAGTTATTGAGTGAGTGAGTGAGGGTATAATTGAGTGATTGAGTGAGTGATTGATTGAGTGAGTGAGTGAGTGAGTGAGTGAATGATTGAGTGAGTGAGTGATTGAATGAGTGAGTTATTGAGTGAGTGTGTGAGTGAGTGAGTGCGTAATTGAGTGAATGAATGAGTGAGTAAAAGATTGACTGAGTGAGTGAGTGATTGAGTGAGTGAGGGAGGGAGTTATTAATTGAGTGAGTGTTTGAAAGAGTGACTGATTGATTGAGTGAGTGAGTGAGTTGTTGAGTAAATGATTGAGTGAGTAATTGAGTGTGAATGAGTGAATGATTGAGTAAGTGAAAGATTCATTGATTGATTAAGTGATTGAGTGATTGAGTGAGTGAATGAGTGAGTTATTGAGTGAGTTATTGAGTTATTGAGTGAGTGAGTTATTGAGGGAGTGAATGAGTTATTGAGTAAGTGAGTGAGTGAATGATTGAGTGATTGAGTAATTGGTGATCAAAATGAAGCTGGTTCTCTGTAGATCACATCCCAACTTCTCTCCATAGTCACCGTTTCTCTCAATAGCAATGTTCCTCCTTCGAATGAGCGCGTGTATCCCTGCCCTGTAAAATTCTGTTGGCTGTTCTTTGAGACAGTTTTTCACTACAGATTTCACTTCCTTGTCACTGGAATAATGTTTACATCTCTTCAATCCCATGAAAGAAGGTTTGAGAGGCAAGCATTGAAGAAAAACTTTCTTCCTCTTTGCTATCAGCATCACTTAGGGGTCCGACATGAAAAAACATCGCTCCCTAATTCAGCAGATATAGGAAGGACATAAAACATTGCTCCCTAATTCAGCAGATATAAGAAAAGAGCCATTGTAAGTGCAATAACTTACCAACTTTACAAGGACTCAGTTAAGTGGAATTGTATTTGTTATGTTTATATAATTAATATTTCCCCACAGACAATACTATTGTTTGCGTAAATCAGCACACAGGGCCTGCAATACTGTTAAGACAGCCCTAATTCATGTGGAAAGAGGTTTTGTGTTTTAGATTTAAGGTAGCTGGATATTCTTGTGTGTTCCTAGGTTTTGCTTTTAACCCCATCTTATTTGGTGGTCACGCTGAAAAGGAAGATTTCAAGGAAAGAAAAAGGAAGAGACAAAGATTGAAGGTGGTTTTATGATTAAGGGTTTTATTCACAGGACATAGCCACCATGTGGTAAGGAAATTTCTCCCTGGTCAGTTGTAGTGTCTTGTCCCAGTAGAAGTGATTAAGTCTGAATGGTCCGAAAAAATTCTCTTTAGGGGTCGGAATTAGGTCCTTTTTCTCGCACATGTGCAGAGGGTTCTTCCAGTGAAGACTCATGGGAGATTGTTGTTTTTTTTTTCATTTTAATATTATTTTTAAAATTTTTAAAATTTTTAAATTTTTAAATTTTTAAAATTTCTAAATTAACATTTTTTTAAATTTAAAATTTAAAAAAATATTTTTTAAATTTAAATTTTATTTAATTTTAGTGGGTCCTTTTTCTCGCACATGCGAAGAGGGTTCTTTCAATGAAGACTCATGGGAGATTGTTGGGGTTTTTTTTTCATTTTAATATTATTTTAAAAATTTAAAAATTTAAAAATTTCTAAATTTAAAATTTTTTTAAATTTAAAAAAAAATTTTTTTAAATTTTTAATTTAATTTTAATTTAATTTTTTTTTATTTTGTTAATTTAACTACCGAAGAAGTATAAAAACATTTTACTTTATTTTTAAAACTTTTTTTCACTACAGTTTTGTTTGTCAATTAAAAGTAATAAGAAAGACATTATTTTTTATATTACATTTAAAAATGATTTACTGTCATCCCCTCAATTTCTCAACACTAGCTGTTAATAGAATTTCAGAATCAGGTCCATTTAAATTTATATTTGGTCAAACTTGCCATTTTCTAGAAATCTTACAAAATGATTTAAAATTATCTCTGGCCCTGGTCATTGTTTAAAATCAATTCGCTTTGCAAACTCACTTCTTTTCTGGTCACAATTATCTACCTAGAGCTCAATGGGTGACTCAACGGGTCACGTTTTTTCTAATATATATAGAGAGATTTTTTTGTTATTTTATCTGTGAAACAGAAATTGCATTACATCACTGATGATACGGGAATGAAACACCTGATGAAACACGAAATCTTTTAATGGGTGTCTTTCTGTGTTTATGAATGAATGCATTTGTAAAAAGATCCATCATTATGATTAATAATGAGTATATGTGTATGAGTAATAATGATTTCATTCTTTTAATGTTAAAAGACTTCCGTAGAATGTTACAGGGAATTTGGGTGGGGGACTTGAAATCTGGTATAACTGCAGGGTGTTATGTGTAATAATTATGACATCACCAAAATGTGTGTGTGTGTGTGTGTGTGTGTGTGAGTGTGTGCGTGTGTGTGTGGGGGGGATTTTGACTTCAATGTCATTTGAACACAACGATCTTATACAATGTCTGTGTGCACACAGGTATGAAGTGAGTGCAAATAGCAAATATGGCTGAGTGCATTTTATCACAATGTTTTTAAATGCACCAAATGCACACCCACACAATCATACAAACACTCGCACATATATATGCATATAAATATATATAAATAAATGATATATATATATATATATATATATATATATATATATATATATATAAGGTGAGTCATAAAAGTGCCGAGTTTGAAGCTGTATTTACCAAGATAGAAATGAACAATAAATGGAACGTAAATTTTTTCAGAATACAAGGTGTGTCAAAAAGTACAAAAAGTCTCGATGTGTGTGTGTGTGTGTGTGTGTGTGTGTGTGTGCAAGGTGTGTCAAAAAGTATAATTACATCAACTTAGTTAACGTAGGGTGCTGAGGAAATCATTTCAATTAGATTGGTAGACCCTTTATTTTTCCTCTAATAATAATCTGATACAATGCCTGTGTGTACACAGGTATGAAGTGAGTGCAGATAGCAAAAATGGTTGAGTGCGTTTTGTCACAATGTTTTTAAATGCACCAAATGCACACCCACACCCACACAA
>CM042157.1:67926037-67938537 GCA_023376005.1 Doryteuthis pealeii
ATATAATATATATATATATATATATATACTAGACGCTTTATACATAAAACAATACAAACCGTCCTTTAAAAAAATTTAATTTCAAATTCCATACACATTTTAAAATGCCTAAAGCACCTTTACCATCAATTATCCTCCTTCCAGCCTCCACATCCATTAATATAACTAGCAAATATATGCACCCTCCGGGTGCAAGTATTTAAGTTTTGATGTAATAAAATATCATATTAAATTAGAAAGCTAATGAAACTCACTAAGAATGCAGATAAAAAGATCTGCAACAGAGGGGGTATAATCGAAAAATAGAACAACTTTGAAACTAACTATTCCATCATTTTCCATTACTCCCCTCTTTCATTGGTAAATTTTCCTAATTTAACTATTTAGTTAAAATAGGAAGTAAAGGATAATATTACAGTTATTTCTTCTTGTAAATAAATTTCTTTTAAAATTTATCCACGAGATTTTTGTTTATATTTCTTAAGATAAAACTAAACAATTAGAAATCAATAATACCAAGCACATATTTATTAAAATAAAATTTTAAATATCAATATGCAAATTAACCTTCTCGTTCAAACTGTAAACCGCTAGTTTGTTGTATATATAAATACAATTGCATGTTACCAATACGTAGATATGGTCAACAGTATTAATAATGTAAAGCGATTTTTATTAATAACTAAAGGTTTAAAAGAATGAACTCATGGAGAATTTGACGTAAATAATTAAGGGAATTGTGACTTGAGTAGTAATATAGTTTCGGTTACAGACAGAAAAACACACAATCTCCATTATAATAAGATATATGTACATATATATATATTATTTATATTTTTGCTTGAAGGCAATTACAATGCGTATATCACATAAAATTCGATAATTATAGAAAATAATCTTGACAAGTGAATCCCGGCAAAGGATCACACGGTGTGTAAGAACATCGTACAGACTGTTTCGACTTTATTAAGTCTCATCAGCGATGTATACTAATGATTTCCCTCCGACAGAAATCGAAACCGGGACTTCAGCAGGCATAGTCAGAGACCATACTGCTTTGACCATGATACACAACGGACAATCCCCTGCGAAATTAACCTGTCAATGATACTAGTACGCCTCTACCATAATAGGTACGGGGATGTTGAGTGAAATAAGATTTTTGGATGTTTTTTTTTTTTAGAAGCATTGTTGAATAACGTATATATTATTATTTATATTTTTGCTTGAAGGCAATATATATATATATATATATATATATATGAAAAATATATGGAAATTAATCCGACAGTATGAAATATAACATTTGAAAAAACATATGATGTTTGTTATGTGATTGCTGACAGGCCTGTTTCGACCAAAACGATAAGTTGGTCTTCATCAAAGAGCGACATAGACGAGCGGTTGATATCAGCGTTCGTTTTGTAAACAGTCTTTTTAACGGATATTTTCTTCTCGTCTATGTCGCTCTTTGATGAAGACCAACTTATCGTTTTGGTCGAAACAGGCCTGTCAGCAATCACATAACAAACATCATATGTTTTTTCAAAATGTCATATTTCATATATATATATATAGTAAAGTAAAAAGTATCCAATTGACTGGTATGTTGGGGTCAATTTTATATGAGATCATCAGTATCTCTTGTACATCCACAATGCATGCCCATGTTAATGCACACATATAAATTTATGCAAGGATTTTTACAAATCCCTAGGAGTGCTCAATGTATGATAATTAATAAATTGATTATATACAGAGAAATATTTACACTTTCAATACGAAAGAAAAACTTAACAAACTGTAATTTGGTTTTCTTATTGAATGTGTTTATATATATATATATATATATATATATATATATATATATATATATATATATTGAAAAGATGACTTACCGAAGAATATGGTCACGGTGGTTGATGTGAAGTTCATAAAGGTAAGGCAGTGATATAACAAATAAAAAAAATAAAAAAGTGCTCAATACGTTAGTAGAGCAAATTCATTATTTATCAATTGAACCTATATTAATATATATATATATAATTTAATTTAATTTAATATACCAAACTTGGTAAATCCTCATGGTGAGAAAAAAACCAGCAAATAGTTTGATTGTAAAAATATACTACCAAATATCAATCAGGAAGAAAAAAAGTTTTGGAAAAAAGAAAAGACCAAGATAATCGTACCAACAAAAAATAATCTATTAGTACAATATTTTGGCCAAAAGAAAAAACAATTTATATGCATATATATATATATATATATATATATATAAAAGATATATATATACATACAAACCCGCCAGGAGACTAAAGCTAATAAGTAAAAAGTGCTCAATACCTAAGTAGAGCAAATAATAAAGATAAATCTAATGAGTCAGACGAACCTACTAAAAGTTTCGCTTAATGCTCTTCAGGGCTAAGTCAGATCTTAGTGAAACATTAAGTGAGCATTAAGTGAAACTTTTTGTAGGTTCATCTGACTCATTAGATATATATATATATATATATATATATATATATATATATATATATATATATGTGTGTGTGTGTGTGTAAACATAATAATCATATACACATATATGTATTTAAACATGCATATATATATATATATATATATATACGTATATTTTTACATTTGTATATATTGTATCCATGAATATATCAATTTATATCTAAATGTACAGTCCCAGTTTAGCACAGTCGTTAGAGCATCCGACTAGGAACCACACGTTTCTGGCTTCGATACTGGCCCTTGACAACTCAGCATATGACTAGCGTAGAGATCTGTGCAGTAAATTGAGGAGCTGATGGTAGATGTGGCACCCCACCTCAGATGCCAAAACAATCTGAAAAGGAGATAGACTTCCTTGCTGTTTTACTGATACTGACTATAGGCCACCCCGACAATTTTAGTTACTTATATCTATATGTTCATATATATATGTATATGAGTTAGTCTACATGTGTGGGCATAAATATATATATATATATATGTATATGTTGGAATGGGGAGTAACGTATGTCGGTATGTGTGTACATGTGGGTGGGTGGGTATATGAACATAGATATATATAGTTAAGTAGGACAAATGAAAGGAATTAATTAAATCTAATCTAATTCTGGGTACATAGGGCTTAGTGATCCTGTCTACCTAAGCAGAAGTGGGGAATCCATCCAGCAAATATCATGGGTCACTGGACTTGAATCCACTCAAAAAAAAAACCACTCCATAAGGAAGAATAGATGAGGAGTTTTGATAAGAAACATGGGGAGGGAAATAAGCAATAGGGGAAATTTGAACGTAAAAAGGCCAGTCCAGGCGGCAGCACCCAGGAAAAAATAGCTGCCACAAAATCAAAGCACTGCCACCCCGGAAAAGATAAGATGAAGTGAAACCAGATACCATTACTGGGATCAGGAGAGAATGTATAAAGAAAAGCTGAATTTATTTGTATACTATTTTCAATAAAGAACTTGATCTAATGAAACTCAGAGGGTTTCAGATACTCTTGGGTGGAAATGGACCATAATCACTTGATACCAGCCAGTCCAGGCGGCAGCACCCAGGAAAAAAGGAATGCAACGAGCTGCCACAAGATCAAAGTACTGCCACCCCAGACAAGATAAGATGAAGTGAAACCCGATACCATCTCTGGGATCAGGAGAGAATGTATAAAGAAAAGCTGAATTTATTTGTATACCATTTTCAATAAAGAACGTGATCTGATGAAATTCAGAGGGTTTCAGATACTCTTGGGTGGAAATGGACCATAATCACTTAATACCGGAGTTTTAAGCTTTTTATCTTTACTAATTACTTTGCTCTGTTTATAAAAATTAAACATTGAGCTCTCAAATAGGATCTGAACTTTTCAACATCATACCATTGGAAGAAAAGACCAGCTTAGAATCATCCTAATACCAAATTACTTGGTACCCAACCAAAGAAAGTATATATATATATATATATATATATATACAAGTTTTGTTGAACTGTACAGACAATTCTTGTCGGCAAGTTTTTGGTTGATCCTGGTGTAACAGTCCACCAAAGGTTTCAAAATGAGCGCTTTCGGCAATACAGTTTGCTCGTTTTGAAACCTTTGGTTTTTGGGGGGGGGGGAAAACTGTTTTACCACATTACACCCTGACACCAAAACATGGCTCGAAATTAGAAAGATCAACCAAAAACTTGTCGACAGAATTGTCTGTCAGTTCAACAAATTGTATAAAAGAAAAATGCAGCCAAATACACTTATATATTAATATAATATATTATATATATATTATATTATATTATATATATATATATTGGTAAAGCTAAAAATCAGCAATTTTGTGGTTATTATATTTCTACCCAGTTCAGTTGTATACCTATGGGTATCATCATGACTTTATTGGAATAGAGTCAGCGATACTCAGGTAGTACAGTAATACCTGTGTGGTAATATTTATCTATAACCACAAAATGACCAATTTTAAGTTTCTTGCCAATTATATTGCTCTATTCAATAATATGAACATCAAGCTCTCAACTTGGACCTGAAAACTCTAACACTAGCTGTGGAAGAAAGGCCAACTTAGAACTTAAAATCATTCTAATACCAACTGCTTAATATATATATAATATATATATATAATATATACAATTTTATTTATATGAGAGAATTTTTATTTTAAATTGGATATATCATGACAAGAAAATTCAGCAAACACGCATGCAACATGAAGAACTCTGTACAGCTGTTTCAACCTAATTTGTCTCATCAGCAGTGTATACTACGATCTCCCCCAACAGAATCAACCGGAGACCAGAATGCAGAGTCAGAGACTCTACCCCTAGGCCAACCGGACACGAAACCCGCCAAATCAACTTGTCATGATAAATGCGCCACTGTGCTCAACATGGGTGAGGTACAGTGGATGCGTGCTGTTATGCGGAAGATGTGACTCCGAGAGGTAACGAACGATGCTGCTAAAAGGACACATCAGGTTATAGCATCATGTGTTATACCCAGTAGTTTTGGCACTCATATTCAACAGATACCCATGGACTAGTTGCACGACAAGTTGACCGAATTTATCTTCAAGATATTGACTCAATAGAAGATACCAGATATCCTTAATTTCCCTCCCATCAGACCAGTAGGTCTCTCAAATTTGACTGTTTATATAGAAGGGCATTTTATATGGTAGTCATGTTTTGTTGTATAATAACCATTAGAATGACTAAGTTTTAATTCACTTACTTGTTGTTGTTAATCTCAGAGAAATAATATATATTATGGGTGATAATATATAATATATATATATATATTATATATATAAAGGAAGTTTGGTATGTATGTGTCAACGTATAATTCCAAAACGGAGGTCACTCAGATTCGGATCTTGCATACACATTGATTCTCTCTACTAAGGAACATGCCAAATTTGGTTATTGATTTTTACTAATTAATGGATATAAATGTCTATATACCAGTCCTGTCGATAATAAATATTGTTCACTCCTGATTTTGTTACAGCGATACCAGTAGTGAGTTCATTTAGTGAATAAATTCACAGTCTAAGCCGTCAGCTTGGAATTTATTGCCTATTTATGTTCCAATCTAAAAAATATTTATATGTTGGAAAGAAAAGAAAATAATCTTTCTAGATATGTAATTTGTATGTGTTTTTATCCATTGAATTATATTTTACAGCAAGTTAAAACAATTTTTGCTTCAGTCAGCTGATAAGTATGTTTTTTTTTCAGGCTAAATTTTAACGAAAAATAAAATTCTTTTTCTCCCCTATTGACGGTTCAATCTTTAAAATATTATATGGTTAGAAAGAAAGAATAATCTTTACTATGGAATTTGTGTATGTTTTATCCATTGAATTATTTTTTACAGCGAGTTAAAAAAATAATATTTTGCTTCGGGCAGCCTAAAATCGTAGTGATTTTTTTCTACTAAATTTTAATGTAATTAAATCTATTTATCGCATATTTCTGTTCCTATCTTAAAAATATTCTTTGTTAGAAGAAAAGAAAATAATTTTTTCTAAATATGTATTTTGTATGTGTTTTCATGCATTGAATTATTTTTTACAGTGAATTAAAAAACAAAAACGAAAACATTTAACGATAAATTTAAAAAAAATACTTTCATTTTAGAATAATCAGTATAATTAAAAACTTTTATGTAAGAACTATTCATGAATAAATATTTATCTATCCACAGAGGTTTCATGCCTGAGCGCTATTCTTTTTTATTTAAAAATCAAAATTTACATAGCTATGTAGTATGTAAGGTCGATTTCTGTCGTTCGTCAATGCAAACAAAATTTTTTTTTAAAACTTTGAGACACTTGAGTAAGTGGTTAGAATAGGCTCCGTTGTGAGTTTTCATTATCTAATGTTATTTATTCGTAAAATGTCTATTAATTATGGAGATCGCTTCCGGTTTTTGTCTGTAACAAAAACTTGTCACTGCTTACGTCACTATACCGAATCATCATAACAGATAAATACACTCAAATTAAGCATGCAACATTAGACAGTCCTCATTGTTTTTAAAAAAGTTTTAATTGATACATCCCCAGTATCCTATATTATATATAGTTTGTTTTATTTTAATGATATCAAAGTTATAGAACTTAGTTTCGATTTCAAATTGTTTTTTTTTTGTTTACTCTTAATAAAATTGATGATTTCATGATTTATGGTTCAAACTCTCCGACATTCAATTTTTAACTTTCACTTCCTCAATCAATATCTTTCAAAATGTATTTTACATCGCCCGGAGGGTGTGTTTTTTATTTGCTAGTAATTCTAATTATATTATCTATTACGCGCTTTCTAATCTCCTGGTAACATTATGTTCCATATATATTTACCAACCCCTCGCACGAGCAGGATGCGAACACAGGTCATTTCTTAAGCGGAGTTCAACAGTTTGAATTCAGAGTTTTCCTTCTCCTAGACTGGTTACCTAGCATGGTTAACGAGTCCAGTCTCCCTGCTATTTACCAATGCTGGAGGAGAATTGGATTCATACCTTTCCAAGGGTATTACGCCATGTGAAATGCTAACAGCTTCAACAGGTTTGAATCTGAGTTTTCCTTCTAGACTGGTTACCTAGCCATGGTAACAAGTCCAGTCTACCCTGCTATTTAACCCATAGCTGAGAGAGATTGTCATACCTTCCCAAGGGTATTAGCACCATGTGAAATGCTAACAGCTTCAACAGGTTTGAATTCAGAGTTTTCCTTCTCCTAGACTGTTACCTAGCCATGGTTACGAGTCCAGTCTACCCTGCTATTTAACCATAGCTGGAGGGAGAATTGGATTCATACCTTTCCAAGGGTATTAGCGCCATGTGAAATGCTAACAGCTTTGTATGTTCCATAAGGGGCCGGTTTATCTCAGTTGAGTAGAGCAGCCACAAGGAATCACAAAGGTTCTAGGTTTTCTACCAGTTCCCACCAACTCAGCACATGAGTAGCACAGCTTGGGTAATTGTCCTTCATTTGGTGGTGAGGCTACAGTTCTAGAGCTTTGGGGGGTGGGAGTGTAGATGACCTGATTGTTACAACTCCATCAATTTCTGGCATCAGGTGCAGCAGCCTACAGGGACTTGGCAAAGTACCTCACATTGGATAAGGATTATTAAACCATCAAAGTCAGGGTCAAAGTTCAGTGTCAGTAATAATCTTGTCTCCCTCCTCCCCACCCCCGTCCTCTCCCGCATCCATTTTAAAGATTGCATACACGAAATTCCTTGTATACTTTAAATAAAGGACAATAACAGGCATTTTAGTTTTCAATATTCAGAAAGGTACCTATGAACTAGTATGCATATATATTAAGTTTTTATTATATATACTAGCAAATATATGCAAGTATTTAAGTTTTAATATAATAAAATATCATTAAATTAGAAAGGCTAATGAAACTGAATAAAAATGCAGATAAAAAGATTTGGAACAGAGGGGGCATGATTGAAAAATAGAACAACTTTGAAATTAACTCTTCCATCATTTTCCATTACTCCCGTCTTTCATTGGTAAATTTTCCTAATTTAACTATTTAGTTAAAATAGGAATTAAAGAATGATATTACAGTTATTTCTTCTTGTTAATGGATTTCTTTTAAGATTTATCACAGAGATTTTTGCTCATATCCAATAAGATAAAACCAAACAATTTGAAATCAATAATACTAAGCATATATTTATTAAAATCAAATTTTTAAGATCAATATGCAAATTAGCCTTCCCATTCACAATGTAATCCGCTATTTTGTTGTATATATAAATACAATTGGATGTTATTAGTTTGAAGATATGGAGAACAGTATTGATAATGTAAAACAATTTTATTAATCATTGAGGATTAAATAAAAAATAAAATCATGGAGAATGTGATGTAAATAACAAAGGGAATTGTGACTCGTATAGTAATATAGTTTCGGTTACAGACAGACAAACCCACAATCTCCATTATAATAAGATATATATATATATATATATTATATATGATAATGGTACATGGTAATAACCTACTCGAGTTTCAGCATAAGGATCTTCAGGGTTAAATCCACTGGATTAATCAAGATATTGCAACTGCAATTAATCAATATCTTGATTAATCCAGTGGATTTAACCCTGAAGATCCTTATGGTGAAACTCGAGTAGGTTATTACCGTGTACCATTGTCATAATAAATTTGCTCTACCAATATTGAGCACTTTATATTTGTTATATCGCTGCCTTATCATTGTGAATCTTGCATCAACTGTTGTTATTGACAGCGGGAGCGTCTGTAAAAAATTTATAATAACAGAGTATTCCGATGTCAGAATGGATTCTAAAATTACAAACTCACATGAGGGGACTGAACGCTGACATTGGAATACTCTATTATTATAAATTTTTTACAGACGCTCCCGCTGTCAATAACAACAGAGACAAAAGATCCGTTGAACAGGAACAACAGTCATTTGATAAAGGGTATCTAACAAACCCGAAAATTTATGATAAAAAATAATAATAAAAAAATGAGTGAATCCAATACTCCATAACATCAAGTTCATTCATTTATTTTTAGATGCTTCGTAATAACGCCCAACTTAAAAAAACATAAAAATATATACCGAGAGAAGCATACAGAGACCTCCTAAAATACAATATATATATATATATATATATATATAGAGAGAGAGAGAGAGAGAGAATGGTGGAAAGAAGAATACTGACTAGTTTTGAAATCAGCATGCCAATTTTTGTCTAAATCAAATGAAAAATCAAACTCAACAGAAATTATGTCCAAAATTTTTTCCCCAGTTGTAAGAATTCTGACTGTAAATAAAATTCTTTGATGATTCATTTTCAATTGCTATTTCTGTTTTCAAATTGATAACTCTACATATTGAACCCCCCACCCCCCCAAAAAAAAACAAATATTGAAAGAAAACCAAAAAAAAACAAAAAAAAAACAAACATCTAATTTTAGAAAGTAAACAGGTAAATTTTAAAAAACAAAACAAAACGCTAGGCCAAACCTGAAGTGATACTCACTGAAAATGATACTCTAGTGAAAAGGGGATAGACTCCCTCACTGTCCGGCTGATACCAACAATAGGCCACTCCATCTAAACTTTATCGGTTTAGCTCAGTCGGTAGAGTGTCCGACTAGGAACCACAAAGTACCTTGTTCGATACCAGACCTCACAAAATCAGCGTATGAGTAGCACAGTGATCTGTGTGGTAAAGTAAGGAGCTGATGGTGCGGCACTCCACATCAGGGGTTGTAAGTAAAAAAAAATTTAAGAACAGACTGTCTCACTGACACAGTCTTGAATGGATCTATGGATAAAAAAAGGGTGACAACCCCTAATAACAACTTGACAACCGGTTCTTGGAAATAATGAAATCCCTAGTCTAGGGCTAGCAAAAAGGGGATAGACTTTTTTGCTGTCTGGCTGATACCGACAATAGGTCACTCCACCAACTTTATATATATATATATATATATATTAAATTTTTACTTGAAGGCACTTACAACGCATGTATCGCATAAAATTCGATACTTTTTCTTATAGAAAATGAACTTGACAAGTGTAATCCCAGTAAAGGATGGCTCGATGTGTAGAATACCGTACAGACTGTTTCGACTTTATTAAGTCTCATCAGCGGTATATACTAACGATTTCCCTCCGACAGAAATTGAAACCGGGACTTCAGCAGACGCAGTGAAACACGAGTGAAACACTTTTATCGCCTCGGCCACAGTACACAGCTGACCATCCTAGCGGAATTAAGCTTGTCAAGCGATACTACGCGCCTCTACCATAATAGGTAAGGGGGCGCTATTGAGAGAATAATAACAACAAACAGCCCGAATGCCCTTCGGCGAAGTGAATAAGATGTATATTGCATGGTTTTTTATATTTTTGGAGAAATGAAAATAAAGTGCTCAATTACTGGTGTAAGACCTCTATTTATTTATTCATTATAGTGTACAATACATTTAAGTTGCAATTGTTACCAATGGTTTCCAAGCAGCATGTTAGCCACTTTTCTTCAAGATAACGTGCCTAAAAGTGGCTAACATGTTTCTTGGAAATCATTGGTAATAATTGCATCTTAAATGTATTGTACACTATAATGAATAAATAATATATATATGTATCATCATCATCATCATGTCACGGATATACATGACAATCTCAAGCTAACCTTCTCTATCATTCAATATCCCCTGGAGGTCCTCTGTGCAGCATCCAGTATCCGTGAAGAGCTGTTCAATGTAGGTCCTTGCTGGGTGGCCAACATTAGCATGTCCATGTGTCCTTGCTTCTCCAGCAGTGTCCAGCATGTCTTGTCAGTCTTCCTCGAATAGTTTGTGAGATAGAGGGCAAGTGGCCATACAGCTGCTTCCTTGTGGAGTGTTGTTTCCATGACTTGTTCAAGATTGCACGCAGCATTCTTGTGCACCTTTCATCTAAATAAGCTAGAATATATATATATATATATATATATATATATATATATGTGTGTGTGTGTGTGTGTGTGTGTGTGTGTGAAGAGAAAAATGGAAGTGAATCCGACGGTATGTAATATAGTGAAAAATTTGAAAAAACACAGGTTCAAATAAAATGAGTGATATTTATTCAGCCAACGCTGCAGTGTTTCAATCTGTTTTGTAGATCTTCTTCAGGGGTGAAAAATTTTATTTTTCCTTATATCAACAAAAGCCCTGAAGAAGATCTACTCAACAGATTGAAACACTGCAGCGTTGGCTGAATAAATATCACTCATTTTATTTGAACCTGTGTTTTTTCAAATCTTTCACTATATTTATATATATATATATATATATATATATATATATATATAATATATATATATATATAATATATATATATATATATATATATATATATATATAAATATTTCTATATATATATATATATATATATATAGAGAGAGAGAGAGAGAGTGAGAGTGGTGGAAAGAAGAATACTGACTGTAGTTTAAAATCAGCATGCCAATTTTTGTCTAAATCAAATGAAAAATCAAACTCAACAGAAATTATGTCCAAAATTTTTTCCCCAGTTGTAAGAATTCTAACTGTAAATAAAATTCTGTGATGATTCATTCTCAATTGCTATTTCTGTTTTCAAATTGATAACTCTACATATTGAACCCCCCACCCCCAAAAAAAATATTGAAAGAAAAACAAAAAAAAAACAAACATCTAATTTTAGAAAGTAAACAAGTAAATTTAAATAAGAACCAAAACGCTAGGCCAAACCTGAAATGATACTCACTGAAAATAATACTCTAGTGAAAAGAGGATAGACTCCCTCACTGTCTGGCTGATACTGACAATAGGCCACTCCATCTAAGCTTTATCGGTTTAGCTCAGTCGGTAGAGTGTCTGACTAGGAACCACAAAGTACCTTGTTCGATACCAGACCTCACAAAATCAGCGTATGAGTAGCACAGTGATCTGTGTGGTAAAGTAAGGAGCTGATGGTAGGTGTAGCACTCCACATCAGACGCAAAAACAATGCTAGTGAAAAGGGGAGAGACTCTCATGCTGTCTGGCTGATACCAGCTTTAGGCCAACCCAAGGAATTTACTTATATATATATGAGGTTAAGTAAACAAACAAATGTGTTTATTTTTTTTATATGGCTTTAAGCCGACAATTTTTGGAAGATATGTGCTTAATTGAAGTCGTACCTAATTTTGAAAATTAATTAGTTAATAATTAATGAATTTTAGGTGGGCATATATGTTCAAATGTAAGGCTAAATGAATCAAGAAAATGACATTTTCTCGATTCGTTTAGCCTTACATTTGAATATATATGCCCGCCTAAAATTCATTAATTATTAACCAATTAATTTTCAAAATTAGGCACGACTTCAATTAAGCTTATATATATATATATATATATATATATATATCAGGGGTTGTAAGTAAAAGAGCACACTGTCTC
>CM042157.1:67943537-67968537 GCA_023376005.1 Doryteuthis pealeii
GGCCTAATGACACAAAATCGAAAAGGGGTGCCTTAAGGTAATATGGTCCGGTTAGTGGAACAAGCCAAACACCTCCTCAACTTAGTGGACTGTTCCTGGCAGTAGTGGCAACAAGTATTTTATCTGTTGTAGTTGGTTCATTAACACCGAAGTAGTAAATGCCTGGGGAGGCTATAACAGTGAACACTTTGACTTTTATTACATATTTTTGAAAAAAAAAGTGTTCTGTGAGAAGTTTTATAGAATCCGAGCCAAAAAAGAAGATGAAAGGTTGGAGCATTCACCTTAAACTTGATTCATTCAGGAAGTATCAAAGAAATTTCTTAGGAATTTGAAATCCTCAACTCATTTTTTTTTTTGATGTTCTCAAGTTTGGCTGCTTTTGGTTGGGCCAACTCTAATTTACGTTCTTGTCTAGACATATTTTTTCTTTTCATCTATTTTTTATTTGCCATTGTATCTTATCGGCTGAATTTCGATCAATTGATTTTTTTTTATTTTTCAGTTTTCAGATATTTTCTTGTCTTTCTACAAGACTCTCCATTTGTCTATATGTCTACCTTGCATGCCCTGCAGAGATATTAATGTTAATATTAATACTTAGAATAAAGGACCATATGACCTTTAGGCACCCCTTTTTGATTTTGATTCAGAAGGACATGTTTTTCATTTACTGTTGGGATTTTGTGATATAAGATGTGTACTAGATGGTCACTTCTACTTATAGACTCGCTGACTACTATGTGACCAGCCTTGTTGTCCAATCACTGGCAGTCCTCTGCTGCTGCTGTTGTATTTATACTGGCTGATTCTAATCTTAGCTCATTACTACTTGGATCTTCTTGGAAGACAGAACATAGTATTATATCGCGGGACTTATTCACTTACCAAAGGATACTATACCACAGGACTTATTCACTTACCAAAGGATACTATACCACAGGACTTATTGACTTACTTACTTATTTACTTTAAGTTCTTTTACAACTGGCCAAGGATGGCGGCCAGATACTTAACATTTACAATGTCAATATCAGGTTGTTTGTTCACAGATAATTTTTAGAGTTTTTTTTTAAAATTATGAAACTAACCCCTAATCCTAACCCCTAACCCTAACCCCTAACAAACAACCAGATATTGACGGTGTAAATGAAAAACATGTCCTTCTGAATCGAGATCAACAAGGGGTGCCTAAAGGTCATATGGTCCGAATAAATCTTAATTATTAACTACTAGAAGTGGTTACCCAGTATCACCTGGTTGGATGGGGGGGGGGGGTCAAAAATACCTGGTGTATTGATTTGTTTACTTTTTGAGATACACAAATTCTGGACATTTTTAAGTAGAATTTCAATGCTATTTCTATGTATATTTTAATTTTTAAATATCTTTGAATAAATCAAATCTTCATGCTTTTTGCACAAAAAGCAAGAACTGGTGATATTTAATGTGTATATATATATTTACTTTGTCATTAATTGTTTTATTTTCATAGTTTTATCTGGACATACATACATACATACATATATACATACATACACACAAACTGCCCTTTATATATGTAAAGATGTTACTATGAAAATCTTAGTTAGATTTGGCTCAAAACAGCCCATGTTATTAGTGTGACATTTACCACGCATCCGACTTATGCTGGTCAGACACAAGGTCCAATTATCATGGGGCCACCCACAAACCAAAGCTCATAGAATGGTAGGCACAAAAAATGCATGGATCCCCTTTGTATTCCCCATCAAGGGGTCGCCTCAGGTACTGGGCAATAAACTCTGCCCTGCCTCTTTAAATCAAGAGGGCCGGTGTTTCCTGGGGGGATTTTACTAACAGTGGCTTCAGCCACTAGGACACACAGCCCCAAGGGGCCCATGTTATTAGTACATTTAGAATCCTACAATGTGTCTTATATATAACTAAGAAATAAAGATTTACATAATATATGGTTTGGTTAATTTGCATACTGGTTTTAATAAAACCGGGTTTAATAGATAATTACTTGGTGTTATTGATTTCTAATATTATTGTTTTATTCTCCAACATATTAAAATCAATCTTATGAATGGTTTTATATAGAATATAATTAACATACAATTAAAATAAGTGTTGTAGGTGACTCACCTATGACCAGAATAATGGACTTACCCAAAGGGTATATTTAGCAGAGCAAAGCTGCTCAAGTGAGAAGTAGCAAATGCATGTCTTTGTGTATGCTGTACCAAGGAAACCCTCCTCATTTTGTACATTGAGATATGTTGAATATATATGTTCTTTACTTTTATCTCCGCGTTGAGTATTTATTTATTGACTCTTAAACAGGTCATAACAATAAGTGTAATTTTTTTATGTGTTCTTATTTAATTTCGTTAGTGTTTCTAATTTAATATATTTCATTACATTAAAACTTAGATACTTGCGGAGAGTGCATATTCTTGCTAGTATCTGTAATAATGTTTCTCCCAATATTTTGTTTATTTAAAAAAAATATTTTTTTGAAGTTGTGAGATGAAGCATTTTTATCATTCCATAAAACATCTAGCATTTCAACTAGTATGTTCTTCAGCCTTCCTCAATTGGATCTACTGCTCTTTCAGGAGGGCCTTGAATATTTCAATTGCATCCCCTGCAGAGAGATAAGATTCCTCCAAAAAATGGCATCTTGTGTATATAGTTATTTACTAAGCTTAGATGTGACACAAGCCAGAAATATGGGGCGCCCAATGAGAATTAAACTCACTAACAATGGTCGGTGAATCTAGCTTGCAAACCACTACACCCCACGAGGTGCCCTTAAACCTTCAGTCTGGCACCTCAGACTGCTAAGCCCTCCTGACAATTTGTGTATATATATTTGTGTGTGTGTGTGTGTGTGTGTATATATATATACATATATATATATATATATATATATACATATATATACATATATATATATATACATATATATATATACATATATATACATATATACATATATACATATACATATATATATATATATATATACATATATATATATATATATATATATATATATATACATATATATATATATATATATACATATACATATATATATACATATATATATATATACTATATATATATATATATATATACATATATAGTAAATGAAGAAAAACTCTAAACTTGCTTCATTACAATAATTTATTTCAACCGTATTAATACGGCATCTTCAGGTAATCACAAGAACATGACTCTTACTTGTTCTTGTGATTACCTGAAGATGCCGTATTAATACGGTTGAAATAAATTATTGTAATGAAGCAAGTTTAGAGTTTTTCTTCATTTACTAAATATCTTGCTCTGTCCTTTTACTCACTGGTATTAGGCACATTGAGCTCTCCTTATGGTCTACCTACATCAGCTTGGTTAAACCACACATGGAAAGACCCTAACTACGGAAAATATATATATATATATATATATATATATATATATCAACCCCTCCACACAAGTGAGATGTGTTACACAAGGCCAATTTCTTAAATGGAGTCTAACAGGTTTGAATTCAGAGTTTTCCTTCTCCTAGACTGGTTGCCTAACCAAGAGCCCAGTCTACCCAAGTATTTACCCATAACCGGACGGAGAATATCTGGATTCATACCTTTCCCAAGGTAATAGTTTACATAGTGCTGATATCCTTGGGAAAGGTATGCATCTAACTATATATTTACCAACCTCTCCACACAAGTAGGATGCATCACATGGTCAATTTCTAAAGTGAATTCAATGAGTTTGCATTCAGAATTTTCTTTCTCCTAGACTGGTTGCCTTGTCAAGGTTAAGGTGCCTGGTATTCCCTACTATTTAACCATAACTGGAGGGAGACTAGTTAGATGCATACCTTTCCCAAGGGTATTAGCACTATGTAAACTATTTCCTTTCATCATTAATAAATAAGATTTCTTCTATGTATTATTATTAATGATGTTGACTGTAGATTGAATCCTCATTGATAAACTTACACAATTGCTGAAGGTATTTTGATATAAGCAGTGACATAGTTTTGGTTAAAGACATACAGACACCAAATCTCTATTATAATAAGATGAGGATTATCATTATCATTATTATTATTATTTATTATTATTATATTTTATAGTATATATAGTATATAGTATATATATTATTACATATTATTATATTATTTATTTATTATTATATATAAGTAAAAGTAAGTGAAGTCGTCGGGGTGGCCTAAAATCGGTATCAGCCTATCAGTGAGGGAGTCTATCTCCTTTCCATTAGCGCTAGCCAAGGAGATTGTTTTTGCATCTGAGGTGGAGCACCACACCTACCATCAGCTCCTTACTTTACCGCACAGATCCCTGTGCTACTCATAAGGCTGCGTTGGCGAGGGCCAGTATCGAACAAGGAACCTTGTGGTTTCTAGCTGAACACTCCACCGACTGAGCTAGCCCGGCCCTCTCGGGTTATTATATATAAGATGAAGATATTAGCATAAAAAAAATTCATCAATTGAGGGAGTTCAGAGGAAAGCTACTAAATTGGTGAATAATTTAAAATCCCTTTCATATGAAGAAAGACTTAGGAACATTGACCTACCAAGTCTGGTTTTCCGACGTATGAGAGGGGATATGATTGAAGCCTACAAATACATGCGTGGTTTTTATTCAACGAACTCTGACCTACTAAACATTGCTCAAATATACCTATACAAGGGGACATAAATTAAAACTCCTTAAAAAATCTTGTAAAGCAAACGCAAGACAAAATTATTTTAGCTACAGAGTGGTGAATACATGGAATAAACTACCATCATCAATAGTGAATGCCCCATCTCTAAACTCCTTCAAAGCAAAGTTGGATAATCTGTGGAATGATATTAAATATTCTGTGGATTTAAAATGAATATTTATAAGGAACAGCTGACAGGTCTCAGACCTAATATACTAGCTGAAAAGATATTATTATTATTATTATATCAAATAGTAAAAATTCAGTTTTGGTGACTAAATTCAGTAGCAGGTGTCGTAGGAAGAAATCCAGCACTGGCCATATTCTTGCTCGTTCTTTCTTCTCCTAGAAACCAGATGGTCACCAAAAGACTCATTTAATCTTTTTTCAAATTAATTAGCTGTTGCCAGGCTGAAATAGCCCCCGCCACCCAGCGCCACCCATCGCCACCAACAACTGCTGACGATTGGTCCATCCCTTATTAACTGGTCTCTAAGTTCTTTTCAATGGTGCTGAAAAGTAATTCGTTCAGCACCTGTTGAGAGTAAATCACTTCCTGGTACCGACTTCCTCCTATGATATTACTTGTTTTATTTTATTTTTCTATTCATTGATGGCTACAGAACAGAACCATATTTTTTAAGATATGCACGCATGCCACTTGTGTATAAATTTATATACAAAATACAAAATATACCGTTGATCTTTCAGATTGGCCAACACTTAAATCAAGGATTCATCAATTCATTATATGACTTGTATATACCATATTACTCATAAATAAGTACACGCCAAACAATTTTTTATAAAAAGCTAAGGACCATATGACCTTTAGGCACCCCTTTTGCAATCTTGATTAATAAGGACATGTTTCTCATTTACACCGTCAAAATTTATTTGGACTATATGACCTTTAGGTACCCCTTTTGCGATCTCGTTTCATAAGGACTTTTTTTTTCATTTACACCGTCAAAATCCGGTTGTTAACAGACGATTTTTAGAGCTTTTTTTTTAATTATAAAACTAACCCCAACCCTAACCCCTAACCCTAACCCCTAAAATACAACCGGATTTTGACTGTGTAAATGAAAAACATGTCCTTATGAATCGAGATCGCAAAAGGGGTGCCTAAAGTCATTATGGTCCAAAGCTAATGTTCTTCTAAACTAAAAACCATTAACTACAAAAGTGTAAGTACATACATTTACCAACCCTTCCACACGAACAGGATGTGACACAAGGTCAATTTATTAAGCAGAGTTTAACAGGTTTTAATTCAGAGTTTTTATTCTCCTAGACTGGTTGCCTAACCAAGGTTAAAGAGCCCAGTCTTCCCTACTATTTAGCCATAGCTTGAGGGAGAATAGTCGCCTGGGTAGAGGGGGGGGATTTTTAAAGTTAGTCCTGCAGATCCATTATTACTTAATCGTGACTTGAATCCTCGTAGGATGCCCCATTTAAATCCCTATGTAAAAAAATAGACCTTGCATTGATCCAGCTATTCTAAAAAGAAATGTTATTGTCTACTATCTAAAATATTAAATAAAATAAAAATCCATGCTGTTATCGTTTAAATTTTATTTTTTAATTATCTTCACTAATATAAATCAAATGTCTATTATTTGCTCAAAAACCAAGCCCTGATGATATTTAATGTGTATATATATTTACTTTGTCGTTAATTGTTTTATTTTTCGGACAGTATCACCCATATATAAGTACACCCTAACATTTTTTTCATATAAGTTAATTTTCTTCTAAACCAAAGATAAGTAAAGTAAGTAAAGTTTAGGATGACCTAAAGTCAGTATCAGCCAGACAGTGAGGGAGTCTATCCCCTTTTCACTAGTGCTAGACCAAGGAGATTGTCTTGGCGTCTGAGGTGGAGCATGATACCTACCATCAGCACCTCACTTTACCACACAGATCCCTGTGCTACTCATACGCTGAGCTGACGAGGGCCGGTATTGAACCAGGAACCTTGTGGTTCCCAGGCGAACGCCCTACCAACTAAACTAAACTGGCCCATAACAAGATTTTATTATTCCTAGTGGAAGATTATACAATCAAAACGGATATTATTAGGTATTATTTATTACCAAACTCTGCAGCATTGAAACTGTGCAATCAAAATCTAAACTAAATAGCTGTTAAAAATAAGTACACTTTTAGCTCAGTGAGTAGAGCATCCAATAGAAACCACAAGGTTCTGGGTTCAATACCGGCCCTCGTCAACTCAGTGTATGAGTAGCACAGGGATCTAGTGTGGTAAAGTGAGGTGCTGATGGTAGGTATCGTGCTCCACCTCAGATTCTAAAACAATCTCCTTGGTCTAGCTCTAGAGAAAAGGGATAGACACCTTCGCTGTTTGGCTGATACCGATATTAGGCTACCCCTACGACTTTACTTATGTATATTTATGCGACTTTATTTTTTGTTGCAGAGTTTTAATGTTGTATAGTTTAAAAGTAATAATATTTGCTGGTGGTAGGTGTGGCGCTCCACCTCAGATGCAAAAACAATCTCTGGTCTAGCGCTAGTGAAAAGGGGATAGACTCCCTCGCTGATTGGCTGATAGCGACTTTAGGCCACCCCGACGACTTTACTTTTTTTTATTTATATAAAGTTCCACAAAAAATAAAATCCTGGTCTCTGTAGAATAAACATTATACTCACCTTCACAGGAAGGCTGTGACTAGCGTCCAGTCATCAGACAAAAAATACTGAGCATAACCGAATACACTCTGTTGGCCGTGAGTGGTGACCTGTGATGCTTAAGGATGGAATCCAGGTGGCTGAGCAGTCCATGATATGCAACAGTCCACTTTGGCCCTTAATTAGGTTAGGGGTGGTCAGAGAGGGCCCCTCTAATTGGCTAGTCATGTCAAGCCCCACCACCTATATGATTGTCCTAACCATACTGCCCTTAAGGCAACCGCCACTTTTGTATTATATATGTACTAGAAGGTGGTGGTTGAGGGACTTATTGTCATGGGTATGACGTTAAACTCTATCATGGTGAAATTCCGGGTCTGGGTAATGTGGACTAGCCCTTCATCACCATTACTCCAAGGTCCATTCTGACCCAGAGTGGTAGTACCTGTTAGGATCCCATCTATGGGTTAAATAGAAAAAAATGAGTTTGAAAAATGAAGTACCCATTAAGAATGAATAAAACAAAAAACATATTTGGCATCAAATGACCCAATGGATTTGAAATGCTGTTAAAACCAACCAACCAACATTTCATCTTCACGTGTCTTTCAATGACACAAGTACTAAACAGAATATACTACTTGTCAAAAAAAAAAAAAAAAAAAAAGAAATAATCTTTTGTTGGATTCCAAGCCACCTTGATATACCTGGAAATAACAGGGCAGATTCGGAAGCAAAAAAAAGCTATGAAAGACACAATAACAAAAACAAAAATACCATATACTGATTATATAAAACAGTTGTGAAAAATATTATTAAAAAATGGCAAAATCATTGGAATGCACTCATTATAACAAACTTCAAAACATTAAACCTACCATTGGAGAATGGAATTTAAAATACAACAAAAATAGAGGAGAACAGGTTGTGTTGACCCACCTCACATAGTCACGCCTACATCACCCATCATCATTTACAAGAGGGCACAGAATCCCCAATATGCACTACATATCAAGAGAGATTTACAGTGAAACATATACTGCTAGAGTGTGTAGACTTTGATCTAGTGCGAACAAAATACTACTAAGTAAGTAATTTGAAAAAAACTTTTACAAAAATAAGACCATCCAGGATTTTACATTTCCTAAAAGAAGTGGGATTGTATTAAAAAATATGAGTAATTGAACAATACTTAAAAATCTATACATATATACATTTGTTTTCTATCAAACTATTGCTACGAATCCAAAACTTAGTTGGCATTAAATGACCCACCGAGGTTGATATGCCGTAAAACAAAAACAAACCAAACCATTTTTCTTTCTTTTCTTCCCTTACAATTCTGTTACCTCACTTTCAGCCATCTCTCTTTTCTTTAATTCATCAGTAATAGCCGATGGCATGAGGCTGATCAGCTGAGCGGGTGGAGCAAAAAAAAGTCACTATTATTTTTTGTCAACATCCCCCCACCCCACCCCATCAATATGAAATTGTGGCCTGTTGCCTACTTGACTTTCGCTTGGTCGCACACCCTACCAACCCTTCCATCTCCCCAACATCATAAGTAACACTGAAGAAACCAATATTGACAAATGAGAAGAACTGGCATCTAAAAGAGGAAATTTCATGGAAGTTTATTAAATTAAGTGTTTGTATAAAAAAAAACCTTTGATCCTAAAAGAAAATCGAAAAGAAAAAGTCATTAAGAGTGATTATCAAGTTAGTTTCACACACACACACACACACACACACACACACACACACACATATATATATATATATATGTGTAAAATTAAAATGGAAGTGAATCCGACGGTATGTTGAAAAGAGAAATATATATATATATATATATATATATATATATATATATATATATATATATAAGTGTATTTAGGCAGCATTTTTCTTTTATACATGTTTCGTTGAATTGAACAGACAATTCCTGTCTGACATGTCTTTCATTGATCCGTTCTACCAGTTCCAATCTGACACCAGAAGGATGGCCGAAGATTAGAACGGATCAATGAAAGACTTGTCAGACAGGAATTGTCTGTTCAATTCAACGAAACATGTATATATATATATATATATATATATATATATATATTTGAGATATATTTTTGTATCTGTATCAGTTTTTTGGAAGTACATATACCAGGTTTGGGCATTGGTGTGAAGCATTAAAGTGCTATATTATGATAATGTAGTTACCATAATATATTAATCTGGGAATAAATATCAGAAAATTCGTTAGTTTTTTTTTAGTTTCTTTTATTTAGACGTAGTGGTAAATTTTCAGGATAGTGACATCCCTTCTTCAAGACCGTGGATAGTAGTAATCTTCTGGCTGCTTGTCGCTCCGTTTGAAGGATATGGAGGTGCTTGATGCTGATACTCACTAGAAGTATACGGAGACAGAAAATCAACAATATATATATATATATATATATATATGTGTGTGTGTGTGTGTGTGTGTGTGTGTGTGTGTGTGTGAAGAAAACATTGGAAGTGAATCCGACAGTATGTAATATTATGAAAAATTGAAAAAATACAAGTTCATAAAACGAGTAATATTTATTTCGCCTACGCCGCAGTGTTTCGATCTGTTCCAATAGATCTTCATCAGGGCTTTCGTTAGTTTGAGGAAATATAAATGTATCACAGAAATAAGGAATCTGCGAGACTCGTTTGCTTAATAGTGAGTCAGTCGATTTAAAATTGTTGAAATGAAACTCTAGTTAGAAACTCTAAATAGACTGACCAATCATTAAGCAAATAAAATAACTGATGCATTATAAAATCCATTCATTGCTAAATCAACACTGAAAATTTCATTAAAATCGGATAATTCTTGATTTTTGGTAATTTGTTTTCAAACGTGGGGGTCAGAATTGTATTTTAAAAAAAACAACACAAGGAATGAATGAATGAATGGTAATTTTAATGTTTTGTCATCCCGGACTCATGCCCTAATTTACGCTATATTAGGCACTGCCAAAGTTGCAGAAAAATCCGTGTTTTATTTATTTAATTTTTTAATTTTAAATTTACTTTCCGATTTTCGGTACTTATTTTCTACCAGGATAGCTCTCTTAATTTTTTTCTTCTATTCACACCTTCCATCTTTTGTCATTGTATGTTGTAATTAGTTTCAATTTTATATAACCCCCAAAATTAAGTGTGTGTGTTTGGGGGGGGGGAGTGTTAAAAGTGAGCTGAAAAAACAAAACAAAAAAAAACAAAGTTCTGAAATAAAATAACTGATGCATTATAAAATTCATTCATTGCTAAATCAAAATTTTTTCAACTTTTTTTTTGTATGGTAAAAACACGGATTTTTCGACAAATTGGGTATACCTACCCTTCATCTAACACAGTGATCCGCAATAGCCATGTCCTAAAATAACATCGATTTTCCCTAATTACCATTGTTTTGTTGTTTTGTCCCGGATGTAAACAAATGATCATTCGGTAATTCCAACTTAATTGACATCCCGTCCAAACCATTTTCTAAGAGCTGACGATATCGGGCGTTTTCGGGCAGTTCGGCATTTTGATCGTTGGGCGGTTTGGGGCACTGTGGTAGGTAATGGGTTAACTCCTTAGGTTCAGTACATAAAGTTTTTAGAGATTAATTGTTAGTTCTACATACTATATATATATATATATATATATATATATATGTGTGTGTGTGTGTGTTGTGTGTGTGTGTGTAGTTTTACCTAATATATATATATATATTCTTTCGAACATCTCGGAAATTCTCCGTATTTCAACCGATTTCATTTAAAACAATAAGGATTTACTTTGACGAAGGCCGTTATTTCTTTGTAAACTAAAAAATTTCTGTAGTTTTTTCTATTATTGTTATTGTTATTTTATTTTGCATTTAAAATGATAATAGATAGAATACATGTGTATATAGATAAACTCCTGGCTGAAACACGTGTCAGTAAAAATCAAATCAAATCCTTCCTATTTTATCCATTCAACATTTTCTTTCCTTTATTTTTCGTTTCAACATATATATATATATATATATATATATGTGTGTGTGTGTGTGTGTGTGTGTGTGTGTGTGGCAAACAAAGAACAGAAAGATCTGTTTTTCTCTGCACAAGATAATTATAAGCCCTTTTAGACTAAGCCCCTCTCCTCCTCAGTAAGAACATCCATCTCCACCTGGGGGTGAGGTTACTGACCTAAAATAAGAAAACAAATGGAAGACTAACTCCCTTGTTTTGTTTTGTATTCCTTTCTTTTCTTTACTTATTACACATCAAACCGGTTTGTTTCCCGACTTTTGTGATCACTTTGTGATTACTTCTACCAGAGTTACGTACTCTTGCACTAAAAAAAACTGGATCGAGTTATATTTAGGACTTCACAAATCAGGGACATTTTAATGTGAAAAATATGCGGACATAGTAGAAAATATATCTTAGGAACTAAAAAGTTTTTTTTTCTACAGTTTAGGACTCTCTAAAGGACATCGGGGATGTTTTACTGTTAAAAATATGCGGACGTAGTAGAAAACATATCCTATGAAATAAAATGAGTTTTTTTTACAGTTTAGGACTCCCTAAAAGACGTTTTTGTCTGATCGTTCAGGGATGTTTTACTGTTAAAAATATGCGGACGTAGTAGAGAACATATCCTATGAAATAAAATGAGTTTTTTTCTACAGTTTAGGACTCTCTAAAATACTTTTTTGTCTGATCGTTCAGGGATGTTTTACTGTGAAAAATATGCGGACGTAGTAGAGAACATATCCTATGAAATAAAAAGAGATTTTTCTACAGTTTAGGACTGTCTAAAATACCTTTTTGTCTGATCGACCAGGGACGTTTTACCGTGAAAAAAATGCGGACGTAGTAGAAAAGATATCCTATGAAATAAAATGAGCTTTTTCTACAGTTTAAGGCTCTCTAAAAGACTTTTTTGTCTGATCATTCAGAGACGTTTGCCTCTGAAAATATGCGGACGTAGTAGAAAGGATATCCTATGAAAGTATAGTCTGAAGATTGTATAGGCGAGAAACTATCAGTAACCAGATATTGACTCCATGTCCACACTACCGTAACTTAAATACTATTGCTCTATCAATGATAGTGAACACTGTCTACCTATAAATATAGCACACATATTATCAACACACTATATATATATATATATATATATATATATATATTATGATAATTTAGTTATAACAACATTTCATATGTTTCCTTAAGAGCTATTGCCAAATAGTTCAATATCTAAAAAGTATGATACTCTTGATTTAACTTGATTTATAATATTTTTTCTGTGTAGCATGTCCTTCTTCTTCCCTCTCTTTCTTTATAATAAAAACGTAATGTCCGATTATTTAGATGAGGTGACGACACTCATAATAAGAAATAAGAATTCAGTTTATAAGCAATACCAGATAATCAGGATATATATTTTTGCATTTCTTATTGGATGATTTTTAACGGTCTCATTTTTAACCAGAGGGTGTTGCAAGATAATAACGGCCGGAAGATTAAGGAACAAGCGCATTGATATATAGATATGGCTTTATAGTGTTAAACCATAAAGGCCTGTTAGGTGGCGGAAGTGGTTGCAATTTTCCCTTTCAGTGCCAATAGTCGCTGGTCAAATTCAAGTAAAACAAATGCTTATTTTTAATGCAGACAGAAATTCCCCACACTATTTGGAGGATGCTATGGGGATTAAAATAAAGTTATAATAAAATATTTTTTTAAAAATATTAATCTCCCATGAGCCCTCAGACAGGAAAAACACTCAGAGCATGCGCAGAAAAAAGGGCCGACTTCCTATCACCAAGAAAATCCCTCTGCCATTCAAACACAGGCCTTAAGTGGGATCGGGCACTATTACTGGACGGGAAGGAATTTCCCCTCCATGGGGTAGCTATGACCCACGAATAAACCTAAAACTACCTTTTGTTATTGGCTTTTCCTTTTCCTTCCCCCCCTTTAATTCCCTTTCAACTCGACAACCACAAGAAGGAAGAATTAGTTATTTCCTATAAGTCTAACATAATCAAAGGGGAACCACTCTTAACTGATAAATTATTTATTTATTTATTTATTGATCTACTAGGAAAAAGAAGACAGGGTTAGGGTTAGGGTTTAGGGTTAGTTTAATGGGAAAATAAATAAATAATTTATCAGTCAAGAGTGGTTCCCTTTGATCATGTTAGACTTATAGGAAATAACCGAAGAATTACCATATGTAATGGGGTTTAAAAAAAGAAATTAGCGGCAACTAAACGAACACGCAACAATGACTTTAACCAATATAAAATCACTAGAAGCGGCTACCCAGCGTCGCTTAGGTAGCGGGGGGGGGTAAAAATGAGTATTGCAGATCCATTATTGTTGAATCACGAGTTGGATCCTCACTGGACGCCCCATTAAAATCCCTATGTAAAAAAGAATTTGCGTTGATCCAGACACTCTGAAAAGAAAAATTAATGTCTTCTATTTAGAATACGAAATGCAAAAATATATATATATATAATAAAAAAAACATGCTGTAATCATTCAAATCTTATTTTTCAATTATCTTCACGAATATAAATCAAATCTTCATTATTTTTGTTTAAAAACCAAGCTCTGGTGATATTTAATGTGTACATATATTTACTTTGTCATTAATTGTTTTATTTTCAGAGTTTCTTCCGGACATACATACACAACTGCCCTTAATATATGTACAAGAAGTGGCTACCCGGCGTTGCCTGGGTAGAGGGGGGACTTTTCTAAAGTTAGTCTCACAGATCCATTATTACTGAATTGTGAGTTGGATCCCCGCTGGATGCCCCATTAAAGTCCCTACGTAAAAAAGACCTTGCGTTGATCCAGTCACTCTGAAAATAGAAATTTATGTCTACAATATCAAATGGAAAAATACCATGTTGTTATCATTTAAATTTTATTTTTTAGATATCTTCATGAATTTAAATCAAATCTTCATTATTTTTGCTCAAAAACCTAGCCCTGGTGATATTTAATGTGTATATATATTTACAATGTCGTTGTTTTATTTTCGAAGTTTCCTTTTCGAAGTGACATACAGATTCACACAACTGCCCTTTATATATGTATAGATAGATAGATAGATAGATAGATAGATTAAAATCCCACAATACTAACATACAATCTTACTATCTTCTCTATTCTCCAGTCCAAATTGGGCTTGTCCCAAATTAAGCCATGCTCATTTGTTGTACTAGACGTCTGCTAAAGAAAACCCCACATTCTATAATTTTACCTTTTTTCACTGTACTTTTCATCAAATCACTGTGGTTTCTTCTAAATATGGATTGACTATCATTTTCTTTCACTTTTTTTTTATGTCTTTCTCTCGGTCCATTCTTCTTGTTCATTTCTTTCTCAAAACAAATTACTATTCAAGGACTCACCCCTTTTTTTCACCCCTGATTTCCTGTCTTTTGCTTTTTACAACCTTCTGCTGAACATCTCTGCACTTACACCCAACCAATCCTGGCATCTGGACACCTCTAATTTTTATCACCCTCTTATGATGATTGAAGATGTAGGCAAGGGGTTAACTGACAGCCAGCCATTCATAAATCACAATCATTACAGGTCACCAGTCTCCCCCCCCACACACCATTGAACACATGCGCACACACAAAGGGCGCGAAGGGCACACAATTACAAACGCACACACACACAATTACACATCATTTGCATCTATTCCCTTTATAATGCAGGACAAAGAAAAGGAGAGACTTTTTGCCTGTAATTTTACGAGAAATTACGTGAAATTGCCCTTTGTGTTCAATGATTTGTTTTACAAATTATCTGACTATTTTTTTTTCTTCTGAGAGTTGAATTGTTTATCATTTTTAATTTTAATTAGTGTTTCTTTCATCTTAATTTCAGTTACCTTTCATTGTAACTAGAAGCGGCTACCCGGTATCGCCTGGGTAGAGAGTGATAAAAAAACGTTAGTTTCGCAGATCCATTATTATTGAATCGCGAGTTGGATCCTCGCAGGATGACCCATTAAAACCCCCACGTAAAAAATGACCTTGCGTCGTTCCAGCCACTCTGAAAAAAAATAATAAAAATCAATGTCTACTATTTAAAATATTAAATGCAAAAAAAAAATTCCATACTGTAATAATTTTCTTTTTTAGTTATCTTCACGAGTATAAATCAAATCTTCATTATTTTTTGCTCAAAAAGCAAGATCTGGTGATAGTGTATATATATATATATATATATATATATATATATATATATATATATATATATATATGAAGATAGGAGGGATGGAATAAATCCGACATAATGTAGTAAGAATAAAGAAAAAGTGGACAAAAAGAAATAACTCAAACAAGTAGATTTAGGAGATATATTTCGTTCCGCGTTAAGCGGGACTTCATCAGTAGTTTATTAAAGCATAGTACATACATTTGTATTCATAGAAGAGAAAGTGAGTGGGTGGGTGAGAGTTTGGTGATGAATTTAGTTTGTGAGGATTTGGTTGGCCAGAGGACATCTATCATGAAAAGTGGAGGGGGGAAGGATCAAAGATTGGAATTTGTTCGGGGTGATAAGATGGGGAGGTGGCTGGGTTCTTGTTGGGGAGTGGGCTGTGGTAGGAAGAAATTTGGTTAAAATTCTTAGTTGATTGGAAGAAAATTAGTAAAAATTAGTAAAAATTTACGCGCCTCAATTCACAAACTACCCATTTTTGTTAATTCGTTAATCTTTTTGCTTTCTCTGTTGTGTTTGTTTTGTTTTTTTTTTGTTTTTTTCTTTTGTTGTTTTTTTTGTTGTTTTTTTTGGTTATTCTTTAACTCTTAAAGTCCTATACCACCTCATTCCACCCAACCGGAAGTCACATTCATTTTCCTAATCCACCCCAAACGATAGCCTTTGTTTAAATGTAATATTAAACAGATTTAGAAGTATTTGATTTAAGGGAAATAACAGGTAACTTTAAATGAAAATGCCATTTTAAGCCAATTTTTTAATATATCCTTATAGGAATGCTCTGGACTTAGAAAATTCTCAACAGGATGTTAAGAGTTAATTTCTTTTGGGTTTTTTTTTTTTGTTTCTTTGTTTTCATTCTTCGCCCGAATTTGTAAATACAGCTCCTCCGCCTCCACTTTCCTCGCAGGCAAAGAATCCAAAATTAAAAAAGGAAAAAAAAAAAAAGGAAAAAAGAAAAGAATAAAAATTAATGACCTCATTCAATTAATCATTAACCCTAGGCAACCGTTGAAGTGAGCCAACAAACAACGGGACAAGTCTTCTTCTTCTTCTTCTTCTTCTTCTTCTTCTTCTTCTTCTTCTTCTTCTACCCTCCGTCCAAATGGGTCAATGGGTGGATGGGTAAGGGAGAAAAAAAAAAGGTAATGTTGGCCTTTTTACACACCCACGCATGCATTTCCCGACCCGAGGAGGGCAAATGAATACTTCCACGTGACCGTTCCCATCTTGAAACCTTTGTAAGGAGAACTGAATTTTGTAAGGTGTATTTGTTTGAACATTGTATTGATTTCTTACTTATTGATAAAGAGAGAGAGAGAGAGAGAGAGAGAGAGAGAGAGAGAGAGAGAGAGAGAGAGAGAGAGAGAGAGAGAGAGAGAGAGAGAGAGAGAATTGGCCAGTGTAAGTTTATTGCGGAGTTTCTATTACCACATATTACCTGTTGGCCAATTCATGAATACACGCACGCACGCACACACGCATGCAACACATACAGGCTTTAGATTACCACACATTATGTGTAAATTACCTCATAAACACACACACACACGCGGGTGCGCGGCGGGGAGGGGGACACACATACTCTTTTTTTTTCTCTCTTTATTTTCCTGTTTCATATTTCTTTGTTTCTTTCTTTCACTACTTCTTTCTTTCTTTTTTTCTTCTTTTTTTTGTTTCTTTTTTTTGTTTTTTTTTTATTTCGTTCACTGATCCATCTTTCGTTGATTTTTCTCTTGTTCTTTACTTCTTTCTTTCACAGAAATGCCTTTCGTTCTTTTATTTCTTTCTTCACTCCATCATCATTTTTCTTCTTCTTCTTCTTCTTCTTCTTCTTCTTCTTCTTCTTCTTCTTCTTCTTCTTCTTCTTCTTCTTCTTCTTCTTCTTCTTCTTCTCCTCTCTCTCTCTCACTCACTCACTCACTCACACACATACACACACACACATACACTCATTACCTGTAAATTACCTCATGAATACACACACACACACACACACACACAGATATTCACGCATATACACATTAAATGTAAATTACCTCATGAACACACACACACACTCACAGATATTCACACATGCACACTGGACTGGTAGACTAGACTTTTTAAACTTGGTATGGCAACCAGTCTAGAAGAAGGAAAACTCTGAATTTAAACCTGTTAAACTCCGCTTAAGAAATTGACCCTGTGTCGTATCCTGCTAATGAGGAGGGGTTGGTAAATAAAGCTGCCTGCTATTATAGTGATGCCAGCAGTTTAGTGAACAAAATTTTTGTTGACAAAATGACAGTCTATACAAACTCGTAAGTGAGATTTTTCTATGGAAACCAGCACACAGGCATGCCAGTGTGGACCGTTGAGCAAAGACATACATTGACCAACTCTGCGCAGATACTGGATGCTGTGCAGAGGACTTCCTGAGAGTAATGAATGATAGGGTAAGGTTGGCAAGAGAATGTCATGGATATCCATGATTAAAATCCTAATTACCTGTAATTAGAAATTAACTAAGTGGCCATTTTTTTGTTTTTCATTTGGTCAAAGGAAAATGTTTACTCCAGTTTAAATAAATTATTTGGATAGTCCGGGAAAACTTTAAATTAGCGAAATAATATTATCATGTGATTTTTCCAACAATCTAATCTAGGTTTTTTCTAGAATATATATATATATATATATATATATATATATATATATATATATATATATATATATATATCATTTTTTTCTACTCTAGTCATTTTCCTTATTTCGGGATCCAGCTGTTATAGGAAAAATTAAGATAAAGATCGTGAAAAAGAAATATTGCGTGATTTTTAACAATACTTGCCACACACACACACACACACACACACACATGATCTATATATATAAAAGGAAGTTTGGTATGTACGTGTTGACGTATAACTCCAAAACAGGGAGGTCACACAGATTCAAAATCTTTCATACACATTAATACCTTTCTAACTAAGAAACACACAAAATTTGGTTATTGATTTTTACTGATTAAGGATATAATTAATTAATCAAACCAAAATCAGCCAATTTGCAGAACTGTTCCTATACCAGCTCCTGCTACTAATAAAATATTGTCCGCTGCCTGCTTCCTATTATAGCGATACCAGCAGTTTAGTGAACAACATTTTAGTTGACAAAATGGCAGTCTAGGCCGTTCAGCTCGGAATATCTCGCCTATTTATGATCAATTCTTTAAAATATCTATATGGTTAGAAAGAAAAGAAAATAATCGTTCTAAATATGTAATTTGAATGGACCGGGTACTTTTGCTAGTATATATATATATATATATATATATATATATATATATATATAGTATTACAGTGTGTATTGAATTAATCTACTCGTTGAGTATTGAGCACTATTTGTTATAACACTGACTTATCCGGTTTATACTTGTATCAACCATTAATATTGAGATTAACTCAATATTTTTCTCCCGGTAAGTCATTCCCTTTATCGTATATATATAAGCAAATGTTAATTTTTATAAAAAAAAACTGTTTAAACCCAGGCAATGCTTGATAACCCTACTCATTGCAGAATAGTTTTTATATTATTATTTATCTATTTTTACTAGAAAGGTATTTTCACCTGCCCCCGTTCCTAGATATTAGCAGACACTCACTTGCCATCCAATGCACACTGACACAGAAAATGACATCTCTCGGATGAATCACTAATGACAAGTTTCTATGTAAAAAGAATCTGCCTCATATTTATTGATCAAAAGGGAAAGGCACTTTATGAAATCCTGAATGTATTTATAAACGCTACAATTAATCATGAGCCTCGTTTTCACTTTCTTTTCTTCTCTTAAAAAAGTTCTACTTGGTGGTATTGTGGCAGCCATGATCTCTTCTTACTCAAAACGTTGACTGTTTTCTTTTCACTAAAGAGTTCCTTGGTTTTAACACTTGAGAGCTCTTATGTATCATGAGTGTCGGCCTCTTTAATGTTATTTTACTTTGCATGACATAATTTCATCAAACAGAACTTTCTTTTTTACTACTCTTATATCTTCCGCCCTGTTGGCTGAGGCGTTAGAATCCACCGACTGCACCTCTGCAGAGGGGTAAGACTCCCCCAATGGGGCCACCTATTGGCCGTGGGTGGCGACCCGTGATGCTTAAGGATAGAACCCAGTTGGTTGAGCAGTCCATGACTTGCAATACTCCACTTTAGCCCTTTCTTGTGCTAGACGGGCAGTCGGAGTGGCACCTCTGATCAATCAGCTGGTCATGTCAAGCCCTAGTACCTTATGATTTTTCCAACCCTATTGCCCTTATGGCAACCCCCAACCCTTTTTATCATATGGGTGCTAGAAGGCGGTAACTGAGGGTCTACATGTCCTGGGAATTACGTTAATCTCTATCTGATTGTGAGGTCCAGTTCTGGAGGTTTGGGGAATGTGGAGAACCCGTTCATCACCATTGCACCCTGGTCCACTCTGACCCGGAGTGGTAGTACCTGTTAGGGTCCCATCTTGGGTTAAATAGAAAAACATGAGTTTGTAAACAAAATTGATTAAAAATTGATTTATTTCAAAACTTAATCGGCATTAAATGACCCACTGAGGTTGATATACCGTAAAATAAACCAAACCAAACCAAACCCCATATCTTATACTAGAAGCGGCTACCCAGCATTGCCTGGGTAGAGAAGAGAGATTTTAAAAAGTTAGTCTTGCAGATCCATTGATTGATTTGATCTTCTATAATTGATTTCTTTATACTTTAATCCCGAACGCCATGGATGCGCGTGGTGTAATGGTTAGAGTCGTAGGAAATCGACTCGTCGACCCGAGTTCAAACCCTAGACAAAGCTATCTACATTTCACATAGCGCTAAGACCCTTAGGAAAGGTATGCACCCAACTACTCTCCCTCCAGCTATGGGTAAATAGTAGAGCAGACTAGGCTCTTTAAACTTGATTAGGCAACCAGTCTAGGAGAAGGGAAACTCTGAATTCAAACCTGTTAAACTCCGCTTGGTGTGGTCTGTAGGGATTAATAAAAGTAAAAAAATAAATAAATAAAACAAAATAAAATAAAATAAAATGAAATAAAATAAATAAATAAATAAAAGACACAAATACCAATCTCCCAGAGGGCTTCGGGCCGGAAGATCCCTCTGAGCATGTGCAAAAAAAAAAAAAAAATTCTTGGCGCCAAAAGGGTGAAAAACTAAATTAACAGGCAATTAAAATGTCTTTTTTTTAAAACAAATCATAAATTTTCTCCAGAAAACACTTTATTGTCGCCTACTGTTATGAAGTCACCGAATTTATTGTTTGACTAGTGATTCAGGAAGCGAGTGTCTTCCTATGTAAAGAGTTACCCATACTAAGGGTGTTAATACGGAAAAAGGATTTAAATAGTATCGGGGGGGGGGGCTGATAAAATGTCTTCGCGGGCCGGATCCGGCTCACGGGCCATAGTTTGGTGATCCCTGTTCTAAACCAAAGATGTCATGATTCCAAACTGATTGCAACCATTAACATCAATATTCTGAACGTTTTTAAAGGCTATAAGAATTATGTGGTGATTCACGCCACGAGTGTAGACAGACAGGAAATTAAAAGGAGAAAAACACGAACACGACATAGAATTAAAAAACGACTTGTATTATCATACATAAAGAAATAACAATTAATTACTTGCAAACTAAGGTTGTGTCTGCAGGAATGATTTTATAAATAACACAGTACACTTAACTGAGTTCCTGAGGTAGGGTGAATTATCGGAGTCCCTTGCTATGGCTTCTGTTCGCTCGGATGAATATAAGAGACGCCTTGTTGCACGTCTGTCTTCGGGGAGACACGATCAGAAAAGGAAGAATTTTGTCTCTTTGGTTTTACCGCTAAAGAATGCCGGCCTGTGATTAACTGGTTGATAGCGAGGTTCGTAGAACAAGGACGATATTTTATAATTAGTAGGTGTTAGAAACCAACACTAAGGTCTTATAACTGTCACTTGTGGGGATTAAAATAAAATTCAAATAAAATTCAAATAAACAAATAACAAACTCCCATGAGCCTTTACCGGAAGAACCCTCTGAGCATGTGCGGGAAAAAGATCTACTTCCGACCCCCAAGATAATATCTCAGCCATTCTGACTTAGGCCTTAACTGCGTCTAGACACTACTACTGGCAAGGAAAATATTTCCTTGCCACATGGTGGCTATGACCCATGAATAAAGCCTAAATCATAAAACTACCTTTTGTCTTTGTCTCTTCCTTTTTCTTTTCTTGAATTCCTTTTTCAGCGCGACCATTAAATAAGATGGGGTTAAAAGCAAACCCTAGGAACGCGCAACAGGAATAACAAGCTACCTTTTTAACCTAAAAGATTAAACCTCTTGCCACACCACGCACTGAGTTGATATCTGCTACATCTACATCCCGCCCCCCAAAAGAAGGGGGTTATTTGTGAGAAACGCCAACATCTGCTTAAGACATTGTGGGGCAAAACCAAATTGAAAGCGTTATTTTCGGAGTAATCCTCTTACAGTCGCCCCCATAAATAAGAACGTCACCAATGATTTTATTTTTGGTTACAAACTTTTAATGTTTGCAGTCTATCTATCTATCTATCTATCTCAGTCTATTTGGGTCTTCTATCCACAGTCTCGCCCATGAATAAGTACATCATTAAAAAATTTCATTTTTGGTCACAAAATTTCATTGCTTGCAGTCTATCTATCTATCTATCTATCTATCTATCTCAGTCTATTTAGGTCTATCTCCAGTCTCGCCCATAAATAAGTACATAATTAGAAATTTCATTTTTGGTTTCAAAGTTCCAGTGCTAGCAATCTATCTATCTATCTATCTATCTATCTATCTACAGGGTTTCTATGATATAGAGTTTGGTAATGAATACCACCAAATAATATACGTTTTAATGGTATAATGTCCTGCTAGAAATAATAAAATCCTGGTATCTTTAGTTTAAAAAATATTAACTTTATATTTAAAAGACATTGTTCATGATGTACTTATTTATAGGCGATATATATATATATATATATATATATATATATATATATATATATATATATATATGAGTATAATTCATTTCCTTTCTTTAACTTATATATATATATATATATATATATATATATATATATATATATATATATAGTGTTTTGTAATTTTTGATACACCTAGTATTCTGAAAAAAATACGTTCCATTAATTCTTCATTTCTATCTTGGTGAATACAGCTTTAAACTTAGTACTTTTTTGACACGACTTGTATTGTGAAAAAAAATGAATGGAACTTTTTTTTTCCGAATACAAGGTGTGTCAAAAAGTACCAAATTTAAAGCTGTATTTACCAGGATAGAAATGATGAATGGATGCAACATCATTATATATATATATATATATATATATATATATATATATATATATATATATATAAGAGGAAAATCTGAAATAGAATGAGATAGATAGATAGATAGAGATGTGTACAAAACTAAGATATGTATACATATATAGGGAAAGATAGGGAAAGATTAATAGACAGATATATAATGTACAAAGATAGATAGATTAATAGATGTAAAAACTGAAATATATATATATATATATTATATATATATATATATTATATATATAAGTATATCAATAATCAATTTGCATATAAAAAATAATACAGCATATATATATATATATATATATATATATATATATATATATATATATATATAGAGAGAGAGAGAGAGAGAGAGAGATAGACTGCAAGTATTGGAACAAAAAAAGTAATTTTTATAATCAAAGTACAAAATGGGAGAATCTTTCTATCCATAAAAGAGGAAATAAAGAGAAGAAAATAATGCATCTGTCTTCTGACCTTCACCACCGGATACACCATTCTCTGTAAAACTTTAACTTTACTGCGTTGGCAGGAAATGTTCAGACAGTTTCTTAGTTTAAAAAAAATAAAAAGCACAAATCCATTTCTTTGTTCGTAACTTGGCCCAAGTTAAATGTTGTTTCTTTTGGGATGATATTTTGCATAATAATACAAAACGTTTATTTGCAAATAAAAAAATGTATTAACTGATTAATATATATATATATATATATATATATATATATATATATATATATATATATATATACGAGGGTGAGTCAAAAAGTTATGCCATTTTGTTTAGGACAGGTATAATTAACCACACATAGGAACATCTATCATACATCAAAATTAAACTGGCCCTCTGTGGATCCCATTCCTACTTCTCCACATAGTCACTGTTTCTCTCAATAGCAAGGTTCCACCTTCGAATAAGGGCAAGTATCCTTGCCCCGTAAATTCTGTTGACTGTTCTTTGAGCCACTTTTCACTACAGATTTCACTTCCTCATCACTGGAATAATGTTTGCCTCTCAAACCTTCTTTCAAGGTGCCGAAGATATGATGGACTGAAGGCACTAAATCTGGTGAGTATGTAGGATATGGTAAAGTTGTCCACCCAAATGAGGCAATTTTCTTCCTTGTCCTGATACTTATGTGTGGCCGAGCATTGTCAAGCAGAAGGAGGACATTGTCAATTGGCAAGTTGGGTCTTACTCGTTGGATTCTTGCTCCGAGCCTCGTCAGGTTCTCAATGTCGGCATTAGTTTTATTAAAAAAAAAACTTCACATGAAATAGAGAAAATGGCATTACTTTTTGATCCACCCTAACAGTATTACTAGCAAAAAATCCTCCTTCCAGGCACAAGTATCTAAGTTTCAATACAATTGAATATTATATTGAGTTAGAAAGACTAATGAAATTAAATACGAACACAAAAAAGATTACACTTATCTTTACTTTATTCTAATTGATTTCAATATAAAATTTGGGAATTTCTTGTCCGACTCGGGAACCTTCTTGAACTTAGGAACGTTCTTGTCAAACTCAGGAGTCTTCATGTCGTAATCAGGAACTTCCATGGAACTTCGAACCATAGTTCCTGGGTTCAACAATAAGGTTCCCAAGTTCGAGAAGGTTCCCGAGTCTGAAATACCTGAAGAAGGCCAAAGAGTATATCAGTTGAAAAATATTATGTTGATAACAATAAAGATGAGAACAATAGTCCGAATAATCCAAATAATCCAAATTATCAAGTTTCATCTAAAAAAAATTCAGAGAAATAAGTGTAGATAACAATAAAGATGAGGACAATAGTTTGAATAATCCAAATGATACTAATTATCAAGCCTCATCTCAAAAATTCAGAGAAATAGTGTAGATAATAATAAAGATGAGGACAATAGTCCGAATAATCCAAATAATACTAATTATCAAGTTTCATCTAAAAAATTCTGAGAAATAGTGTAGATAACAA
>CM042157.1:67971037-68012085 GCA_023376005.1 Doryteuthis pealeii
TTATTAATGCCTGTAATCCTTCATGGCTAAAAGAATAAGAATAGAAATTTCACGTACCAATTCCACACACATCTTCAGATTAAAAGAGAAATTAAAAATAGTTTGCAACAATAACAAATGGATAAACATCTGCAGGAATGATATCATTCTCAACATTTCTGATATAAGATTAACCTCAGTCGAATTGGTAGCCCTCCAATTTGGCCATAAATTTACCAAAGGCATTAATAAACTCTACACACACACACACACACACACACACACACATATAAATACATACATATATATATTATATATATATATATATATATATATATATATATCAATATAAATGTTAACATTTCCTCTCGGCCTATTCACGTTCTACATGCGTCATCTTATTCATTTTCCGTTTTTTCACATGCAATGATCATGTGATCAGCTTTCATATATATAATATATTATATAAACGCACATATAAAAAATAACGGTAAATAACATTATATTCACACATTCACCATACACTTAACATTTTTCATTTTTCTCCCTTACAAAATTTATTTTGCATTGTCCTGATGATGGTTTATTATAAACCGAAATACTTCAGTATAGACATATAAAATATTTCCTTTGATCGTAACATCTTGTGTCTGTTATATTTTTGAAAACATTTTCTTCACATATTGTCGGATTAATTTCCTCATCATATTTCCATACACACACACACACACACACACACACACACACACACATATATATATATATATATATATGACGTGACGTGCAAGATTCCCACTTTTACCAACGTCTGGTGTTTTTCCACGGAAACTTACCCGCCTATGTGCTGATTTGAAAGCCTTATTCTACAGGTGCTTGTCAATAATCTATTCTGCCACATAGATTATGCAATATAGGATAGTCTAAAGCTAAAATGTAAAAAGTGCTCAATACCTAAGTAGAACAAATAATCAAGTTAAACCTAATGTGTCAGATATACCTACTAATAGTTTCGCTTATTAGCTCATCAGGGCAAGAATCTTGTCTTGATTCTTGCCCTGATGAGCTACTTGATACCATTAACAGTGGGTAAATTATTTGTATTACACAGGAATACTTGATACCATATAATGGTGGGCAAATTATTTGTATTACACAGGAATACTTGATACCATATAATGGTGGGCAAATTATTTGTGTATATAGGAATACTTGATACCATATAACAGTGGTCAAATTATTTGTATTACACAGGAATACTTGATACCATATAATGGTGGGCAAATTATTTGTGTTAGATAGGAATACTTGATACCATATAACAGTGGTCAAATTATTTGTATTACACAGGAATACTTGATACCATATAATGGTGGGCAAATTATTTGTGTTACACAGGAATACTTGATACCATATAATGGTGGCAAATTATTTGTGTTAGATAGGAATACTTGATACCATATAACGGTGGTCAAATTATTTGTATTACACAGGAATACTTGATACCATATAATGGTGGGCAAATTATTTGTGTTAGATAGGAAATACTTGATACTGTGTAACAGTGGGCCAATTATTTGTATTACACAGGAATACAATAATTGCCTCAAAAGTGTGGATGAGCAATGGCCACTGGGTGTGTGAAATGAATTTCTTAGTTTCAATAATAAGGGGCCAAGATGGCTGCTATCTGGAAATGTTCCCACAATGCAAGTGAAAATCCACACAATAAATCTGATTCATTCCTGTAGTCAAGAACAAACAGAAAAAAAAAAGATATTTCATCCCATAAAATAATATGACTTCTCATCCGTTTTCTTTCATACAGCGGAAAAAAGAACCTGTTAACCTTCCACCCCCCCCCCTAACGTAATTATGAGAATTTTTTTCCTCTTTTGTTTAAATGTTTTTTGTTTTGTTTTCCCAGGATTTTCCTGTCAAGACTTGATTTTCAGCTCTACGCATTTCTATTGTATGAAAATTATGAATATAATGGTCCTGTTCAGTCGGTGATGTTGGCATTATTTCCTCACCACAGACAAATACTTCCTTTATGATTACAATTGCATTTTTATAGTAACAGAAAAATAGTATCAATGCATTTACACAAGACATAATAGCTCTATTCTTTGAGGAATGCTCAATTGAAACCATGTTGGGCATGAATTCTTAGTATTATATGATATCAAGTGTTTCTATCTAACCGTGGGCAAATTATTTGTATCAGATAGGAATACTTGATACCATATAAGTGTGGGCAAATTATTTGTATTACAGAGGAGTACTTGATACCATATAACAGTGGACACATTATTTGTGTTAGATAGGAATACTTGATGCCATATAACTGTGTGCAAATTATTTGTATTACACAGGAATAATTGATACCATATAACTGTGTGCAAATTATTTGTGTTAGATAGGAATACTTGATACCATATAAGTGTGACCAAATTATTTGTATTACACAGGAATACTTGGTACCATATAATTGTGGTCAAATTATTTGTATTACACAGTAATACTTGATACTATATAAGTGTGACAAATTATTTGTATTACACAGGAATACTTGGTACCATATAATTGTGGTCAAATTATTTGTATTACACAGTGTGGTACTAGTGGTCAAATTATTTGTGTTAGATAGGAATACTAGATACCATATAATTGTGGTCAAATTATTTGTGTTAGATAGGAATACTTGATACCATATAAGTGTGGCCAAATTATTTGTATTACACAGTAATACTTGATACCATATAACTGTGTGAAAATTATTTGTATTACACAGTAATATTTGATACCATATAACAGTGGACAAATTATTTGTGTTAGATAGGAATACTTGATATCATATAATTGTATGCAAATTATTTGTATTACATAGGAATGCTTGATACCATATAACTGTGTGCTAAGCCCCAGGGAATTTTATGTTTCATTTTCAAGATTCTGTTTTTTGCATATACCATTTTGTTGTATGGTCAAAATTGAATTTTTGCACAATTCCCAGTGGATCCCCTTTCCAACCCAGTCATGATGGGATTTTAGGTAGTAGTTGTATAGTATTCTTATTCCTATATATTAATATGTTATAATAAAAGTGGTAGGAGGATAACGACTGTAGTGATAATATTTATCGGGTAGTCATCTAACTATCCAACGCAAACACAATAGAGGGACACTACAAGAAAACTTTGTAGAAATTTACATATGCAATTAAAACCGCAGAAATTTGTTGAAATTTACATATGCAATTAAAACCACAGAAAATTTGTTGAAATTTACATATGCAATTAAACCGCAGAAAACTTTGTTGAAATGCATTAAAACACAGAAAACTTTGTTGAAATTTACATATGCAATTAAAACTGCAGAAACTTTGTTGAAATTTACATATGCAATTAGAACCGCAGAAAACTTTGTTGAAATTTACATATGCAATTAAAACCACAGAAAACTTTGTTGAAATTTACATATGCAATTTTAAAACCACAGAACACTTTGTTGAAATTTACATATGCAATTAGAACCGCAGAAATCTTTGTTGAAATTTACATATGCAATTAGAACCGCAGAAAACTTTGTAGAAATTTACATATGCAATTAAAACCACAGAACACTTTGTTGAAATTACATATGCAATTAAAACCACAGAATATTTTGTACATATTTACATATGCAATTAAAACTGCAGAAAATTTTGTAGAAATTTACATATGCAATTAAAACTATGGAAAATTTTGTAGAAATTTGCATATGTACAGAATATTTAGAAATTTACATATGCAATTAAAACCACAGAATACTTTGTAGAAATTTACATATGCAATTAAAACTGCAGAAAATTTTGTAGAAATTTACATATGCAATTAAAACTGCAGAAATTTTGTATAAATTTACATATGCAATCAAAACCACAGAATATTTTGTATAAATTTACATATGCAATTAAAAAAACAGAAAACTTTGTAGAAATTTACATATGCAATTAAAACTGCCGAAAACTTAAAACTGCAAAGACAGCAACGGCTAAGTTGCTAGGGAAAATATTTCATCCCTAGAGTCATGAGGAAAAATTAGAAGAATTCTGTGTGATTCTCAGAGGATTAGGATTAAGTTGGATTAGGATTAAGAGATTAAGTATTTTTGTTATTAATTACCTACTTTTATAGTCAGAGGCTACAGGATCTAGGATGTTGCAAATAAAAAGCAACAATCTTATTTTTATCCACTAAATGTCTTCTTAGAGAAGGTAAACTATGGATTTAAAACGGATGTATTGTTAAAAATTGAACTTGTGTCACAGCCTATTATGGAGGGGTTAGGTAAATACATACTTTGTGAGATTTATTTTACTATTTCTCTGAATGTTTGAGACGAGACTTGAAGATTAGTATTATCTGCATTATTCGGACTATTGTCCTCATCTTCATTGTTATCAGTACAATGTTTCAGCCGATGTGCCTTCCGGCCTTCTTCAGGTATTTCTTTAGTTGAAATCTCAATATTTTGAGAGCCAATGTATTAAATGTCATTCAAAATCCTATCAAATATTGTCTCAGACATATCCATTTGAACCATAGATGGGACACTAATCACTACAGCTCTGAGTCAAAGTGGACCTGGGAGTAATAGCAACGAGGAAGTAGTTAAACACAACCTTCAACTTCAGAACTGAAAACTCCTCACTGAGTCCAATTTACTGTCAAACACAGGACATCAAACTTAAAGTCATCCTATATATAGTACCCTTATATATAATACCCTTATAAATTAGTAATATTCAACCACTAAAATGTACTATTTCTCTGAATGTTTGAGACGAGACTTGAAGATTAGTATTATCTGCATTATTCAGACTATTGTCCTCATCTTCATTGTTATCTGTACAATGTTTCAGCCGATGTGCCTTCCGGCCTTCTTCAGGTATTTCTTGTTGGACCCAGGAACCTTCTCAGACTCGGGAACCTTCTTTTTGAACTCAGAAACCTTCTTGTCGTAATCGGGAACCTTCTTGTCATAACCGGGAGCTATCACAGAACTTTGAACCTAACCCTTTATTCAGTCCACGGGGTATCCTGTTCTCATTCCGCTAACCATAGCTGGGGTAGAGGCGTTAAGCTGTGTTAAGATTTATTTTCTTGTACTTTATCTATATACTAGAAGTGGCTACCCAGCATTGACTAGGATGAGAGTGGGGAGGGAAAACTGGTGTATTGGTTCATTTACTTTTGAGATTTTACAAATTCTGGACATTTTTAAGTAGAATTTCAATGCTATTTCTATGTATATTTTAATTTTTAATTATCTTCGAATATAAATAAAAATCTTCATAATTTTTACACAAAAATCAAGAACTGGTGATATTTAATGTGTATATATATTTATTTTAATAGCTCTATTTTCATAGTTTCATCCAGACATACATTTATATTGATTGCAATGTCTTGTCAGGCGACTGCCATTCTTTCATTCATTGTCCGTTTGTGAGCTTGTCCATGACTTTTTGTTGGAATATTTTGTATATAAGGTGTGCTCCAATTCCCAATCTGAATTTATAGACTAGCCGAGGTTACGTGGTTTACTCCTCCGGCCAATCAACAACCATAATGCATGGCTGATTTACTACTTAAACACTGAAACACTTAAATACTTAAACAGCACATCCTCCATTTCAACCTGCCCAGGCTAAGTAGTAAAAAAAAAAAAATTTTTGACACTACGCCATCGTCTTTCACAGACGGAAGGATACCAACACATATATATACATATATATACTAGCAAGGAAAAATATTTTCTTGCGGTGATAGGGTTGGTGGCTGGTGACAGATTTTCTCTGGACTCGAAAAAAAAAAAACTTTTAGTTCTTAATTTTTGACATTTATAGAATTAAATTACGGTTCCAGATTGGATTAGTGGCTTATATTTAGGCAGTTTTTAAAAAATTTTTCTCTTATTTCTTCTTCTCCTCTATTGTAATTTTTTTTTTTTTTACTCTTCTTTTTATCGATAATGAACAAAATATTTGGTCTTTTTAAAGCTCTAATAAAATTGTGTACTCCTAAAACAATATATGCATATATGAATAAGTTGTTTTTTTGAAGGCAGCAAAATAATGCGATGTATGTTGGAAAAACATATTTATTTATTTCTTTTGTTATTTTAAAAAAAATTTTTTTTTAAACATACTTAATATTTTTGGATAAAATCCATCATCAGAGTAGTAAAAAGTCTTCATCCCATTCATGTTTGGTAAAATCAACAGTTGTTATTAATACATTGATGAACGCTGAAATTGAAATTTGAAAGATCGGCTAAATTTGTGAATGTCCGTGTTGTTAAAGTTCTGACCGGGTGTTCAGCAGGAATGTTTGAAAATCCTTTAAAATCTTTTTCTTTTTTTTTCTTTATATATATATATATATATATAAACACAAAGCTCTCCCATAAAAGGGATGGATCACTCTATGACGGCCCTTACAGACATACAGATGTGTGAATTAAAACAGTTAAAATCCCCTTTGCATTCTGTGGGTGACGATAGCCAAGTGGTTAAGCTGTCCGCTTGATGCTGAATCGATCGGGTTTCTATCCCGGCTGTATATCCCCCTGGAGTTGAGCACTTTGGAGGGAATTTCGCTGATGACCGCCAACTAAAGTGTAGATGCAACACTCTCCTATAATAGGGATGGAGCACTATGGCAGCCTTTACATACATACAGATGTGTGTATTAAAATCAGTTAAAATCCCCTTTGCATTCTGTGGGTGATGATAACTGAACGGTTAAGCTGTCCGACTAATGTTGAATCGATTGGGTTCTATCCCGGCTGTAGGTAGCTCACAAAATGTCTAGCCACATTGAAGAGACTTGATAAGTTGAAACACATGTCTGTGGATGATTATATATATATATATATATATATATATATCTAGCAAGAAAAAATTCTTTGTTTGGTTCTTTAATTTTTGACATTTACAGAATTAAATTACGGTTTTTATATGTTCCAGATTGGATTAGTTGCTTATTTTTAGACAGTTTTTTTTTTTTAATTTTGCTTAAGTGGCAAGAATGAAAATCATATTTCTTTGGGGTTTCCAAAATTTTTCACTTGGACTTACCATATTCCATCAGAATAGTTTTTCATTATCCTGCCATTTCTCTAGTCTATTCAACCAGAAACAATTCTTCTTGAATTTCACAAAGGCATTATACATACATAATTACATACAAACATACATATATATATATATATATATATTAATAATTTTAAGGCAATTACAATGCATATAAAAATAAAAACAAAAAGATGTTGTTTTTTGTCTTATCGATTTCAAAGAACACTTTATCTTCAAAGACAAAAATCAGAAATGGACGTGCTTTTTTTTTGCATGGTGATACTTTCTTTTCTTTTTTTTCCTCTTCTTTTTCTCCTTTCTCCAAGATAAAGTGTTCTTTGAAATCGATTAGACAAAAAACAACATCTTTTTGTTTTTATTTTTATACGCATTGTAATTGCCTTCAAATCATTAATATATTATAACATACTTAACAATGCTTCAAGCAAATTACCAATTACTTTTATATATATATATATATATATATAAAATTTTGAACAGACTGATAAACAAGGACTATCGCTGTTTTTCTCGTTATTCTGTGATAAAAATTTTCTATCACCTTTCCTTATATCAACAAATGCCCTGAAGAAGATCTAATTAATAGATCGAAACACTGCAGTGTCGGCTAATAAACTTACCACTCAACTTATTTAAACCTGTGTTTTTTTTTCAATTTTCTTAATATACTACATACCGTCGGATTCACTTCCATCTCTTCACACATATATAATATATATATATATATATATATATATATATGTGTGGAGAAGATGTTATGGAAACTGGATGTTTATTGTCGACAATGCAACGTTTCGGTCATTTAGATCTTCTTCAGGACTCGAATATATGAAGAAGGTCTAAATGACCGAAATGTTGCATTGGTGACAATAAACATCCAGTTTCCATAACATCCCGTGTTTGTCTACTTTTCTCCACATATTGTCGGATTAACCTCCTCAAATTTCTCCCATATATATATATATATATATGATCATTAATGTGGGCCAGAAACATTGTATAAAGTTAATTGCAAGCAGATATTTTTTTATCTCATGAAGTGTAGATGAAAATAAGTTTTGTCAAAAGTAGAACAGAATTTTGAACCGCCTTGAAAGAATATATAGGAGGGTCTGAAGTGCTTGAAATAAAATTTCTAATAATAATCTGAACAATAAAAGATGAAACATCCAATTATCTCTTTCTGTCTGCAAAGAAAAAAACTGAAACATTTACACACACACCCCACACCCACTTCTGTCCCTTCAGACTCTCTCTTAAGGGTCCTCAAAACCCTCTCCAACAATCTGATAAACATCTTAGGACAAACAAAAGGATTTTTGCCATTAAAGTCAACATCATTCTCTCTTCAAACAAATGCCTCATATATTGTTTATTATTATTATTATTATTATTATTATTATATTATTATTATTACCGCAAAGTAATTATTATTATTATTTTTATCATTGTTTTTTACACCTACCGTAGCTAGTGGTTCACTGGAGGCTGAGTGACAGCAAGTCTCCTCAGGTCTCCAGGACTCTTCTAAGTATTCTAGCCGATCCCAACAGTGTCGCAGTTTGGATGGTCTCGATTCTTCCTCTGATTTCCAGTTCACCCAAATTCTTTTCCAGTGCTTTGGGGATCGTTCCAAGGGCACCAATTACAATTGGTACGACCTTCACCTTCATGTTCCACAGCTCCCTCAGTTCTCTGGCAAGGTCCAAGTATTTGTTTATCTTTTCACTTTCCTTCATTTTCACTCGGTGATCAGCCAGGATAGCAAAATCCATGAGATGACACGTTCTCTTATTATTATTATTATTATTATTATTATTACTAGCAACAGAAAACACCCTCCGGGCATCATAATAATCTAATTTTTGAAAGACATTGCCTGAGAGGGTGGGAGTTAAAATTTCAATGTCAAAGGGTTTGTATCATAAGTAAGACAAATCCTCATATTTATTAAAGGAGTAAAAAAAAACCCAAAAAAAACAATTTGAAATGAAAACTGAGCCCCGTCCCTCTCAAATAAAATGTTGCGTGCATGTAATAATCAAACAATTATTTTGAATATTTTCCACATCAATTTTCCACAAAATCGTAGGTATTTATTTATTTGAAAACTTTTTAGTTAACTTCTTGTTTTAAAATTTTTAAAATTGCTTACTCAAATTTTGGGTGTATATAGCATAAGAATATTGTGACGTAAGCTGTGACAGCTCCGTACTTTACCGCACAGATCCCTGTGCTACTCATATGCTGAATTGGCGAGGGCTAGTATCGAACTAGGAACCTTGTGGTTTATAGCCGAATGTTCTACTAACTGAGCTAACCCGTCGTTAATTGTTTTATTTTCGTAGTTTCATCCAGACCTACATACATACACATCAACTGCCCTCTATATATATATATATATATATGTGCGCAGAAAGAAAAGCTCTCAATATTCAAACCCTCTGACAAGGGATGTTGACCCCTCTTGAACCTGAAACTATTGAATAGGAAATAAAGCACAAAGCACATGTTCACTGTTGGCTGAAAGAGGTTGTAAGGTGTTCAAGAGAGAGGGGGGAATGAATTTTGAGGGGGGATGATCTCATGGTGACATAATGCAATTTTAGAAGACACATGGTAAATAGATAGTGACAACACATACACATACACACACACACACACACATATTCTCTCTCTGTCTGTCTCTCTGTCACTCTCTCTCTCACACACACACACACACACACACACACACACACACACAATAACACACACAACACACACACTCGAGTGCATGATTTAGAAGAGGTTGATTGGCTGGGGTTTAAATCACATGACCTCGCTTAGTCTATAAGTTTAACTGGTGGATTACAGCACATCTTATATACAAAAAACTGCAATAAAGAGACCAAACACAGTCTTTTTCTGGTTATTTCCTATAACTCCAACCTAAAAAAGGGAAACCACTCTGATTGACTGATAAATTATTTATTTATTTATTGATCTACTAGGAAAAAAGAATACAGGGTTAGGGTTAGGGTTTTGGGTTAGTTTAATGGGAAAATAATGGGTAGATTAATTAACAGATAAAATTCATTCAGAGTGGTTCCCCTTTTTAGGTTGGAGTTATAGGAAATAACCCCTTTTCCTTATGTATTATCATCTATTAATGATACCTTTATTTTACAGATCATTATTTGGGGAAAAAAAAAAAAAACAATAATACATTAAATTTTATTCATTAAAACATTCTTTTAAAATATCTTAAACTGCATTCAATCTCTTCAAATTTAAATCTAAAAACCTATGAAATAGCAGAGGTGGTCACTGCTAGAATTGGCTCAGTCCTAATTAATGATCATCCTCCACACATTAATACATTCATTAATTATTTGTTGTGTTTTTTGTAAAAAAATAAATGTGTGAAAATAAACATCAAATTTTTTTTTTTAAATGTAGTCAAAAGTATAATGGCCACTCCCCAATCATAAACTGCAGTCAAAATAACATTACACACTTCATGAAATGGACTCTCTCATCGGTTTCGATGCATGAGGGTTCATCCAATGAACATCCTACACAGTGGTTTGTTTATAGTGGTGAAGGCTTGTATTGGACCATCCGCACTTTTTGGCACATTTTTCGATAGGAAAGAATTAATGCACAAGAAATGACACAAACCCAATCAACAAATGACCCCAGTTTTTTTCAAATTCAGAGTTTTCCTTCTCCTAGTTTAGTTACCTATCCAAGGTTAAAGAGCCCAGTCTGCCCTACTATTTTTACCATAGCTGGAGGGAGAATATATGGATTCATATATTTTCTAAGGGTATTAGCGCTATGTGAAACGCAAATAGCCTTGTCTAGGATTTGAACTCGGGTCGGCAAGTCCATTTCCTACGACTCTAACCATTATGCCATGCGCCTCTATACACACTTAATAAATTCATTAGAAAAACCGAAACAAAAACAGTGGCTAACATTTATTTCTGGCAGAACTAAATGTCATATATTTTACTCTGGACAAGTTTCAACTTACTGGATATTATTATTATTATTATTATTTAACTTTTTCAGTAATTAAGGTTGCCACAAACAGTTGTGCTTATATGGGTGTTAGCCTCTAATTTCAAATACTCTTGGGACTGACTTGGGTTATAGGATTTACTGTTCATATTTGATGGTTGCCAACTCCTATATTTAAAGAGAAGAATTTTTTTTTTTTAAATCTGTAAAGGTTGCTTTTGGACTCAAGTTTGAATGGCATTTTAAATACGAGAAAAACAAAATCTCCATAAATTCACGGCTATATTATTTGCTATTTCCTTTGGCACAAGAGCGGATTTTTATTTTACTAAAATTCTAATTATACTTACCAGTAAGAATATATGGCGTAAGTACTTAAGTTTTAAAGTAATGAAATATATTAGAAAAACTAACAAAATTAAATAAGTTAGCATATTAAAAGATTATGCTTATTTTAATTATATTTTATTTTATATCTTAATTGGTTTCAATATAAAATAATCCATACGATTATTTGGATTATAATAGGTAAAAATGATTATCCATCCAGAGGAAGTTGGTTGGCTGGTTGGTTGGATTTTACGGCATGTCAACCCTTGTTGATTTATTTTAAGCCGAAGACATTTTTGTTTAATTCATTCTTGATGGGTACTTAATTATTTTTTTTCAAACACAATTTTTTTTTTTAATTTTTAAAAAAAGAAGCAGCTCCATATTGCATACCATGCCAAAAACCCTACACAATCAAACACATTTTAACAGAATGTAGCAACCTAAAACAAATACAAAAAAAATACTACCAAACAACAAATCTAAAACAGATATTCTACCAAATAAACCCAGAAAAACTACTTGGATACATAAAAGAGGCACACATCTACAACAAAATCTAAAAATCTTCCAAAAAATATTAAAACACAAAAATATATGTTAAAAAGAATCATCTAAAAGTTCCATTCACAAAAAATGTCAAAAAAAAAAATCTTTAGAAAATTAAACATTATCACCAATTCATTTCAAAAACATAGTCGGCATTAAATGACCCATTGAGGTTGATATGCCGTAAAACAAGAACAAAATCAAAAAATCAAACAATTTTTTTAAAACACATTTCTTTTAAACTCATATTTTTTTTCTATTCAACCCATAGATGAGACTATAACAGGTACAACCATTCCGAGTCAGAGTGGACCTGGGAGTAATGGCGACGAGAAGGTACTCCTCATTCCCCAGAGCTCCAGAACTGGAACTTCACCATCAGATAGAGTTTAACATCATACCCAGGACATTAAAATCCTCAGCCACCGCCTTCTAGCACATATATGATAAAAAAAGGGTTGGGGATTGCTATAAGAGCAGAAGAGTTGGGACAATCATATAGGAGCTAAGACTTGATATGACCAGACATGACAGGCTCATCAATGCTTAACTTCAGGGTTATTATTATTATTATTATTATTATTCATTGTTTTGTTATACAGCATATCAACCTCAATGGGTCATTTAATGCCAATAAAGTTTTGAAATAAATCAATTCTTAATGGATAATACAATTTTTTATAAATACATTTTTCTATTTAACTCATAGATGGAACCCTAACAGGTACTACCACTCCAGGTCAGAGTGGACCAGGGAGCAATGGTGATGAAGGGGTGCTCCACATTCCCCAGACCTCCAAAACTGGAACCTCACCATCAGATAGAGTTTAACGTCATTCCCAGGACATGTAGACCCTCAGTCACCACCTTCTAGCACATATATGATAAAAAGGGGTTGGGGCTTGCCATAAGGGCAATAGGGTTGGGGCAATCATATAGGTGCTAGGGTTTGACATGACCAGTAGATTGATCGGAGGGGGCCTCTCCGACCGCCCGTCTAGTCTAAGTAAGGTTCTAAATGGAGTGTTTCAGGTCATGGACTGCTCATCCACCAAGACTCTGTCCATAAGCATCACGGGTCGCCACTCACAGCCAACAGGTGGCCCTGTTTGGTGGAGTATTACCCCTCTGCAGAGGTGCAGTCGGTGCATTCTAACACCCCAGCTGACAGGATGGTATGATTCATTGGTTTATATTAAAGGGTTTGAACAATACCTGTTGGACTGACATTGATACCTGCAAAGCTCACCATTTCAGAAAAAGAAAAATACAAAATTATACATAGAGGAAATTATATATACTAGCAAATATATGCACCCACCAGGTGCAAGTATTTAAGTTTTAATGTAATAAAATCATATCATATTAATATCATATTAAATTAGAAGGGCTAATGAAACTAAATAAGAATGCAGATAAAAAGATTTGAAACAGAGAAAAATAGAACAACTGAAACTTACTCTTCCATCACTCCTGTTTTTCATTGTTAAATTTTCCTAATGAAACAATGTAAATCACTGTTTGTTTGTATATATAAATACAATTGGATGTTATTAGTATGTGGATAAAGCCAAAAGTATTAATAATGTAAACAGGCGATAGCTGATAGGGGATTCTAACCATTACACTAGCTGTTTTTCCAGATTTTTCGTTTGTTTTGAACTCAGTTATACTCCATTTTTGGTGACTTAATTATCAACTAATTAATTTTCAAAAATTAGGTATGACTTCAATTAAGCACATATTTGTCGGCTAAGGCCATATCAAACACATTGTTTGTTTGTTTACTTTCATACTGTCGTGTAGCAAGTCACCATATATATATATATATATAAATATATATATATATATATTAACAATGTACATGTAAGAGTAGACTTCACATGAATAAAAACACCCAAGGAGACTAAAAAGATTAGATTACATAACTCTGCTTGAAGAGAAGTTGAAGTAAGTACAAGAATTAATGTCTCAAATAAAAAAACAATTAATTTCATCTGGGAAAGAAAAAAACTAGGAGGAAATAAAAAGATTATTTGCATAATGGCTTTTTTTATAAGCACTCACATACTATTCGCAGAGTTCTGTCCTGGCCTCCTGCCTTAAAAAACGCTAGTTGGTGATAGGTTAAAAAACAAACCCACCTATGAATGAAGTCCCTAGCTGAAGCGATGCCTGCTGTATATGAATAAAATTATTTGTCGACTGAAAGCGTTTTTATCGGCAAATTATTTTTTTTAGTGGTTTGAAAGCATTAAAAGTAAACCATATTTTTGAAAATATTGAACAAAAAAAACAATCAGTGCTTAAGGCATTTTTCCCAAAAAGTTAATGTGATATTTTACCACCTCCAGTCTTTTTTCGACAAGTAAATGTAAATATTTTAACCTTTTAATGCCTTCAATCCACAAAAAAAAAAAAAAAATGCCTTCAATGGACAAATTATTTTTTCATATACAGCAGGCACCGCTTCAGCTAGGGACTTCATTCATAGGTGGGTTTGTTTTTTGACCTATCACTGCCTAGTGTTTTTTAAGGCAGGAGGCCAGACCAGAACTCTGTGAATAGTACCACACTTACAAACACAGAGTTGTATATATTTGGGTTTGGTTTGGTTTGCTTTGCTTTGGTTTGGTTTGCTTTGTTTTATGGCATATCAACCATAGTGGGTCATTCAATGCCGACAAAGTTTTGGAAAATTCGTAGTAATAGCTTGGAAGAAAATTTTTTAAACTCAATTTTTTTGTAAACAAATTTTCTATTTAACTCATACATGAAACCCTAATAGGTACTACCACTCCGGGTCAGAGTGAACCTGGGACCAATGGTGATATAGGAGTGCTCCCCACTCCCCAGAGCTCCAGAACTGGAACATCACCATCTAGTTAGAGTTTAATGTCATACCCAGTCCATGAAGACTCTCAGACACTGCCTTCTAGAACCCATATGATAAAAGGGTTGGGGCTTGCCATAAGGACAATAGGGTCAGGGCAACCATATAGGTGCTAGGGCTTGACATGACCAGCTGATTGATCGGAAGGAGCATCTCCAATCCCCAATCTAGCCTAATTAAGGACTGAAGAGCGGTGTTGCATGTCATGGACTGCTCATCCACTATTATATATTTTGGTACAATATTACTTATGAATAAATACACCTTTAGTAATATTTTATATAAAAACTAGCAAGAATATGCACCTTCCGCCAGACATGAGTATTTAAGTAATGAATATAATGAAATATATTAAATTAGAAAGACTAACAAAATCAAATAAGAATGCACAAAGATTACACTTCATTGCCATTACTCCCAGTTCCACTCTGACCCAAAGTGGTAGTACCTGTTAGGGTCTCATCTATGTGCCAAATAGATCTGTTTGAAAATTAATTGTACTAGCAAAATATTGTTGCATAATCTATGCGGTTGCATAAGATTATTGTCAATCCCCTGTATTTCTGAAGGGATGGCCCCTTTTCATATCACAGACGGGACTTTCCATGGAATATTACAGAAAGCCCGCGAAATATGTGAAGTCACGTGGGACCTGGTTAGGTCTTTAGTTTTTTCAGCTTGGACGTCAGGCAGATAAGATGTGTCTGCTTTAGCTGGAGCTCACTTGCACACGCGCGTTGTGTTTAGTTAGAGAAATATGTTTAGTTAAGTAAATAAAGGTTTAAATAAATAATATGGTTTTGTGGTTGATGAATATCTTGGCAACAAGACTGACCTAGAAGAAGAAATGAATCAAGGACGACCAACCAGCAAGGACAGAAACGTTAGAAGAGACGCTAGAAGAAGAACGTAAGATACAAAAGATGAGCAGAAGAATAATAGAAGTAAGAAAAGAAAGGGTATACAACAATATATGCACCTTCAGGGTGCAAGTATTTAAGTTTTAATGTAATAAAATATTATATTAAATCAGAACGGCTAATGAAACTAAATAAGAATGCAGATAAAAATATTTGAAAAAGAGGGGGTATAATCGAAAAATAGGACAACTGAAACTTACTCTTCCGTCACTCCTGTCTTTCATTGCTAAATTTTCATAATTTAACTATTTAGTTAAAGAATAAAAATTACAGTTATTTCTTCTTGTTAATGGATTTCTTTTAAGATTTATCCCTGAGATTTTTGCTCATATTCATTAAGATCAAGCTAAAAAAACAATATTAATTATATAAAACAATTTTATTGATAATTGAGGTTTAAATGAAAAAAAAATCATGGAGAATGTGACATTATTAATTAAGGGAATTGTGACTTGAGTAGTGATATAGTTTCAGTTACAGACAGAAAAACACACAATCTCCATTACAATAAGATTAGATAGGATTACTTGATAACATAAAATTGTGTGCAAATCAAGGATAAATACTAAGAATTAAGTCATAATATATAAGTTTACAAAGGATTATTATTATGTATTACTAGCAAGAATATACGCCCTCCAGGCATAAGTATTTAAGTTTTAATGTAATGAAATATATTAAATTAGAAAAACTAACAAAATGAAATAAAAATAATACACATAAAAAGATTACTCTTATTTTAATAGTATTTTAATTGCTTTCTATTTAAAATCATTCATAGGATTGATTTTAATACATTGGAGAATAAAACAATAATATTAGAGATTAATAACACCAACTAATTATTTATCAAACCCGGTTTTGTTAAAACCAGTATGGAAATTAACCTCATCATATATTATGTAAAGCTTTATTTCCTAGTGATATATAAGACACATTGCAGGATTTTAAATGCACTAATAACATGGGCTGATTTGAGGCAAATCTAGCCAAGATTTTCATAGAGTCATCTTTAATGAATAAGACTTATTCTATGTATTAATTATAGATTGTAGAGTAGTACAATGGACTAGATATTGGACCGGGACGCCCTTGGACAGTCACCGGTAGTCACCTGCAATAATAGACTCTACCATGCACGTGCAGGGCATGGGAGGTAAGTAATATAAGCAGGCTTCCTTCTTGAAGCGAGCAGTTCGCGTTTCGTTGTAGATCTCTTTACATAGATTAAATACTCATTGATAAACTTATGCAATTACTGAGGATATTGTGATGTAAGCAGTGACATAGTTTTGGTCACAGACAGAGGGATACCAAATCTCTATTATAATATGATTTAATTTTCTTCTAAACCAAAGATACAAGGGTTTAATTATTTCTACTAGAATATTATTCAATCAAAACTAATCGTCCATGCAACATTGCTCTTCTCTTGGATAACATCTGTATTGTGAAGAGTGGAAGACCTGTTGCATGGGCAACTGCCAATCATCCACACAACATTTCCCTTCCCTTAGACAACATTACTATTGTGAAGAGGGGAGACCTGTTGCATGGGCAAATGCAAGTCATCCACACAACATTGCCCTTCCCTTGGACAATATCATTATTGTGAAGAGGGGAGACCTGTTGCATAGGCAACTGCCAATCATCCACACAACATTGCCCTTCCCTGGACAACATCACTATTGTGAAGAGGGGAGATCTGTTGCATAGGCAACTGCCAATCATCCACACAACATTGCCCTTCCCTTGGACAACATCAAGATTGTGAAGAGTGGAAGACCTGTTGCATAGGCAACTGCCAATCATCCACACAACATTGCCCTTCCCTTGGACAACATCAAGATTGTGAAGAGTGAAGACCTGTTGCATAGGCAACTGCCAATCATCCACACAACATTGCCCTTCCCTTGGACAACATCAAGATTGTGAAGAGTGGAAGACCTGTTGCATAGGCAACTGCCAATCATCCACACAACATTGCCCTTCCCTTGGACAACATCAAGATTGTGAAGAGTGGAAGACCTGTTGCATAGGCAACTGCCAATCATCCACACAACATTGCCCTTCCCTTGGACAACATCAAGATTGTGAAGAGTGGAAGACCTGTTGCATAGGCAACTGCCAATCATCCACACAACATTGCCCTTCCCTTGGACAACATCATTGTGAAGAGTGGAACCTGTTGCATAGGCAACTGCCAATCATCCACACAACATTGCCTTCCTTGGACAGTGAAGAGGGAGATCTGTTGCATAGGCAACTGCCAATCATCCACACAACATTGCCCTTCCCTTGGACAACATCAAGATTGTGAAGAGTGGAAGACCTGTTGCATAGGCAACTGCCAATCATCCACACAACATTGCCCTTCCCTTGGACAACATCAAGATTGTGAAGAGTGGAAGACCTGTTGCATAGGCAACTGCCAATCATCCACACAACATTGCCCTTCCCTTGGACAACATCAAGATTGTGAAGAGTGGAAGACCTGTTGCATAGGCAACTGCCAATCATCCACACAACATTGCCCTTCCCTTGGACAACATCACTATTGTGAAGAGGGGAGATCTGTTGCATAGGCAACTGCCAATCATCCACACAACATTGCCCTTCCCTTGGACAACATCAAGATTGTGAAGAGTGGAAGACCTGTTGCATAGGCAACTGCCAATCCCACACAACATTGCCCTTCCCTTGGACAACATCAAGATTGTGAAGAGTGGAAGACCTGTTGCATAGGCAACTGCCAATCATCCACACAACATTGCCCTTCCCTTGGACAACATCAAGATTGTGAAGAGTGGAAGACCTGTTGCATAGGCAACTGCCAATCATCCACACAACATTGCACAACATCAAGATTGTGAAGAGTGGAAGACCTGTTGCATAGGCAACTGCCAATCATCCACACAACATTGCCCTTCCCTTGGACAACATCAAGATTGTGAAGAGTGGAAGACCTGTTGCATAGGCAACTGCCAATCATCCACACAACATTGCCCTTCCCTTGGACAACATCAAGATTGTGAAGAGTGGAAGACCTGTTGCATAGGCAACTGCCAATCATCCACACAACATTGCCCTTCCCTTGGACAACATCACTATTGTGAAGAGGGGAGATCTGTTGCATAGGCAACTGCCAATCATCCACACAACATTGCCCTTCCCTTGGACAACATCAAGATTGTGAAGAGTGGAAGACCTGTTGCATAGGCAACTGCCAATCATCCACACAACATTGCCCTTCCCTTGGACAACATCAAGATTGTGAAGAGTGGAAGACCTGTTGCATAGGCAACTGCCAATCATCCACACAACATTGCCCTTCCCTTGGACAACATCACTATTGTGAAGAGGGGAGATCTGTTGCATAGGCAACTGCCAATCATCCACACAACATTGCCCTTCCTTGGACAACATCACTATTGTGAAGAGGGGAGATCTGTTGCATAGGCAACTGCCAATCATCCACACAACATTGCCCTTCCCTTGGACAACATCAAGATTGTGAAGAGTGGAAGACCTGTTGCATAGGCAACTGCCAATCATCCACACAACATTGCCCTTCCCTTGGACAACATCAAGATTGTGAAGAGTGGAAGACCTGTTGCATAGGCAACTGCCAATCATCCACACAACATTGCCCTTCCCTTGGACAACATCAAGATTGTGAAGAGTGGAAGACCTGTTGCATAGGCAACTGCCAATCATCCACACAACATTGCCCTTCCCTTGGACAACATCAAGATTGTGAAGAGTGGAAGACCTGTTGCATAGGCAACTGCCAATCATCCACACAACATTGCCCTTCCCTTGGACAACATCAAGATTGTGAAGAGTGGAAGACCTGTTGCATAGGCAACTGCCAATCATCCACACAACATTGCCCTTCCCTTGGACAACATCAAGATTGTGAAGAGTGGAAGACCTGTTGCATAGGCAACTGCCAATCATCCACACAACATTGCCCTTCCCTTGGACAACATCAAGATTGTGAAGAGTGGAAGACCTGTTGCATAGGCAACTGCCAATCATCCACACAACATTGCCCTTCCCTTGGACAACATCACTATTGTGAAGAGGGGAGATCTGTTGCATAGGCAACTGCCAATCATCCACACAACATTGCCCTTCCCTTGGACAACATCAAGATTGTGAAGAGTGGAAGACCTGTTGCATAGGCAACTGCCAATCATCCACACAACATTGCCCTTCCCTTGGACAACATCAAGATTGTGAAGAGTGGAAGACCTGTTGCATAGGCAACTGCCAATCATCCACACAACATTGCCCTTCCCTTGGACAACATCAAGATTGTGAAGAGTGGAAGACCTGTTGCATAGGCAACTGCCAATCATCCACACAACATTGCCCTTCCCTTGGACAACATCACTATTGTGAAGAGGGGAGATCTGTTGCATAGGCAACTGCCAATCATCCACACAACATTGCCCTTCCCTTGACAACATCAAGATTGTGAAGAGTGGAAGACCTGTTGCATAGGCAACTGCCAATCATCCACACAACATTGCCCTTTCCCTTGGACAACATCAGTATTGTGAAGAGTGGAAGACCTGTTGCATAGGCAACTGCCAATCATCCACACAACATTGCCCTTCCCTTGGACAACATCAAGATTGTGAAGAGGGGAGACCTGTTGCATGGGCAAATGCTAGTCTTCCAAACAATCTTGCCTCAGCTTATGCTGAAATCTACGTACATATCCACAGTTTCTTGGAAGTGACAAATGACATAATAATATTTGAAATTCAAACTTTTATTCTTTCTTTCTTTCTATTCATTATTTCTGTCAAGATGACAAATTTTCCATTCACGTTCGACAAATTGACCACCTGACAATTCATTGGTGTCATTTAAGACAAAATAAGACATATATATATATGTGCGTACATAACCTGACTGAGTGCATTTACATACTAATGTTTTATTTCTATTTAAACACTTAATTTAAGAAAATTCCTTTTCATCCAATATCTTCTTCTTTCTTTCTTTGTTTTCATTCAACTTGGGTTGGTAAAGAAAACATTTCCCCAAAAAAAATTCTTGCGTCATTTCTAAGTTACTGAAATTTGTACCTGATGGCGATAGTGCACTGGTGATGACATAGGGTGGGGGTGTTATATAACATACTAGAAGTGGCTACCCTGCATTGCCTGGGTAGAGTTTTTTTTTTTAAAGCTAGTCTCGCAGATCCATTATTACTTATCACAAGTTAGATCCTCACTGGATGCCCCATAAAATCCCCACGTAAATATATAACAATATAGTAAGAAATTTTAATTCAATAATTTACAATTTAAAAAAAAATACAATATAAATGAGGCTATTAATTCAATCAATCAACATCATATTTCAATTACCTTCTGTTATTATACAACATTTTTAAATATCTTCCCAAACATAATAAAATCTTCCTTATTTTTGCTCAAAAACCAAGCTCTGGTGATAAGGAATGTATATATATATATTTACTTTGTCATTAATTGTTTTATTTTCAAAGTTTCCTCTGGACATACATATATACACAACTGCCCTTTATATATGTATAGATTATTCTATGTTACTGCCGCCCTTGACCAAGATTGAACCTGCAGTCTCGAGATAACTGTATTAGCCCAACAACTATATCGAATACGCCATGTGTCCAATTGGACATGCTTTAAGACAATCTTGTTTAGTCTCCATGGCGTAGTGGCTAACATGCTAGATTGTGATATCATAGTAAGCAAGCTCAAACTCAGGTTGTAGTTACGTTCACGTTCAGGCTAGTACTCTTGGGAAAGGTAAGGACCCCCCATCCCCTTTAAGCTTCTCCTTCTTTCTAACATTACAGAAGAATTTTTTAAAAATAAATCTGCACTCTTCTATCAAAATTCACCAACAGTTGATATCTTGTAAAAGGCAGGTTCTGGAATCGGTAACGGCCTTCACTAACTCAGCGCAAAAGTAGCACAGCTTGGATCTGTGCATAAAGGGGTTGATGGTAGATGTGATGCTTCACCTCAGATGCAAAACCAATCTCCCTAGTCTTTAAAAATTTAATTTGCTTTGCAAACACTTTTAATCCCAATTATCTACCCAGAGCTCAATGGGTGACCCAATGGTCTAGAGTTAGTGAAAAGTGTATAGACTCCCTTGCTGTATAACTGTTACAGACAATAGACCACTCCACAGACATACACAAAATATAATTTACTACCCTGTCATTGGGGCTTAGAATATATTGACTGTATTCCTTGTAAGATACTCCCGAAAAAGGAGGGTTCTGTGTACAACACTAAATTGCTTCTGGGGGTGGCCGTAGTGTAATGGTTATTGTCGTAGGAAATAAACATAGCAATATGAGTTCAAATTCTGGACAAGGCTGGTTGAATTTCACAGAGTGCTGAAACCCTTGAGAAAAGTATGAATCCAGCTATTCTCCCTCCAGCTATGGGTAAATAGTAAGGGAGACTGGTCTGTTTAACCTTGGTATGGCAACTAATCTAGGTGAATAAAAACTCTGAATTGAAACCTGTTAAACTCGGTTTTAAAGAATTGACATTCTGTCACATCCTGCTTGTGTGGAAGGGTTGGTAAATGTAAACACTAAACTAATTCTGGTGGTGGTTGAGATTAAAACATAAACAAATCAATTATGTAAGACCAAAACAACCAATGGATCTGCAAGACTGACATTAAACGCATAAGTCAAAGTAGCACTGTACTTTACTGAGAGAACTTTCACAACTGGTGCATTTGAAATTTTTGTTCTGTTTATTCAACCTAGATTACACACATAAAAAAAATCTGGAATGATACTTTATTACACAAACATACACACATAAAACATACATTGGAAATGGTTTTTACTATAAAAATGCATTGGAAATTACTTTTACCATAAAAATGTATTGGAAATGGTTTTTACTATAAAAATGCATTGGAAATTACTTTTACCATAAAAATGTATTGGAAATGTTTTTTACTATAAAAATGCATTGGAAATTACTTTTACCATAAAAATGTATTGGAAATGATTTTTAATATAAAAATGCATTGGAAATTACTTTTATTATAAAACATACATTGGAAATGTTTTTTTCTATAAAAATGCATTGGAAATTACTTTTACCATAAAACATACATTGGAAATGGTTTTTACTATAAAAATGCATTGGAAATTACTTTTACCATAAAAATGTATTGGAAATGGTTTTTACAATAAAGATGCATTGGAAATTACTTTTACCATAAAAATGTATTGGAAATGGTTTTTACTATAAAAATGCATTGGAAATTACTTTTACCATAAAAATGTATTAGAAATAATTTTTACTATAAAAATGCATTGGAAATTACTTTTACCATAAAAATATATTAGAAATTACTTTATATATTAGAAATTACTTTTACCATAAAAATATATTAGAAATGATTTTTACTATAGAAATGCATTGGAAATTACTTTTACCATAAAACATACATTGGAAATGTTTTTTACTATAAAAATGCATTGGAAATTACTTTTACCATAAAAATTTATTGGAAATGGTTTTTACTATAGAAATGCATTGGAAATTACTTTTACCATAAAAATGTATTGGAAATGATTTTTACAATAAAAATGCATTAGAAATGATTTTTTCTATAAAAATGCATAAGACAACTATTTTTACCACAAAAATGCATTGTTTAAAAAAACACACACACATATTATCATCAAACACACACACAAGGAAAACAATAATCTGGAATGATACTAAGACATTATTAAACAAACATATACACACAGACACACACACACACATACACACACAAAGAATTATCACTATGTGAACTGTAGCTTTGTTCAAATCCTGGACGAAGCTACAGTTCACATAGCGCTAATACCTTTGGGAAAGGTATGAATCCAACAACTCTCCCTCCAGCTATGATATGGGTAAATAGTAGGGCAGACTAGGCTCTTTAACCTTGGTTAGGTAACTAGTCTAGGAGAAGGAAAACTGGGTTGGTCACTACTAGAATAGGCTCAGTCCTAATTAGTGATCTATTTAATAAAAAAATGAATTTGGGTATAACCAAGCATACAACAGGATGAGCAGATTCTAGCCGCTGGTTAAAAGTTCCCATCCAGTACCCCTGCTTTCTGATGAAGAGATCTTTATTCCGAAATATTTAGAGAATAAATCAAAGTGTTGTATAGGATATACCTACCTCCCCTCTTTTAAAATAAAATAAAAATGGAATCTCTCAACAATTTCGATGCATGAGGGTTCATCCAATGAACAATCTACACAGTGTTTTGTTTATAGGGGTGAAGGCTTTTGTTGGACCATCCGCATTTTTGGCACAGTCTATAGGAAAGAATTGGTGCACAAGGAATGCCACAAACCCAATCAATGACTGACCTCAGATTTATCAAATTCTGAGTTTTTTCCTTCTCCTAGACTGGTTACCTATCCAAGGTTAAAGAGCTCAGTCTGCCCTACTATTTTACCCAATGCTGGAGGGAGAATATATGGATTCATACCATGACTATAATAACAATCAAGATGAGGATACTTGGTAGCATATATCAGCATTTAAAAATCTTCTGCCAACACCTTAGGCAAAATTCACCTTATGTATTGAATGGCCCTCATATAAGGAACAATTCCATTAATTGATATATATATATATATATATATATATATATTCACCAACCCCTCCACTCGAGTAGTATGTGAAACAAGGTCAATTTCTTACACGGAGATCTAACAGGTTTGAATTCAGAGTTTTCCTTCTCCTAAATTGGTTACCTCAACAAGATTAAAGAGCCCAGTTTGCCCTACTATTTATGCATAGCTGGAGGGAGAGGAGCTGAATGCATACATTTCCATAGAGTATTAGCGCTATGTGAAATGCAAACAGCCTTGTCTAGGATTGGAACTCAGGTTGACGAGTCCATTTCCTATAACTCTAACCATTATGCCACACGACTCTAGACTGTAAAAGAATGGTTGCGTCTGTTTTATAAATTAGTTGTCAGACAGACAAGATGGGGAGTTAGTATGTATATGAATTCCTGATTGAATAAATATACTATTACCAAGTATTATTATTTATTAGTATTACATATCTCCTACTTCTCTTTGTGTGTGAATAATTGGCCACCTTTACCACAACACAAAACAAAGGTAAAACAAACAACATCATAGTTACCTCGTTTTTCTTTACACTTGCATTGTGATAGCCTTCAAAACCAACCACCACCCTAGATTACTTTATTTTGCCAATAAACTGACTGAATACAAAAAGAATTGACTGAAAATATATATATATATATATGTGTACATAACCTGTGTGCATTTACATACTAATGTTTTATTTCTATTTAAACACTTAATTCAAGAAAATTCCTTTTCATCCAATATTGTCTTCTTTCTTTCTTTGTTTTCATTCAACTTGGGTTAGTAAAGAAATCATTTCCCCCAAAAAAAAATCCTTGCGTCATTTCTAAGTTACTAGAAAATTGACTTTGTACCTGATGGCGATAGTGCACTGGTGATGACATTGGGTGGGTGTGTTATATAACATACTAGAAGTGGCTACCCTGCATCGCCTGGGTAGAGGGTTTTTTTTTTTAAAGCTAGTCTTGCAGATCCATTATTAATTATCACAAGTTAGATCCTCACTGGATGCCCCATAAAATCCCCACGTAAATATATAACAATATAGTAAGAAATTTTAATTCAATAATTTACAATTTAAAAAAAATACAAATTAAATGAGGCAATTAATTCAATCAATCAACATCATATTTCAATTACCTTCTATTATTATACAAAATTCTTCTTTTCTTCTTCCTTTCTTTCTTTACTCTCTCAATTTCTTTCTTTTTTCTTTCTTTCTTTCTTTCTTTACTCTCTCAATTTCCTTTCTTTCTTTCTTTCTTCCTTTCTTTCTTTCTTTCTTTCTTTACTCTCTCAATTTCCTTTCTTTCTTTCTTTCTTCCTTTCTTTCTTTCTTTCTTTCTTTCTTTACTCTCTCAATTTCCTTTCTTTCTTTCTTCCTTTCTTTCTTTCTTTCTTTACTCTCTCAATTTCCTTTTTTTTCTTTCTTTCTTTCTTTCATCTCTCAATTTCCTCTCTTTCTTTTTTCTTTCTTTCATTCTTTCTTTACTCTCTCAATTCCTTTCTTTCTTTCTTTCTTCCTTTCTTTCTTTCTTTCTTTACTCTCTCAATTTCCTTTTTTTCTTCCTTCCTTTCTTTCATCTCTCAATTTCCTTTCTTCCTTCCTTTCTTTCTTTCATTCTTTCTTTCCTCTCTCAATTTCCTTTCTTCCTTCCTTCCTTCCTTCATTTACTCTCAATTTCTTTTCTTTCTTTCCTTCTTCCATCTTTCCCCATCTTCTCTCTCTCTCTCTCTCTCTCTCTCTCTCTCTCTCTCTCTCTCTCTCTCTCTCTCTCTCTCTCTCTTCTCATTTTCTTCTCTCTCATCATTTTCATTCTATCTCTTTCTTCCCCTCCCCTTCACTCTCTCTGACTCATCTTGAGTCACTTTTTTAATATCATCTACCTTGACTCATTTTTTTCAATTCTCACATTGGAGGATGTCTTGTCTTTTTCCTGGAGTTTCTGTTGAACAAACATTTTTACAAATAATACATTTCTATGACATTTCTTTTGAACAACATCCTCTAGTGTTGCCTGGAATCGGCAGAATTATATTGCCAAAATTCTGTGGAGTAGGAATCAGCTATATGAAATAATCTTTTCCCTTCATTGTATCATTGAAAAAAATATATACTTCTAAAGTATTTCAATTTTATTACAAAAAAAAAGAAAAGAAAAGAAAAGAAAAACAATATTTTTTATTATTATTTAGAATCTATTTTTTTTAATATAAATAAAGGATTATCCCTTCAATAATTTTGAGATGATTCAGAATTATTCCAAATGTTTTTTTAATTTATTTCTATTTCTTTGTCAATCCTTTTTAAGATTTATTTAATAAAAATAATAATAATAATAATAATAATAATAGTAATAATAATAATAATAATAATAATAATAATAATAGTAATGATAATAATAATGATAATAATGATAATAATAATAATTATAATAATAAAATGGACAAAAGAAGAACTCAGACAGATTGACCAAAGAACGAGAAAATTGATGACAATACATAAGGCTCTCCACCCTAGAGATGATAGAGATAGATTATATGTGTCAAGAAAGGAAGGGGGAAGAGGTCTTGCCAACATAGAGGACTGCGTAGAAACCACAATCCAACAACTTGAAGATTACACAAGAAAGAGCAAAGACAAATTACTTATGGCGGCCAACAATAGTAGAAGTGACAGATGGACAAACAGAAAAACAACAAAGACTAGAAAACAAAAATGGGAAGAAAAACAATTATATGGACACTTCAAACGACAAATCGAAGAGGTTGCACATGGAAAGACTTGGACATGGTCAAGAAAAGGAAACCTCAAAAGAGAAACGGAATCATTAATAATTGCTGCACAAAATAATGCCATAAGGACAAACTATATAAAAGCAAAAATTGATAAGACCCAACAAAATAGTAAATGTAGACTTTGCGGTAATAGAGATGAGACTGTAAACCATATACTCTGCGAATGTAGCAAACTAGCACAACGAGAATACAAAACTAGACACAACTGGGTTGGGAAGGTGATCCACTGGGAATTATGCAAAAAATTAAATTTTGACCATGCAAAAAAATGGTATATGCATAAACCAGAATCTGTTCTTGAGAATGAAACGCATAAAATTCTCTGGGACTTTGAAATAAAAACGGATCACCTTATCCCAGCAAGAAGACCAGATCTAGTGTTGATAAACAAAAAAGAAAGAACTTGTCAACTGGTGGATTTTGCAGTTCCAGCAGATCACAGGGTGAAGCTAAAGGAAAATGAAAAAGTGGACAAATATCTGGATCTTGCCAGAGAACTGAAAAAGTTATGGAATATGAAAGTGAAAGTGATACCAATTGTAGTTGGTGCACTTGGAACGATCCCAAAACGATTGGAAAAGGGTTTGGAAAGTTTGAAAATCAAAGGAAGGATTGATACCATTCAGAACACTGCACTGCTGCAATCTGCCAGAATACTCAGAAGAGTCCTGGAGACCTGAGGAGACTTGCTGTCACTCAGACTCCAGTGAAAGACCATCAGCTAATGCTGATGTGAAAACTCAAAATTATAATAATAATAATAATAATAATAATAATAATAATATGCATAAACCAGAATCTGTTCTTGAGAATAAAATTTACTTATTCTTCCCTCCCAATCGAATATACTAGCCCAACTTGGGACTGAGCTAAACCAGCCCATTAAGTAAAGTTGTCGAGGTGACCTAATGTCGGTATCAGTCAAACCATGAGGGAGTCTATCCATGTCCCTTTTCTTATAGAAAACATCACCAACTTATATTTTCAGTGAAAACCCTGTAACAAAGTCTCCTGGAGACACCCATGATCTGGCTACTGGTACCAGTTAGACCTGATCATAACACAGTGCTCTGACTTCAGAACCGTCCTCCAAAACCGTAGCTTTCACAGTGAAGACCACCACTCAGACCATATAAAATCTTCCCTTGTTTACTCTTTATTAATTTTGAATCAAGCTGGTCTATTTTTTTATCAACTTTGAGCCAATCTTGACTATTTTTATTAACTTTGAGCCAACCTTGACTATTTTTATTAACTTTGAGCCAACCTTGACTATTTCTATTAACTTTGAGCCAGCCTTGACTATTTTTATTAACTTTGAGCCAACCTTGACTATTTCTATTAACTTTGAGCCAGCCTTGACTATTTTTATTAACTTTGAGCCAACCTTGACTATTTCTATTAACTTTGAGCCAGCCTTGACTATTTTTATTAACTTTGAGCCAACCTTGACTATTTTTATTAACATTGAGCTAACCTTGACTATTTCTATTAACATTGAGCTAACCTTAACTATTTTTATCAACTTTGAGCCAACCTTGACTATTTCTATTAACTTTAACCCAATCTTGACTATTCTTATTAACATTGAGCCAACCTTGACTATTTTATTAACATTGAGCTAACCTTAACTATTTTTATCAACTTTGAGCCAACCTTGACTATTTCTATTAACTTTAACCCAATCTTGACTATTTTTATTAACATTGAGCTAACCTTGACTATTTCTATTAACATTGAGCTAACCTTAACTATTTTTATTAACATTGAGCCAACCTTGACTATTTTTATTAACATTGAGCTAACCTTAACTATTTTTATCAACTTTGAGCCAACCTTGACTATTTCTATTAACTTTAACCCAATCTTGACTATTTTTATTAACATTGAGCTAACCTTGACTATTTCTATTAACATTGAGCTAACCTTAACTATTTTTATTAACTTTGAGCCAATCTTGACTATTTCTATTAATTTTGAGTCAACCTTAAATTGTTAAGTATAAAAATTGTTCAATATAATTAAAACAATTTAAAACTATTTGCTTTTAATATTTTACAGAATTATTGTCAGTAATCATTATTCTATTCCCTGACTAACAAAACGCTTAATTCTATGGATTTTAAATGATTCCTTGAAAAACACGTGATCTTTGATTCAATTTCCGAATTAATTAAGTTAATTAAAGTAAAATTGTACCATCTTCGATTTGTTAGTTATCAAAGATGACATTGATTTTTGTTATAGAGACATTAATGCAGGAAAATCAATACCAAATACAGAAAAACAGATGAGAATTTTATCTGCAAAACATATCAGATGCCCAAATAAGGAAATAAGGTGCAGAATAATTATAGACTTTCTTTTTGTTTGAATTTCCAAGATGAGGAATCATATTATTATTATTATTATTATTATTATTAGACTGATGAGTATCCTCATCTTGGTTGTTTATTACAGTCACATTTCAGCCAGAAGGGTTTTGACCGTCAAAGTATTCATTGGTGAACACAGAAAGTTTTTTGACCGTCAAGTAGTCAGGGTAACAGATAGTTTTGACTGTCACACCATCAGGAGAGAAGTGAGGTCAGCCAACAGAGATTTTGGTTTTGGTTTGTTTTATGGCATATCAACCTCAGTGGGTCATTTAATGCCGATAAAGTTGTGAAATAAATTCATTCTTAATGCATAATACAATTTTTTTATAAATACATTTTTCTATTTAACCCATAGATGGGACCCTAACAGATACTACCACTCCGAGTCAGAGTGGACCAGGAGCAATGGTGATGAAGGGGCTCCACATTCCCCAAACCTCCAAAACTGGAACCTCACCATCAGATAGTTTAATGTCATTCCCAGGACAAGTTTGCTGTTGCAAGAAAATTCTAGCTTAGGGCTAATTAGACAATCTCTCATTCTCTCTCCGCTTACGAAAACGTGCTCAAAATAAATATAGCAGTGAAGAATTGACATTTCTTGTGTTTGCGTTGGTTAAACAAAAATATATATATATTTACCAACCCCTCCACACGAGCAGGATGCGACACAAGGTCAATTTCTTAAGCGGAGTTTAACCGGTTTGAATTCAGTTTTCCTTCTCCTAGACTGGTTATCTAGCCATGGTTAAAGAGCCCAGTCTGCCCTGCTATTTACCTATAGCTGGAGGAAGAATTAGATTCATACCTTTCTCAAGGGTATTAGCACCATGTGAAATGCAAACCGCTTTGTCCAGTAATTGAACTTGGGTTGACGAGTCCATTTCATACGACTCTAACCATTAGACCACGCACCTCCATAAACACGTTCAATGAGTTCAAATTCTGGATGTGGTAATTGCATTTCACTTAGTGCTAATACCCTTGGGAAAGGTATGAATTCTACTCTTCCTCCAGCAATGGGTAAATAGTAGGACAGACTGGGATCTTTAACCTTTGTTAGGCAACTGGTCTAGGAGAAGGAAAATTCTGAATTCAAACTCCGCTTAAGAAATTGACCTTGTGTCACATCCTGCTCATGTGGAGGGGTTGGTAAATATATATAAGCATGATAAGCCAACTCTGTGTCCTCCATAACGCAGCTGGGAACTTGTTTGCTTTTCCTGCAAAAGATGAACTGAAGACTAAATTGTCAAGCTGTGCTTTGCATATCTCAGCATCCACTTCTCCGACAGTCCCCTTACATAGCATCCCGGTGCTTACAACACAGCTCTGATCATTGAATATTCTGGCTCTAAAAGATAATATTTGTTTATTTAAGTTTTACTTAATTAAGATATTATCTTAAAGCCAAAGTGAAATCTTTATGGGTCACATATCAAGAATCGTTTCTTTTTAAGTTAGTATTTTATTTACTTCTTTTCTGGGAATATCTGTTTACCGTATTTGACAGCATATAGGACGCACTTTTTTTTTGTATATGTATCTCCTATTAAATGTAGTTCTATGTGCTCATGTATTAACTCTTAACATCCTATACCACCTCATTCCACCCGACCAGAAGTTACATTTGTTTTCCTAATCCACCTCAAACAATAGCCTTTGTTTAAATTTAATATTAAACATGTTTAGAAGTCTTTATTTTAAGGGTAATAACAGGTAAGTTTAAATGAAAAGGCCATTTTTAGCCATTTTGTGATAGATCCTTATAGACTTAGAAAATTCTCAACAGGATGTTAAGAGTTAAAGTCTGTTACACTTCACAACTAGTTTGTCAGAATATTTCTTGTACTTTTAGGTACCCACGTTGGAAGGTCATTAAAGCCTTCCAACCAACTATAATACCCTTTTTAGTCTCCAATAAATCAATATTAATATTTTTATGGATTCTTGTTATCTCCTCTGTCAATTTAAAACATATTTGGACAGTCATGATAAGCCTAAACAATCAATCAATTCTGATATGTTAATATATATAGTTAACAACTCATCCGCATGAGCAGGAGGTGACTGTTATGATTTTGTGGCCATTTTTAGGCTTCAAGTGAGAGTACTTTACAGTAGAGATCCCTTGAGTTAAGCAGAGCACGATCTTTAGAGAAGAAACCTTTGGTTGTCCTTGGTGTCCCTTAGTGTTGGCTATGATCCTTTGGTTGTTCCTTGGTGTCTCTTAGTGTTGTATGATCCTTTGGTTTCCTTGGTGTCCCTTGTGTTGGGTATGATCCTTTGGTTGTCCCTTGGTGTCCCTTATGTGGGTATGATTCTTTAGTTGTTTTGTGTCTCTTAGTGTTGGGTATGATACTTTGGTTGTTCCTTGGTGTTGGGTATGATCTTTTGTTTGTCCCTTGGTGTCCCTTAGTGTTGGGTATGATCCTTTGCTTGTTCTTTGGTGTCTCTTAGTGTTGTTATATCCTTTGTTGTTCCCTGTTCTTAGTGTTGGGTATGGTCCTTTGGTTGTTCCTTGGTGTCCCTTAGTATTGGGTATGATCCTTTGGTTGTTCCCTGGTGTCTTAGTGTTGGGTATGATCCTTTGGTTGTTCCTTGGTGTCTCTTAGTGTTGGGTATGATCCTTTGGTTGTTCCTTAGTGTTGGGTGAAATCCTTGCATTGAGCAAAGTCATTGGTTGCAGGCTCATTCGTCAATGTCGTGTAAATGAACGGCTTTCAAGATTGGCGATTAAATAGTTAACTAACCACGTATTCGAGCTGTTGATTGGCTGGGTTTAATCTACTTGACAACGCCAAGTCTATAAGTTTAAGTGACAGCTTCCTCGCACACCTAATATACTAGAATATATATTTACCAATATTTACCTGCATAAGCAGGATGTGACACAAGGTCTATTTTTTAAACGGAGTTCAACAGGTTTGAATTCAGAGTTTTCCTTCTCCTAGACCGGTTGCCTAACCAAGGTTAAAGAGCCCAGTCTGCCCTACTATTTATCCATAGCAGGAGGGAGAGTAGGATTCATACCTTTCCCAAGGGTATTAGCGCTAAGTGAAATGCAATCACCATGTCCAGGATTTGAACTCGGGGCGACAAGTCCATTTACGATGACTTTAACCATTACACCTCACTTTTAATATACTAAAATAATCCAACAGTGAACACAAGGTAGTTTCTTAAGTGAGTTCAACAGGTTTGAATTACGGTATACAATACAAAGTGGTATACAAAACGTGTGTGTAGAGTGAGAGAGAGAGAGAAGAAAGAAGAGAGAGAGAGAGAGAGAGAGAGAGAGAGAAAGAAAGAGAAGAGAAAAAGAGAGAGAGAGGAGAGAGAGAGAAAGAGAGAGAGAGAGAGAAGAGAAAAAAAAGGAGAGAGAAAATGAGAGAGAGAGAGAGAAGAGAGAAGAGAAAGAAAAAGAGAGAACGAAAGAGAGAGAGAAAGAGAGAGAAAGAAAGACGAGAAACGAAAGAGAGAGAGGAGAGAGAGAGAAAGAGAGAAGAGAGGAAAGAAAGAAAGAGGAAAGAACGAGAGAGAGAGAAAAGAGAGAGAAAAGAGAGAAGAAAAGAAGAGAGAGAGAGAGAGGAAGAAGAAGAAAGAGAGAGAGAAAGAGAGAGAGAAGAGAGAGAGAAGAGAGAGAGAGAGAAGAGAGAGAAGAAGTCATGTGAATTGCAAAAGCTTATGAATGCCAAGGAATTGGCTTCACAAATTAATAAGACTTAACTCTTAACGTCCTATACCACCTCATTCCACCTGGCCAGAAGTCACATTCATTTTTCTAATCCACCCCTAACGATAGCCCTTGTTTAAATGTAATATTAAACATATTTAGAAATCTTTGATCTAAGAGAAATAACAGGTAACTTTAAATGAAAAGGCCATTTTTAGCCATTTTTTGATAAATCTTTATAGGAATTGGGCTCTGGACTTAAAATTCTTAACAGGATGTTATGAGTTAAACTTGACGACTCCAAATTTCAAATTGCATTTGTTTATAAATAATTTCAAATGAGGGAGTAATTCTTATTTTCAAAAGTTTCCTATGAATTTAAAAAATAAACTATTCTTTTAATTATTTTAATATTTTCATTAAAGAAGACAATGAATTCCTTTTAGAAGTCCATCACAGACGCCAATAACGTCACTACATGACTTCAACAGTTGTGGACCTTCTAGTGGATAGTTAATCCAATTCTGGACTTGCAGATGCATTCACACACATTGCAAGGGAAATTCCCATCTGCATTTTGTGGTTCATGACAACAAAGACATCACTGCTCTGCAGCTCTGTTAATCTCGATATTGAGCCACTTAGCTCCTGTGCGGCACAGGTCTCGCCAACCCTGTTTGTTGGAGGCCAGATCTTCCATGCTTGAAGGTGTGATGAATAAGAGTGTAATTGTTTCAGGGTTAAAATGTAGTGCTTTTTTGGAGATGGGTTTATATTAGCATATCAGGAAAATAGGAAGTGGACTCGTCAACCCGAGTTCAAATCCTGGATGAGGCTGTTTACATTTCACATGGCGCTAATACCCTTGGAAAGGTATGAATCCAACTAATCTTCCTCCAGCTATGCATAAATAGTAGGGCAAACTGGCTCTTTAATTTTTCTAGGTTGCTAAGTTTAAGCCATCCTTGGCCAGTGAAATTGGATCCTTGTAAAGAGACCTCAGATAATGAATCCTTTGGTAATCCTCTTGGGTAAAGAATCCTAAGTTCCTTCAGCAATGGTCGCAAGTATACTGAGAAAGAATCAGTGCTTAAGTAATGTATCAGCCACGCAGTATAGCCAGTGATTGGCTAAGGAATAGACCACATGATCTCGCCTAGTTTATAAATCTATATATATATATATATATATATATATATATATATATATTAATTAATGGAATTGTTCCTTAGAGAGCCATTCAATACATAAGGTGAATTTTGCCTAAGGTGTTGGCAATAAGAAGATTTTTAAATGCTGATATATGCTACCAAGTATCCTCATCTTGATTGTTATTATAGTCAGAAGATTTTGATTGTTATGCCCTCTGACCTTTTTGGAAATTTCAAACAGAAAACTTTTTTTGATTCTATTCAAAGGAGTCCCCATGATGTAGTGGGTAAATAGTAGGACAGACAGGGCTCTTTAACCATGACTATGTAACCAGTCTAGGAGAAGGAAATCTCTGAATTCAAACCTGTTAAATTCAGCATAAGAAATTGACCTTCTGTTGCATCCTGCTCGTGTGGAGGCGTTGGTAAATATATATAACCTAGTCTTTAACCATCTTGTCCAATTCCTTCTTCACCGGAGTGGTAGTGCCTGTTAGGGTCCATCTATGGTTTTAATAGGAAAATGGGTTATTTCCTATAACTCCAACATAAACAAAAGGGAACCACTCTTTACTGATAAATTATTTATTTATTTTCCAATTAAACTAACCCTAAACCCTAACCCTAAACCCTAACCCTAACCCCGTCTTCTTTTTTCCTAGTAGATCAATAAATAAATAATTTATCATTCAAGAGTGATTCCCCTTTGTTTATGTTGGACTCATAGGAAATAACCGAATATTTTGATGCATACCTTTCCCAAGGGTATGAGCTAGTTTGATTCATTCTTCAGCCTTAAAGTAAATTAAAAAAAAACATCTGAACAGTGCCCGAGGTTACTGTGCCCTGAACGTTGTTTTTATACACAATAAAGATGAGGTCAACAGTCCGAAATATCAAAATTATTCAAATAAATTATTATTTTCAACAACCTTATGTCCGTTCTCCTCACCTATCTGTTAACGCTTATCATTAACCAAAATATCTATTATACATACAAATTAATATCCATGTGACATATCTTTTTACTTACGTATGTTTCTCAAAGTAAACACTGACACCTAGCAACGTTGGTACTTAATTCTCCAACTACCACCTACTTATTTACCAATCTTTTTAACTCACACAAACACACAAACACCCATACACACACACATATATATATATATATATAATAATAATTCTCCAATTACCATTTTACCTATCTTTCAACTTCATATTCAAACACACACACACACACACACACATATATATATAATTCTCCAACTACCATTTACATATCTTTCAACTCATATCCACACACACACACACACACACATACAAAACACACATACAAACACACACACACACATGTAAATATATATATATAATAATTCTCCAACTACCATTTACCTATCTTTCAACTCATATCCACACACACACACACACACACACAACACACACACACACAACACATACAAACACCACACACACACATTAAATATATATATATAATAATTCTCCAACTACCATTTACCTATCTTTCAACTCATATCCGCACACCACACACACACACACACACACACACACATATATATTTATATAATAATTCTCCAACTACCACCTACCTATCTTTCAACTCATATTCACACACACACACACACACACACACACACACACATGCACACACACACACACACACACACAACACACACACACACACACACACATATATAATATATATATATATATATATATATATAATAATTCTCAGTTACCATTTCCCTATCTTTCAACTCATATCCACACATACACATACACACATACAAACAAACACACACACACCACATATAAATATATAATAATTCTCCAACTACCACCTACCTATCTTTCAACCCATATCCACATACACACACACACACATACACACATATATATATGTATATATATATATATGAATTTTTCAACATCGAGAGAGGCGGTTTATTTACTAATGTCGCCCCCAGAAAACAATATATATATATATGTATATATATATATATATATATATATATATATGTTATATATACTGATTTACCTTTTCTTTAATGACAACATATCCTGCCGATCCCTTAAAAGTGAGGGGAAAAAAGGTGCAATTCAGCAACACTCAAATTTCATGTTGTTTTAACAGGTTAATTACAAGACGTGAGCAAAATATTTGTTGTCACAGGTGTGGCAAGAACATGTTGCATATAATTGCAAACATGTCCTTTACCCAACCGACATTTCATTTATTCAACTTTCATCCAAGGCTTCTTTTAGAATTATTATTTCTTTGGAAATCTCTAATAAATATATGTTTGGTTGAACTCAAGTGACAATTCCTGTCGTACGAGTTTCTGTTCAATCCTTTCAAAGTGTCTGGCCATCTTTTTGGTTCAGGGTGGAACTGGTGTAGCAATCCACCAAAGGTGTCTCTATGAGCGCTTTTGGCATGTCGATCTGCCATCTTCAGGTTGGGCCACTGATGGTATGTTTTCGTGATGTCTCGTTTTAAAGAAAACGTGCAGTAGCGTAGAATTGGTGCCGAAAACGCTTGTAGAGACACCTTTGGTGGATTGCTACACCAGTTCCACCCTGACACCAAAAAGATGGCCAGACACCTTGAAAGGATTGAACAGAAACTCGTACAAACAGGAATTGTCACTAGAGTTCAACCAAACATGTTTAAAAGAGAAAATGCTGCAAAAAATAACTTATTTTAATATATATATATTATATATATATATATATATATATATATATGTATATATATATCCTACTATTTCTACTGCCACTGTTCGTTTAAACGGAATTTGTGAACCCCTCTTACTACTAATTCCTACTGCTACTACTCGTTTTTAAAAGCGAGACAACGGAAACATTCCACCAGTTTCACACCTGATGATGGCACGAAGATGTGCAGAAAGCACTCATGAAAGAACCTTTGGTGGATTGCTACACCAATTCCACCCAGATATTAAAAAGATGGCCAGACAGTTAGAAAGGATCGAACAAAAACTTGTCAGACAAGAATTGTCAGTAGAGTTTAACTAAATATATATATATATATATATATATATATATATATGTATATATATATACCAATCCCTCCGCACAACCAGGATGGAACACAAAGTCAATTTCTTAACTGGAGTTTAACAGGTATGAACTCAGAGTTTTCCTTCTACTAGACTGGTTTTCTAGCCAAGATTAAAGAGCCTAGTCTGCCCTAATATAAATAAAAATAAAGTCGTCAGTGGGCCTAAAGTCGGTACAGCAAGGGAGTCTATCCCCTTTTCAATAGTGCTAGACCATGGAGATTGTTTTGGCATCTGTGGCAGAGTTCCACACCTACCATCAGCTCATCACTTTACTGCACGGATCCCTGTGCTACTCATATGCTGAGTTGGTTAGGGCCAGTATCGAACCCGAAACCTTGTGGTTCCTAGTCCGACACTCTACCAACTTAGCTAAACCGACCCCACGGAGGCTTACCAAATTACCTCAAAAGGGTTGATATGCCATAAAAGAAACCAACCAACCAGAACTCAAATAATTTGGCAATCCACTCATCTAAGAAAAGGGATGTTAGAAGTGACAGCAACTTAAAAGAAAGAAATAAAAGACAAACATGCAGAACAATCTTACCGTTCCTTAATTTTCTTCTTTGCTACTTTTGGTATTTGTAGCGCCTGGTTTGGCACTGTGTCATTCTTGTAGGAATGCCGACTTTTACCAAACTAAAAATACAAAGAAAAAAAAAGACAAAAAGAGATTGTAAAAGATAATTCAGACATTGCAGAGAATTGTTGAGTCATCTTTATTTGTTAAATAAAGAAATGGTTTTTACTATATGGAAATGGTTTTTTACTATAAAATGCATTGGAAATGATTTTTACTATGAAATGCATTGGAAAATGGTTTTTACTATTAAAAATGCATTGGAAATGAGTTTTACTATAAAAATGCATTGGAAATGATTTTTAACTATAAAAATGCATTGGAAAATGGATTTTTACTATAAAAATGCATTGGAAATGGTTTTAACTTTGAAAATGCATTGGAAATGATTTACTATAAAAATGCATTGGAAATGAGTTTTACTATAAAAATGCATTGGAAATGATTTTTTCTTAAAAAAAAATGCATTAGAAATAATTTTACTATAAAAATGCATTGGAAAAATGGATTTTTACTATGAAAATGCATTGAAATGATATTTACTATAAAAATGCATTGAAATGGATTTTTACTATAAAAATGCATTGGAAATGAGTTTTACGATACATAAATGAAAAAAAAATGCATTAGAAATAATTTTTACTTACATTAGAAATGCATAAACTATAAAAATGCATTGAAAATAATTTTTAGAAAAACATGGAAATAATTTTTACTATAAAATGCATTGTTTAAAAAACACATCTGTAATGTCAAACATCAAACACACTCACAGGGGAAAAAATCTGGAATTATACTAAGATATTACTAAAGAAACACACCACACACACACACACACACACACACACATACATGAAGAATTTCGAGGAATAGACATTACCAAGCCTACAACAGAATGAGCAGATTCTTGTGACAAGTTAACAGCTCTCTCCAGTGCCCCGTGCTTTGAAAATCTTCTGATGAAGGGATTTTTTCATACCAAAATATTAAGAATATAAATCAAAAGGTAAATGAACAACATCATAGTACCCTTGTTTTTCAGACCATATGACCTTTAGACACCCCTTCTGCGATCTCGATTCGTGGGACACTTTTCTCATTTGCACCATCAAAATCCGGTTGTTTGTTAGGGAGTAGGGTTAGGGGTAGGGTTAGGGGTTAGTTTTATAATTTAAAAAAAACTCTAAAATCGTTTGTTAACAATTAACTGGATTTTGACGGTTAAATGGAAAAAATGTCCCACGAATCGAGATCGCCCAAAGGGTGCCTAAAGTCATATGGTCCCGTTTTCCTTACACTTGCCTTTTGATAGCCTTCAAATCAACTGCCAAAGAGAATAAAATGTTTAATGTTTTCTCATTCTGTTGTTATGCTTCATGAAGCATGAAGCATAAAACATTGTTGTTCTAAGAGATAAATGAGAAGATTTCTGTTGAGATATTACCAAATGGGTCGAGAATCCTGAGAAGATATGGAGATTTCAGGTAGGTGGAATAAAATTTCAGATTTATAATAACTAGAAGGAGCTACCCTGCATCACCTGGGTAGTGGAAGGGTATTTACCACTCATCCCACGTATGTGGTGTGACACAATGTCTTTTTGGCAATTATGAAACTTTTGTTTTAGTAAATTAGGGTGTCCCAGAAAAAAACAGAACCAACAAATTTGTAATAAAATGTTAATTTTTCCCATCAAACACATAAATTAGGGTTAGGGTTTGGGTTAGGGTTGGGGTTTAGGATTAGTTTAATGGGAAAATAAATAAATAATTTGGGTTCTGTTTTTTCAGGGTCACCCTGTACAGGCTGACCCAGAAAAAACAGAATCCAAATTATTTATTTATTTTCCCATCAAACTAACCCTGTGGGACCACCCATGAATCAAAGCTCATGATCCCGTCAGCATTCCCCCTCACGGGGTGTGTCTCAGGTGCTAGGCAATAAACCCAGCCCTGCCCATTTAAATCAAGGGTGCAGGTATTGTCTGGGAGGTATAGCCCCCTGGGATCAATGCCGTTTAATTACTTAACCAGTTCAGAGCCAAAGCCACTTGACACAGGACATAGAGCCCAAAAGCTCTACATCTATGTAAGTGGGAAGTGGAAGGGGACCAAAAAAGGTGGTATAATGGTTAGCAAGTTGATTTTGCAGATCCAATATAGTTATGTTTTTTTTTAATTTTAGATTTAATCTTCGTAAATGTAGATCAAATTTTGTATTTTCGCACAAAAAGCAAGAACCGGTGATATTTAATGTGTTGTATATATTTACGTTATTGTTATTTGTTGGATTTACGTAGTTTCATCCAGACATACATATAGCAATAGCATTATCTTTACAATCACATCCGTCCCCCACCAATTCTATAACCCCACACCAGAACCTTTCCTCCCACAAGTCCCTCAAATGACTCATAATTCCTGCTGCAGATCCACAAGTTTGATGCAAATATGACATAGGAAGGACGTCCTTCCCATTGGATCAGATGGAACAGATGATAAAATTTGATTGCATATGCACCACCATATATCTCTTAAGACCAACATACATACATATATACATAACTGCCTTTTATATATGTATAGATAGAGATTAAGTCTCTATTTATCTGTAACTGGAACTATATCACCGCTTACACACGTTACCCAAAATCTCATAACATAGAATAAATACTCTCAAAATTTGAGATGCAACCTTAAACTGTCCTCATAATTACATGCCGAGTATTATATATTATATATAGTTGTTTATTTTTAATATATACAAGGTGTGTCAAAAAAAGTATTGATATTTTCTTTACTTTTTGACATACCTTCGTATTTGAAAAAAAATAACCATTCTATTCAATTGTTCATTTAATCCTCC